>CM042255.1:37813149-39013149 GCA_023566225.1 Romanogobio albipinnatus | reverse complement strand
TGTTGTTATTTAAAGGGGCATTATTAATATGCGCCTATGGGCGGGTGCACAAGACGTGTACACTCTGCTTATTACACACACAGGGCACAGCACACAAACATTTTTACTTATACAAAATAAGAAAACAATCAGTTAAAAATCTTCTTTACATTTCTACTGGAGAAAAAAAGTCACCTACATCTTGGATGGCCTGAGGGTAAGTAAATTAACAGCACATTTTAATTTGTTGGTGAACTACCCCTTTAAAGCTATCACATGGATTAATGGTATCAACCTTATCTGCTACTTATCACAACACACAGATTATGACATGCAGATATTAGTGGGATATTTGAATAAAAAAATTACTTTTATTAAGAATAGTTTAACGTGAATATATTAAAAACATTATTCATTCATGTAGAAAAATGTGTAACTTCAGTAACCATGTTTGTAGTTTGATGTGCGCCGATAAAAATTAGTGAAGATTCAAATATTCACCCCCGGTTTCACAGACAAGGCTTGAGTCTAGTCCCAAACTAAAATGCATTATGGAGCTGTTTTATCTGAAAGCAACTTGCACTGACATCTACTGACATGTCAGTGCCATTGTTTTGCTCAAGATGCACACCCGTAATGTTTTTTTTTTTTTTTTTTTTTTTTTTGGCATGTTTATAAGGGCTACTTAAATGTCCTTAATGAACTAAGGCCTAAACTTTTTTTAATTTAAGTCCTGTCTGTGAAACCGGGCCTTTGTTTTATATATCTGACACTGGCCAGCAGTTGCCACTCATTCAACACCTGATATTTACATTATTAGTGAGGCACAGACTATGACAAAGAAGGAAAAAAAAAACAATATCAATCTGTTATGTCAAATGTAATCTCTTAAACACAACCAGAATAAATATGACTAGAACAATCACAACTACTGTATAAGTCACTGCATAAATGTTGAATGACCGAGAGTCCAAAAAAAGTCACATCTAAAGTAGCAAACATTATATTCCATAATAAGGTACATTTGCACAGTGAAATAATTTAGTGCATATATGAAAGAACAGTAACAAAGAGCATTTTCATTTCATTAGAACCTCTGTTACATATCCTTAATAAAAGCTTTATTCAGAGGGGGAAAATACAGCTACAAGGACACAAAAGTGATTAAACAATTAAATCAATAATAAAAGTTCTATATAAAATATAGTTGAGTAACTTAATTCCATAATATATTATAATAGCAGGTCTTATAAGAGACAGGGGCAGGATAGTTTTCCAGTGCGGTGCAGATACAGAACAGGCTGAACAAAACCAGACAACATATAACAAACCAAACCAGGGAGCCAATATGCAGGATTAAGGTTTTTTCTAACAATAGTAAAAAATCCTGCAATACTATATGGGACATATGTGATAACCATGAACACAGTAGTTATTAGAATGAGATAAAATGCTCTTCTCTTCATGTGGTTTTCCTCCCCTCTCTCTCTCCCTCTCTCTCCTGGTCCTGACTGCTTCAGAGCTCTGAGAACAGCCACAAGACAAAACAACTGGATGGAGAGGAAGAGGAGGAACTGCACTGACAAGAACCACATATGTCCAGCGTCTCTTGGGTCTATAGTATACATGCAGCGCAAACAGGAGCCAAGAATAATTATCCAGGCCGCAGAGCAGCAGATCACTCTATATCTGAGAGGTTTGTACTTCAGAAAGGTTACAGGATGAACCACTGCCAGGTAACGCTCAACACACATTAGACACTGAAGCAGAGGGCGACCAGTAGTGGTTAGTCCTACTAAAAATAGTTTAAACTGCACTATAAATGAAAACCACTCTGACAGTACAAAGGTCAAACAATTAATGTAGACACCAGCCTCAGAAATAGAGAGATTGAGGATGAAGAACTCTAATGCGACTCCACTTCCTGCTCCTGTGATTATGAGCCATATAATATAGGAGTGTGTAGGAAGACCAAACAGGAAACTGATGCTATACACACCGAATTCCAGAATTTCGACAAGCCCAAAGGACTTAATTGTGGCGTTTGTAGATGTTTCAGGTGTGGTGAAGTTCACTGTAGAGTAATTCATCTTTTCTGTTTGTCTTCTCCTTTCAGCTCCAAAAAAAATTATGCAGCTGTAATCCATGGGAAAAGAGAAGTGTACATGAGCCAGGTAATTCATACTAAATTAAAATGAACTAAGCTAAAAGAAATATTAATTTACTTCCAAATATGGTTCTATAAATTCAGTAGTACTTAAGGTGATTTCATATATTCACCAGCCTACATTAATAGGCAAAATATATTGTATTCTATTGTATTCCGACTGAACATTTAACTTTTCAATGAAGTAAAAATAAAAAGAGCTGTTTCTATTTACTTATTCATTTTTCCAAAACAATAAAATAAAAAATAATCAACACAGTGACAACGCTTCTTCTTATTAACTGCAAAAACAAGAAATTAGAGAAGTTTATCACCTGTAGAGTGAATGTCCAGTCTCTCTGGTTGTGTATAAATCTCTGTGCTGTGTTTTGTACACTGACTTCATAGCTGTCACAAGAATATGTGCATGACTTCATTTATTGCACATCTCATATTGCACGTCAGAAATGCAAATATTTATAGATGGAGTAGATCGAGTCCATCAATACCCCCAAAGCTTGCAGTCCTATACCTCGGTAGACATTTCATTCAGTAACGACAGTTTTGAACTTATACGCTGTTTAATGTTTGATGATCGTGTTATTTTTACATTTGCATTAGCAATCTTCTATCACTTGTTTATGCTTCTTCTTCGCCTGTGTTTTGATCCGGAGATTATGTAGGCTAATCTTTCATAAGATGTGTAATAGCGCCCCTTACTGTATAACAGTGAAAACATGGATAGCCGAAAAATTCAGTCACTAGTGGGAAAAGAGTAACGTAGATGTAGCCCGGTGAAACTACAGACACTAAAATATTGTTTGGTGATTTACATTATAATATGTTTATTTTATTTATTCTGTGCCTTTACAGTGTTTTCGTATATATGTATATAGTCATACTGTATATTTCATCTCTTATTTACGTGCTCATGTATCATGCATTTGACGATAAAGGGGGTGTGGCTAGAGAGGACAAGGAGAGACGAGACGGGAAAAAGACGATATAGCATATAGTCTGACTAATAAAAGGATATTCTACATGATAATCCTTACTATCTAGCGTGAATCCGTCCTTAGTGATTTGTGTTTTGCTACTGAGAACTTTACCTAGTCAGTATTAGTGATATTCGACATGGATTTCACTCAACGCGTTCATCCCATTGTGCTCGTGCGGTGAGCACGAGCCGGATCTGTATTGAAGGCGAACCAGATAGCGCTCCGGGTTCCGGAGTTCCTCTGGCAACGAGGGACAGATCGTCACAGCAGATAGCGCTCTGGGTGACCGGAAAAACCCGGAATTCCTCTGTTGCAGCGTGGGAGAGCAGGACAGCCGTCCGTGCGAGCCAAATCCACGGCATCATCATATCGCGGGACCCATCGCGTTCTGGAAAACATCAGGCCTGCAACGTAGGGTGTTTGTGTGAGTGAGAGCGTGAATGTGGGCCCACTTAACTGAGTTTTGTTATTCAATGGACTGAATATTTAACTGGGTTAAATCAATAATTGTTATAGTGTTATTGAGTTCAACATACAATTTTCCAAACTGCTGAGTTAATTCCTGGAAGGGTGTTAACACTTGTAATACAAGAGTTTGATTTATTTCATATTGTCACTCCTTTAAAAGGATTTTAATTTGACGTTTTATTTTATTTCAAATCCCAAAATAGTTTATTTTCACATTTTATCACTTTTTACGTTGTTTTTCTGAATTAATTGGGTTATTTAAACTTATAAAAACACTCAAAAGACCAGTATTGGATTCCTCAGTCTTTATTGCTGCTGAAGGGAAGGAAAAATATGTGTGATTAGTATAGTTAATCATAACTGCAAAATAAATACTTACCCAGGCCCCAGCTTTAACATAGCGCGTATCGTTACTGGGGTTACATAAGAAGTACATTCCTATGTACAATACCAGTGGACTAACCTACACAAAAATTCAGATAGTCAGAATTAGGAACATCTGTTTTCTTTAGAAATCAATATTTTCAAACAATGTAAGTTTATAAGACGGTGTGTAAAATGTGTTATTTATTTACCTTTGGCTTATTCCAAATACTTAAAAAATATGCACTTTGTAGTCAATAACAATATACTTTATTACTTAGCTATACTTTGTAAAATATACTTTGAATTACATAATGCAATCAATATACTTTTTATATATTTATAGATGGTAAACATTTTTGTTAGTATATTTGCAATAGACTATTGAAAAGGGAATATATTTGAAATACAATAAAGTATACTTTTTTTCACCAGGGTTTCCATTCTAAATAACTGGATGGATCAGACAGAATCTCAGTCAAAAGCGCCACTTTTCAAGCTATTAGCGGCCGGTGCCTTGAGTGTTTGTCAAGCTATTAGCTATGGCCAGCAACTGCTTACAGTGCACTGCTGTGGTAATCAGATATTCAAAAACAATTTTTTTATTTTTTTACTACTGCCATATTTAGACACAACAACCAGCATATGTATCTCAACAATGGCGATATGCTTCATACTGCAATACATGCTGGGAGCCGAAGGGCACGATTGAGATGAAGTCTGGCTTTTACAGCCCCTACTTCATTGTACCCAAGAAAAGCGGTGGTTTACGACCAATCACAGCCTTCACAAGCTTCCATTCAAGATGTTGACAGCCAAGTACATTTACGAATGCGTTCGTCCGTCGAATTGGTTTGCAGCGATCGACCTGAAGGATGTGTACTTTCATGCCTCCATTCTTCCTCGACATAGACCATTTCTTCTGTTTGCTTTTGAGGGGCATACCAGTACATGGTTCTCATTCGGTTGTCCCTGTCTCCTCGCATCTTTACGAAGGTCGCGGAGGCAGCCCTTGTGCCTCTCAGGCAGCACGGGGTTTGCATTCTGAATTATCTGGACGACTGGCTGATTCTAGATCACTCTTGGGATCAGTTATGCGAACACAGGGACCTGGTGCTCAGCCACCTCTCCCATCTGGGCCCTCAGGTCAACTGGGAAAAGAGCAAACTCTCCCCTGTGCAGAGGATCTCTTTTCTCGGTATGGAAATCGACTTGGTTGCCATGTACACGCAGCTTACGAGCAAGCGTGCACAGTCACTGCTGAATTGTCTGAGTCAATTCCAGGGCAAGAATGCTGTTCCACTGAAACTATTTCAGAGGCTCCTGGGACATATGGCATCCACAGAGGCACGCACACGGGTTGCTTCATATGAGATCGTTTCAGCACTGGCTTCACGATCGAGTCCCGAGTTGGCATGGCAACAGGGCATGCTCTGGATGCCAGTCACTCTGGCCTGCTGTCAAACCTTCACCCTGTAGTCTAACCTCTCTTTTCTACAGGCCCCTCCCTCCATTCGAAAGGACCTCCTTTCTCAGATACGAGGCACCCTTTGGACCCGCGTCCTGACCTCTGGAAACCTGCATGTGTGGGTTCTGGACGGGACTCGGAAGGTTTGAGTACCCTACCACCTCAGGTGGTGGCTACCATCACTTCAGCTAGAGCCTTGCCCACGAGACACACATATGATCTGAAGTTAAACCTCTTTGTCTCCTGGGGTCTCCAGCCAACACATAACAATCCAAACCAGGGAGCCAATTTTCAGGAATAAGCTTTTTTTATGACAATGGTGTAGCAGTACTGATTCAATCAGCCAGCTGGCCAGAAGTCCAAATCGTGAACTCCTCATCAGCATCTCGTGACGTTTCTAATCAGATCATACTAAACAAAGGATCTTTATGTTGACTGGCTATCTAAGTGTTTTGGGTTGTTAATTAATCTATCATCTCCGCAAGGGATTGGATATTTGGACTTCATAGCCTCAAGGCATTCATGTGACCTTTCACGCACACACACACACCCCTTTGTTTGACTCACAACTGTCCAACACACACACAGCCATTCAGAGTTTATTACATCAACAAAATATATATATTTAGTTGATGTAATATCTTTATACGATGGATTAAAATAGCTAGGATGTTTACTATATGTAAAATTAATTTTGTATGCCAGTAACTGTGGAAAGCCTGTAACTCTCCACTCTCAAATCACAGAATGATCGTGTGCGGTACCCTCTCGATCGCAGAAACCCGACCGTACCGAATCTGGTTCACAAATTACCACAAGATGCATTATTACAAAAATACCAGCTTTCTAAGAAAGAGGTTTAAAACGATCACCCAAGAGTAGGAGGTGTCCACGAACAAAGGGAAACTTGCACCGTCAGCCTCCCGGACGTGATTGGATCACTCCAACTGATTGGATCACTCATCTCAGCTATAAGAATGAGAACCTACCATTAACTCTTTGCATTTTCGCCATTGGGAGAAGGAGCCCGTGGCATTCTGCCACTAACAGAAGGACCTCATGGCATTTTCGCCATTGAGAGGAATGCTGGGCATTCTCGCCACCACAAGGAACGGACCTCTTGGCATGTCGCCATGGAGTGGGAAGTCCAACCCTGGTCTTCCCAACCCTGAGAAAAGGCCTCCCCGCACAGAGAGAGAAACCGGCAGACTTCTGCGACTTTCCTAAACTTCACAGAACTTCTCCTGGGACCTGCAAATCCTTAGCGAACTTCCCCGACGATTCAAACTCACACACTTACACGAGAAAGCCTAATGCAAGTACTCTATTTCACATTTAAACTGCTTGTAAAAGGTTGTCTGAATTATTCCTGATCAACGGGACCACAAATTTCTTGAGGGCTCTGGTGAAGGTGCTGCGAAGCTGTCTCTCTCTCACTCTCTCTCTCTCTCTCTCTCTCTCTTGTTAATTCTCTCTTTCCATCATTCTTTTTCCCTTATTCGTTAAGTGTCATGTTTCCTTGTTTGTACCATATTGTTTGTTTTCTCCTACATATATATGCATATTTCCCCCCGTGTGAATCGTAGCTTTGTAAACTGTAGTTGTTTTATTAAAACCCAATGATTGCATTGAAGTGAATCCGTATTGTTTTGCTCACAAATATCAAAGTCAATGAGACGTAAGATTTTAGCTACCCATTTAAGCTTGATTTTCATGTATTACTACTTCAGTAATACAAATTGTACAAACATAAGAAATATTATTTGTCCTGATCAAACAGATTAATGTTTCTTAAGGTTTGTAAGATTGATAATTGATGAAGAAATCAATTTGGATAAAGGTTACTTTTAAATGATTAAAGGTTCCGTTATACGTTAATATTGTCTGTACAACAAGCAAATCATATTCATAGACCCATGAATATTGATACCATTTGAATTAATTATTCCCCGAAACTCATTGTTGTTACAATGGTAAAAAAAATCCTGCAATACAATATGGGACATATGTGATAACCATGAACACAGTATTTATTAGTATGAGATAAAATGCTCTTCTCTTCATGTGGTTTTCCTTCTCTCTCTCTCTCTCTCTCTCTCTCTCTCTCTCTCGGTCCTGACTGCTTCAGAGCTCTGAGAACAGCCATAAGACAAAACAACTGGATGGAGATGGAGAGGAAGAGGAACTGCACTGACAAGAACCACACATGTACATTGGTGTGTGGGACTATAGTAAACATGCAGCTGTTAGGGATGCCAAGATGAAAAAGGGACCACACAGGAGTAAAGCCAGATGTCAGTTCAGCGATGCAACAATCCCTAAGGAAAGTTGAAAAGGGAGACGGGCCAGACTGGGGTCAAAACCAGAAGGAGATCACAGTCCCAGGGGCAGAGCAAAGGCAATAGTCCAAAACAAAAGCAGAAAAATCAAAAACCAGGTAAGTGCTCCAAAACAGGACTGCGCACATGGAACTGAGCAAATCAAAGAAGATAAAATAAATTAAATAAACAAACAGGGCATGTAAACTAGGCACAACTAGAACAAGAAAGTATTTTGGGCAGTAGTGAAACAGACAGTAACCAAGACACACTGACAGAGAAGCAAAGAAAGAGAGAAGCATAAGTAGTGGAGAAAATCAATGCAAAATGAGAGACAGGTCTGTGTGAGGAGAGCTTGGAGCACTAATTAGAATGAGGTGCAGCTGTGATGGCAGAGTGAGTGGAACTGACAACCTAAGACAAACACAACAGAAAAGCTGTTGATCAAACCAGTCCTGACAGCAGCACAAACAGGAGCCAAGAATAATTATCCAGGCCACAGTGCAGCAGATCACTCTATATCTGAGAGGTTTGTACTTCAGAAAGGTTACAGGATGAACCACTGCCAGGTAACGCTCAACACAGATCAGACACTGAAACACAGGACAACCAGTAGTGATTAGTCCTACTAAAAACAATGTATAATGCTCTATAAATGAAAACCCCGCTGACAGTACAATGGTAAAACAATTCACGTAGAAACCAGCCTCAGAAATAGAGAGATTGAGGGTGAAGAACTCTGAAGCAACTCCACTTCCTGCTCCTGTGATGATTAGCCATATAATATAGGAGTGTGTAGAAACACCAACCAGGAAACTGATGCTGTACACAAATATTTTCAGAATTTCCAGAGTTGTGAGGTTTGTAGATGTTTCAGGTGTGGTGAAGTTCGCTGTTGAGTTATTCATCTTGTCTGTTTGTCTTCATATTTCAGCTAAACATTATTATGTAATCCATGGGAAAAGAGAAGTACATACAGGTCATTAAATATTACATGCTTAATTAAAACTGAAATAACCAGAGCAAACCAACATTAAATGACTACAGTTGTATTTAAAGTTATTTAATGTCTCCATCAGTCTGTTAATAGACAAAATCTCTGTTGTATTTCTACTGACATGATTTATTTTCAATGAGATAAAAAGAGCCCAGTTTCTATTTACATGTTAAATGTTTCCTAAAAACCAAATCAACATAGTGACAATGCTTTATCGTATTAACTGTTTTACTGTAAAAGCAAGAAATTGAATAAAAAAGAGAGCGAGTTCACCTGATAAATTAATTTCTGCACTCTCAGGACTTCTGATCTCTAGTATATTCATCCCTGCTGTTTTGTAGACTGACTTCACAGCTGTAAAAAGAGTATATGTGCAAGACTTCATCTTTTACATGTCACATAAAACACCAGATATGCAAATATTTAAAGTAAACAAATTAAAGGTTTAAATATAACTTATTGGGTTTGTTCACCCAATTGTTCACCAAGGCATAATTTATACACAACATTGAAATAATAGTCCCTTATCTGCAGTATAAATGACAACAGCAAGTATCCATCATTTCTTTCAGACTGTGAAGAGATGAAGGTATTTTTGGTGCAAAACAACTGAACACGCGTGAGAGTGGAATTTGTAGCTGTAGATCATATCCACACGTGTACCAATAAATTTGAAGTCTCAGAGAAAAATATTTTAGGAGTTATAAACTTGTAGACTTTTTTACTCACTTACAAACACAACGCAACACTTACACCTTCACACATTCTTCACTGCAGGTGCACAAATCCTGTTCTACGAATCACACGTGAAGAAACTCATACACTCACATTTTTTCTACAGTTGCTGCAGTAAATATGGTGCAAAATGCATTCACACACCCGTATCAAAAATGTGAAGTCACAGACAAATTTTGCACATCCACAAATTAATATGTGAATCCATGCAATGAGAGTTGCACACTTGTAGAATATTTGGTCACAGATTTATTTCTTTTCTTGGATATTTTTCTAACACAATCACAAGTCCAATCACTACAACTGCTTGAATCTGCTGCTACGAGTCTCAAACGCAGTTTTTTCGTCTTGTTCCCGTACGAACGGAACGATCTAATTATCTGCATAACATAACTGAAGCCCGGTTCATTTAATTGTGCATGCATGGCGCGCAAATAACCATAAACTCCATAAATGCTCCAAAATATGTGTGATAAGATGTGAGCCGTTCCTATCGCAACATTGAGTCTGAGAAAACATCCTCCTGCACCAACATAAAAATAAGCTTTTTAATAAACTACTCATGACCACCTTTAGTAGATCTCACATTCTACTGTGGCCTATTTATTATGTTACATGTTGATTAACTTTATAATAGATTTATAATATATACATTTATAATAGAATATAAGATAAGGGAATAGGTTTTTCACTACGATTTATATTACATCTGTGGCATGTTGTGGTGGCTATAGTTTATATGTGTAGTATGCTATTTTTCATAAGTATGCTATAGATAAAAAATTTTAACGTTGGCATTATGCTAATGAGGAGACATTAGTGGTCTCACCTGTAATTGTTTTTAATTACTTGTTACTTATTAATTGTAATTACTTTGAATGTGGATTTTGCAAAAATAAACCCTAAATGGTTCACACTTCAACCCCGCAATTATAATTGATGTAGTCAAAACCTCTCCAGCTGCTTTTGTAACCAGAAGCTTTAGCTTAGGCTTCCTGAAAATAAGGAAAGCACTGGAGATGTATTTTATTTCAAATTATCATGAACTAATACTGTTTTCAGCTGTGTTAAGACTTAAAAGCAGATTGCCACGTTTCAGTAATGTTTTATATCAGTAATGGTGATGCATACATTTAATCACTGCATTTGCCTGATTAAAGATATCAGGGAAAAAGCAAGAGTATTATTTCATTCTGGGCTCCAAAGGGTCAGCCCCTTAAAAAGAGTGCCAGATCAGAGGAGGAGACAGTGGAAGAGGTAATGACAAAACAGGGAAGAAGAAAGCATTAAGTGGAGCAGCCACCTATAGGTGTACTTTTAAAAGTGAGTGGTCAACCACATGGCCATTCATCGCCATAGGCACCACCAGCTCCTACTACTGCAGACAGGAGAGCTCATGTGCCCATCAAGGTGTGACAGATATGAACAGGTATGTGAAAAGTAAAGGGCATCAGGCCAAAGAACAGGCACTTCAGTCAACGAGCAGCTGTCACGACACAGAGACGAAAGCAGTAGCGAGAAACTCTTTTAATGTAGAATTGATGATGTACACAAAGGAAGTCACAATGAAGCAGGCTAGCGGCGCAGG
This sequence comes from Romanogobio albipinnatus, assembly GCA_023566225.1. NCBI lineage: Eukaryota > Metazoa > Chordata > Actinopteri > Cypriniformes > Gobionidae > Romanogobio > Romanogobio albipinnatus. The sequence goes on along the minus strand of CM042255.1, from coordinate 39,002,089 downwards.
GACTCCGATGGCCAGAAGACTGTAGTGAGGAGTGCAGAGTGTGAAGACCAGGTGATGACGAATCCAAGACCACAGGAACAAGGGGGGGGACCGGGACCGGCAGATTAATGCGAGCAAAAAAACGGGTTTAATTTTGGAAACATGGAACACGGGATGAATCCTCCTGTACGCAGGCGACGACACCTCTGGACGAAGGCGTGAGCGGAGGGGACCGCGACTTCGGATTCCAGACTAGGAAAAATAGGTGGCTGGTAACCTACACTACACTGAAACGATGATAGGCCCGTTGATGACACTGGCAACGTGTAGTGGGCGTACTCCACCATAGACAGTTGTTGACTCCATGAGGAAGGATTCTTGGACACTAAACATCATAACGTTCTCTCCAGAACCTGATTGGCTCGCTCAGTTTGACCATTGCTCTGGGGATGGAACCCTGAGGACAGACTGACAGTCGCCCCCAGCAATCTACAAAACTCTCGCCAAAATTTGGACACAAACTGGGGTCCTCTGTCAGAAACTACATCTGTTGGGAGGCCATGTAACCGAAAGACGTGATTAATGACAATCAACGCTGTCTCCTTGGCTGAGGGTAATTTGGGCATGGGAATGAAATGAGCCACCTTCGAGAACCAGTCCACCACGGTCAAAACTACCGTGTGATCCTGAGAGGGTCGGAGGGCGGTGATCAAATCTAGAGCGATATGGCTCCAGGGTCTCGAAGGAACCGGCAGCGGTTGAAGTAACCCATCTGGAGGTCGATTGGAAGTCTTACCTGTGGCACAAACTGAGCAAGCCAGGACAAAACTGTGAACGTCACAAGCCATAAGAGGCCACCAGAATCGTTGCTTGACTAAAATTTTTGTGCGATTAACTCCCGGATGGCAAGCCACATTGGAACAATGTCCCCACTGAATAACGCTGGACTGCAATTCCTCGGGCACAAATAAACGGTTCGGTGGGCAACGGGCCGGAGGCGTTACCCCTTCTAAGGCCTTTTTGACCTTCGATTCAATCTCCCATGTGAGTGTAGAGATGAATAGAGACTGGTAAAATGCACTCGGGAGTAGCCGGGCGTTCGGAACGGTCAAAAATACGTGATAAAGAGTCGGGTTTGATGTTCTTGGAACCTGGGCGATACGATAGAGTAAAATCAAAATGACCGAAAAAAAGAGCCCACCGAGCCTGCCTGGAATTTAATCTTTTAGCAGTTCGAATGTATTCCAAGTTCTTGTGATCGGTCCAGACGATAAAAGGTACCCCTGACCCTTCTAACCAGTGACGTCATTCCTCCAATGCTAGCTTGACTGCCAACAACTCTCTGTTGCCAATGTCATAATTACGTTTGGCAGGGGACAAACGATTCGAAAAAACGCGCAAGGATGCATCTTGTCGTCTGAAGGCGAACGCTGGGATAGCACTGCACCTACCCCCACCTCTGACGCATCGACCTCCACCACGAACTGACGTGATGGATCAGGGGTCCTTAGAATGCGGGTTGAAACGAAGCAACCCTTCAGTTTGGCAAATGCAGCCTCAGCTGCGTCTGACTACCTGAACGTCGTTCTGGGGGAGGTCAAGGCGGTCAGAGGCGCGGCTAGTTGGCTGAAGTTGCGAATGAACCGCCAGTAAAAATTGGCAAACCCCAGAAACCTCAGTAGGGCCTTACGGGAATCTGGACTTGGCCAATCCACCACAGCCTTGATCTTCTCAGGATCCATGCGCATTCCCTCAGCTGACACGATGTACCCTAGGAAAGGAACAGACTGTGCATGAAAAGCGCATTTCTCTGCCTTGACAAAAAGCCCATTTTTTAACAACCTCTGAAGCACTTGTCGGATGTGCTGCATGTGTTCCTGGAGAGAAGAAGAAAAAAAATCAATATGTCATCCAGGTAGACATAAATGAACCGATCAACCATGTCTCGCAGCACGTCGTTGACAAGTGCCTGGAAGACCACTGGGGAGTTGGACAGTCCGAAAGGCATGACCAAGTATTCAAAGTGTCCCCTAGGGGTGTTAAAAGCAGTCCTCCATTCATCTCCCTCCCTGATGCGAACCAAATGATAAGCATTACGTAAATCCAATTTCGTGAAGATAGTCGCTCCCTGTAACCCCTCGAAGGCTGAAGACTTCAACGGCAAAGGATAAGTATTCTTTACCGTGATGTTGTTCAGCCCTCGGTAATCAATACAAGGTCGCAGGGATTCATCCTTCTTCCCCACAAAAAAGAACCCGGCCCCCGCTGGAGAAGAGGAAGGGCGGATGAACCCCGTTGCTAAGGAATCAGAAATGTATTTCTCATATAACTTGCCCTTAGGCGGAGATGTACCTGGCAGTAAGTCTATGGCACAGTCATAGGGACGATGCGGGGGAAGAGAAGCAGCTCGAGACTTACTGAACACCTCCTTCAGGTCCAGGTACTCCGCGGGCACGTTAGATAAATCCACTGCCTCTTCCTGAAACACAGGGACAGAAACAGACGGACAAGCAGACACAAGACAAGACTTATAACAATGACTGCTCCACACCGACACGGACTTCTGCTGCCAGTCCACACTAGGGTTGTGACGGGTGAGCCAGGGGTGACCAAGAACTATGGGTGCAAGGGGAGTGTCCAGGATGTAAAAGGAGATGGTCTCTTTGTGGTTGCCGGATGTGATGAGGGTGATGTCTTCGGTAGTCAGTGAAATGGTGGGTAGTTCTTGACCATTGAGAGCGTGCATTGCAATCCTGTGTGTGAGTGTCTTGAGGGGAATGTGAAGTTTAAGTGCGAATTGATGGTCCATGAAGTTACCCTCAGCCCCAGAATCCAGCAGTGCGCGACAGTCGTGGAGGTGAGTTGACCATCGAAGCCTTATCGGGAGGAGGGTTGATGTGGATGAGGTCTTCTTGGTGGAAATCCCACCTGATAGTAGCCTCATACTTACGATCGGGCTGGACCTTTTACCGGACAGTTGTAGGCGAAGTGTCCCGTTCCTCCACAGTACATGCAAAGGCCCAGGGATCTCCGCCTCTCCTTCTCCTCCCGGGAAAGCTGGGCTCGACCCACCTGCATGGGCTCATGATCGTTGACTGGGCTGACCACGTCCCTACCTCTCGAACGCTGTTCCCTGACCTCCTCAGGGCGACGGTTGTGCTGAGCCCGCCGATCCACACGAGAAAGGCGACCGTCCACTCTTAAAGCCAGTGCGATCAACTCATTGAGCCCAGTGGGAAGGTCCATGGCATAAATCTCCTTGTGGACGCGGTCAGCCAGCCCATGCAGGAACATGTCCCACTGCACCTCCTCGTTCCATTGACTCTCTGCCGCTAAGGTCCTGAACTCAATCGAGAAGTCTGCTACCGACCTCTCTCCTTGACGCAGATCCGCCAACACTCTGGTTGCCTCTCTTCCAGAGGCAGACCAGTTGAACACTCGTTTCATTTCGGCAGAGAGCGTCTTAAACGAGGAGCAGCATTCGTCCTGGTTCTCCCGCACCGCCGTTCCCCAAAGCGCCGCTCTCCCAGTCAGCAGCGTCAGAACAAAGGCGACCTTATATCACTCCTCATGAAATGTCCTGGGTTGAAGAGAAAAATGCATAGCACATCGAGTAAGGAAAGCTCGTCAGTAGTTGGGTTCACCTGAGTAGGTCTCTGGAACCGGTAGGCGGGGCTCCGACTGAGAGGGGTCCGCTGAAGATGGTGGGGGAATCGGCGGTGCGGGTGGCGCAGTGGGTGCTAGCAAAAGTTGGATCTGTTGGTTGAGCCCGGACACCTGTGCCACTAATGCCTGAACAGCGTGCGCTGTATCGTTGAGATTACTCTCCTGATTATCCATACGAAGAGTGCTGTGATTCATGAATGCCTCCAGGGATGGTGATGAGTCACTCGCTGCTTCCATAATCTTGGTCAGATCGTTCTGTCACGACACAAAGACGAAAGCAGTAGCGAGATACTCTTTTAATGTAGAATTGATGATGTACACAAAGGAAGTCACAATTAATGAAGCAGGCTAGTGGCGCAGGGACTCCGATGGCCAGATGACTGTAGTGAGGAGTGCAGAGTGTGAAGACCAGGTGACGACGAATCCAAGACCACAGGAACATGAACATGAACAGGAACAAGGAAGGCACAGGACTCGGACGCAGACTGGAACAAACACACCAGGGACTCACAAACAACGATCTGACAAAAAGATGATAAAGTGGATGAGTTTATATAGGCAGATGATATGAGCTGCAGCTGGTGTTGGGACTGATGAGCCAGGTAGCTGGTGATCCAATAAGTGGGCACGCCCACACAATCAGCACGCACACACACATAACAACAGCACATGAGACTAGAAAGAGACATGGATTTATGAACCGTGACAGCGGCATCTTCTATTTGTGCTGGTAATTTATGAACAATAGGTAAAATTGGGGCAGAGGGGCCGCTGCTGCAAATATTTGAGTGGCTCCTCCCCTAACAGATACAATCTCACTCCAAACTTTTGATAAAAATTGAGCCCTTGAAAGGTATGTTTTTTTCTCTCCCCCTGCAATCACTCACCGTTATACATTTTTCTAAGTAGTTTTAATATGTGCACTGGTTGACTAAGATGGTAATCATTGTTTCTTATGAAAGAACAGGGTGGGTCTTCACAGGTCAGCATCGTATCAAGGAACTTATGCCCCCAAAGACTACCATGTGTACCATGTTTTTATTTTATTTTTTGGTGGATGATAACATAATAGAAATACAATAGTAAAGTAAAGGGATATTATTTGCCCAGTAGGCCTAATTGGAAGCTGCAGTGAGTCACAGGTTAATTAACATTTTATAAAGCCTATATGGTATTTCTATAAATGTTATCATCCACCAAAAACAAAACAAACCAAAAAAGAAAAGAAAAACATGGTACACATGGTAGTCTTACAATGGGTGCATAAGTTACTTGATATAATACTGACCTGTGAAGACCCACCCTGTTCTGTCATTTTTCTAGAAGGTAAAGCTGAAGAGAATATAAGGGATACATTGTTTAATATGAGAGTATCTTTAATTATGAGACGATTGGATGGCAAACTTAACAGTAGATTACATTTCGTGAAACAAGAAAGGCTAGCTCAAGAAACAATGATCACAAACTTAGCCGACCAGTGCACATATTAAAACTACTTAAACAAATAACGGGGAGTGATTGCAGGGGGAGAGAGAAAAAAAAAAACATACCGTTACTTGACTTCGCCTGCTAGGGAGAGATTGCTCATGTATTTTTCCCGTTCTCGGTTGCGCGCCACCGGTTTAAAAGAGCTCTTCTGATTGGCCGAAATTCTCTGCTCTCTGAACCGCTGCCTCACAGATGCACATCTCTTTTTCTTCACATTTCGCGTAGTATATTGTGCAAAAGTGAGAGCGCGCAGAACTTGTCATTTGAAGATGAAAAAACTGTGTTTGAGACTCGTAGCAGCAGATTCAAGCAGTTGTAGTGATTGGACTTGTGATTGTGTTATAAAAATAAAAAAAATATCCAAGAAAAGAAATACATTTGTGACCAAATATTCTACAAGTGTGCAACTCTCATTGCATGGATTCACAAATTAATTTGCGGATGTGCAAAATTTGTCTGTGACTTCACATTTTTGATACGGGTGTGTGAATGCATTTTGCACCATATTTACTGCAGCAACTGTAGCAAAAATGTGAGTGTATGAGTTTCTTCACGTGTGATTCGTAGAACAGGATTTGTGCACCTGCAGTGAAGAATGTGTGAAGGTGTAAGTGTTGCGTTGTGTTCGTAAGTGAGAAAAAAAGTCTACAAGTTTACAACTCCTAAAATATTTTTCTCTGTGACTTCAAATTTATTGGTACACGTGTGGATATGATCTACAGCTACAAATTCCACTCTCACGCGTGTTCAGTTGTTTTGCACCAAAAATACCTTCATAGAGATTAACCTCATAGGAAAATTGAGGATGCATGTGTAATATTTATGTGGTCATTCATTCAACAAGTGGGTCAAAATGAAAAACAGTCTGAGGAAAGCTGAGCCCCAATGGAAAGCATATTTACACGGAAAAGGTGAAACTGGGCCATTGATTGATTTTTTTATTGGAAAAACAAACCATGAACTAATAGTTTCCACTCATAAATCTGTTTAACACAATCAGAATAAATCTGACTAGAACAACCAAAAATACAGCTATAATTCAGTTTATGGTGCTGCAACTCAGATAAACAGTGAATGACAGAGAGTCCCAAACTGAAAATGCATAAATAAAATAAAAATACATAACAAAAACTGATTTACAATTTTCCCAAGCAATAACAACAGTTCTAAGTCATATTTAAGTAACTTAATTTTGGAATATATTACAATAGCAGGTCTTATAAGAGACAGGGGCAGGATAGTTTTCCAGTGCGGTGCAGATACAGAACAGGCTGAACAAAACCAGCCAACACATAACAAACCAAACCAGGGAGCCAATATTCAGGAATAAGCTTTTTTATGACAATGGTAAAAAATCCTGCAATACAATATGGGACATATGTGATAACCATGCTCACAGTATTTATTAGAATGAGATCAAATGCTCTTCTCTTCATGTGGTTTTCCTCCCCTCTCTCTCTCCCTCTCTCTCCTGGTCCTGACTGCTTCAGAGCTCTGAGAACAGCCACAAGACAAAACAACTGGATGGAGAGGAAGAGGAGGAACTGCACTGACAAGAACCACATATGTACATTGTTGTGTGGGACTATAGTAAACATGCAGCACAAACAGGAGCCAATAATAATTATCCAGGCCACAGTGCAGCAGATCACTCTATATCTGAGAGGTTTGTACTTCAGAAAGGTTACAGGATGAACCACTGCCAGGTAACGCTCAACACAGATCAGACACTGAAACAGAGGACGACCAGTAGTGATTAGTCCTGCTAAAAAAAATGTATACTGCTCTATAAATGAAAACCACTCTGACAGTGCAACAATAAAACAATTCATGTAGAAACCAGCCTCAGAAATAGAGAGATTGAGGGTGAAGAACTCAGAAGCAACTCCACTTCCTGCTCCTGTGATGATGAGCCATATAATATAGGAGTGTGTAGGAACACCAACCAGGAAACTGATGCTATACACAAAAATGTTCAGAATTTTCACAAGCCCAATGGACTGAGTTGTGAGGTTTGTAGATGTTTCAGGTGTGGTGAAGTTCGCTGTTGAGTTATTCATCTTGTCTGTTTGACTTCTTATTTCAGCTAAACATTATTATGTAGCTGTAATCCATGGGAAAAGAGAAGTGCACATGCAGGTAATTAAATATTACATACTTAATTAAAACTGAAATAACCAGAACAAACCAACATTGAATGACTAAAGTCGTATTTAAAGTTATTTCATGTCTCCATCAGTCTGTTAATAGACACAATCTCTGTTGTATTTCTACTGACGTGATTTATTTTCAATGAGATAAAAAGAGCCCAGTTTCTGTTTACATGTTAAATGTTTCCTAAAAACCAAATCAACATAGTGACAATGCTTTATTGTATTAACTGTTTTACTGTAAAAGCAAGAAATGTAATAAAAAAGAGAGCGAGTTCACCTGATAAATTAATTTCTGCTCTCTCAGGACTTCTGATCTCTAGTATATTCATCCCTGCTGTTTTGTAGACTGACTTCACAGCTGTAAAAAGAGGATATGTGCAAGACTTCATCTTTTACATGTCACATAAAACACCAGATATGCAAATATTTTAAAGTAAACAAATTAAAGGTTTAAATATATAACTTATTGGGTTTGTTCACCCAATTGTTCACCTAGGCATAATTTATACACAACATTGAAATAATAGTCCCTTATCTGCAGTATAAATGACAACAGCAAGTATCCATCATTTCTTTCAGACTGTGAAGAGATGAACCTCATTGGAAAATTGAGGATGCATGTGTAATATTTATGTAGTCATTCGTTCAACAAGTGGGTCAAAATAAAAAACAGTCTGAGGAAAGCTAAGCCCCAATGGAAAGCATATTTACACTGCCTGAACTGTTAATGTGCCGTGAATGTGTTGTGAATGTGCCATTCACCATGCTGAAAATAGTAAATGTGTGAACAAGTGGCAGATTCAGCACCTATTCTAGGGGAAATTGATTGGACAGAAAATCTGATGAGAAGCTAAAGTGCAGAGTGATGTCATCAAAATCATTAGTAAGAGACTGTAAGATTTAAATCTTTTAAATGCAAATGTTGTCATTGTTTTGGAGTACGCTAGCTTATAGATGACAGTAAGGCCTACATATTCATACTAAAAGCCAAAAAACATTTTGAATTCATGATGACTGTAACCAGTGTTCATTTCGTTGACAAATCATTTTCGTCATAATTTTCGTCAACAACCTTTTTTCACTGACTAAAACAAGACGATAACTAAATAAAAACTAGTGTTGGATGACTAAAACTATGGCGAAAACTTACTGTCATTTTCGTCAACAAATAAAAACGAGACGAAAATGTTAGGGAGGGTAGATTAGGGAAGAGATCCAGTCAGAACTGATATCCTGTGTAACATATGCGCACATTTGAGTTGAACTGATCTAACCGCTGGAAAACAAGGCGCTGTTGCGCTTCTACACTTCTACACTTCTACAGGCTCATCCCCAATCCAGCGCTCCAGAGCGGCTCACAATCAATGAATAGCGCACATTTATGCCAGGCAACCCTGGAAGTGGAGTTAGGGCACAATTGCATAGCAACGGCCCGTTCCACGGGAGAAACCTGCGTGTATCCCTTTGCAGGTCCGCCATCGAGGGTGGTGAGGGAGGAGGAGCCACTAGGCCGGTTTCGGGCAGTAAAAGGTGCCGTCCACGACCTAGTGAGCTCCTCGTGCACCTCCGGGAAGAAAGGAACCGGGGTGGGGCGCTGAGAACCAGCACGGGCCACCCCGAGATACCAATCATCCAGCCTTGAGGGTTCGGGACACGGTGGAGGGTTCCACACGAGCCCGACTCTCTCGGCGGCCCGGGAAAGCATAGCCATCATTTCCGGATCGGTATCGGGCACAGCGAATCTTCCCGAAGGAGCCCCCTGCGCCGACACGTCATCTCCGGAGAATTCTGACCCTCCCTCCGATGCAGCGATGGACATCTGATCATCGGGGGGAGCCCCGAAGGATACGGTTGGTGCACATCTCGAGAACGGCCCAGCGCGTTCCAACAGAAGCTCTACTGGCTGCAGAGTGCGTGAGGAGTGAGGGTTCCCCATGGGTTGGTTCCCTGGGGGAAGTCTAGACCGCAACTCTGAGATGATCATGTTCCCGCAGTGAGAACATGAATCATCCACTAGCGCTGCCTCAGCGTGCTGAACGCCCAAACACGAGATACAGCGCTGGTGACCATCCCTCGGTGACAGGTAACCACCGCATCCAGAAACGCACAGAAAGAATGTAATCTTGAAAAAGGCACAAGCTCTTTCTGTGTTGCTCTTTTAGAGGATCGCTCTCCTTGGTGCTGAAGCACGCAGGGGGGAGGGGTCGCGGCGACACAGTCAGGGAATAGTGCAGCCGGACGCTCTCTACCAGCCGTAAGAACGGCTTTTTAGCGCTCTCCACCAGGCGCACCGAACCAGCTGTAAGAACAGCCCTTGTGTTTGCTCTCACGAGCAAAAGAGAGATGATCGTAGACCCACACGACCCGCTGCTGTGCCGTCACACCAACACCGACTGAAGAGCGCTTCCAAAAGGGCAGGCTTCCAGTCAGGACTGCGAAGTAGGTGAGTGATGTCTAGCATAACCAGATACCACTCGGCTCCGAAGCAAAAGGTTGATTTGATGCAAGCACCTGTGTCTCATTTATACCCGCGGTGCATGGCATGAACACCTGGTGCAATCATTGCATGCCAATGTGCATTGGCTCGTTTAGTTTCACTCGAAGTAGATTGGCTCTCGCGAGCGAGATTCCTATTCGTCGGTACTCCGACGTGGCGTCGAGAGTGACCGACTGAATGGGAACAATGTGGTTAAATGCAATAATATTTGAAAATCAATAAAGGAGAGCAACAAACAATAACACAGAAGATGCTTTTGATATATAACTTTTGATAGCATATATACAACAAAAATGTGTACACAGGCTTTTCAATGCAGCACAGCTATAGACATTTATAAATATACACAAGAATCACAATCAAAAACCATTCTTGACATAATGTTAAGTATGCTAATTATAGCTAATACACAGTTGAAGAAATGCACGCAGTGATTTTATGGAGCACAGCACAGGAGGTAGGAGAGTTTTCCAGTGCGTTGCACATAAAGAACAGGCTGCAGAAAACCAGACAGGAAATATAAAGTCAAGCTAGTTAACCAAAGTGTCTTAATATTCTTTCCTGACAGAATGGTAAATAAAACTGTGATTGTAAATGGGACTTATAGGATAATTTACAGTAGTTAACAGAATGAGATTAAACGCTCTTCTCTTCATGTGGTTTTCCTCCTTTCTCTCTCTCCCTCTCTCTCCTGGTCCTGACTGCTTCATAGCTCTGAGAACAGCCACTAGACAAAACAACTGGATGGAGAGGACCAGTAACAGCTGCATTGACATAAACCATACATGCACTATGTTTTGTGAGATTATGGTAAACATTCCAAATAAACAGGCACCAAGAGAAATGATCCAGGCAGCAGAGCAGCAGATCACTCTATATCTGAGAGGTTTGTACTTCAGAAAGGTTACAGGATGAACAACTGCCAAGTAACGCTCAACACACATCAGACACTGAAACAGAGGGCGGCCAGTGATGGTAAGTCCTATTAAAAAACGTCTAATGTCCTGAGACTTGCATACCAAAATGAGAGTATAAAGATCAAACCATTCAGAAAGTTTGACATCTCACAAACAGAGAGATTGAGGATAAAGAACTCTGATGCAACGCCACATTCTGTTCCTGTGATGATGAGCCATATAACAGGAGTGTGTAGGAAGACCAAACAGGAAATTGAAACTGTATGTACACATTTCCAGAATGTCCAGTGGCCCCATGAACTGAGTTGTGGTGTTTGTAGATGATTCAGGTGTGGTGAAGTTCACTGTTGAGTTATTCATCTCCTCAGCTCAAAAAATATATAAAATCGAAACTGATCTACCGGAAGAGGATCAAAATGGAAATGTGTAATCAAATCAACCTGCTAATTCTGTCACAAGGTGACGAAGTTGAGGCGGAACTAAGTTCCGTGAAGTTATGTTCCCCCCGGAACGATGACACTGTAACACCGGGCCGGTTCCAGTTGTGTATCTGTCATGATAACAACGGCGGCTAATGACATGATGATCGCCAGGTGTGGGAGATTTACGCAGGGATCTGTGACGAGGCCGCGTAGGCAAATGGGGTGTACAAAAAGGGAAGTGAAGAGACAGTTAAGCGGGGAGGAGATGGGGGGTTCTTCCCTGGGAGAAGATTTGCGGAGGCATCTGGACTAAGCTGGACTAGATCTGGGCTCGGCTGTACTAAGGGTGAAGCGGCGTTTGTACGGATACGTTTGGAAGGAGTTACAGGCTGGAAGTGAAGTGAGTCACAGAGTTGAATGCAGACTGGAGAAACGCTATCAACATCAGAACGGAGATAAGTAGTATGAGTATTGGATTTCATTGAATGTATGCACCTGTACTGAGCGGAATATGAAGTTGTGAAGAGTACTGATCACGAGTGTAATCATCACCTGAGAGAGCGTTTGAACCAAGTCATCGTTGAACTATTGTCTCTTCTTCTGAGTGTGATCGAGTGTCAAGGGAGCGTTTATCCACGCTTTAGTAAAAAGGCATCCTAACCCACATCATATCTGAAGATAACGGATTCAGTACGACAGTGGAGGGATCGATCAACGGGTGAGTGCTGGCCTTATTGCACAGAGAGAGTGGATATGCAGTGCCTGAATTGATGTGTTGCACAGTATTGAATTGAAGTGAGGTTGCAGTGTGTGGGGATTATATTGACTGCCGTTGCACTCCCCATTTTTTCTATCCTCATCCGTTGTCACTGAAGAGGGATTTCAGCTGTTGAATGTGAATACCTCCTTTATGCAAGTGTGGAAATACTATATGCATTATATAACATACTCTGTCTGTCAGTAGAAGAATTCCCCGATCAGTGCTCCCATATGTGATGACTGCTTGAGACGAAGGAGAGAGAGACTGATATACCGCTGTCTGCCCGATAGAAGTACACTCTAGCCGTAAGCCTTGCCCTGATGCTGTAGAGAAATAGGTGTGCAGTTGTATAACGTACTCTGCCTATTAACAGAGCATTCCTCCACCAACGGCCTCCCATGTGAAGTCCGCCTAGAGTGAGACACCCAGTGAACCTACCTCCGTCTGCTGGTCGAAGCACACTTCAGCCGTAAGCCTGTTCCCTTGTCCTACGGAGAAACATGTATACAGTTGTGTAACGTACCCTGTCTGTTTAAACAGAACATTCCTCTGCCACCGGCCTCCTATGCGATGTCCGCCTGAAGGGGAGACACTCATTGAGCCTACCCCTGCCTGCCCTACAGAAGTATACTCTGGTTGTAAGCCTTTGGCTGATATTGAAGAAACCTGTATATGCATAAGTAAAAGTGACGTTGTCCTGTTCAAATGTTCCAGAAGTTTTACTTACCAGGAGACCCACCTGTCTGACCAAGGGAAGTCCCTCCCCGATAAATAGACCCTGTTCTGTTCCAATGTCCTAAAGTTCTACTCACCAGGAGACTCACCTGCTCGTCCAAGGGGAAGCTCTCCTCGACCACGAGACCCTGTCCGGCTCCACGCCTGAAGGCGACCGACGTCCCCCTCCTCTGGGCAGTGGTACGGCCCCCGCATCAGTGGGGTGGACCCAGACGCCCCATTGAGACTTTTTTTTTTATTGAACTTTTAAACAAATAAATATTGTCAAACTCTTATTCTTTCTGTTTGTCTGGTCTCTGGCACGCTCCTCAAGGTGGTCCTGGGTTTTAGGGGTGGGTGCAGGCTGGTTTGACCCCCCCCCCCCCCCCCAACAAGGAATTGGATATAATTCCTTGTTGTTTATACTGCTAAATATAACTTACTCAAAACCATATATTGTCTACTACAGCCTATCACATTAAATCTGACATTGCTAGCTTTTAATCCAAATCATTATCACAACGCGTTAGCATTTCGCTAGCCTGTTAACCTGCCATCCGAGTCTCCTGTTTCTCTTTCTTCGGGTCTCCCTTTTACAAGTCCATCAAACAACTGTGGTGAGTGATTAGTCAGCAAACACGGTAAGCCATGTCATCTTCTCCTGTTATTGTCACTTGCACTGCCTGTTACGTGATTAGCATTACCTTCTCTGTTGGCAAAATGAGCTTCATATGTGATGAATGCAGGGAGATAGTCAGGCTGACAGAGAATATTCCAGAATTAGAGACAAGCATTCCAGACTTTATTTGAGAATAGTAAGAATGTAAGAGCTTTAGACACTGATTTGGATGTGACTAGCTTAGTGAACTCTGTACTTTGTTCGGTTCCGGCTGTAGAGCCCATGCAGCAGGGCAACTGGATGACTGTGAGACAGCATAGTTGCGGATCTAAAAACCACTCTTCCGTTCCGATTAGAACATCAAACAGGTTCTCCCCACTCAGTGACGCACCCTCTGAGAATCCTGTTGAAAGTGTCCTAGTTATTGGCAATTCTATTACAAGGAACAGGAAAATGGAGACACCAGCCATTATTGTCACATGTATACCGGGAGCCAGAGCGCCTGACATCAAAGCAAATTTAAAAGTGCTGGCTAATGCTAATCGTAAATTCTCTATTATTCAAGTCGGCACTAATGATGTTCGACTTCGCCAGTCAGAGATCACCAAAATTAACATTAAAGAGGTATGTGAACACGCAAGTTTGATGGCATAGTTTCAAAACTATTTCAAACCTATTTCATGGTTTGCGTTCTGCGGCCAACAAATGCTGTTGTCGTGCGGTTGGGGTCCGGAACGCATTGGGGGTTTTCTGTTTTAATTGAGGATGGTGTTGTTTAAATGGCACCAAATTAAATAACTAATCAGCTTTTGCAACAGAAATTTATCAAAACTTTTTTCTTCAAAAACTAAATTAATTTCCTATCATCACTATAAAGCTGCTATGAAGCAATCTGTGTTGCAAAAGCGCTATATAAATGAGGGTGACGACTTGACTTTTTATTGTGTGACCTCGGATTAAACTCATATGGTAAATGGTCGATATACAGCAAAGATTACGGTACACAAAACTGACGGTTCGGTACGTACCTCGGTTTTGAAGTAACGATTCGGTACAGCAGTTTTAACAAATTGATTTGTATTTATTTTTATTCAACAGTGGTTTACTGGGGGAAAAAAATGGTGTCTGTTCTTAAATTAATTCAATTATAAATAAAAGTTTCTTAAAGATAATGCTGTAAACTATCTAGGGAGTCCGTACTTACACATTGCTATTAAAGATTAACAACAGAGCCCAAACTATTAGCCTAAATTCAGTTGCTATTTATTTTTAGCTCAAGCTTCACATAAGGCAGTTTTTGCATTAACTTCTAAATCAAATTTTTTTTTTCTCCAATTCGTTGTTGAAATATTATCATTTATACACAGTGGCTGTCATTTTCATGACAGATTTATTTAAACATACATTAAATAAACAAGACATCACTAACAGGCTAAGTAGAATATAATGAATATATAGGCTAATATAGGTAATATATTTAGCAAAAGAATTTTCATTTCTCTAGTGAACCAACAGCTGTGGACACCGAATGCCTGCCTGAGGTAAATGTGATGCTACGTGTAAGTTGTAAGTTGTAATGTATCCTCAACATACCTTAAGAGATGTTATTTTATGTTTATTCTTTAGGAAGCGATGATCACGTTCACTCGCGCTGCCGCTTGAAGTTGAACTGACGTCTTTACAGCGCCTATACAGTCACATCACATTAAATAGCGTCAAAAATGCATTTATCGTTTGAATTTCATGATAAAAGGGACTGAATACTTAATATGTTTGTGTGGGAACTCAGATTGAAGTGTGTTCCGCGCTTACAACAAGTCGACTGTTAACTGTTAAAGAATGCACTCGGAAACACGCGTGCACCGAACCGAAAGCCCTGTGCCAAAACGGTTCAATATGAATAAGTGTATCGTTACACCCCTTATATATTATAAAGTAAAGCCATCTCTCTCTCTCACCCAAAAAAAAAAAATATGTAACACTTATTTTTGCACCGCGGAACGTTTTTCAATGAATGAGTTTCAACGGACCGATTATACTGGAGCACCAACTAGCGTTCTTGACTTCCGACAACAACAAACCACAGTGAACATGAACGAAGAAGCTGACGAGACCGCTTTGCTTGGCCCCGTGGATGGGAAAATTTGTTTTAAAAAACGAAAGGATGGAAGCGTCGACAAGAGCATGGTTGTATGCAAACTATGCAACAAGGAATTTGAGTATCACCGCAGCACATCGAGCCTCAAATATCACCTCAACGCAAAACACATAGGAGTTAGCATGGACGTTAGTCCGACTCCGAGTAAAGTTAAAAGGACCCACACTCCACCAGATGACTGGTTTCAAGACCAGGGTAACTAAGTCGCTGGTCTGCTGGACTGAAATAAATAAACAATATTTTGTTGATTAAGCTTATGTATTCAGTCATTATTCAATGGTATACAAAAAATCCATGTGAAAAAAATTACTTCTCACTGTTCTCAGGTCAAATATTTATATGCGATTAATTTTGATTAATTAATTACAAAGCCTCTAATTAATTAGATTGATTTTTTTTAATCGAGTCCCGGCCCTAATATATATATATATATGTGACTGTGTTGATGTTGATATAATAAATCAGCAGAGAATCAGGTGGCTGGTCACTCAAGGCTTATTTTATTGGCCTGGGAAAAACACACGGCCAAAACACACTGGTTAGCACTGCATTGACGTTGCATGTAAAATGTTGAAGTTATAACGAGAGCTCGCCACTTCATAATGCAGGATTCAATCTCGTGTTGCCGAGGCAGCGCATAGGTTACGGGTCTGCAATTGAAGTGACACGAGCTCTCGGTGACAATGCATGTGATTACTGTTGGGTGCGAGGCATGCAGTCAGCTCCTGAGGGTGCTGGCTGTTTTCATTGAGAAATATCTCGACACGGACAGCTGTGCGCCTTTCGGGTGTTTCAGTTCTCGCCGCCTTGTGGCCTGCGGGACACATTAGTTTCAAGCGATTGCTAATCGTAGTGTCCGCCCTAGTTTTGCGGCCCTGTCGAGCTGCTCCCTTAGATGAGGCCCCTGCTGGCCAGCCCCCTCTCTCGGGAAGGCGCGATCGAGGTCGCCTCTCCTGTGGAGCTTTGGGAATCAATGCTGTGCTCCCGCCATCTAGTATGCTTCGGGCCACATCGAATTCCTGAGAACGCACGCTCCTCCATCCACCTCTAGAAAGACCTGCAGCTGACAGCGAACACGTCCACGCACTGAGAATCATTCTTGACTGCTCTATGCCGGTTAGCCGCTTCAGGGGGTCATGAGTGAGGCTCAGTGGACACCCAAAGCCAGTGGACACCCGAAGCCAGCCTCGCTGGTTCCCTTAGCAGATTATCTCGGTGCATGATTATGCCTCCGAATATATATGTGTGGGGCCTGCGACTGTAGAAAAGGGGATACAGACTGCAGTTCGGTTACCTTCCCCCGAAGTTCAATGGGGTGGTCTGGACAGCAGTGGTCCCTGGGCAGGTTCGGGTAATGAAACAGGAAGTTTACCCCCTGTTGGTAAGGAGGCCACAGAATGTGCTCCTCCGCCAGACAGGGAGTCCGGGTTCTACAGCCGGTACTTCATAGTTCCTAAGAAGGATGGCGAGTTGCATCCAACTTTAGATCTGAGGTACTTGGATCATTCTCTGAGGAGATTCAGATTCAAGATGCTTACAATTCCTCCGTCATGATTCAGATCCAGTCTGAGGACTGGTCTGTCACGATGGGTTTAAAGAGGACGCATACTTCCATGTATCCATCCTTCTGTGTCACTGGAAGTTCCCAAGGTTCGCTTTTGGGGGCAAAGCGTGCCAATATCGGGTTCTTCCATACGGCCTGGCTCTTTCCCCTCGCACGTTCCCGGGTGCATGGATGCAGCTCTGGCTCCAACTGAGTCTCTGGGGCATCCGTGTGCTGAACTACATCGACTGGGCTCATTTTGGCCCTGTCGCGAGTAGCAGCAGTTTGGCATTGAGATGTCATCCTTGGCTGCTCTCAGTGCTTGGAGTTGAGACTCTACAAGCAGTAGCGTGTTGACGCCCTCTCAGAGAACCCGGTTCCTGGGAGTCGTATGGGATTCGACTATGATGCAGGCACAACTGTCTCCTGCGCGTGTCGAGTACATACGGCGAAGGTCTCTATAATAAAGCTAGGCCACTGCATCACTGTGAAGCAGTTTTCAGGACTGCTGGGGCTCATTGCAGCTGCCTCCATCAGAATATCTCTTGACCTGCTGCACGAGACCCCTACAGTGGTGGCTGGGAATCAGGGGGTTTTCCTCGAGGGGAAAACCATTCTGTATGATCAGGGTAACACGCAGATCCCTTCGTTCCCTCGTCATATGGAAGAATCCTTGTTTCCTGTCCCGGGGGCCAGTGCTGGGAGCATCATGTTGCCGGAAAAACGTTTCAACAGATGCCTCCCTGGTTGGGGCGCGGTCATGGACAGCCGCTTTGTGAGAGGTCCGTGGGAGACCCGGCATTCCTCCTGGTAAATTGCCTGGAAATGCTGGTGGCCTACAGAGCTCTGAGGAGCTTTTTCTCAGACCCCGCAGCCGACATGTCCTGATACGAACAGACAATACGTCTGTAGTTTTGTATCTGAATCATCAGGGGGGTCTGAGGTCGCGCCCTCTATGCAGAGTGGCTCACCAGACCCTCCTGTGGTTCCAGGGGAAACTGTCGTCTCTCAGAGCGATGTACGTCCCCAGGGACCTAAATCAGGGAGCAGACGTCCTGTCGAGGCAGGGGCTGAAGCCCGGGGAGTGGCGACTTCACCTAGAGGTGGTGGAGGCCATGTGTGAGAGATTCGGCCCAGTGGAAGTGGATCTATGAGGGGGCTCGGTACCTAGAGGCTGGCCTGTCAGCAGGTGTGGTCGAGACCCTACTTAGCTCCAGGGCTCCTTCCACCAGGAGACTGTACAGCCTGAAGTGGAATGTGTTTTCCACTTGGTGTAGAGATCGTGAGGTGGACCCAGTTAACTGCCCTGTGGCTTCAGTGCTGGAGTTCCTCCAAGATCGTTTCTCCTCCGGTCTTACCCCGTCCACGCTTATGGTGTATGTGGCTGCCATTGGGGCTTTCCACTCACCTGTAGGTGATAGGCCTTTGGGGAAGCACCATCTGGTTGCATGGCTCCTCCGTGGGGCCCGGAGGTTGAGGCCTGTGACTCGCTCCAGAGTCCCAACCTGGGACCTGGCGGTGGTACTCGAAGGGTTGGCCGAGGCCCCCTTCGAGCCACTGGAGTTGGCTGAGGCAATGAACCTGACCAACCCTTAAGGCGGCCTTTCTCCTTGCTGTCACTTCTCTGAGGAGGGTGGGGGATCCCCAGGATTACGCCAACTTGCCTGGAGTTTGCCCTCGGCGGAGTTAAGGCCATCTTACATCCTAGACCAGGCTATGTGCCCAAGGTGCCATCTAATGTGGCACGGTCAGTGGTTCTTCAGGCCTTCCATCCTCCACATCACCTGACGGCGGAAGAGGGAAGACTTCACCTGCTCTGCCCAGTCAGAGCCCTAAGAATTGATTTGGAGAAGTCTTCCCAGTGGAGAAAGTCAGACCAGTTGTTGGTGTGCTTTGGCTCACCCAAGAAAGGGCTGCCTGCATCTAAAGAGATGATCAGCAATTGGATTGTCCAGGCTATAGCCGCGGCTTATCAGGTGCGCAATTTGCCTTCACTATTGGGCTATTGAATATATCTTTGATTGTTGCGCGTGTACAGCAAAGTCCTAGATATTTAGCCAATTGCCCCAGCTTCTGATCTTCGGAGCTGACCACTTGTGTCGGAGACCTTGGTAAGGAACTCGGAGCGATATAGTCTTCCTGATCTAAGTGGGTGAAATATAAACAGAGTTCAAGAGAATAATCAAATATTCGTTCACGTTTTAATGATGCA
Organism: Romanogobio albipinnatus; assembly: GCA_023566225.1. Classification (NCBI taxonomy): domain Eukaryota; kingdom Metazoa; phylum Chordata; class Actinopteri; order Cypriniformes; family Gobionidae; genus Romanogobio; species Romanogobio albipinnatus. Next base: position 38,982,961 of record CM042255.1, on the reverse strand, counting down.
CAGATATCATTAAAACCTTTTCATTTTTGGAGTCAGATGAAACGAGCTATTGCATGTGAGAAAATATATTGCATTTAATCTTGTTGTGTTGCGTAAAAGGAAAGACAGTAGCACGCAGACACCTTCTCCCTGTCATTGGACGCCGAGAATTGGACCATTGGGCGGGCTTACACCCTTCTTTCTGGCGTCTTGCTTCAGGAGATTTACGAGGCGGCCGGGTGAGCTACCCCGCACACCTTCATAAGATTCGACAGTCTGCAACTCCCGGCGACGCTGGCGCCAGAGTGCTCGCATCCTAAGTGTGCCTGATCTCCCAGCTTCACACTAGGATGAGCGTGATTGCGATGTGGCATAGTGGGTAGTTCGTTCTCAGAGTGTCGTCACTCGACGACGCAGTGTGAGTTCCCTCGAAGGGGAATGTCTCGGGTTACGACTGTAACCCCTGTTCCCCAAGAAGGTAACGAGACACTGCGTCTCGTCACCACACCTATCACAGGCAGAGCGCTCGCTTCATCGCAAATAAGCTAATGTGTTTGTGTGTCAGCGTCCCTTTGTATCTTCCGGGTATGCCGTCATCTACTATGTCATGACGTAGCACCAATCAGGATTTGGATAGATTTCATTCATGCTTCAGACGCGCTACGCTGAGGGCGTTCAACAGAGTGTCGTCACTCGACGACGCAGTGTCTCGTTCCCTTCTCGGGGAACAGGGGTTACAGTCGTAACCCGAGACATTTGCCGCAAAGATTCGCTCGACAAACCTAAAGCAGAGCACACTTCAACTTAAAAATATAGCCACAAGACTTTTCCATCCATCTGCCAACACACATGTGATTGGCTTCCCAAGACGTCGATCGAAGACAAGACCATCAGCAAATTAAAGAACCGGGGAAACCCCTCTCCAGCCAGGACCGAAAAGGGAAACCCCATTCAAAGGTGACACGAGACACAAACGCTAGTAACCTCCATATTCTATCTGAACTGGTGCATTGATATCAAATGTAATTACCCCACCTAAGAGATGATATGAGGGTTAAATTAATGATTGATGGTTCATTCAGGTCATATGTTATAAATGCATATATTGTTAAAACTTGGGATTTCATCATGTCACTCTCTTAAAACTCATTCTTTCCTCACTTTCTTCCTTTCTGCAACGCGTGTGTGTGTGTGTGTGTGTGTGTGTGTGTGTGTGTGTGTGTGTGTGTGTGTGTGTGTGTGTGTGTGTGTGTGTGTGTGTGTGTGTGTGTGTGTGTGTGTGTGTGTGTGTGTGTGTGTGTGTGTGTGTGTGTGTGTGTGTGTTTGTGTTAGATATTAGCTTTATGTGTTAGAGCAATTAATAAAGTTCAATTTGTATTCAATAAACTCATTTGAACTAAATAGACCTGTTTCCCTTATACAGGGTCCCTACACAAGAGAAGGAGGAGAGGGGATGTTATCATCTCTCCTGTAACTAATTACCATATCCATGATCTTAGGTCTATTCATTCCCAATGTAAATTCCTGTCCCCATTCTGGCACTTAATCCAAGGTAAGGATCCCATTAGAAGCTCAGTGATTGTTAGACTATTTTTAGGAGGAAGAACATTAAATTGTGTTCTGTTGACACCTTTTGTCTTGAATTTAATTTTCTGTCTTTATTTAAATGAATTTGATTTATATATATATATATATATATATATATATATATATATATATATATATATATATATATATATATATATATATATATATATATATATATATATATATATATATATATATATCAAATTGTCCATATGTCTTTAAAGAAATTATATTTCTGACACCAGCACACCTGCCCCTCAATCAACACCAACTATGCAAATTTTAAACCAAGCATTTAAAAGGGAGAGAGAATAAACTCTTCAATCATTTGTGTTATGATAGGATGTCAAGTTTAATACAACATTCAAGGTCAAGGTCAAGGTACCATTTATTGTCTCCCTTAGGAGAAATTTGTTTTGGATGAGATAACTGCTGCACATCAACATACACAAACATCCATTCCATTCCATACATACATCAAATCATGAAAATCATGAAAAACTCTACTCTCCAAACATGATAATTCATATTAAAATACCTATAAAACTTAAAATTATTATTCAATACATGATTACCATAGTTAGAGTTGCTGATTAAGCACTTTTATCGACAACGGGACAAATGAATGTTTATAGCGATTATGCTTGCATAGAGGAACCCTATATCTCCTTCCAGAGTTCATCAACGAATATTCAGAGTACAGTACATGTGAGGGGTCTAATATAATCTTGTTAACCTGCTGTATCATAGACGTATCAAAGATTTCTTGTATAGTATTTAGTGTCCGTACTCCCATAATTTTTCCTGCAACCTTTACCAAATTGCTTATTTGAGCTCTCGTTTTCACCGTCAAATTCCCAAACCAAGTAATAATTCCATAACGCAAGACAGACTCAATTGTAGCCCTGTAAAAAATATACATAATATTACTACTGACTCCAAATAATCTTAGCCTTCTTAAAAAGTGTAGGTGCTGATGGACTCGTGAACAAACATTTTGGACATGTGTGTGCCAGTTGAGTTCACTGTCAATGTGGACTCCCAAATATTTATAAGAAGCCACCTGCTTAATTTCCTGACTATGGATTACAACAGAGCTCCTGTCACCTACTGATCTGGGATCTATAATAACCTCTTTTGTTTTTTTAACATTGATCAGGAGGTGATGAGCATCACACCAGCCTGTCCTCCACAGCTGCTTTATACTCCTCAGTGCTGGAATCTTTTGTTAACAAGTTCACAATTCCCGTATCATCTGAGAATTTCACTACGAATTGATGTGATTGATGACTAGAGCAGTCATTAGTGCATAAAGTGAAAAGGAAAGGTGAACTTACGCATCCCTGTGGGGCCCCTGTACTACTTACTGCCACATCAGATAATACAGAGTTGATTTTTACTTCTTGTGTCCTGTTTATCAAGAAGAATTAACATTTAAATTAAATAGTTGCTCCAGCAAAATATGTGGTTGAATCGTGTTGAAAGCGGAGCTAAAATTTATAAAAAGCAACCTAGCATTAGCAACTGGACTTTCCAGATGCCTCAAAACAAGGTGCATTAATGTTGAAATAGCATCATTGGTACCACGGTTACTTTTATAAGCAAACTGATAGTGATCTAAAGATGGTTCCACTTGTCTTCGTAGCTCTCCTACAACAATCTTTTCCAAAGATTTGATTACATTGGATGTCAAGGCCACCGGCCTATAGTCATTATTATCCTGTAGAGAAGAATGTTTTGGAGTTGGAATTATAATTGATTTTTTCCAGAGCTCTGGTATTTTATGCGAGTCAAGTGAGAGCTGAAAAAGGCTATGCCAAGCTGGTGTGAGCTCCTCAGCAAACGTCTTTAAAAGAAAGCATGACATTCCATCAGGTCCTGTTGCTTTGTTAAAATGCAAATTTTTAAAAACCCTCATAACAGCACCTGAATCTATTAATATTCTATCATTACAACTATTCTGATTTATTTTACCTACTATTTCACTGCATTCGTTAAAAGTATCAGTCTCAAATCTCATGTAAAACTTATTTAGTTCATTTGCTTTTTCCCTTTCGTTGCCGGCTACCATTGGTTTTCCTTTTGGAGCCATGTTAGTCATTCCCCGAATTGAGTTCCACAGTCATTTTGTGTCTGATTTAAGCAGATGTTGTTCCGCCCGATCCTTGTATTGTATCCTCGCTGACCTCAGTTGCCGGTTAAGGTCTTTTTGTGCTGACCTAAGTCCCACAACGTCCCCCGACTTGAAGGCAGTTTTCTTCCATTTTATAGAATCATTAATCCCCTGTGTTATGTACGGTTTATTGTTCGGATATGACCTCACAACTTTTTGAGGTATGATTGAGTCCACACAAAAGGAGATGTATTCAGTGATTGATTCAGTTTCCATATCTGTATCTGCATCCTGATAAAAAAATGTCCCAGTCTGTACAAAGAAAACTTCCTTTCAGCTCCTCTATACTGTCATAGGACCACACATTTACCACCTTGAGTGCTGGTTTATGGGACTTAAAAACTGATCGGTAAGTAGGGAGCAGATGGATAGCGTTGTGATCTGAGTTACCTAGGGGGGGTTTGGCTTTAGCAACATATGCATCCTTGATGTTACCATAGCACTTATCAAGAGTATTATCTTTCCTCGTAGCACACTTTACATATTGAAAAAACCCTGGTAAGGACCTCTCCAGTCCACACATCATTGCCATCATTCTCAGTGGAAAGCCTCCATAAGGGAAATTTGAGATGGAAAAACAAATATTCAAAGTGTTTCAAATTCTATTAATCATGTCCATGAACATGTTAAATAGTTTTATATGGACAAGCATACTTCATCCTTTAATGCACAAACCACCATGACGATGACAACCAAAAACATCTCCATGAGTCACCATGAAATTAAAATGAACAATTCTTATTTTGATGGAATGTTACAGTGTTTATTATAAATGATCTATCTGTGCACATCATTCTTTTTTGTTTAATTTGTGTGCACATGTAATCTTACATCCACAGATTCCACATGTTAAAAATACTAAAATTCATCAGAAATGAAAATAGGTCAAGAAGAAGATTATTTTGCGACTATTTGAGATGCTTGGTGTGTTTAACAGGCATTTGACTGACAGCTATTTTAAATGGACAAAACTTGTCATTTTCTCAAGAATAATTATGGGCAGCGATTTCAAACGCTGCTTTCATACAGACACAAAAAGTCCCAAAGAATAAAAGTTTGAGCTATTAATATGCACATTAACCTATCTACAAAGATACAGTCATTGCTTGTGTTTATATTTTTATACTGTATGTATTTGAGGTGTTCTGTTTTTATGTTTAGGCCCTATTTAAATGATTAAATGTATTATTTATATTTTCCACATTGCCCTGAACATCTATTCACTTTTGCATTTTTTATTTACTTCTAAAATGTGATAAAATGGTCATATTTTTAAATGATGACCATACATAAATATTAACCTGAAAGCTTAATGTTAAATATTCCTAATTTTACCAGTCTACATTTGTGTAAATTCTATCAAAGGTACACTATCTGTCAGTGGTTAGTATATCAGCTTAATGTTATCACATTTTTTACTCCTGTGTGTTTTTCTGGAAAAAATAAAATAAATGGCAGACTGATAGCAACCATTTAGGCCTATATCAATTATATCTGACAAATACACTCAGAATTAATAAATAGAATAATCAAACTAAAAGTCAGTCTGTGGTGCTGCATCTCTCTAAATAAAAACTAAATGTCAGAGTCACAAAACATGTTGCAACTTCACACTGTAAAGTCCACATAAACACCACGACAAGGTACTTTTAGACAGAGCTTTTAATGCGAAACTGAGGTATAATTACAGAGGAATAACAATGTTTATCACACACTTGCATGTTATGCTTTTGACATTGTTTTGCCATTTGTGTTACTGTTTATTACAGTGTACAGCTGAAGAAAACATACATGCCCAATATAACAATAAGTAATTTAGTTAGTAAAATTTTACAATTGCAGATTTTATGATGAACAGAGGCAGGAGAGTTTTCCATTGCGGTGCAGATAAAGAATAGGCTGCACAAAACCAGTGAACCAAACTGTTGTAGAATCATCTGCTGTCAGAATGATAGAGATTCCTGTGATTGCAAATGATTGGGAAATATAGGATAATCATGTTCATAGTAGTTATTAGAATCAGATAAAATGCTCTTCCCTTCATGTGGTTTTTCTCCTTTCTCTCTCTCCCGGTCCTGACTGCTTCAGAGCTCTCAGAACAGCCACAAGACAAAACAATTGGATGGAGATGACCACTGTAAGCTGCATGGACAAGAACCATGCATGTGCATACATGTTGTTTGAGTATAAATTAAACATGCAGACCAAACAGGAGCCAAGACTAATGATCCATATAGCCGTGCAGCAGATCACTCTATATCTGAGAGGTTTGAACTTCAGAAAGGTTACAGGATGAACCACTGCCAGGTAACGCTCAACACACATCAGACACTGAAACAGAGGACGACCATTGAATGTAAGTCCTAATAAAAACACATCTAATATACTAAGACTTGAAATCCACACTGACAGTATAAAGACCAAATTATTCAGACAGATACCAAGCTCACAAACACAGAGATTAAGGGTGAAGAACTCTGATGCAACTCCACTTCCTGCTCCTGTGATGATGAGCCATATAATATAGGAGTGTGTAGGAAGACGAAACAACTAATTGATGCAGTACACACAGATTTCCAGACAGTCTATTACCCCAATGGACTGAGTTGTGGAGTTTGTAGATGATCCAGGTGTGATGAAGTTTACTGTAGAGTTATCCATCTCCTCTGACTTTGTCTTATCATTTCAGCAGCTCACAAAATGTAGTAATGTAACCATGATCTAAGAAGAGAGAAGTGTGAATGAACCAGGTATAATTTTATTAAATAAATGTCCAATGAACAAACAATCCAGTCTGCAATTCTACAATGTTTCCAATTTAAACTTAAAGAACCATAGTGCATACACTGTAAAAAAAAAAAAAAAAAAGGTTCTATATGGCACCAAAAATGGTTCTTGGCTCGTAATCATAGGGGAACCTTTTTTAGTGCTATATAGCACCAAAATTGGTGCTTCAGTGGTTCTTCAGCGGTTCTTCAGAGGTTCTTCACCGGTTCTTTGACTAAGGTGCTACATAGAACCTCTGAAAAACCACTGAAGCACCACAATTGGTGCTATATAGCACTAGAAAAGGTTCCCCTATGATTACGAGCCAAAAACCATTTTTGGTGTCATATATAACCTTTTTTTTAGAGTGTAATTATTAAATGACTGCAAAATATGGATATATATTCAGTAGAATTTTGGTTAATATACATTCTAGTGCAAAATATCATCTTGTATTATATTTTCCATGGAAGGATTTCATTTAAATTGTAACTTCTGTCAAAAAAAAGAGAATCAGTGCTCAAACTGTTATAAGGTAAGGATGAGGGGAGACCAGGGTTATAGCAGTCAATAGTCTTTAATGGGTTGGACCTCGTCCTCTCTTGTAAACAAACGTAATTACTGGCAACAGTCAGCGCCAAAACAGAAACAGCCAGAAAACTGGAAAATAGTAACACAACTCCCACGAGGAACTGAAGGTCTGGTACCCAGCGCTGCCTATGGCCAGGCAGGGAAAGATCAGGCCGCTGAGCAGGTGAAAGCCGAGGGCACTGGCAGATCTGGTCCTTCTGCAAACAGGCACAGCCGGATAATTCACAGTCTTTATAATAAACGTACTCACAGCGCTTCAAACGAATAACCAAGCAGACAGGACAGGACAAGACAAGTGATAACGTCAATGTTTCTCATACTCAGTGAAGGAATAATCCGACAACAAGTCCTAGAAGGAGAGGGAATAAGAAGCAGTACAATCAAGGGTAAAGGGAGAACAGGTGGGGAAACGAATTGGACAAAGAGACACAGCTGAGAGAGATAATGAGCGAAACGTAATGAGTGAGTGCGAAAGGGCGTGTGTGAAAAGCCACCAGAGGGAGACAAAGAGAAACCCAGGATCATAACAGTACCCCTCCCTCAACGAGCGCCACCCGGCGCTCCTAAGGGCACCTGACGAGACCGGAGGAAATCAGAAATGAGAGAAGGATCCAGGACGTCCCGGGAGGGAACCCAGCTTCTCTCCTCCGGACCGTAACCCTCCCAGTCGACCAGGTACTGATGACCGCATCCTCGACGACGCATGTCAAGAATACGGCGAACTCTGTAAACAGGAGAGTCATTAACAATACAAGGGTCGTGAATAGGGCGGGTGGGAGGGCGAATGGCTGGTTTAACGCAGGAGACATGAAACACGGGATGGATCCGGCGTAACCTAGGCGGAAGGTGAAGCTTTACTGTGACAGGACTAATAATCTTAGTGATCCAAAAAGGACCGATAAAACGGGCCTACAATTTGCGCAAATCGGATCGGAGCGGCAAATTCGAGGTGGATAACCAAACCCTCTGTCCACAAACGTACCGAGGACCCTTAATCCTATGTTTATTAGCGGCAACAGTCATGCGCTTCCTAGCTTGACAGAGGGCGGAACGCACCCTTCTCCAGGTACGCTTACAACGACTAACAAAGCCCTGTACGGAAGGAACGTTAGACTCAGAGTCCTGGGACCTGAACAGCAGTGGTTGATAACCGAGACAACAGTAAAACGGGGAAACCCCGGTGGCGGAGGACGGAAGCAAATTATGGGCGTATTCAGCCCAGGAGAGATACTGGGACCAGGACGCGGGATTCTGATGAGTGAAACTGCGCAGGATACGGGCGATTTTCTGATTAGTACGCTCAGCCTGACCGTTAGTCTGGGGATGATACCCGGACGAGAGACTGACGGATGCCCCAATAAGGCGACAAAACTTCCAAAACTGAGATGAGAATTGAGGACCCCTATCAGAAACTATGTCAGAGGGAAGACCATGTAACCTGAAAACCTGATCGACCATGATCTGGGCGGTCTCCTTGGCAGAGGGGAGTTTAGCGAGAGGAATGAAATGGGCTGCTTTAGAAAAGCAGTCTACTACAGTAAGAATAACGGTGTTACCTGCCGACGAAGGAAGCCCGGTGATGAAATCGAGGGCCAAGTGGGACCACGGACGTGAAGGCACAGGTAACGGCAGAAGCAGACCGGCTGAAGGAGAATTGCCAGCCTTCGTCTGCGCGCACGTAACGCACGAAGAAATAAATAGACGCACATCACGCTCCAACAAGGGCCACCAGAAGTGCTGGCGGATGAACGCGAGGGTGCCCCGAACGCCAGGATGGGCAGTCAATTTAGAAGTGTGTCCCCATTGAAGGACTGCTTGTCGCATAGAAACGGGGACAAAAATAAGTCCCCTAGGAACATTACGTGGAACGGTGGTCCGACCGAGAGAGCGCTTAACCAACCTCTCTATTCCCCAAATCGACGTGCCGATTACCCGACCCGAGGGAATAATCTCCTCCGGTTCAGAAAGACCCTGGGCGAAACGAGATAGTGAAATCGAACCGGGTGAAAAACAGAGCCCAGCGCGCCTGACGAGCGCTGAGCCTCTTAGCCCCACGAATGTATTCGAGGTTACGATGGTCGGTCCAGACCAGAAAAGGAACGGAAGAACCCTCCAACCACTGACGCCACTCGCCCAGCGCGAGCTGAATGGCAAGCAATTCACGGTTACCGACGTCATAGTTCCGCTCAGCGGGAGAGAGCCGGTGCAAAAAGAAAGCGCAGGGATGTATCTTACCGTCAGCGGCGGATCGCTGGGACAGAACTACCCCGACTCCCACCTCGGAGGCGTCAACCTCGATAATAAACTGTTTAGCAGGGTCGGGAGTCAGAAGGATCGGCGCGGTAGTGAATCGGGATATCAGAACGTCAAACGCTGACTGCGCTGCCTCTGTCCACTTGAATTGGGACTTAACTGACGTAAGAGCGGTAAGAGGAGCGGCCAATTGACTAAAACCAGGTATAAAACGGCGATAAAAATTGGCAAAACCGAGAAAACGTTGAAGTGCCAAACGACACTCGGGCACGGGCCAATCAGTAACTGCTTGAACCTTAGCCGGGTCCATACTAATCCCATCTGCCGAGATGACCGAACCCAGAAAAGTTACGGAGGAGGCGTGGAACGAACACTTCTCAGCCTTGACGTACAGTCGATTATCTAATAGCCGCTGAAGGACACAACGAACCTGTTGGACGTGTACCTGGAGAGATGGTGAAAAAATTTGAATATCGTCTAAATAGACAAAGACGAAAACGTTGAGCATGTCTCGTAGGACGTCATTGACTAAGGCCTGGAAAACCGCGGGGGCGTTGACTAACCCGAAGGGAAGGACACGATATTCAAAGTGCCCGAGGGGCGTGTTAAACGCGGTCTTCCATTCGTCCCCCTCCCTGATACGCACCAAATGATAGGCGTTACGCAAATCGAGCTTCGTAAAAACCCTAGCTCCCTGTAAGAGCTCGAAAGCCGATGACATCAGTGGCAATGGGTAACGATTCTTGACAGTGATGTCATTCAGACCCCGGTAGTCTATACAGGGACGCAAGGAGCGGTCCTTCTTCTTAACAAAAAAGAAGCCGGCTCCCGCAGGAAAAGAAAAGGGAACGATAGTCCCGGCGTTTAGCGAGTCGGACAAATAGTTCTCTAGCGCCTTATGTTCGGGAGTAGATAATGAATATAGTCTTCCCCGAGGAGGCGTGGTCCCCGGGAGAAGATCTATCTTGCAATCATACGGGCGGTGAGGAGGAAGAGAAGTGGCCCGAGAACGGCTGAAAACCTCCCGTAAATCGTGATATTCCTCCGGCACCCCAGATAGATCGCCAGGCTCCTCCTGAAAAACAGTCACAGACGAGACAGGGGGAACAGCAGAAGACAGACAATCAACATGACACGACAATTTCCAGGACAAAATAGATCCCTCCGCCCAGTTAAGCTGGGGATTGTGGAGAACTAGCCAAGGATGGCCTAAAACCACCGTGGAAAAGGGAGACTGGAAAACTAAAAATGAAATAGTCTCACAGTGATTACCAGAAACAATAAATTAACAGTTAAAAATCCAAATATAAAGATTTTTATAATTTAAAACACATCTTAATAGATTTGAACATGAGCAAAGTTAGATGAGTTTATAACAACGTGGATACAAGTTATTGACAATATTTAAAAACGGTTGGCATTTTGACCTACTTAATGTTTCTTTGATTTTGCAGCAAACTTCTGATACTGACCCAGAAGATGGTGGTGGTTCCAGAGATCCAGTGCCCTTTATCTGAACAGAGATTGAATTATTCCCCTGACATCACTGAACTACCTGAGAGCTCTATGTCCAGTCACTTGATATTAAAAGACTGTGCTTTACTAACATTTTACTTCTGACATTAAAAAAAGAAACTTACAAAAACATATGTAATCACAAGTAACTTTGTAAGCAACTCTTTTGAAAATAAATGATAAAGTGTAGTGTTTCCTTTTTTTAAGTGGTCAAATTAAACAATTAAAAGGACATAAAAGTGTATTTAAAAAAATCTGTTCTAAACCCTGTAAAAGTAAGCTCCCTTTTGCAAATGCAATTTTTATGTTTTCTTTAAATTCATTTAAACTTGTTAAATGTCAGTGGGAAATGTGATTGTCTGGGTGCATGCACTGACAACAGGGTAGCATATTCTGTGGGTTGGCATTCTTTCCATGCATGCATGGTCAAATAGAACAGTGATTTTAAAAGCTTGTCTCTCTGAAAGATGCAGATTTCGGTGTGCTTGACCAGACAGTTTATACTATATAAAGTACTTTTTATTTTATTTTTTACTTCAAATGTTTTTGTTACGTTTGTGCTTGAAAATAAACTTGTTATTTTGCATTTTAGGCTTATTTTAAGCAGAAAGTATATGTATTCTGCACATGTATTTGTTGCGAGTGTAATTGGGTTATTTTATAGTTAAGATGTGTATCACTACTTTGTGACTGCGTAACTTTTGGGGGAAAAACAGTCCCGTACCCTGTTGAGGCTCTGTTATAAAGCACATACAGTATTACTTAAATTTAACATGAATAGTTAGTGTGTTACTACCATGAAAGCAATAACAATGTTTCTTTTTATATTTTATAATGACGCTCTGCTCTCGGTTACTACTCGTTCTTCATGAAGTAGTAGCGGCACGCGACCAAGTAGAGTCAGCGTATTGCAGAGCATCATCTGCTGGTGAAAATAATCACTACACGATTGCTCTTATAACCAGCAGCTGCTGTGTGTTGATAGGGCGCTTTTTTTGCAATATATATGCTGGTTGTTTTGAACGAGTTGTAAAACGGGGACAGCTCCAGTCGGGGACAGAACACCAAAAACCAGGACTATCCCCGGAAAACGGGGACGTCTGGTCACCTTATCTTTACAGCCTGAGACGATCAAAGGTCAAATATTATTTACATACTTAGTAATACAAAGCACAACATATTGCACATAAATCACAGCAAGATCTTTCCAATATGCGCACCACTGAGTGATGTCTGTACTTCCAGGCCAGAGAGCACCTGTCCATCAAAACCTCACTATCCAATCAGAGCAGATCACTGTTAAGCCCGCCCCCACGAGAGGTTTGTGTCAAAACAGCAAACGAAAAAGTGAGAAATATAAGCAAAATCTGTGGAAATGCATTTGGAATCCACGATTTGCGAAAACTAATCTTTGAAAAACAAAGAATGAAGTATATTTGAAGAGGCTGTTAAATTTGAGCGACTGCGTTCATTTTCATTGTGTTTTTCTTAGTAGTTTTTTTCTTTTTCATAGTTTCTGAAAAAGTTACGTTCAGTTTTATAAAGTTACTTTTTTTTTGACAAATATAATTCCATACTCATCAGAGAGACTTTTAGATAGTCCAACCAATACTGGACTTATTAACTTCACAACACCATAAGAGCTAGATGAATAAACAATATTGGAATTTGTATATAATTCACATTCATATAAATTAAATAAAACATTCAACTATATAGCAACACATTACGAAATTAATACAAACATTTATCATAAACAACATAAAATTACTGATAAATCAAACAAACACATATAACAATTATAAAGACAAGATACGCTACAAGTGCATAAATATACATCATACCTTGTACTCCTTTCCAACCAGGGTGGTATTCCAGAAAGCAAGGTTAACCTACCGTCATATATACCTTGAACTCTCGGTTGATTAACCCAAACCTTGCTTACTCGAGGTATGCTGGTTCCAAAAACACGTCCGTGAGTAAGTTCAGACAATTCAGAGTATGTTCCCGGTTAACACACAAGACATTCTCAACAGAGCAACGAATTGATGATTCACCATGGAAACGGACGCTAAGAAAAGGTGTGCCATTCTACTTCCTCTTCTTTTGTTTAATGGCGATTTACATAACCTACTTAGTGCACATCGCCAACTATTTGGTGGTTGTGAAATCATTTTTCCAACATCTTCGTTTATTAAGTAATCTTTATTCACCGAGAATAAAGATTATATTGTTTGTGTGTTGCTAATTAATTTGTGAGATGACAATAAATTAAATAATAAATATATTTTAATTGAATTAACATTTAAACATTACTTTGTTATAATCGTGCTTTAGAAATAATATATAATATTATATATTATAACTGTAACTATATAACACATTTAGTTATATTAATTCAACTATATGAATTATATTACACACATCTGAATACCTCTTAAGCAAACTAACCCTGGAACATGAGCTGCTCCGGAGAGCGGACGAGACATCTAGCCTTTATTATGCATATCGTCTCGGTTACGTATGTAACTGATGTGATGAATATCTGATGTGATGAATTCCAGTGTGATGAATGTCTGAATCCCTTATACCATCACGCCAATTCATTGGCTAAGCGTCAAACTGTCAGATTTCAGGACGAAGGAAACTACTACTCAAAGAATGTGAATGGCCAGAATCGCAGCGTCTCGTTCCCCTATTCAGGAAACCAAGATTTCATTCGTAAACGAGACGTTCCCTATCATAGGTTCACTCAACGCTGCAAACCGTCGCCATGGGAACGATATACCATAACGCCTTCACATACCTGAGAGTAGCTGGTGGACCGTGGAAAGCGCCCACTCAAACAGATAGCCAGGAGCCGTCTTCACGTCCAGATCGTAGAACTTGGGAGAGGACCATCCTGCCAGGTGTTGGGAGAGGACCATCCTGCAGCAACACAGATATCTTCCAAAGAAGAGCCCTTAAAGAGAGCTTGAGAAGACGCCATTCCTCTGGTCGAATGTGCACGTACTCTTAAAGGCGAGGTGAGACCACGCGCCTCGTAGGCCGCTGAAATAGCCTCAATAACCCAATGAGACATTCTCTGCTTAGTGACAGCTGCTCCTTTATTCTTGCTGCCAAAGCATACAAACAACTGATCCAATTTACGCCACTGGGCAGAACGGTCGATGTAAACTTTTAGCGCCCTGACCGGGCAGAGACCAAGAGGTCGCACACTATCTCCACCTTCTGATTCAGGAGGAGAAAAAGCTTCCAGAACTATCTGCTGGGATCGAAAAGAGGTCGAAGCAACCTAAGGAACATAACCTGGCCTAGGTCACAGCAAAACCTTAACTAATCCAGGTACAAAGTCCATACAGGAGGGACTGGTAGACAAAGCTTGTAAGTCTCCAATCCTCTTCAGAGAGGATAAAGCCAACAAGAGTTTTGAAAGTCAGAAACTTCTCTGCCACTGACTCCAAAGGCTCAAAGGGACCACCCATTAGACCTTCTAGGACTATAGAAAGATCCCAAGACGGAATTCGTGCAGGGCGGAAAGGCCTAAGCCATCTCCTCCCTTGCAGAAGGCAAGAAACCAAAGGGTGTCATCCTACCGAAGCACCCTGTACCTGTACATGTTGGGCAGAAATGGCCCCCACATAAACTTTCAAAGTGGCCGGAGCAGCTCCTGCTGAAAAACGGCTTTGTAGAAACTCCAGTACTGAACCAATAGGGCAGCATACTGGGTCCTCATTTCGTGACAGACACCACGATGCAAAAATCTTCCACTTAAAAGCATAAAGGCGTCTCGAGAGACCATAACAATCTAGTGCGCCCCGCTCAGAGGCCACACCCATAACTTCCATAATTCCGAACGGGGGTGTCGAATCATGCCTTGAGCTTGCATCAGCAAATCCGGTCTGAGGGGAACCTTCCATGGAGGGCCGACTAGCAGACTCATCAGTTCCGAAAACAGGGCCAGTGAGGAGCTATCAGTAACAGATGTTCCACTCTGTCTGTTCGCACCCTGAGCAGTACCGCTGGGAGTAAACAAACCAGAGGGAAAGCAAAGAGAGTGGTCTTGGGCCAAGGATGGGCCAATGCGTCTATCCCCAGAGTAGACGGAGGTGAAAGGGAGAACCAAAGCGGGCAATGCGTAGTTGTGCTCAACGCAAACAAGTCCACGTCCGCTCGACCGAACCTCTGCCATATGAGGTCTACCGTCTGAGGATGTAACCGCCATGCTCCGGGATCCAGACCCTGTCTTGAGAGTAAGTCCGCCCCCAGGTTCAGATGGCCTGGAATGTGAACTGCTCTGACTGACAGAAACGTTGGGCATCCTTGATAAACTGCTCCCCAACCCGTGAGGGATGCGTCCGTCGTGATATTCTTGCGACGATCCTAGCTTAACACCACAGCGGAGCAAAGGGAGCTTTAACCATGGACGTAGGGCACGAAAACCCCTGCGAGTCACCAAGACTTGGCGGGAGAGATGGCTTTGGGGCGAAATCTTCATGCTTTTGGTCGCCCTTTGAAATGGTCTCATATGGAGCAGGCCCAACTGTACTACAGGGCATGCCGCTGCCATCATGCCCATCAATCTGTGGCAAAGTCCGACACAAATGAGATAACCTATCTTGAAGTGGCTCAGGCAGTTCTGCAGAGACTGAATGCGTGCAGGAGACAACCGTGCCCGCATTACATTCAAATCCAAATCCACACCCAGAAAAAGTCGTCTGCTGGGATGGGTGCAAAACGCTCTTCTGGTGGTTCTTCTTCAATGGAAACCCAGATTCATCAGGTGGCAGAGAGTTAGATCTCGATGAGTCACAGCCCGTTCCTGAGATTGAGCTAATATTAGCCAATCGTCCAGTTAATTTAGAACATGGACGCCCTGGAGCTGCAATGGGGCCAGAGCAGCGTCCACACATTTCGTAAAAGTCTGAGGGGCTAGGGCTAGCCCAAAGGGAAGGACACGATACTCGTAAGCTTTGCCCTCAAAAGCGAACCTGAGGAACTTCCTGTGTCTCTTGACGATCTGGATGTGGAAATACGCATCCTTTAGATCGATGGTTACAAACCAATCTCCGGTTTGTATCTGGGTCAGGATGGACTTTAACGTCAACATTTTAAACTTGCTTACTCTGAGTGCAAGATTTAAAACGACGCAAGTCCAGAATCGGACGCAATCCGCCACCACTATACCCGCGCTGGGAGGGTCGAATGCCGCCATAAACGGGCCACATGTGTATAGCCCTAAGGTTTCTTCTTGGACACCAGGAAGAAGAGCGCTCGTTGATAGGAGCCGGTCGGAAACCACCCGAGGCACATTTAGTGACGGGACGGTTAAGGCCGGAGCCGGGAGGTCACAGTGAGAGATGCGAATACACTTGTGTGGTTCGTCCAAACTCTCCAATGGAGGGCCTGGCCTCCGAAGATGAGCGAACAGTTCAGGAGTTATTCTTGGAGACCTGAGGATGAGAGGTTTAGCCGTTCGACATCAGGTCTACTCGTTTGCGTTGGTAGTTGCGCTGACGCATAGGTGGGCCGGTCCTAGGTCCCCAGTCCTTGCGAGGGGGATCCATAGGAGAGGGTTCGCTTTGTTGAACTTCGCGGCATTGAAGGGAAGACGAGCGCGAACACGGCGAAACACGGCAGATTGTTGTTTTGCTGCTCGAAATTTCTCCACCACCGTGGTTACGGCCTCCCCGAAAAGGCCGTCGTTGGAAATGGGAGCGTCCAACAAAAAGGATTTCTCCTTCTCTTTAATGTCAGTGAGAGTAAGCCAAAGGTGGTGCTCTACTGACACTAAACCAGCCATAGGCCTGCCTACGGCATGGGCAGTATGCTTGGTAGCTCTCAGCGCCAAGTCAGTAGCCCGTCAGTTCTTTGACTGCCTCCGGTGTCATGCCCTGCCCTTCATCAAGCTCCTTTAATAAATCTGCTTGATAAGCCTGAAAAACGGCCATGGAATGAAGGGTGGCTGCTGCCTGTCCAGCTGCCATATATGACTTATTGACCAGTGAGGAGGTCACTCTACATGGTTTGGGGGGCAATAAGGGGACGAGACTTCCACAACGGAGCCGAAGTAGGCACGAGGTGAGCGGCGAGGGTCTCTTTAACAGTTAGCAAGCTCGCGTAGCCAAAGTCCGCCATTTTAGGAATTGTGGCGAAATCCGTGGCCGCGGGGTTGGTAATACGAGCCGAAAATGGTTGCTTCCAAGACTTCGAGACCTCGTGGTGGAGGTCTTGGAAGAACGGCAGTGGTCGACGGGACTGAGTTGCCGAAAAAAAAGAAAAAAAAAACCATTGTCCAGCTTCGATTGGGTTCGATCTAGCGCAGGCTCGCTGTCCCAATCCAGGCCCAGTTTGTCTACAGCGCGAGTGACAACTTCTATCAGTTCGTCATATGACTGGGAAACTTGTCTCTCCTGACCGCTCATAGGAAGAGAGGCGGCTGATTTGGCCGTGAGTCCCTCGGAATCCGAAGCCACTGTAGAGAGCACATCATCGTTGAACAAGCCGCAACCAAAAGAAACCGAGTCCCGGGATTCTGGGGTAGGCCTGCAGTTCGTTGTGCATAAACAGAACTGTCAGGGTTCTGCCCTGGCAGCCTTGTCTGTGTTGTCCTTGTTTAATGTTTCTATGTTTGTGTTGTGTCTAAGCGCATGGCTCTGTCTTTGTTTGTGTCTGCCGTGTGTTCCTCTTGTCCCACCTCCTTGTTTCCTGTTACCACGCCCCCTTGTTTAGTCCTTGTCTAGTCCTCGTTTCACTAATTGTGCTCACCTGATCCTAAGTGCTTTTCCCTTTTATATTGAGTTCCTTTCCCTCTTGTCTTTGCTGGTTCGTTGTATGTACGTATTCAGTGTTTGCTCGTTCATCTTGCCAAGTCAGTTAGAGATTTAGTGTCTCCTATATTTTTGGCTTTGAGTTTATTTATTTTCAGTTGTTTCCTTTGTTCCTGAATTTTTAGTCAAGGTTCTATCTTTATTTTGCTCTAGTTTTCTCCAGGCTTTAATTTGGTTTCTCTTTTGTTTTCCACTTTTTCTAGCTCCAGTTATTTAGTTTATCGTTTGTTTCTGGTGTTCTAGTTTCGCCAGTTTTTATTTGCTTGGTTTTTTGTTGTTGTCTTGAGTGTTGTCTTGTGTTAGTTCCTGGCTCCTCCCTGGGATTCCCTGCCTGCTGGTTCCCTCTGCCTGGTAGCTGGACTGGCTCTGAGTGTGTGAGCAGCAAGTACGGATCCCTGCTTCATTGTGTCCTGCCCTGTCTTCTCCACTACCATCTACCTGGCCTGGTCAGTCCTCAGAGGTTCTTCAACCTGCTGTATCTTGGAGCTGTTTCCAGCAGTCGCACTTATCCGTCATGTCATTGTTCCCCGTTGGACTCACTCATCCACTACCCTCTTGTGCCTTGTTGAACTGGCCTGTCAATAAATGTTCTTTGTTCACTCTGCATCTGGGTTCTCCATTTCAGAAGTCCTGACAAGAACAGGCTCGACATGGTCGCGATTCTCAAGCGAGCAAACCCAACCGGGTTTTCTTAGGAGGAAGAACACTAAATTGTGTTCTGTTGACACCTTTTGTCTTGAATTTAATTGGCTGCCTTTGGTGTAATAATTTTACAGGACTATCCTTTTGTGCACCAAGCCACATTATACATTACAAGCTGACCTTCACATAAAAACTGACTCACGCCAGCTTAATGTTTTTTCTTTATCAAATGGTCCATAAATCTTTAAAGAAATGATCTATATTTCTGACACCAGCACACCTGCCACTCAATCAACACCAAATGTGCAAATTTCTATAACAAGCATTTAAAAAGGAGAGAAAACAAACCCTTCAATCATCTGTGTTATGATAGGATGTCAAGTTTAATACAACATTCTCAGTGGAAAGCTTCCATAAGGGAAATGTGAGACTGGGTCATTGACTAAACCAGCCAATCCCATGCACAATAGATGGTCACCTAGTAAACCTTACTTACTGAGAAGGCCCCACGGAGTGTTTATTAAAAACATTAAAGATAAAATCTATTAATTATGCCCATAAACATGTTAAATAGTTTTATATGGACGAGCATAGACTTCATCTTTTAATGCACAAACCACAATGATGGTGGCAGCCAGAAATAACATTGAAGTCACCATGCAAATAAAACAAAACTTCTTATTTTTTGTGTTTATTATAAATGTGCACATCTCTATTTTTTTCTTATGTGTGTGCCCTCGTAATCTTACATCCACAGATTCCATGAGTAAGTTCATCAAAAACTAAAATAAGTCAAGAAGAAGATTCAAGCATTTGACTGACAGCTATAGTTTAAATGGACAAAACGTATAATTTTCTTGAGAATAATTATTGGCAATGATTTCAAACGCTGCTAACATAGAGACAAACCACATTGTACATTGTACATCTATTGTACATTGGATCTCTATTGTGATTAGTATTGTATACTGTACATTGTATATTATTATTATATATTATATATATATATATATTATTAACAGTTAAGTCCAGTCTAGCGATTTAGTTTGGATTGTGTTGGTAATAGACACTTGCCTAGAGCTAAAACAAGTGTTGGGCCTCTAATAAATGCTTTCGATCTTCTTTTTGCTTTAAATGGTATGCGGAAAATACTGGAGCTTTGCCACAGAGTTGTCCCACCCAGTGCCGCCACTACCACCACACGCTGCGCGTAGGGCACCAAGTGCTCCGGGGAGCACCACAAGAAAATGCTCTCTCTACCCTCCCGCAGGTCAGCTCTGCAAAATTTGCGAACGCCGCCACCATGGGCATCATAAAGTGATCGCGCTTAGGGCATCAAAACGGCCAGCCGCGGGACTGGTCCCACCACCTACAACGAAACCGAGTGCTTCTTCAAGCACTTCCATGCTTGCAAAATGCGCCAAAAACTACTTTTAAACAGGAAATTATGGAATTTTACCATACATTTTTACAGCGGGTCTATTCGAACGGGATTAGTTTTACCCAAGGTCATTTTTCCGGACCTTTTTACCCAAGGTCATTTTTCCGGACCTTTTTACAGAAGGTAAAAGTCTCCATAATCTTTACTGACATTGTCCGTAATGATTACCGAGATGGCACATTCGGACGGGACTAAAATCACAGAGAACCTCTGGTAATAATTACTTCACCCCCACCTCCCCACGTAAAACTAATCCCGTCCGAATAGGGATTTTGATGTGCTCCTCAAACCATTCCTGAACCCTTTTTGCTTTGTGGCAGGACGCATTATCCTGCTGAAAGAGGCCACAGCCACCAGGGAATACCGTTTCCATGAAAGGGTGTACATGGTCTGCAACAATGCTTAGGTATTTTATATAATTTATATCAACCATATCTGGCTAGTATACTCAGAATTAACTTAACCTTTGTATAAATAAATAGAATAATCAAAAGAACAACTAAAAGTCAGCTTGTGGAACTGCATCTCTCTAAATAACAACTGAATGTCAGAGTCCCACTTTACACTGCCATAGTCCACATAAACCCCACAACAAGGTACATTTACACAGAGCTTTTAATGCGAGTATATTTACAGAGGAAAAACAATGTTTATCACACACTTGCATGTTATGCTTTTGACAACACGCATGTCCAGAAATATATACCCAGAAACAATAGGCAGATTTAGTAACTTAAGGAAGTCAAATATTAAAACTGCAGAGGCAGGAGAGTTTTCCATTGCGGTGCAGATAAAGAATCGGCTGCACAAAACCAGCCAGAATAAAACAAGTCAATCCAGTGAACCAAACAGTTGGAGTACTATCTGCTGTCAGAATTATAGAGATTCCTGTGATTGCAAATGGGAAATACAGGATAATCATGTTCACAGTAGTTATTAGAATCAGATAAAATGCTCTTCTCTTCATGTGGTTTTCCTCTTTTCTCTCTCTCCCTCTCTCTCCTGGTCCTGACTGCTTCAGTGCTCTGAGAACAGCCACAAGACAAAACAACTGGATGGAGATGACCACTGTAAGCTGCATGGACAAGAACCATGCATGTGCATACATGTTGTTTGAGGTTGCATTATATATGCAGACCAAACACGAGCCAAGACTAATGATCCATATAGCCGTGCAGCAGATCACTCTATATCTGAGAGGTTTGTACTTCAGAAAGGTTACAGGATGAACCACTGCTATGTAGCGCTCAACACAGATCAGACACTGAGACAGAGGACGACCAGTGAATGAAAGTCCCGTTAAAAACACATCAAAGTTCTCAAGGCTTGAAATCCACCTTGACAGTATAAAGACCAAACTATTCAGCCAGATACCAAGCTCACAAACACAGAGATTGAGGTTGAAGAACTCTGATGCAACTCCACTTCCTGCTCCTGTGATGATGAGCCATATAATATATGAGTGTGTAGGAAGACTAAAAAACAAATTGATGCAGTACACACAGATTTCCATATAGTCTATTACCCCAATGGACTGAGTTGTGGAGTTTGTAGATGTTTCAGGTGTGGTGAACTTCACTGTAGAGTTATCCATCTCCTCTGACTTTGTCTTATCAGTTCAACAAATTCACAAAATGTGATAATGTAACCAATATCTAAGAAGAGAGAAGTGTGAATAAACAATATCCTTTTAATTCATAATTTTATTAAATAAATCCAATGAACAAACAATCCAGTCTGCAATTCTACAACGTTTCCAATTTAAACCCAAAGAACCAGAGTGCATAATTATTTAATGACTGCAAAATATGGATCTATATTCAGTGGAATTTGGGTTATTTTGTTTGGTAAAATATCATCTTGTATTATATTTCCTATGAACGGATTTCATTTAAATTGTAACTTATGTAAAATTAAAAATTAAAAAAGAGCTCAGTCTAATTTTGCTCAATAGCTTATAGGGTTAAATTTGCCCTGTGCAATGCTAAATATACAAAGTAACATAGTTGCAGTATTTTTGTATTTCTGTATAATAAATAGAGTTTGTCACCTGAATTGTGAAATCCCAGTCTCTCTGGATATATATGTTTCGGTGCTGGGTTTTGTAGACTGACTTCACAGAATACATGAATACATGTACGACTTCAGAAAAAAATGCAAATATTTTAAGTTTAAAAAATGTGGGGGTGGGGAGGGCGTTGTACCATATACAGAACATCACTAACGTGGCAGCTGAAGAAGGCTACATGAAAACTTTTTGAAAGAAGTGAAAACTAAAAGATGCCGCTAGATAAGCTTATAGTAAGTTAAAACTGTTTACTTCAATTGTGAGGAAAACAGTCAGAATTCTGGGATAAAAAGTCGCAATTACCTTTTATATTTTTTATATAAATTTTTTATCCATATGTTTCCCCTAACCACACAGTGTAAATTAATGTTGAGCAGCATGAAGTAGCCTTTGTAACACTAAAACATGGACATCAGTTAAAATTTTGTACAATAGCCTACATGCTTTTATTTTAACTAAATGTACTTGTTCAAAATAATATTTATGCCATCCCCAACAGTACAGTATACTTAAGTAAAGTTTAAGTACATTTTTAAGTATACCTAATTTATGTTATAAGTATAGGCCCACTAATATCAATGTACTAGTATTGAACTTGTAGGGGCTCCAGTGTGTAGAGTCAGTGATGAGGAGATGTTGCTGCCCATTCTGACCACCTGGCGTCTGTTTGACAGGAAGTCCAGGATCCAGCTGCATAGCAAGCTGTTTAAGCCTAGAGCCCGGAGTTTCATGTCAAGTATGGAGGGCACAATGGTGTTGAATGCTGAGCTGTAGTCTACAAAGAGCATTCTCACATATGTGTTCCTCTTTTCCAGGTGGGAGAGAGCAGTGTGTATAGTGGATGAAATGGCATCATCAGTGGAGCGGTTTGTGCGGTATGCAAACTGCAGTGGGTCCAGTGAGGGAGGGAGAACAGAGCAGATGTGGTTTCTGATTATTCTCTCAAAGCATTTGCTGATGATGGGTGTCAGAGCAACAGGACGCCAGTCGTTTAAGCAGATGATTTTTGACTGCTTCGGTACAGGCACAATGGTGGACGTTTTGAAGCATGTGGGGACCACAGACAGGGAGAGGGACAGGTTAAAGATGTCCGTGAAAACTCCAGCCAGTTGGTTCGCACATGCTCTGATGACGCGGCCCGGAATGCCGTCTGGACCCGCGGCTTTACGGATGTTCACCCGCCGGAAGGATTGGGTTACATCCGCTACAGATACAGAGAGTGAACTAACCTCTGCATCTTCGCCACGAGCTCTCTCTCCACAAGGGCGGTGTTAGTTCCCTCAAAGCGAGCATAAAAGGTGTTGAGCTCATCCGGGAGAGAGGCAGCGGTATTCACGGTGGAGTTTGTGTTCCCTTTATAGTCCATGATGGTGTTAATTCCCCGCCACATGCTTCTAGAGTCAGTGGTGTTGAACTGTCCTTCAATCTTGTCCCTGTACTGGCGTTTTGCTGCTCTGATGGTTTTCCGGAGGGCATAACTTGCTTGTTTATGCTCCTCCGCATTACCGGAGTTAAAAGTGAAGGTCCGCGCATTGAGTGCCGCGCGAACATCCCCATTTAGCCACGGCTTCTGGTTTGGGTACAGCCTAATTGTTTTGGTCGGAAAAACGTCTTCTACGCACTTCCTGATGAAACACGTTACGCTATCAGCGTAGACCTCGATGTCGTCATCAGAGGCCGACCGGAACATCTCCCAGTCCGTGTGATCAAAACAGTCTTGTAGCATAGAGTCTGATTGGTCCGACCAGCACTGGATGATTCTGAGGGCGGGTGCTTCCTGTTTCAGTCTCTGCCTGTAAGCGGGCAGAAGGAGAACGGAAGAGTGGTCCGATTTGTCCATTCGGTGCACAGAGAACCCCGTGGTTTCGATGGCCGAATCTGCAATCTCAGCAGATATCCAAGTTTCTGTAAGGCAGATAATGCAGCAGTCCCTCGTCTCTCGTTGGAAAGAGATCCGTGCTCTCAGCTCGCAGAGTTTGTTGTCCAGAGACTGAACATTAGCCAGTAAAATACTGGGAAGCGGGGGTCGGTTTGCGCGGCGTCTTACTCTGATGAGCACGCCGGCTCTGCTTCCCCTTCTCCGGCTGCGTTTTCGCGGTCGGACCACCCACACAAAGGGCTCCGCTGCTGTGTTTGTAAACAGCGGGTCGTCACTGATGAATTTAAAGTCCGGTTTTCGGTGTGCGATTGCCGAACCAATGTCCAAAAGTGTCTGTCTGTCGTACGCAGTAAGGCAGACAACATCCAAGACAAAAAACACAAAAACTATAACCAGAACAAACAAAAAACTACAATGTTGTAACGGAGCTCGCAACGTAGCAGCCATCCTCGGCGCCATCTTGAGTCCACCTTGATACCCACGCGGTGGGGCGGAGTTACGTATGCAAATTCCGCATGCCCATGGCATTGGCACTGCCATTGGGCGTTTTTGAATTCTCGAAGATGATTGGCTTCTAAGCGAAACCCCCCCCATTCGTTAGTCACTAACGTTACGTCTCCGTTCAATCCTCAGGGAACGAGGGTTACATACGTAACCGAGACGTTCCCTGTACAGTTCCCTTGTCCAGTATTGTCTATGTTAAAAGTTGTTGTGTTTACAGTTACTCCTACGATCTCCTGAGTTTTCATTGTGGATTCAATAATACTATTCTTGTTTTCTTCTCATTTCGTCGTGAGCTCTCTACAACAACCAATCGTGACAGTGGTATGTTGTACACAAATGAAATCAGTAAAAAATAAAATAAGTACTGCCTTTCATTTATTACAATACATTGAAAGGGTGACCATTAACTTCTCAAACCATCTGGATTTTTGTTTTACATTTAGCAGATGTAAGTTTGAGTGTCCTGTGTGAATCAGACCTGTGAGAAAAATCAATCAAAGGTCAATCAAACCTTTTAAAGAAAAAAATTGTACTAGAACTGTGAATATTTAGTGTCATCTTTATACATCTGAAACTGGTCAGCAGGTGCCAATCATTATGTGATTTTGCAAATTGTTAGAATGAGCATTTAAAAGTGAGAGAGAGAGAAAAAAATACTTAAACATCTGTGTTATGATAAGTTGTGAAGTGTAATGCAAAAATTATTTGTGGCAACCCTAAATGTGGAAAAGGTGACATTGTCATTGATCGAGTGTTTTATTGGATAATCAAGCAAACAGCAGTTTACAACAACCATGTCTGATAAACACTCAAACAGAAAGAAATAAAAACAAATTATTTGATGTGGAAAAGATTCATATGAAAGCTTGTGATATTTTAATTTCAACCATTTGAAAGATATGAAATGTGAATTGCACTATATTTGTGGTATGATGTAGGTACATAAGTAAAATCAGAAATCCCGCAATTAAGAAAATCAATGCTAATTAGTGATTTATGGCACTTTTTCTTGATGTTATTTTGCAGTCTTGAATGTAATTGTACAGTATTGTCTCTAATTTTAAATAATTTAAATAATTTAAACATCTATCAACTGACCCTTAGCTACTTCTCATATAAGCTCAATTATTGTTTTTTTTTTTCTTTCTTTTTTTCCATTCCCATTGTATCCCCATGGATTTTATTTATTTATTTACAATTTTGCATTTAGCACATGCTTTTATCCAAACCCACTTGCAGTGCAATCTATAAACATTATATTGCCAAAAGTATTGGGACACACCTCCAAATAATTGAATTCAGGTGTTCCAATCACTTCCATGGCCACAGGTGTATAACATCTAGCACCTAGGCCAGCAGATGCTTCTACAAACATTTGTGAAAGAATGGGTCGCTTTCAGGAGCTCAGTGAATTAAAGCGTGGTGCCGTGATAGGTTGCCACTTGTGCAATAAGTCCATTCATTAAATTTCCTCACTACTAAATACTCCACGGTCAACTTTTAGTGGTATTATAACAAAGTGGAAGCAATTGGGAACATCAGCAACTCAGCCACAATGTGGTAGGCCACGTAAAATCACAGAGTGGGATCAGCGCATGCCAACTTTCTGCAGAGTCAATAGCTACAGACCTCACAAATGCGCTTCTAGAAGAATGGTCAAAAATCCCCATAAACACACTCCTAAACCTTGTGGAAAGCCTTCCCAGAAGAGTTGATGCTGTTGTAAATGGTTTAGCTCCTGTGTATTTAACTGACCTTCTATCGCCTTATAACCCATCACGATCTTTAAGATCACTAAACTCTGGGCTTCTGGCAATACCGAGGATATCTAAGTCAACTAAAGGAGGAAGAACATTTTCATATTTGGCACCTAAACTATGGAATAGCCTTCCTAATAATGTTCGGGGCTCAGACTTCCTCCTCCAGTTTAAATCTAGATTAAAGACGCATCTCTTTAGCCAAGCATTCACATGATGCATCTCATAACCTTGTACTCTATAGTTCTATCAATGCACATGATCGTCTTTGCTTAATGCCTTGAACAGCAGCTACGCTAATTATTTTTCTGTTCTGTTTTATCTCGGGGCGCCTATCCCGAGGTAACTAGAGAGTCCGTCAGCTCCAATCTAGATTCAGCTTCTTGTAAAGACTTCTGATGAACAACACCTGTGAAGAGACGACTCAACTCCTGCGAGGAATTCAGATGACGCAGCTCTGCATCAACACGCACTCAAGCTCAATTCTATATACCCTATTCATTAACAACATGTATTCTTATTTCTGTGCCATAGTTATTATATTGATTAATAATAGATAGTTAGCTAATCTGTGTGCTTTGTATATGTGCATTTCTGAAATGCATAACATTTAAATTGAAATCAATTTAAATTGAAATCTGTGAAGCTGCTTTGAAATGATATGTATCGTGAAAAGCTCTATACAAATAAAGTTGAATTGAATTGAATTGAATTATAGCTGCAAAGGGTGGGCCAATTCCATTTTAAACCAGATTAAGAATGGGATGTCATTAAAGTTCATGTGCATTTAAAGGTATATCATATAGAGTATATTTATACATATACTGTATGTTTCCTGGGAATCAATGACTCAGTTTTTTTTTTTCTTTCTCTTCCCAAAAATTCTTTGTACTTCTGACACTGATCAGCACAGGTGCCACTCATTCAACACCTGATATACAAATTCTTACACTGAGCATTTTATATATTAGAGAAGGAATAAAAATGTATTAATTGTGTTATGATTGGATGTCAAGTTTAATGCAATAATCTCTGTGGCTACCCCTGAATATAAAAGATGACACTAAGTTATTGTTGGAGTGTTCTAAACAAATTACAACAATCTGTGTGTAAATAAATAGGCAGGGAATGTATTCATGCACTGACTGTTGATGACAAGAGTGTCATTGGCTGTCTGCAAGGCATTAAATCAAAGTGCACGTTTTTATTAGTTCACTGAGAAATAAAGGTGTTTTAGAAAGGTACCTGGTGGATAGGATAAGTAGCCTACTTTTGGGGGGGAAAGGTAGGCTAATCTCTGGATTTCAGACCCTGATTCTTAAGGTAGCACTTTATTTTACAGTCCGATCCCCCATGTACATACTATGTACTTACTAGGGGAGAGTGGGGCACAACCTAACACTTTTAGACTGTGTCAGTTTGTGTAAATCCACTTGAGGTTGAGAGTGTTTATTTTATCCCACATTAATGTCACACATGTCTAGTACAATTATGTGGTTTTGTTTAATTAATACAGTGTATACTTTTTCCTTGATTTACCCTGAAAGAATGGAAGTGAAATGTGACAACATGCCCCATAGGTGGGGTACATTGTAACATGTGGTGGGGCACATTGTAACATGAGCAAATGACAGCTTAAAATGTTACCTGACATAATCAAAAAAATATCCAAGACAAAATAAAATATTTTTATATTTTATTGTATATAATACAATTATTAGCTTTTTAAAATAAAATAATGGCATTTTTTAATAATTAAAAATATGCTCATTTTTGAGTTTGACAACAAACACATCGCTAAATACAGCTAAACAGCATATTTAAAAACATAATAATAACGAATAATTTCTGAACATTAACTCTGTCATTATTCACCCTTTTTTCATGGTTTCTAAAAATAAAAAATAAAAAAAGTATAGAATATAATGGCATATTTCTAATAGGGGCACATTGTAACACAGTGTTACAACACACCCCGCCTGCACAACTGGGATTTAAACTGCGACTCGTGTCTTCTGTTGGTTAGATCAGCTTTAAAGAACGATCTCAACTGTTAAATAACAGATATAAGATTATAATAATATCAGATATGTCTTATTTTAAATAAACACAAAAAATAGAGATGAAAAATTAACTTAAGTAAGAAATTATCTTTTGCTATGGTTAAATAAACATTCCGTAATTTTCGCGCAATTTTTTCTCAAAATAATGTTGATATGATAACTAGTAAATACACTGAGTTTCGTCATTCTGGCACGTCTGGAAAGCAAAAGCAAAGTTAAATCATGCGTGTTACATCTAACCCGAGTGACCGTGCTCCAGGTTGTGCCCCACACTCCCCTATAGTAATTGCAATAACTGGGTAATAAGGTACTAACCCTGAACCTACCCCTAAACCTTAACCCATGTAGTAGGTTTTCTCCTTATATGGGCATTGAGCGTATTGCACTTTGATCTAACTGGAACCAAAGTTAACATATTTGCTGTGTAATGGCAAAACAATGCATTTACATACTGATGCTGTGTCCAAAATTGTTTGATTTGAAACTTCACTACCATTAAATATGTATGTTCTATATAGTATGAATGAAATTTGGACATACTTCATCCACCATGTTGTCACTGTCATGTGTCATGCCTAAGTTATGTCGTTTCACCATTCATAAATCCTCTCTCCTCTTAAGTGTCCATCGAATGTGCACTTCAGAATCTCGGTGGAAGTAGTAGGTCATCCGAGTACCATTCGCCTGCTGTTTTTTTTTATTTTTTATACTATGTATTCGGACATACTACTCTGTTAGCGCACTGTTTTTCACCTAGTATATAGGGACGTTTTTAGATTTCAGATGCAGTGTAACTATTTCACTTAATTAACTTATTTAACTATTAACTATTATTAACTATTAACTTAATTAATATTACGTGCTGCATTGGTAATGGTGTAGAGACTGTGTGCTGGGAAATGCGGTCAATGATAAGTTTGCTCTACCGGTTTATTATAATGTTGTTCTATCTTTTATGTGTAGCGCTTAAAAAGAGCTACTCTCTTATGTATGAGAGAAGTGTGTTGCCTGTGTACCTGCCATTAAAGGTCCCGTTCTTCGTGTTTTTTTGAAGCTTTGATTGTGTTTACAGTGTGCAATATAACATGTGTTCATGTTTCGCATGTAAAAAAAACCACAGTATTTTTCACACAATTTACTTATCTGTATACCGCTGTTTTCACTGTCCTAAAAACGGGCTGATGAGTTCCTTGTTCTATGAAGTCCCTCCTTCAGAAATACGTAACGAGTTCTGATTATGCCAGCGGTTCCCGTGTTGTGATTTGACCGCAGCTTCAGGTATTATTTATGCTCTAACAGCAACATTACACACTAACTAAAGTTTGAACAATGGGATCACGAAGAACGGGACCTTTAAATGTGTGAAATACAGACTTTTTGCTGTCAAGCTCTCTGATTCCATGGATTAAACTGCTGATTTCCGGGAACACTCTCAGAAAAAAAAGTACAGTGGAGGCACAATTTTGTTCCTTGGGGAACAAAACGTATAACTGTACCTTTAAAAGGTACACAATTGGTCCTTAGGGTACAATTATACCATTGTTTTCCTCTACTTAGAGAAGGGGTAGGCAAGTTCAAGAGTCGCTGTCCTGCAGAGTTTGGTTCCAACCCTGAAAGACGTCTATAGAAGCTCTTATTGAGAATTAACAGAAGTTTAGATGTTGGTTTTATTGAAAATGTTTGGTTACCATTATGGTGATCAGTGTTCCATTTCGTTGGGCAGTTTGACTCTTGGCTTTTTATGTGAGTTTGTGGTTTTTGTTACATTGTTAACAAAACACAATCTGTTCAAATCAAAAGAAGCCATAAACAAAAATTGTCATGAGGAAACATGTTTGATTAAACTCAACACTGACTAAAAATATTAATAAATAATATTCAAAAATACTTTCTTTCCACAGATCAGACATTCGGAATTCTGATTTTTTTGTAGGAGTTTAGACGCACACAGATATCAGCATATGAATCTCAACATTGGTGACATACTTAATGCTGCAATGCATGCTGGGAGCCATTAGTTTTATACTGTGGTGGCTTAGTAGGGTTGAAGCTAAACTCTGCATGACATCAACTCTTTAGGGCCAAGCTTGCCTACCCCTGACTTAGAGGTACAAAAATGTACCCTTAAGGGTATCACCCCAGTGACGGCCACTTGTACCTTAAAAGGTACAATTCTGTACTCTTCTTTTTGAGAAAGTAAAGCGTTAGAGCATGTGCAGGCCTATAGTAATCTCACTAGAGCAGATGGGAATAAAAATGTAGACCCGTTGTCATGGAAAAAATAAACTTTAATATTTATCGTGATGAAGCTGGAATTGAAAAACACAAGCAAAGTGTCTTTAAAAGTTTTTATTCTTGCCAAGAAGGTCAATTCGGACATGCAGGTTGTCTGCAGTCAGGAAAGACAAAAACCAAAGCCCCTCACTCGTTCTTTTATACTCTCATATCAGTGGGTGAGGACTTCTAATCAATAACACAAAAACACAATAATACACTCCTTTATCTGCAGCTGTCCCATCTTGAAGAGAACTTGTTCAAGGCTACAGACAACGAACACACTAGTTCTATTGAGAAAAGTATCAACGTTTTATAAAACAAAAATGTGTTTACTACAGAAAACTAGAATTTCCCTTATATTTAACAAAAACATTGTATATAAGTTTAATATAATTAAAAACGCCTTATATGATTTGATAAATTTCCCTTACACCATTCATTACACAAAGCCATTTTATTTTATGTCGAGAAGACTTTCAGTAATAATAATAATACATTTTATTTCTAACACGCTTTTCTTAAAACTCAAAGCGCTACAACATCATACAAAAGAGAATAACAACAATAGAATACAATAAAATAGTCACATTTAGTTACAATAAGCAGCTCTAAAAAGGTGTTCTTTAAAGACTTCTTAAAACAATCTAATGTTGGCGAGTCTCTAATTTCCGGTGGTAGAGCATTCCATAGACGTGGTGCTGAGACCGAGAATGCTCGACCACCCTTGGAATTTAGATTATGTCGGGGCTGCTGGAGGATGCATGACCTGGAAGAGCGCAAAGAGCGTGCTGGAG
Organism: Romanogobio albipinnatus; assembly: GCA_023566225.1. Taxonomy (NCBI): domain Eukaryota; kingdom Metazoa; phylum Chordata; class Actinopteri; order Cypriniformes; family Gobionidae; genus Romanogobio; species Romanogobio albipinnatus. Next base: position 38,951,842 of record CM042255.1, on the reverse strand, counting down.
CATGAGCGGTGACCAAACTGCAGAGATAAGCAGGGGCCGTTCCATGAATGGCTTTATATGTTAAAACCAAGGTTTTGAATTCGATACGCGCTTGTATCGGCAGCCAATGCAAATCAAAGAGTACCGGAGAAATATGTTGACGAGTATTTGTGTGTGTCAATAGCCGGGTGGCTGAATTTTGTATATATTGTAATTTTTTGATGGACAATCATTTACTGCAATGATTACATTGCAGTAATCAAGCCTCGACGCAATGAAGGCGTGAATAAGCCTTTCTGCATCTGGCCGCGATAGAAATGGTCGTAATCTAGCGATATTTCTAAGATTAAAAAATGCCGTTTTTGAGACATTTTTAATATGAGCGTCGAACATAAGTTCAAGGTCAAAAATAACGCCAAGATTGCGCACTTGAAAAGACGAGGTAACAAAGTCATTGACAGGTTTTTATCTCATCCAAGTAGTTGCTAAGGGCTGTGACCGCAAGGTTTGGGTTAGGGTGCATGCTGATGTAGATCTGCGTATCGTCAGCATAAAAATTGAATCCTAACCCACACTTACGAATTATGTCACACAGAGGCAACATATAGATGCTGAATAAGATGGGACCAAGCACAGACCCTTGTGGGACACCCTGTTGAACTAATGATGGTAAAGATTTTTTTTCCCTCAAAGACACTAACTGGAATCGATTTGTGAGATAAGATGTAAACCATTCTAATACAGTACCAGAGATTCCTAGCCATACAGACAATCTTTCAAGAAGGACAGCATGAGATATTGTATCAAATGCAGCAGTGATGTCTAACAATACTAAGATACTACAGGCATCCATATCAGCAGAAATAAGAAGATAATTTGTGACGAGAACAGTCTCAGTACTATGGCCTGATCTAAATCCGGACTGAAAAGGTTCTAGGAGATTGTTGATGGACAGGTATTGCTGTAGCTGGCCAGCTACAACTCCAAGTTCCAAGACCTTAGCTAAAAAAGGTAGATGGACAATAGGCCTATAGTTAGACAAATCATCCACATCACAACCAGTCTTTTTAGGGACTGGTGTGATGGCAGCTAACTTAAGGGCCGAAGGAACCTGACCAGTTAATAAAGAGATTGATTAATAATACCAGTGATAGAGGGGCACAATAGTGTTAAACCCTTTTTTTAAATCTCAGTAGGTATTTCTATGCAAGCACTCAATCTTTCTTTGCTGGGTTTTGAGTGCCCGTAATTCATCAGTAAACCAGGGGGATGATCTAGTGAAAGACACGACTCGTTGTTTCAATGGTGCTACAATATCAAGAATAGATGATAGCGCGGAGTTGTAACTGTCCACAGAATCAGTCACAGGAAGCAAGTTCAGAAAAAAAAGGCATAATTTACCGTAGGAGGACGATAAATAAGTGTGATAAGCATCGGGGAGTTGCCATTAATTTTCACAACCAAGCACTCAAACGAAGACATTTCAGGTGTAGTGATTAAAGCAACAGTCAGTTCTGATTTGTATAAAATTGCAAGACCACTACCTTTACCGGTAAGTCTAGGTTTGTCAATATATAGGTGGCAAGGCCATGTTCAAGGTGGCAAGGCCAGGTTCAAGTTGTAACAGTCATTTGGGTGATGCCATGTCTCGCTGAGACAAAGAAAGTCAAGTTTTCCATCCAGAATTATATCATAAAGCGAGTCTAATTTTAGAAATTGCAGTCTTGCCGCACTTATTCTCAGGAGACATACGTGGGAAAGATAGATTGGACATACAAATGCCACGGTACTTTCGATGTCCAACTCGCCGGGAGTAGGAGCATAGAATATTTATACAAGCAAGCCCCGGCGGGTTATATAAGCCCATGCGAGAGCCGCGATGAGCATATTTTGGCCGGCGCAACAGTTGCGAAGCTCTCAGGGCATTTTGAGTACAATCACTAAGAGGCAATTGAAGATCCAGCGATAGAACTTCAGAGAAAGAGTACCTTTTCATATTGGCGTCCCACAGTTTGAATTCCTGTATTTCGGTAAATCCAATTGTGTAGACCAGGGTGATCACTATTACGAGTGAGAACAGCATCGCAATCCAATCCAGTAGAATCCTTTACACGTCCCAGTTGCAGATACGATACAGCAATTCACAAGAGAGAAACAGCAGCACCAGGCCAGCAAAAGATCCACATACTCAGTCAGCCACAGAGCGTTAGGAGGGCGTGGAAAACAGATGTAAACAGCAGGTGTACAGCAAGACAACAGAGAAGTCCAAAAACAATGAGGGCGCCGGAAAAGTTTACTAACATCCAGCAGCCTAACTCTAAAAACTGCAACGTAACGTAGCATAAAATAACAGTTATAAAATCAATTACAAAATTAATAAACTAATAAAACACACGGTGGAGAAGCGGCAGCCAACTGCGCCAGCGTCCTCTCCCACCGGATCACCGGAAATGATCACCATTACAGTACAGACCATAAAGCATATGAGCTACATTTATGGTACACTTTAAAAAAAAAAAAAGTGTTTTTGTAGTGGTGTAACTACAGCACAGCAGGCCGCTCGGCTCAATTTTTTTCCTATACTTAAAGACTCATCAGAGGTAAATGATGAAGATTAATTTTGCTGCTTTATAAGTGTATGTAAATGGGTGGTGTAGAGACACCATAGAACACCATAGGAAGATCAACACAATAATCAGCGCTGCACCTTCTGACAGAGTGGATTGATTTTAAATTGTAACAAAACAAAACGAAAGACAAAAAGTTATTCAAAACGGTCCAATCCAACAATAAAAGTTATCAAAAAGTAAACATTCGTTTTAATGGAGAACAGAAGCACAACATTTTTCCATTACGATGAAGATAAAGAACAGGCTGCACAAACCCAGCCAGTGCGTAACAAACCACAGAAGGAGACCAAACTTCAGGAATATAGCGTATTATCAGAATGGTACATAATGCTGAAATAGTTATTGGCACATATATGATAACCATGTTCACTGTTGTTATTAGAATGAGATAAAACGCTCTTCTCTTCATGTGGTTTTCCTCTTTTCTCTCTCTTCCTCTCTCTCCTGGTCCTGACTGCTTCAGAGCTCTGAGAACAGCCACAAGACAAAACAACTGGATGGAGAGGAAGAGGAGGAACTGCAGCGAGATGAACCATGTATGTGTATTAAGGCTGAATGAAGCTAAAATGAACATGGAGCACAAACAAGAACCAAGAGTGATTATCCAGGCCGCAGTGCAGCAGATCACTCTATATCTGAGAGGTTTGTACTTCAGAAAGGTTACAGGATGAACCACTGCCAGGTAACGCTCAACACACATTAGACACTGAAACAGAGGACGAGCAGTGACAGAGATTCCTATTATAAACACTTTTAGTGCCAAGAGACTTGAAAACCAAACTGAAAGTACAAGGAACAAACAGTTCAAAGAGTTTGCAACCTCACAAATAGAGAAATTGAGGAAGAAGAACTCTGATGAAACTCCACTTCCTGTTCCTGTGACGATGAGCCATATAACATAGGAGTGTGTAGGAAGACCAAGCAGGAAATTGATGCTGTACACACAGATTTCCAGATTTATTAGTGGCCCAATGGATTGAGTTGTGGAGCTTGTAGATGTGGTGAAGTTCACTGTGTTATTCATCTTTGGGTTTGTCTTTTAGGATTAGCGGCTCATACAAAAATATTTTGTGATCTACATGGAGAGAGAAGTGTAAATGAACTAGATCTGTAAAAAAAACAACACTTCAATATATTCAGATTATGTTCTGTCCGTAAATGTTCCCAGTTTAAATCTGAACCGAGCAACATCATTAAATGATGAAAAATAGATTGTTTAACAAAGTAATATTTGCAGGCTATATTCATTTGCAAAATTTTATTTTCTATATTTCTCTATAATTAATTTAATTTTTACTGTTAGTTTTCTTCAGTGAAACAAAGCTCGGTCCAATTTTACTCAGTAGGTAAAGCGTTAACTCCATCCCAAATCTTTGGACTTCATCAGATAAACACCGTGACACTGTTGCGTATTATTAAAGGTAAAAGAGGAAAATCAAAAAGAGGAGTTTGTCACCTGAAGAGTGAAGGTCCCGTCTCTCTGGATGAGGATAAATCTCTGTGCTGTGTTTTGAGTTCACAGCTGTCACAAGAATATATGTGCATGACTTCATATGCTGCACGTCACAAAAAACATCAGAAATGCAAATATTTAAAGTAAAAAAAAATAATCATAATTCAAGCCATATCTTACACATCTATCAAGTGACCCTGAAATTCAAAAGATAATTTTCATATGATACAAAATACAATGGTGTGTTCAGTCTTCCCAAATTCATCTGGCCTGCAGATCATGTGCACTCACTGAGCACCACATATTTGAAAATAATGATATGGAAAATTGAGGCTTGGTAATTGATCAAGTGATTAATTGGAAAAACAAACTAATAACAACAATTCATATTATTAATAGGACAATGAAGGTTTTCATGCACTCATGATGTGACTGTCTGAACTACCTTAAAGCTGCAGTCCATTACTTTTTTGGGTTAAAAATGATCCAAAATAAATGTTTGAGCAAGAACATAACCAGCCAGTGTTCAAAACGATCTCCTTATCTTATAGCCCGATTCAAAACGGTAAGCTTGTGTAATAATTTGAGTGGTATTGGGAGGTTTCCGCTGGAAATATGAGCTTCCGCCATTCATGTTTGTGTCATTACATCACGCCTGTATGCATAAAGGAGTATGCATATAGTAGGCTATCGCATGTGTGGATGCTACAGTCGGTGGATTGTTCGTGGCCTTTTCTTACAGCAGCTGGAACAATCATTGTTGACAACTGGAGCGTTGATAGGCAACTCGCACACACACCTCAAAACATTCACAAAAAACAAGCCACATTTTACACATTTATCAAGTGACCCTGAACTTCAAAAGATAATTTTCATATGATACAAAATACAATGGTGAGTGTTCAATCTTCCCAAACAACCTTTATACATCTGGCCTGCACATCATATGCACTCACTGAGCACCAAATATTTAAAAATGGAAATAAGAGATGGAAAATTGAGGCTTGGTAATTGATTAAGTGATTTATTGGATAAACAAATATTAATAGGACAATGAAGGTTTTCATGCACTCATGTGGTGACTGTCTGAACTACCTTAAATAAGTTCAAATATCACAGAACGTCTGCTAGGCATTACGTGTACAGGTTTTTATCAGTCCTCTGAAGTGCTGCTGTGTTTGAAAGGTATCAGGTTGATGTAAGCACATTTGAGGACAAACTAATCCCTGGATTTGAAGAGTGAAATAATATCATAAGCAGGTTTTATGGAGAAAAGAGGCAGGAGAGTTTTCCAGTTCGCTGCAGATAAAGAACAGGCTGAACAAAACCAGCCAAAACATAACAAATCACAGAAGGAGACCAAACTTCCTGAATATAGTGTTTTGTCAGATTGGTAAATAATGCTGAAATAATAATTGGCACATATATGATAACCATGTTCACTGTTGTTATTAGAATGAGATAAAATGCTCTTCTCTTCGTGTGGTTTTCCTCCTTTCTCTCTCTCCCTCTCTCTCCTGGTCCTGACTGCTTCAGAGCTCTGAGAACAGCCACACAACAAAACAACTGGATGGAGAAGAAGAGGAGGAATTGCGGCGAGATGAACCTTGTATGTGCATTAAGGTTGAGTAAAGCTAAAGTGAACATAGAGTGCAAACAAGAACCAAGAGTGATTATCCAGGCCGCAGTGCAGCAGATCACTCTATATCTGAGAGGTTTGTACTTCAGAAAGGTTACAGGATGAACCACTGCCAGGTAACGCTCAACACAGATCAGACACTGAAACAGAGGACGACCAGTGACAGAGAATCCTGTTAAAAACATTTGTAGTGTCAAGAGACTCGAAAACCAATTTGAAATTACAAAGAACAAACAGTTCAAAGAGTTTGCAATCTCACAAATGGAGAGATTGAGGATGAAGAACTCTGATGTAACTCCACTTCCTGTTCCTGTGATGATGAGCCATATAACATAGGAGTGTGTTGGAAGACCAAACAGGAAATTGATGCTGTACACACAGATTCCCAGATGTGTTAGTGGCCCAATGGATTGAGTTGTGGAGTTTGTAGGAGCGGTGAAGTTCACAGTGTTATTCATCTTTTGGGGTTGTCTTTTATGTTAAAAACGTATTTAGTGATGTACACAAAGAGAGAAGAAATCAAATATGTAAAAAAAAAAAAAACATTTCAATATATCCAGATTATATAGTTCAGTCTGTAAATTTTCCCAGTTTAAATCTGATTCTGAATAGAGCAACATCATTAAATTATGACAAATAGATTGTTTAAAGTGTTTGTTCACCTAAAAGTGAAAATAATGTAATTTAGTACTCACCCTCATGCTGCTCCACACCCATAAGTCCTTCGCTAATATTCGGAACACAAATTAAGATATTTTTGTTGAAATCCGATGGCTCAGTGAGGCCTGCATAGCCAGCAATGACATTTCCTCTCTCAAGATCCATTAATGTACTAAAAACATATTTAAATCAGTTCATGTGAGTACAGTGGTTCAATATTAAAGGGTTACTTTAGTGATTTAGCATTAAGCTTTGTATTTAAACTGGGTTATTTATGTAGTAGAAATGTGAAATTATTTTTGAATTTGGTGTCTTCTAGACTGTGAAAAGACAGAAAATGTATTTTTGTCTCATGGGGATGAAAGACAACAACTCCCAGAATGCACTTGCTTCGCTGCCCACCACGGCTCCACCCCAACGTCGGTTTCATTTGTATAGTAATACAATCATTTCGTTCAGCTAGAGAATAAACACTACAATTAAAAACTGAATGTGTCTTTTCAATAACGTTTGAGCCGAACGAAACGCAGCAGGAGCAGGAGTCAGATTTCATTCATCACGGGAGCACAGAGCTGAGGTAAGCGCGGCAGTCATTTCACAGTCTTTTCATAGGAATTCATTGAAAAGTTGAAACATTCACTTTCTCATCACGGCGCCGTAATGAATGCCAGAGGCCGAGCCGTGCGCATTTACATTCTGTGCGTGAGATGAGATCCCTCCCCTATGAGCGGGTTGAAAACATGCGGGACAGCTACCTCTACTGGCTGTAGTCTTTAGGCTCTGGTTAAAAAATCCTCAGATGACGCAAAATTACGATATTTGCGTCATCGGAGGATATTTTCCAGAAATAAAATGCATAATTCTCTCGTCTCAGGGGAATATGAGGGGGGAAACTACCATAATTCGAATACACTACCGGGTTTCTACTGATACAAAGCTTAATGCTACAGTGAGGAAAATAAGTATTTGAACACTCTGCTATTTTGCAAGTTCTCCCACTTGGAAATCATGGAGGGGTCTGAAATTGTCATCGTAGGTGCATGTCCACTGTGAGAGACATAATCTAAAAAAAAAATCCAGAAATCACAATATATGATTTTTAACTATTTATTTGTATGATACAGCTGGAAATAAGTATTTGAACACCTGTCTATCAGCTAGAATTCTGACCCTCAAAGACCTTTTCGTCTGCCTTTAAAATGTCCACCTCCACTCCATTTATTATCCTAAATTAGATGCACCTGTTTGAGGTCGTTAGCTGCATAAAGACACCTGTCCACCCCATACAATCAGTAAGAATCCAACTACTAACATGGCCAAGACCAAAGAGCTGTCCAAAGACACTAGAGACAAAATTTTACACCTCCAAAAGGCTGGAAAGGGCTACGGGGAAATTGCCAAGCAGCTTGGTGAAAAAAGGTCCACTGTTGGAGCAATCATTAGAAAATGGAAGAAGCTAAACATGACTGTCAATCTCCCTCGGACTGGGGCTCCATGCAAGATCTCACCTCGTGGGGTCTCAATGATCCAAAGAAAGGTGAGAAATCAGCCCAGAACTACACGGGAGGAGCTGGTCAATGACCTGAAAAGAGCTTAGACCACCGTTTTCAAGGTTACTGTTGGTAATACACTAAGACGTCATGGTTTGAAATCATGCATGGCACGAAAGGTTCCCCTGCTTAAACCAGCACATGTCAAGGCCCGTCTTAAGTTTGCCAATGACCATTTGGATGATCCAGAGGAGTCTTGGGAGAAATTCATGTGGTCAGATGAGACCAAAATAGAACTTTTTGGTCATAATTCCACTAAACGTGTTTGGAGGAAGAAGAATGATGAGTACCATCCCAAGAACACCATCCCTACTGTGAAGCATGGGGGTGGTAGCATCATGCTTTGGGGGTGTTTTTCTGCACATGGGACAGGGCGACTGCACTGTATTAAGGAGAGGATGACCGGGGTCATGTATTGCGAGATTTTTAGGGAACAACCTCCTTCCCTCAGTTAGAGCATTGAAGATGGGTCGAGGCTGGGTCTTCCAACATGACAATGACCCGGAAGCACACAGCCAGGATAACCAAGGAGTGGCTCTGTAAGAAGCATATCAAGGTTCTGGCGTGGCCTAGCCAGTCTCCAGACCTAAACCCAATAGAGAATCGTTGGAGGGAGCTCAAACTCTGTGTTTCTCAGCGACAGGCCAGAAACCTGACTGATCTAGAGAAGATCTGTGTGGAGGAGTGGGCCAAAATCCCTCCTTCAGTGTGTGCAAACCTGGTGAAAAACTACAAGAAACGTTTGAGCTCTGTAATTGCAAACAAAGGCTACTGTACCAAATATTAACATTGATTTTCTCAGGTGTTCAAATACTTATTTGCAGCTGTATCATGCAAATAAATAGTTAAAAAATCATACATTGTGATTTCTGGATTTTTTTTTTTAGATTATGTCTCTCACAGTGGACATGCACCTACGATGACAATTTCAGACCCCTCCATGATTTCTAAGTGGGAGAACTTGCAAAATAGCAGGGTGTTCAAATACTTATTTTCCTCACTGTAAATCACTGAAGTAACCCTTTAATATTATAAAGCGATGATAATATTTTTGGTGCGGCGAAAAAACTAAATAACTACTTGTATAGTGATGGCCGATTTCAAAACACTGCTTTATGAAGCTTCGGAGCGTTCGGAGCGGAGGTTCGGAGCGCCAAATTCACGTGATTTCAGCAGTTTGACACGTGATCCGAATCATGATTCAACACGCTGATTCATAACGCTCCGAAGCTTCATGAAGCAGTGTTTTGAAATCGGCCATCACTATATAAGTAGTTTTTTTTTTTGCCGCACCAAAAATATTCTCGTTGCTTTATAATATTAATGTTGAACCACTGTACTCACATGAACTGATTTAAATCATCTTGAGAGAGGAAATGTCATTGCTGGCTATGCAGGCCTCACTGAGCCATCGGATTTTAACAAAAATATTTTAATTTGTGTTCCGAAGATTAACAGAGGTCTTACGGGTGTGGAACGGCATGAGGGTAATAAATGACATTATTTTCATTTTTGGGTGAACTAACCCTTTAACAAAGTGCTACATTCACATGCAAAATCACATTTTTATGATATTTCTGTAGAAAGAACGTAATTGTTACTGTTAGTTGTCTTCAATGAAGCAAAGCTCAGTCCCATTTTACAAACAGTGACACTGTTGCTTATTATTAAAGGTAAAAGAGGAGAATCAAAAAGAGGAGTTTGTCACCTGAAGAGTGAATGTCCAGTCTCTCTGGATGAGTATAAATCTCTGTGCTGTGTTTTGAGTTCATAGCTGTCACAAGAATATATGTGCATGACTTCCTCTGCTGCACGTCACATAAAACAGCAGAAATGCAAATATTTAAAGGGGAAAAAATCAAGCCACATTTTACACATTTATCAAGTGACCCTGGACTTCAAAAGATACATTTTCATATGATACAAAATGCAATGGTGAGTGTTCAATCTTCCCAAACAACCTTTATACATCTGGCCTGCACATCATGTGCACTCACTGAGCACCAAATATTTAAAAATGGAAAAGAGATGGAAAATTGAGGCTTGGTAATTAAGTGATTTATTGGATAAACAAATATAAGACAATGAAGGTTTTCATGCACTCATGTGGTGACTGTCTGAACTACCTTAGCCTAAATAAGTTCAAATATCACAGAACGTCTGCTAGTGTTGTAGTACTTCGAGACCATTTTTTGATGGTCTTGGTCTTGTCTCGGTCTCGACTGCATTTCTCCTCGGTCTTGTCTTGGTCTCGGACTTAAAGGACTCTGGATTTTATCTCAAGACCAGTCAAGACCACAACTGCAAGGATATCACTAAATTTCCGGTGCATTGTCTGATTTAATATCATTAATGTCACTATGCTGCCGGGTTCAAAATCAATGCAGAATTGTCTCAGAAATGTGCAAAAATTTATATAAATGCCCACAAAATTCTGAGATTGTTTTTTTATATAACATAGAATAGAATTAAGCAATATCGCAATAGCAAGAGAGCTGTTTTCATGAATATATTAGCGTGATTGCAAATGATATTGATTTATACAAACATTCTATAAACAAGAAGTTAATATTAAATTACATTTGTGTCTTTGCTAATTCGGCAGCGTTTGGTTATTAAAAGAATCGGTTGCTTTGAACAAATCGGTTGAATAAAGGATTCTTTGACGGTTAAATAATGTTAATGTTTTAATGTTAAATTAATCTGAACATTATTTATGCAGGTGTAATCGTATCAATTCAGATGCAACTTCTGTGCCATTAATTTTATTGGTAGTGATTTGATTGGTAACAGCGCTATAGTGTCTTACTATTCTAATTGTATTTAATTACCGTATTCAATATAAGTAATTTCTCAGACACTAGATATGGATCTTTTAGATGAATTTAAGGAGTGCTGGTCTGGTCTTGGTCTTGACTCGGTTTCGCCCTGTCTTGGTCTTGGTCTTGTCTTGGTCTCAACACCACAAAGTCTTGGTCTTGTCTTGGTCTCGGCACACGCTGGTCTTGGTCTCGACTTGGTCTCGGTTTAGGTGGTCTTGACTACAACACTAACGTCTGCTAGGCATTACATGTGCAGTTTTTTATCAGTCCTCTGAAGTGCTGATGTGTTTGAAAGGTATCAGGTTGTTATAAGTACATCTGAGGAAAAAGTAAAAAGTAATAATAATGAGTAAAATACATTGTAATATCATAAGCAGGTTTTAGAGGCAGGAGAGTTTTCCAGTCCGGTGCAGATAAAGAACAGACTGAACAGAACCAGCCAGAACATAACAAACCACAGCAGGAGACCAAACTTCCTGAATAATCAGTTTTGTCAGAATGGGAAACGCTGTGAGAGTAAGTGACATGTGTAGGGTTGAAAATAATCCAAGATATTTAAAAATGAACAAAGACATTTGCTTTACTGTTTCAACCAATTCTTTCTTACCACAAGGGCCATTTGGAATTTCTAAAGACAGTGATGTTGATCGTCCTCAAGACCTGTAGGCCAAAATGTGTGTCACACCTTTTAGTATAGTGGGGGAAGTTTGTAATTATCTGATTGGGTCAGTTTGTCTCACATTTGGGTTTAGTCACATGGTCAAAGAAGGGATAAAAGAAGATTGTAACTGTTGCTCTGGCTCTTGATTCTCTGACTCTGTTTTTTTGGGGCCTGCTCTATGGCTCTCCTTTTGATTCTCTGGCTCTCTCTTCCTGGGGCCTGCTCTTTGGCTCTTCTTCTTTCTCTCTGTTCTTGATTCTCTGGCTCTCTTCTTGGGGGCCTGCTCTACCTCTCTCTATCTTTCTATCCCTCAGGTAACATATGCTGGGTACGATTAATAGTATACATTTTTATCATCTCATCCCATCTATTTTTTAAGTGTAATCATAACCAGATATTGTCATTAAACCCTTTCAATTACAAATATTGTGCTAACTAGTTTTGATTTGGTATTAACTTTGATGTATGTATTGCAATAGGATTTTCAGTGTATATACCTAATATATTTACCCACTTAGATGCCTTTGGAAAAGTTGTTACATATATGTTGATACAGGAGATGTGTAATAGCGCCCCCTATACCGTAACAGTTAAAACACGGAAAGACTAAAAACTTGTCATTGGCAGGGAAGAGTTGTATCATGAATGGCGAGATAACTCATCAATGGCAGGGAAAGAGTGATATTTTCATTCTTACATCTAAACACAATATAGTTAGTGCTGAGAATTTTCACGTGAATAAATGCAGAAATTTGTTTGTATTTGCCTAATGGTCTAGTGGTCAAACTTTTGTTAACCCTCTCGAGTTGGCGGTCGCGCCGGCGCGATCGGCTCTCTTTTTTTCTTATCAGTGCCAAAGAGACTCAAATAACGCTGTCGTTGTTTTATCATTCAGGCAAGTGTTATACATCATTATATATCTGTTAAGTTTCTTTTTTTGTGTGTGTACAGTCACAATAAAAACAAAATGTTTCGCTTTTTGCAAAATTAAGAAAACAAACATGATGTGCGATCTGCAGCCTCTCTCTCAAAGACGTTCATTCAGATAGTATTCAGAAAAGGAACTCTAGCTTAGTGAATACTTGTCTCACAAACATGATACATATGTCTAAAGAAACGTTGAAATATCAGGTTTTAAACAATGTAAACCAAATCGAAAACAAATATGCTGTGTTTATGTAATCTGGTTGAAAATTGATAGATGTCAGTCTTTTACGAGCCACTTCATTATCTGCTAATGTGACCACGCCCACGGAGCACGCGCTCTTTCAGATTCAAATACTGACAATCCCTGCATCAATGCCCACACATCAACTCATACAAACACATCTAGTGAAACGCCGCTGTAACGTTACTTCAGCTACATCGTTTTGAGATGCGTTGAGGAAAAATTGTAAGGTAGGCTTTATTCTGTTAAGTTTATTCTGTTAGCATCTGTGAATATTAAACGCTCAAAGACCGTCTAAATATGAATCTTAATGCAACCTAAGATGTCATACACGCAAGACTGTTTAGACAAGATTTATTTGTCCTGTTTTGGACAGATTATAATGTGTTTATTGTAAAAGAGCCTAGTGTCACATCAATAAAGCTTTTATTCACAAATGTCTGCTCAGATGCTATAAATATAGTACCAGTCAAATGTATTTTTCTTCATATTGATGTTTAAATATTAAAGCCTAATGTTATTTTTTTAATTTAATATAAAAGTTTGTTTTATCGAGTTAATGGTGCAGTGTGTAAATTTTAGCGACATCTAGCAGTGATGTTGCGAATTGTAACCGCCCACTGCTCACCCCTCCCTTTCAAAGTGTATAGAGAAGCTACGGTGGCCAACACAGGACAAAGATGTGGTCATCTGAGACAGCAGAGAGTAGCTAGCGCTCTGTAGAGCAGTTTGTCAGTTTAGGGCTACTGTAGAAACATGACGGCGCAAAATGGGGACCCGCGGTGTATATAGATAGAAATGGCTCATTCTATGATAATTAAAAAAAAGCATAACAGTTAATTGTATAAGGGCTTTATACACCACTAATAGATCCTCAAAAAATCACTTTAATATGGTAAATGATTAGCTTGTGATTTTCAGAATGAAGTATTCCATTGTGTCACATAATATTGTTATATGTTGCTTTTATACAAGATTGATCACCCAAATATTACTTTTGCAGACTGAATATTCAATCTTTGTACATCTAAACTGGACAGCACAGGTGTAACTCATTAATCTCTTGATGTGCAAATCAAATTTTTAGACTGAGTTTTTAAGAGAGCAAGATGAGAGAGAGATAAATAATATTATGCAAAAGGTGACACTGGATCACTGATTAAATGTTTTATTGGATAAACAAACACACTGATATCAAACCATATTTAATAAACACACTCATAATAAGCTAGATCTACTATGTGTAAATAAATACAGGGCAATTAAAGATTTGCACGCATGAAATTACAATCAAACTAAGAAATAATTTGAAATATAACTTAGTAAGAAGACCAGAGCAAACACCAAGAGGAAAGAGACAGTTCAGCTGATAATAGAAAAAAAATGCCCCGTCCACTAATAATAAAAAAATCTGCGATCCGTCATGAAGAGACGAAGAAACACAAAAAGGTTAAATGAGGTTAAGTGCTCACGGAAGAGGTGAGTTTTCAGTTGTCTTTTGAATGTTGTCAGTGATTCTGCATTTTGGATGGAGGTGGGAAGATTCTTTCACCAGCAAGGAACGGTGAATGAAAATGTTCTGGAGAGGGTTTTTCTGCCTTTCTGTGATGGTACCACGATTCGTCTGATGTGTAGTCATTTTCAGTTTATGTTAAATGGCTCATCATTTATGAGGAACAGAGGCCGGAGAGTTTTCCGGTGCGATGCAAATAAAGAACAGGCTGAACAAAACTAAATAGAATAAAACAAACCAAACCAGGAGCCCAAAATGTCAAAATATACTGGTTCATCAGAATTATAAATACTCCTGAGATCATAATTGGCACATATGCGATAACCATGCTCACAGTAGTTATTAGAATGAGATAAAATGCTCTTCTCTTCATGTGGTTTTCCTCATCTCTCTTTCTCCTTCTCTCTCCTGGTCCTGACTGCTTCAGAGCTCTGAGAACAGCCACAAGACAAAACAACTGGATGGAGAAGAAGAGGAGGAACTGCATCACAAAGAACCATGCATGTGCCTTAATATTATTTAACATTGTTGTGATCAGGCAGACCACACAGGAGCCAAGCATAATTATCCAGGCCACCGTGCAGCAGATCACTCTATATCTGAGAGGTTTGTACTTCAGAAAGGTTACAGGATGAACCACTGCCAGGTAACGCTCAACACACATAAGACACTGAAACAGAGGACGGCCAACCATGCCAAGTCCTTGCATAAACAATGCTAATGGTGCAAGAAATGAAATCCAATTCATCAGTAAAAAAAACAAAATATCCAGACAGTTGGCAATCTCACTAACAGACAGATTGAGGGTAAAGAACTCTGCTGCAACTCCACTTCCTGTTCTTGTGATGATGAGCCATATAATATAGGAGTGTGCGGGAAGACCAAACAGGAAATTGATGCTGAATATACACATTTCCATATTCCCCACTGGCAATGTGGCAGGGATTGTGGAGTTGGTGGAAGCTCCGAGTGTGGTGGAGCTCATTTTCTCCTCGTTTGTCTGAGCACAGCCAACAAAACATAAATAGTATTGCTATAGGATGAGAGAATTAGGTAACGCTTTAGATTACGGCCCGGAAAGTACTGCGTAAGTAAAGAGAATTTACAGCAGAATTTTCGGTAATTATTGTGTAACTATAAAGTAAGTACATGTAGGAATAAGGGAACAATATGTAATATTGGGGGAATAACGGGGTAACTATCAGGAAAATTAACACATTATTTATACTGTAAGTATTTTTTAATTAAGGGGTAATTATCCGTGTAGTTACAGGGTAAGTATGAATCTGCGGGCTTTAAATTAAAGTGATTCTTGTTCACCTCTTGTTTCGTGTAGTTACAGGGTAAGTACAATAAAAACACGTACACAATCTGATATCACTCAGAAACCTTTTTAAAAACAAGTTTTTAAAAACAGATTTACAACACTTATTCATTTCTCTTGCTTGGCTTTATCCTCGTCTTGTTTCTCTACTTTTTTGTCCTTGCCACAGATGAATATTAAGAAGGAATCCCATGTCTCTAGCTATTCTGTATTATGTAACTACACTGAAAATAGAGTTCATGAAGAAATGTCCTCACCGTTTACCCATCTTTCACCCTCATGCCATCCGAGATGGCCATACGACTTTATTTCTTCATATGAACACAGAAAAATAAATAAGTGAAGTTATTAAACGTAATTTCGGGAGGAGTACACCCATCTAATCTTCCAATTAATACCAAGGTATAAAACCAGCAGCTTACCTTTTCCCATTTTTAGTTCCTGCACCATCCCTCCTCCTCCCCTGCTCCTCCTTTTGTACAATTTTGCCTGTTATAGGGGGGCAATCGGAGCTCGGATTGAATATCCTCTCCGAGCCGCTCTATAGCAGACATCAAGCCAAATCTGTTTACCACTTTCACTAAGATTATATGGGCACACAAACTCGTGAATCTCTGCTAATGAAAACTGATTTGGGTTCCTAAAAGTTCAAGCATCAAACAACACATAGAGCAATAACTACAGTAATCCATACGATCCCAATGGATGAATCAATGTCTTCTGAAGTGAACCGATTTGTAAGGAAGTGTTTGTAAGAAAAATAACAATATTTTACATTTTTTAAACTGTAGACTATCGCTTCCGACCAGCAGTCATCTGCGTGTGCATGCGAGGGTTGAGTTCACGCTTGACGTAACTTGAAACGTGACATGAGCGTGTCGGATGCTGTCGGTTTTTATTTTTTTAATGCTCACAACAGTATACAAACAATAACATAAAATATGATAATAGCAATGAGAAACAAACAAGACTAGAAGACAGAGACCAGTTCTCGCGTGTGTTTCAGATTAAACGCGTGCGAGAACGTCATGAAAGCTTGAAGCTTCTTGGTGTACTTTTTATTTTAATAAATAATAATACAAAATATCAAAAGACATGGGATTCATCTTAAGATCCATCAGTGGAAATAACGATAAAGAAGAAGAGGAACAAGAAGAGGAAGACAAGCAAGAGAAACAAAAAAAGGACAAAACGTGCCTCTTTCTTTCTGAATGTTATTATTTGAAATGAAAAGTTTATTTTTTTTAAATAAATAAGAAGTGTCAAATCTGTTTTATTTTCCTGAGTTACTCCTTTATTCCCACAATATTACATATTGTTCCCTTATACCTACACATACTTACTTTTTAGTTACACTATAATTACTGAAAATGATGCTGTAAATTCTCTTTACTTACACAGTACTTTCCGGGCCGTAATCTAAAGCGTTACCGAGAATTATAAGCATATATTGTTACTCAGACTGCAGTTCAACATAAGCAAAATAAAAATTAGACTGAAGATAATAAGGTAATTTTCATACTTATCATTTAATACATTGCAGTAAGTCTGCACAATGCACTCTTAAAAATAAACAGCGATTCCATGGAAGAATTGCTCATTTACTTTGATGAAACAAATAGAGATCAGTTCTGTTTTATTTCAATTGATCCATGTAACATAATGTACCATAACCCCTTTAATGTGAATGATGACCACAGCAACATTGTTATATTTCGGTATCAAAAAGAAAAATAATTAAAATTAAAAGAGAAGTTTGTCACCTGAAGAGTGGATGTCCAGTCTCTCTGGGTGTGTATAAATCTCTGTGCTGTGTTTTGTAGACTGACTTCACAGCTGTCACCATATGTGCATGACTTCATCTGCATGTCACGTTAAACATCAGATATGCAAATTTTAAAAGTCTGTAATCTGATACTTTAATTAAAAAATTTTTTAAGTTAATTTCATTAAATGTACGGAGCCCAGCAGGTCACCTATAGGAGAAAAAAAAACAATCCGTGCCACTTTATTATTATTGCCTAATAAACCTGGCATTGTGTATTATGACTGACTTTTAATTTCTTTGTTCCCTTTTCTTCTTCAATGCATGTAGCCTAAATGCAACAATAGGCAAATAATAATTATATACATACTCCTCCATGAACTGCCACCTTAACGTGGTGGAGGGGTTTGAGTACCCGAACGACCCTAGGAGCTATGTTGTCCGGGGCTATATGCCCCTGGTAGGGTCTCCCAAGGCAAACAGGTCCTAGGTGACGGGTCAGACTAAGAGCAGTTCAAAAACCCCTTATGAAGACAAAGAAAAGGAGGACCGTGACGTCGCTCGGTACAGCGCAGCCGGGGCCCCACCCTGGAGCCAGGCCTGGGGTTGGGGCTCGTATGCGAGCGCCTGGTGGCAGGGCCTTCCCCCACGGGGTCCGGCCGGGCTCAGCCCAAAGGAGCGTGGGGACACCTTCCCGTGGGCCCACCACTCACGGGAGGTACCGTAAGGGGCCGGTGCAAAGCGAATCGGGCAGCAGTTGGGGCCGGGGGCCTAGACGACCCGATCCCTGGACACGGAAACTGGCTCTTGGGACATGGAATGTCACCTCGCTGGCGGGGAAAGAGCCTGAGATTGTGCGTGAGGTTGAGAGGTTCCGACTAGAGATAGTCGGAATCACCTCCACGCACGGCTTGGGCTCTGGAACCACACTTCTCGAGAGGGGATGGACTCTTCACCACTCTGGAGTTGCCCATGGTGAGAGGCGGCGGGCTGGTGTGGGTTTGCTTATAGCCCCCCAGCTCTGCCGCCATGTGTTGGGGTTTACCCCGGTGAACGAGAGGGTTGTTTCCCTGCGGCTTCGGCTCGGGGATAGGTCTCTCACTGTTGTGTGTGCCTACGGGCCAAACAGCAGTGCAGAGTACCCGGCCTTCTTGGTGTCCCTGGGAGGGGTGCTGGAGAGTGCTCCGACTGGGGACTCCGTCGTTCTACTGGGGGACTTCAACGCCCACGTGGGCAATGACAGTGAAACCTGGAGGGGCGTGATTGGGAGGAACGGCCCCCCTGATCTGAACCCGAGTGGTGTTCAGTTATTGGACTTCTGTGCTAGTTACAGTTTGTCCATAACGAACACCATGTTCAAGCATAAGGGTGTCCATCAGTGCACATGGCACCAGGACACCCTAGGTCGTAGGTCAATGATCGACTTTGTGGTCGTTTCATCTGACCTGCGGCCGTATGTCTTGGACACTCGGGTGAAGAGAGGGGCGGAGCTGTCAACTGATCACCACCTGGTGGTGAGTTGGATCCGATGGCGGGGGAGGAAGCTAGATAGACTCGGTAGACCCAAACGTACTGTGAGGGTCTGCTGGGAACGTTTGGCCGAGTCTCCTGTCAGAGAGATCTTCAACTCCTGCCTCCGGCAGAGCTTCGACCGGATCCCGAGGGAGGCTGGAGATATTGAGTCCGAGTGGACCATGTTCTCCACCTCCATTGTCAAAGCGGCTGCTCGGAGCTGTGGACGCAAGGTCTCCGGTGCCTGTCGAGGCGGCAATCCCCGAACCCGGTGGTGGACACCGGAAGTAAGGGATGCCGTCAAGCTGAAGAAGGAGTCCTATCGGGCCTGGCTGGCTTGTGGGACTCCTGAGGCAGCTGACAGGTACCGGCAGGCTAAACGGACTGCAGCCCGGGTGGTTGTGGAGGCAAAAACTCGGGCCTGGGAGGAGTTCGGTGAGGCCATGGAAAAGGACTATCGGCTGGCCTCGAAGAGATTCTGGCAAACCGTCCGGCGCCTCAGGAGGGGGAAGCAGTGCCCTACCAACGCTGTTTACAGTGGCGATGGGCGGCTGTTGACCTCAACTGGGGATGTTGTCGGACGGTGGAAGGAATACTTCGAGGATCTCCTCAATCCCGCCGTCACGTCTTCCATTGAGGAAGCAGAGGCTGGGGGCTCAGAGGAGGAATCGTCCATCACCCAAGCTGAAGTCACCGAGGTGGTCAAGAAACTCCTCGGTGGCAAGGCACCGGGGGTGGATGAGATCCGCCCTGAGTACCTCAAGTCTCTGGATGTTGTGGGGCTGTCTTGGCTGACACGCCTCTGCAGCATCGCGTGGCGGTCGGGGACAGTGCCTCTGGGATGGCAGACCGGGGTGGTGGTCCCTCTTTTTAAGAAGGGGGACCGGAGGGTGTGTTCCAACTATAGGGGGATCACACTTCTCAGCCTCCCCGGGAAAGTCTATGCCAGAGTACTGGAGAGGAGAATTCGGCCGATAGTGGAACCTCGGATTCAGGAGGAACAGTGCGGTTTTCGTCCTGGTCGTGGAACACTGGACCAGCTCTATACCCTCTACAGGGTGCTGGAGGGTTCATGGGAGTTTGCCCAACCAGTCCACATTTGTTTTGTGGATTTGGAGAAGGCATTCGACTGTGTCCCTCGTGGCGTCCTGTGGAGGGTGCTGGGGGAATATGGGGTCCGGGGTCCTTTGCTGAGGGCTGTCCGGTCCCTGTATGACCGAAGCAGGAGTTTGGTCCGCATTGCCGGCAGAAAGTCAGACTTGTTCCCGGTGCATGTTGGACTCCGGCAGGGCTGCCCTTTGTCGCCGGTTCTGTTCATAATTTTTATGGACAGAATTTCTAGGCGCAGCCAAGGGCCGGAGGGTGTCAGGTTTGGGGACCACACGGTTTCGTCTCTGCTCTTTGCGGATGACGTTGTCGTGTTGGCCCCTTCTAACCAGGACCTCCAGCATGCACTGGGACGGTTTGCAGCCGAGTGTGAAGCGGCTGGGATGGGAATCAGCACCTCCAAATCCGAGGCCATGGTCCTCAGTCGGAAAAGGGTGGCTTGCCCACTTCAGGTTGGTGGAGAGTTCCTGCCCCAAGTGGAGGAGTTAAAGTATCTAGGGGTCTTGTTCACGAGTGAGGGGAGGATGGAACGGGAGATTGACAGACGGATCGGTGCAGCTTCTGCAGTAATGCGGTCGGTGTACCGGTCTGTCGTGGTGAAGAAAGAGCTAAGCCGTAAGGCGAAGCTCTCGATTTACCGGTCAATCTACGTTCCTACTCTCACCTATGGTCATGAGCTTTGGGTCATGACCGAAAGGACAAGATCCCGGATACAGGCGGCCGAAATGAGCTTTCTCCGCAGGGTGGCTGGGCGCTCCCTTAGAGATAGGGTGAGAAGCTCAGTCACTCGGGAGGAACTCGGAGTAGAGCCGCTGCTGCTCCACATCGAGAGGGGACAGCTGAGGTGGCTCGGGCATCTGTTCCGGATGCCTCCTGAACGCCTTCCCGGGAAGGTGTTTCGGGCATGTCCAACCGGGAGGAGGCCCCGGGGAAGACCAAGGACACGCTGGAGGGACTATGTCTCCCGGCTGGCCTTGGAACGCCTCGGTGTCCCCCCGGAAGAGCTAGAGGAAGTGTCTAGGGAGAGGGAAGTCTGGGCATCCCTGCTTAGACTGCTGCCCCCGCGACCCGGCCCCGAATAAGCGGAAGAAGATGGATGGATGGATGGATGGATAATTATAATAATAATAATAATAATAACAACAACAATTATTATTATTTATTGTATTTATTTTTTAAATGTATTTATTTATCAATTATTTTTAATTTATGACTATAAATGAGTGCACTTAAAACAGTATGTTTATCATAAAATAATTAATGAATGCGTTATAAAAAATTTAAAAAAAGTTTTTACAGTTTTAGAAATGTTTGTGTAGCCTTCTATTCATTTTTAACATGAAGACTTGTTTTGTAACAGTGCGTGCGACTCCGCATCTGAAGATGAACGAGTTCGAGGCGAATCTAGAGCAGTCTCAGGGCAGACACACAGAGAGAGAGTCATTATTTGTATCTTTTAAATTCTATTTTGGGCAAAAAGCATAGTATAATAAAATGACTAAAACAAGTCTTCATGTTAAAAATGAATAGTACACAAACATTTCTAAAACTGTAAAAACTTTTTTTTTTTTTTAATAACGGACATTGACTCGGTCGCCATGTACGCGCAGCTTTTGAGCGAGCGCGCACAGTCACTGCTGACATGCCTCCGTCAAATCGAGAGCAAGAGTGCGGTTCCACTGAAACTATTTCAGAGGCTCCTGGGGCATATGGCATCTGCAGCCACGGTAACGGCGCTCGGATTGCTTCATATGAGACCGCTTCAGCACTAGCTCCTGGACAGGACCCCAGGGCCTCCTGCATGTCAATTGCCTCGAGTTGCTCAAAATCAAATTTAACATTGATTTTTCATCAGGTTTGCACCTTGAAATAATGTTATTTCAACAATGAAAAATAGATCAAGATGGCCATAAAATCTATATTTTTTCAACTTTAATTAAATCACTTATTTAACACTGAATCAACACAAAAACAATCAATCTTGTTTTATGTACAGCAGGATTCTATGCCAGGTCATTTTCATGTATGGCTGCAATTGATATGATTTTGTATCAGAAAGTCACTCAAAGTAAACAACATCCTTCAGTTTACATGCAAATGTATTTATTTATGCCCCCACAGTTTCAACAGGAAATCGCACATTGACTTAAAACAATTACATCCGAATTTATAACACAAGTGAAAAACTTGACAACCTGCATCTGCAAAATGGAAGTAAATACAAATGGAAACTTGTCAATAAAGACAGAAATGAGACAGTAGTACTGAAAGAAAAAAGGTAGAAGAAAGAATGAAATATTTTAAACTCAGGGGTTTCCAGCACGAGCAGTGCCAACAAGCCTTTCAGGGGCATAACGGAGCCATTTTTACACCGTCCCAGCAAAGATACACTCTGATGCCTCCTTTTTATCAGCATTAATGCACCTAAAACAACAAGATGTTAGTAAATATTTAGAAATGTGACAAATTATACATCATAAATGTATAATTAAATGAAGTGAAACTTGAAATGTGATCAAAATCTTTACATTCCAGTTAAAACACGCTGAATTTAAATTCAAGACTATTTAATGAATTTGACTTTTCCCTTTAAAGCACCTGCAGACACACAGGAGGAATGAATGGAAAAGCAAGGTGAAAATATCTTCAAATATCTGTCTGGTTTTATCTAATATTAATACTGTATTTAATAGTAAATAAACAAATAAAGTGTAGAAGTGAAACAAGTAAATTAATAATCAAGTATAGCTAAATTAATAAAAGAGGAGCTGAACAGCTTGGAAGAGATTATCCATTTTACAACACAAACTGGAGGCGCAGCAGTTTTCTAAATGTCTGCAGTTTATACAGAACTTAAAGATCTCACTCTTCTTTCTTGCTGCATTAAAGATTAAATTGGAATTCTGTAATTCTGGTCGGCCCTCGTGAGCTAATCGCACAGCTGAAGCAGAGCTACAAACTGATTGTCCCATTTGCTATGATTTATATTACTGGATGACCACAAGCATTAATAATTGTGTGACAGTCATTATATATCTCTCTGCATGTGCTGTAGCTAGCCGAAAACACTAGAGGATTGGAGATGTTTTCCATGATGGAGGAGATTTTAAAACAATAATTAAAATATTAATATTAACAATATGCCTAATAATAATCAACTGGTTTGTCCCAATGAGTTCAATTTATGGTAGTAGTTCTTTGTTAATCCACACACTTGTTGGTAGAGATTCATCCTTTGAGGATAATGAATGTGCTCACATTTCACAGAAATGTACCCAATTGATTTGGATTTGCTTTAACCAGTCCCTCCAAAAAAACGTGATTATGCGATCGCATGATTTAATGCATAATCAGCCAAAGTCTGCATATTTATGCGGGGACCGCATTTTTTCAAATACACCGCACTTTCGCCGCATAAATTGCCTATTTCCGCGTGCAAAAGATGCGGGGCTAGCATGATTTCATATCCCCGCATTTTCGTTGCAAAAAAGTCATATCTATATTAGCAGAAAGTTGAAAAATGTTTGTTTACTTCACGCAAGAGCTGCCATTTCCCCCTATTGCCATGGGAACGTTTTGAAGTGACGTAATTACCCGACGTGAACGTCATCGAAAAGCTGCAAACCCCGTATTGAAACCATAGATATCGGTGAAACCATGATGAAGCACGCAAACTCCAATTTGCCAACAAAAATAACAGCAAAAGACCGCGCCAAGCAGTTTCCCGGTGTGTTGACCGATTTCAAAAAACAGCATCATGAAGCTTCGAAGCGTTATGAATCAGTGAGTCGATTCAGCAGTTTGGATCGCCAAAGTCACGTATTTCAGCAGTTTGACACGCGATCCGAATCATGAATCGACTCACTGATTCATAACGCTTTGAAGCTTCATGATGCATTGTTTTGAATTCGGTCCAAATTGAGCCATGTGTTTATTAAGGTCTTCAATAAAACGAGATGAGAACTTAAATATTCAATTAAAAATATTCAGGTTTTTTTCTCTTTTTCATCGCATAAAATGTTTTATCGCATAAAATTGCATAAATATCCCGCATTTTTCGTCGCATTTTTTAAGAAAACGTGCCGCATAAATCAAGGATTTTTGCCCGCAACAATCACAAAAAAAAGCCGCATTTTTCTGGAAGGACTGTTTAACATGCTGAATGATGGGACTGATAGATTGAGTAAGCCTCACCAGTGGAGAATTAAGCTTGATTCAATGTTTGTCTTTTCAACACTGAAAAGCATGGAATTATCAACATTGATCCAATATTACTTAGCATTGAATTTTCAAGATTGGTCCACTATTTTTTTAGCATCGAATTTTCAACATTGATTCAATATTACCTAGCATTGATATTTCAATCACAACCAAATTGATGATTCTGATGGAATTTCAACATTGACTCAATGTCACAATGCTATCTGGGTTAGTGCCGAGATTTTTCATGTAAATAAATGCATAGATTTGCAAAATTTGTTTGTATTTCCCTAATGGTCAAGTGGTCAAACTTTTGCGTGTCAGAGGTTCTGGGTTCTAATCTGCCCTTGTACAGTTTTTTTTTCTCTCAACAAAACAGAATATCATCAGTGATTCTATATCAAGTGCAGGGACATTTTTGTTTCGAGATTTCACCGAACGAATAGAAAGTCTCCGCAACGGCATTAAGCGATAGATTAAAGCACTCATCCTTGTGGAGACAGCACAGTGCACAAGCCACAAGAGAAATCCACGCCACTGATAACAGCGGCAACGAGTGCCAGAACGCCTCTTATTTAACAAACGAACAAAACTATTATCTACTAGATAATAACTGGAGATGTTTATTTGTTTGTATTTAGTATGTTCATCCATGCTGCAATATGTTTTAAAAATTGGTGGGGACAATATCGACATTGGAAAAAAGGTACAATTTGGTACATACCAAATTAGTACATACCACCCACATAATATTGTTATATGTTGCTATGCAAGATTGATCACCCAAATATTACTTTTGCAGACTGAATATTTAATCTTTGCACATCTAAACTGGACAGCACAGGTGTAACTCATTAATCTCTTGATGTGCACATTTTTAGACTGAGTATATAAGAGAGCAAGATGAGAGAGAGATAAATAAATAATAAGCAAAAGGTGACACTGGATCACTGATTCAATTATTGTATGGATAAACAAACACACTGATATCAAACATAACCATATTTAATTAATACACTCATAATAAGTTAGATCTATATGTGTAAATAAATACGGGACAATTCAATGTTTTTTTTTATATGCAAACATGAACTGACAATCTAAGAAATAATTTGAAATATAACAATGTAAGGATCAGAGTAAACACCAAGAGGAAAGAGACACTTCAGCTGATAATACAAAAAATGCCCTGTACACTAATAATAAATAAATACATTTTAAAAAAGTAAAACGATGTGTAGTCATTTTCAGTTTATGAGGAACAGAGGCAGGAGAGTTTTCCGGTGTGGTGCAGATAAAGAACAGGCTGAACAAAACTAGCTAGAACAAAACAAACCAAACCAGGAGCCCAAAATTTCAAAATATACTGGTTCATCATAATTACATATACTCCTGAGATCATAATTGGCACATATGCGATAACCATGCTCACAGTAGTTATTAGAATGAGACAAAACGCTCTTCTCTTCATGTGGTTTTCCTCCTCTCTCTCTCTCCTTCTCTCTCCTGGTCCTGACTGCTTCAGAGCTCTGAGAACAGCCACAAGACAAAACAACTGGATGGAGAAGAAGAGGAGGAACTGCATCAAGAAGAACCATGTATTTGCATTAATATTATTTAGCATTAATGTGATCAGGAAGACCACACAGCAGCCAAATATAATTATCCAGGCCGCAGTGCAGCAGATCACTCTATATCTGAGAGGTTTGTACTTCAGAAAGGTTACAGGATGAACCACTGCCAGGTAACGCTCAACACAGATCAGACTCTGAAACACAGCACGGCCAGTCGTGCCAAGTCCTTGCAAAAACAGTGCTAATGGTGCAAGAACTGAAATCCAGTTCATCAGTACAAAAAACAAACAATTCAGACAGTTACCAATCTCACTAACAGACAGATTGAGGATGAAGAACTCTGATGCAACTCCACTTCCTGTTCTTGTGATGATGAGCCATATAATATAGGAGTGTATGGGAAGACCAAACAGGAAATCGATGCTTAATATACACATTTCAAAATTCCCCACTGGCAATGTGGCAGGGATTGTGGAGTTGGTGGAAGCTTCGAGTGTGGTGGAGTTCATTTTCTCCTCGTTTGTCTGAGCACAGCTCACAAAACATAAATAGTATTGCTATAGGAAGAGAGAATTATAAGCATATATTGTTACTCAGACTGCAGTTAAACATAAGCAAAATGAAAATAAAAAATACAAATTAGACTGAAGATACATTTTCAGTCCACCCCAGTAGTTCAACACAATTTACAGTTAAAAAAGGGCATTTTTTTATACTTATCATTTAATACATTGCAGTAAGTCTACACAATGCACTCTTAAAAATAAACAGCGATTCCATGGAAGAATTGCTCATTTACTTTAATGAAACAAATAGAGATCAGTTCTGTTTTATTCATGTGATCCATGTAACATACTGTACCATAACCCCTTTAATGTGAATGATGACCACAGCAACATTGTCATATATCATTCAGTATCAAAAAGAAAAATAATTACAATAAAAGAGAAGTTTGTCACCTGAAGCGTGAATGTCCAGTCTCTCTGGGTGTGTATAAATCTCTGTGCTGCGTTTTGTAGACTGACTTCACAGCTGTCACCATATGTGCATGACTTCATCTGCATGTCACGTTAAACATCAGATATGAAAATATTCAAATTAAAAAGAAGGTTTAATCTGATACTCTAATCTGATACTTTAATTGTTTTGTTTTTTAAGTTAATTTCGATAAATGTCTTGTTCGTGGAACTGTTGTATTAAAGCAATTTCACACTTGCATTTGTGATATTGTTCCGAATATCAGGTGACTGTGATTCATCAGAGACATGATACCACAATACTCAAAAAAAGAGAAATGGTCATGCAGGTGCCAATCACTGAACACCTGGTATGCAAACTTTTTAGACATTTAGAAAGAATGGGAGAAAAAAAATACACTGACTCATTGGTTAAGATTTATTGGAAAAACAAGCAAATATAATACAAATATCAGACTAAGAATAAATTTAAAATATGTAGGATTTCTTCATGCACACACTGACTGGAAGTCAGTTTGACTTCCTGAGGCCTGTTGTATGAAGCTAGCTGAACAAACTCTGAGTTTCAAAGTAGGTTTAGAGTTGACAAATCCAGATAAATCCAACCTGGTTTAGATCAAGTTCAACGGTCTCTCAAATCTTGGTATAAACATTCTCTGTCAACTCAGGTTTAATCCAGAGTTTGCGATTAACTCTGAAGCGCATGCACCTGAAAGTGTGACACGTGCGGCCTACAGCCAATCACAGTGTCCGTTTGATTCACTTCTCACAAGCAAGAAGGCCCAATTCACTTCTCTTCTGAAGATTGAGAGATAGTTTTGTAAATGATCATGACATAAAATGCGTTTACAAAGCAGGAATAAATACTGCTGCTGCTGCGAAAGTTTGAGAAGGCAGCTGAAAGAATATCTGACTATATCACTGCATGATGTGAATCAAAGAAATATGCCTAAAATTTAGGTTCACAAAGAGCTCAAATGAATACAAGTTGTTTAAAAGAATTATGAATGCATGTATTATATTTATATTAATATTTGGCTACTTGTCAATTAATATAATAATTATATGAATATATTATATGAATTAAAAGTAATTAAAATTCCATCCATCCATCCATCCATCTTCTTCCGCTTATCCGGGGCCGGGTCGCGGGGGCAGCAGTCTAAGCAGAGATGCCCAGACTTCCCTCTCCCTAGACACTTCCTCTAGCTCTTCCGGGGGGACACCGAGGCGTTCCAAGGCCAGCCGGGAGACATAGTCCCTCCAGCGTGTCCTTGGTCTTCCCCGGGGCCTCCTCCCGGTTGGACATGCCCGAAACACCTTCCCGGGAAGGCGTTCAGGAGGCATCCGGAACAGATGCCCGAGCCACCTCAGCTGTCCCCTCTCGATGTGGAGGAGCAGCGGCTCTACTCCGAGTTCCTCCCGAGTGACTGAGCTTCTCACCCTATCTCTAAGGGAGCGCCCAGCCACCCTGCGGAGAAAGCTCATTTCGGCCGCCTGTATCCGGGATCTTGTCCTTTCGGTCATGACCCAAAGCTCATGACCATAGGTGAGAGTAGGAACGTAGATTGACCGGTAAATCGAGAGCTTCGCCTTACGGCTTAGCTCTTTCTTCACCACGACAGACCGGTACATCGACCGCATTACTGCAGAAGCTGCACCGATCCGTCTGTCAATCTCCCGTTCCATCCTCCCCTCACTCGTGAACAAGACCCCTAGATACTTGAACTCCTCCACTTGGGGCAGGAACTCTCCACCAACCTGAAGTGGGCAAGCCACCCTTTTCCGACTGAGGACCATGGCCTCGGACTTGGAGGTGCTGATCCCCATCCCAGCCGCTTCACACTCGGCTGCAAACCGTCCCAGTGCATGCTGAAGGTCCTGGTTAGAAGGGGCCAACACGACAACGTCATCCGCAAAGAGCAGAGACGAAACCGTGTGGTCCCCAAACCTGACACCCTCCGGCCCTTGGCTGCGCCTAGAAATTCTGTCCATAAAAATTATGAACAGAACCGGCGACAAAGGGCAGCCCTGCCGGAGTCCAACATGCACCGGGAACAAGTCTGACTTACTGCCGGCAATGCGGACCAAACTCCTGCTTCGGTCATACAGGGACCGGACAGCCCTCACCAAAGGACCCCGGACCCCATATTCCCCCAGCACCCTCCACAGGACGCCGCGAGGGACACAGTCGAATGCCTTCTCCAAATCCACAAAACAAATGTGGACTGGTTGGGCAAACTCCCATGAACCCTCCAGCACCCTGTAGAGGGTATAGAGCTGGTCCAGTGTTCCACGACCAGGACGAAAACCACACTGTTCCTCCTGAATCCGAGGTTCCACTATCGGCCGAATTCTCCTCTCCAGTACCCTGGCATAGACTTTCCCGGGGAGGCTGAGAAGTGTGATCCCCCTATAGTTGGAGCACACCCTCCGGTCCCCCTTTTTAAAAAGAGGGACCACCACCCCGGTCTGCCATCCCAGAGGCACTGTCCCCGACCGCCACGCGATGCTGCAGAGGCGTGTCAGCCAAGACAGCCCCACAACATCCAGAGACTTGAGGTACTCAGGGTGGATCTCATCCACCCCCGGTGCCTTGCCACGTCCTCCTCTGAGCCCCCAGCCTCTGCTTCCTCAATGGAAGACGTGACGGCGGGATTGAGGAGATCCTCAAAGTATTCCTTCCACCGCCCGACAACATCCCCAGTCGAGGTCAACAGCCGCCCATCGCCACTGTAAACAGCGTTGGTAGGGCACTGCTTCCCCCTCCTGAGGCGCCGGACGGTTTGCCAGAATCTCTTCGAGGCCAGCCGATAGTCCTTTTCCATGGCCTCACCGAACTCCTCCCAGGCCCGAGTTTTTGCCTCCACAACCACCCGGGCTGCAGTCCGTTTAGCCTGCCGGTACCTGTCAGCTGCCTCAGGAGTCCCACAAGCCAGCCAGGCCCGATAGGACTCCTTCTTCAGCTTGACGGCATCCCTTACTTCCGGTGTCCACCACCGGGTTCGGGGATTGCCGCCTCGACAGGCACCGGAGACCTTGCGTCCACAGCTCCGAGCAGCCGCTTTGACAATGGAGGTGGAGAACATGGTCCACTCGGACTCAATATCTCCAGCCTCCCTCGGGATCCGGTCGAAGCTCTGCCGGAGGCAGGAGTTGAAGATCTCTCTGACAGGAGACTCGGCCAAACGTTCCCAGCAGACCCTCACAGTACGTTTGGGTCTACCGAGTCTATCCAGCTTCCTCCCCCGCCATCGGATCCAACTCACCACCAGGTGGTGATCAGTTGACAGCTCCGCCCCTCTCTTCACCCGAGTGTCCAAGACATACGGCCGCAGGTCAGATGAAACGACCACGAAGTCGATCATTGACCTACGACCTAGGGTGTCCTGGTGCCATGTGCACTGATGGACACCCTTATGCTTGAACATGGTGTTCGTTATGGACAAACTGTAACTAGCACAGAAGTCCAATAACTGAACACCACTCGGGTTCAGATCAGGGGGGCCGTTCCTCCCAATCACGCCCCTCCAGGTTTCACTGTCATTGCCCACGTGGGCGTTGAAGTCCCCCAGTAGAACGACGGAGTCCCCAGTCGGAGCACTCTCCAGCACCCCTCCCAGGGACACCAAGAAGGTCGGGTACTCTGCACTGCTGTTTGGCCCGTAGGCACACACAACAGTGAGAGACCTATCCCCGAGCCGAAGCCGCAGGGAAACGACCCTCTCGTTCACCGGGGTAAACTCCAACACATGGCGGCAGAGCTGGGGGGCTATAAGCAAACCCACACCAGCCCGCCGCCTCTCACCATGGGCAACTCCAGAGTGGTGAAGAGTCCACCCCCCCTCGAGAAGTGTGGTTCCAGAGCCCAAGCCGTGCGTGGAGGTGATTCCGACTATCTATAAACATAACTATATAAATCTATATAAACACAAACATTTCAAAACTCCCTAAAAATGAACAGTTTAAATATCCTAGTTTGGCAGCTTTTCATATTTTAGATTTCAGGGTGCACAGGTTTTTATCATCTTCTGGGAAATAAAGTTGCATTTAAAAGATATCAGGATGATATAATTGTCACGGTTCATCAGTCCGTGTGTTCATTTTGTGGGTGTGGAGTCTGAGTGTGTAGTGCTTGTTTGTTGCCTAGTAACCAACTGATCTCTTTAGCAGCTACTGCTGCAGCTTGTTATTTCTGTTTGTTAGCTGCCTTTTTCTAGCGGGGGTGATCATCGCTTGGTGTCGGTTCATCACTCTTGTTTGTGCTCTCTCACAATAGTTCCGGTGCCTGAGTTTCCTCTCTGAGCTCTCTGCGATCTGGTCTGTGTTCCCAGACTTCTGGAGATTGTTTGGAGGTCCTTAATTTCCAGTTCCAGTCGGTATCTACGCTGGACGTGTTCAGATCACTCTTCCTCTTCAGTGATTGTGTTTCCAGATCGCCCGCCTGTGATAAGTGGCGTTATGAGTATTATTCCTGTAACAACCTGTTATCATCTTCAGCGATCCTGTATCCTGGTCGCCCGCCTGCTATACGTGGCGTTATGAGTATTGTCCCTGTTACAACCTGTCATCAATAAACTGTTTGCTTGCATTTGGATCTTAGTCTCTCATTCTGACAATAATGAGCACTTTTGAGGAACAATACCTGGATTTGCAGGTTTGTGACATTTGCACACACTGTGTAACATGCAGCTGTTCCAATCACTTCCATGGCCACAGGTGTATAAAATCAAGCACCTAGGCATGCAGATGCTTCTACAAACATTTATGAAAGAATAGGTCGCTATCAGGAGCTCAGTGAATTCAAGCGTGGTACCGTGATAGGTTGCCACCTATGCAATAAGTTCATTTGTAAAGCACACCACCACTGGACTCAGAAGTAGAGACGTGTTCTCTGGAGTGACCAATCACAATTCTCTGTCTGGCAATCCGATGGACAAGTCTGGGTAAGGAAATTACGAGGAGAATTGTACTTGCCTGATTGCATTGTGACAAGTGTAAAGTTTGGTGGCAGGGGGAATTATGGTGTGGGGTTGTTTGTCCCAGTGAAAGGAACTCTTAATGCTTCTGACCTCAACCCGATAGAACACCTTTGGGATGTTTTAGAGCGGAGACTGCGAGCCAGGCCTTCTCGTCCAACATCAGTGCCTGACCTCACATATGTGCTTCTAGAAGAATGGTCAAACATTCCCATAAACACACTCCTAAACCTTGTGGAAAGCCGTCCCCAGAAGAGTTGAAGCTGTTATAGCTGCAAAGGGTGGGCCAACTCCATATTAAACCCTACAGATCTTTTGGAGAACAGAGGCAGGAGAGTTTTCCAGCCTGGTGCAGATAATGAACAGGCTGAACAAAACTAGCGAGAACATAACAAAGCAGAGCAGGACACCACATTGACAAATTGTATTGATATGTCAGAATGGTAACGAATGCAGATATGGTAATTGTCACATATGTGATAAACAAGGTCACAGTAGTTATTAGAATGAGATAAAAGCCTCTTCTCTTCGTCTGGTTTTCCTCCTCACTCTCGCTCTCCTTCTCTCTCCTGGTCCTGACTGCTTCAGAGCTCTGAGAACAGCCACAAGAAAAAAACAACTAGATGGAGAAGAGGAGGAACTGCAAAGAGAAGAACCATGCATATGTCACCGGTGCAGGCCGGGGCGGACTCGGATGACCAGCCGCCCCTGACTCCAGACACCACCGTGAGGAGCCGACACCACAGGCACGCAACAGACGGACAAAGGAGGAGGCAAGTAATTGAGTTCAAAGATAACAATCTTTATTGAATAATAATCAACTTGAGGAAAGAATGAGCAACTCCTGTCTTCTCGGGCTAGTGGACTGGAGTAGCCGCTGGAACGATTCTCCACTGTCTTCGGGAGACAATGGAGCGATAGTGGCTAGGAAGGCTTACTCCACGACGTTGCTGCACATCTGCAGGACTCAAACGGTAAGTAACAGGTAATGTTCACTTTCTCAATAGCAGATTCTCTTATCAGGACGTGAGAGGGGAATTATAACTTTAAAACTCACTTCACAGCGTTGCTGCACATCTGCAGGACTCAGACGGTAGGTAACAGGTAAGGTTTCTTCTCTTAACAGCAGATCCTCTTATCAGGACGTGAGAGGGGAATTGTGACTTTAAAACTCACTTCACAGCGTTGCTGCACATCTGCAGGACTCAGACGGTATGCAACGGGTAAGGTTTCTTCTCTTAACAGCAGATTCTCTTATCAGGACGTGAGAGGGGAATTGTGACTTTAAAACTCACTTCACAGCGTTGCTGCACATCTGCAGGACTCAGACGGTAGGTAACAGGTAAGGTTTCTTCTCTCAACATCAAACACTTCCATCAGACATTAGCGAGAGACTCAATAGGCAGCTTTACCAGCGATGTTGTACATCTTCAGAGCTCCATCAGTACGTATAACGGTTCAGACCTTTCCACAGCCATATGGTTCTTCACGAGACTTGTAATTTCAGAGAGAGAGAGGGTTAACAGGAGCCTTCAATGAGGGATTACTTCACGACAATACTCAGTGGAAGAGAGGATAATATAAAGCATTACTTCACCAGTTCAGTTGTATCGTTCTGGAATTTGGATGGGGACAAGTAGATCATTTCACAAGAATGAAAGCAGGCGTTGGGAGACTCTTCTCAGCATAGCACACAGCACTCGTGTTCACTACAAATCCACAGCATTAATTTAGCGTGCATCAGGTAAGGCAAACAACTGCAAATCACTCACACAGTAGGGCTGATCAGAAGCCTCGCTTCATCCATGCATTTCAATGGGAATATTCAACTCTCAATTCCTCTCCAGCATATCTGAAACAGATGTCCTCCTCAATAGTAAATTTCACATTCGCAGTCTTTTCTTCAAGCTTTACATTTGATTCAACGATGTAATTTATTCACTTATCTTTCTCTCTTCCTCTTCCAGCGCAGATCCAAGCAGCAGTTCAATCCAGTAATATTCCACAAGCAGCTCTAAACGACAGACTCCAATGGCAGTTCTTCACTTACACGAGTTTCCAGGATTACAGCGTCCAATGTAAGCGCTCGAACAGGAGATCTTCTACCCCAAGACACAACGACAGAGACCCAGCCAAACAACTGATTAACTGAACACCGATTGACTTTTACCAGCTCGACCTCAACTCTGACCTCCTTCTTCTCTTCTAAATGGCTCTTTTATCCTCCTCTTGTGAAGCGGAAAGCCTGTGCAAACACCGCTCCTCCCTCTCTCACACCTGCCGTGCATCAGCAGTAATTAGGTTGGACAATATCTCCGCTACACCCGGAAACGGAGTGAGGTGTTACACCAAAATAATTCCCCTCGGGGAACATGGAAAAAAAAGAAAAGTTCCGCTTTTCCCAGCATTTTGTCACCCGTGACACATATGTAGCAGTATTTCAGAAAGGTTACAGGATGAACCACTGCCAGGTAACGCTCAACACAGATCAGATACTGGAACACAGGACGACCAGAGATGGCAACTTTGTAAAATAAGTGCTAATGGCAAGTGACTTGAAATACAACTTGACAATATAAAGAGAAAAAAATCCACACAGATACAAATCTCGCAACAACAGAGACTGAGCATGAAGAACTCTGATGTAACTCCACGTCCTGTTCCTGTGATGATGAGCCATATAATATAGGAGTGTGTAGGAAGACCAAACACGACATTGAAGCAGAAAATCCAAATTTCAACACTGTCCAATTGCCAGATGGAATGGGTTGTGGAGTTGTTGGAAGCTCCTGTTGTAGTGAAATTAATTTCTTTGTCTGAGCAGCTTGCAGAATTTAACTGATATTGCTAATAGAGGAGATAATTATAAATGTACCGGGTTATTCAGACTGCAATTCAGCATGATCAAGATAAGAAAGTACACCTAAATATATTCAATATGTTATTATTCATCTCAAAAAGACTGAAACAAATAATTTCAAATCATAAGGTTGTTCTGCAAATAACCCGGGCCCACTTTATACTGTATTAGGTGGCCTTGACTACTATGTACTAACATATGAATTAATCATTTGATACAATGCACTTATTGTGTGCATACATGTTTTTACATTGTAATTTACATGTAATTACATCTGTAATTAATTTCTGTAGTTGCATTTATAATTACACTGTTGACACTTCCCTTACACCTAACCCTATACCCTTAAACTTAATATAAATTGGGACCAATAATCCTTATCCTATTACTAATCCTATAACTTTTGGGTAATTCATGGTCCTGGACAACATAGGCCCACCACTATATGAATGGAAATAAATAAAAATGTTGCGGCAAGTAATTTGTCCATTTTATCATCTTTTATCTGTGGTTTCCATCTGATCTTTGAGAGAATGTCACTTCGTTATGTAGAACTTTATTAGCCTACACATTTTTGAGTGCACATTGGCAATGCATAAGTCAGCTCATTCGAAATCGATTGTTTACAGTTTGATGGGAGTTACTCCCAATTTATTGGGGAAAAAGTCAAATGTGCACCTATGCTAAATTTTCTACATGTATGCATTACTTCAATGAGCTTGTTGTCTCCGCCTTAAATTGTTAGCTAACTGTGTGATTTGTTTATGTACATTTCTGAAATATATTACTTGGACTCTCACCTCTGATAACAGATCACTCTAAATTATAGGCACATGCATTTTCTGTACAGCTGCTTTGAAACAATATGTATTGTGAAAAGTGCTATACAAATTAATGTAAATATAATTGAATCGGATATTAGCGCAGACTATGTGGAACACAGAATCTAGACTTTATGCTGTAGGATTGTGAAAGTAGCATAATAGGGTTAAAAGCTTATAGTATATGGTTAAAAACATTTTTATTTTATTTTTCGGTTCTTAATAGGCTTGTAATTATTACAGAAAATAAAAAGCTTTATAATAATTAATAATATTCATTATTTTATGGTGGGTTGACAACTAAGCCCGCTAACATGACCATAAACCCTTTAATATGACTCATAACCACAGTGGTTCAGCATATAAAACAATCCATCGATCCATCGATCCATCCATCCATCCATCTTCTTCCGCTTTATCCGGGGCCGGGTTGCGGGGGCAGCAGTCTAAGCAGAGATGCCCAGACTTCCCTCTCCCTAGACACTTCCTCTAGCTCTTCCGGGGGGACACCGAGGCGTTCCCAGGCCAGCCGGGAGACATAGTCCCTCCAGCATGTCCTTGGTCTTCCCCGGGGCCTCCTCCCGGTTGGGCATGCCCGAAACACCTTCCCGGGAACAGATGCCCTAGCCACCTCAGCTGTCCCCTCTCGATGTGGAGGAGCAGCGGCTCTACTCCGAGTTCCTCCCGAGTGACTGAGCTTCTCAGCCTATCTCTAAGGGAGCGCCCAGCCACCCTGCGGAGAAGGCTCATTTCGGCCGCCTGTATCCGGGATCTTGTCCTTTCGGTCATGACCCAAAGTTCATGACCATAGGTGAGAGTAGGAACGTAGATTGACCGGTAAATCGAGAGCTTCGCCTTACGGCTTAGCTCTTTCTTCACCACGAAAGACCGGTACATCGACCGCATTACTGCAGAAGCTGCACCGATCCGTCTGTCAATCTCCCGTTCCATCCTCCCCTCACTCGTGACAAGACCCCTAGATACTTGAACTCCTCCACTAGAGGCAGGAACTCTCCACCAACCTGAAGTGGGCAAGCCACCCTTTTCCGACTGAGGACCATGGCCTCAAATTTGGAGGTGCTGATCCCCATCCCAGCCGCTTCACACTCAGCTGCAATCCATCCCAGTGCATGCTGAAGGTCCTGTTTAGAAGGGGCCAACACAACAAGGTCATCCACAAAGAGCAGAGACGAAATCGTGTGGTCCCCAAACCTGACAGCCTCCGGCCCTTGGCTGCGCCTAGAAATTCTGTCCATAAAAATTATGAACAGAACCGGCGACAAAGGGCAGCCCTGCCGGAGTCCAACATGCACCGGGAATAAGTCTGACTTACTGCCGGCAATGCGGACCAAATTCCTGCTTCGGTCATACAGGGACCGGACAGCCCTCAGCAAAGGACCCATATTCCCAGAGCACCCTCCACAGGACGCCGCAAGGGACACAGTCGAATGCCTTCTCCAAATCCACAAAACAAATGTGGACTGGTTGGGCAAACTCCCATGAACCCTCCAGCACCCTGTAGAGGGTATAGAGCTGGTCCAGTGTTCCACAACCAAATCCTGAATCCTCCTGAATCCAAGGTTCCACTATCGGCCGAATTCTCCTCTCCAGTACCCTGGCATAGACTTTCCCGGGGAGGCTGAGAAGTGTGATCCCCTATAGTTGGAACACACACCTCCGGTCCCCCTTCTTAAAAAGAGGGACCACCACCCCGGTCTGCCATCCCAGAGGCACTGTCCCCAACCGCCACGCGATGCTGCAGAGGCGTGTCAGCCAAGACAGCCCCACAACATCCAGAGACTTGAGGTACTCAGGGCGGATCTCATCCACCCCGGTGCCTTGCCACCGAGGAGTTTCTTGACCACCTCAGTGACTTCAGCTTGGGTGATGGACGAGTCCTCCTCTGAACCCCCAGCCTCTGCTTCCTCAATGGAAGACGTGACGGCGGGATTGAGGAGATCCTCGAAGTATTCCTTCCACCGTCCGACAACATCCCCAGTTGAGGTCAACAGCCGCCCATCGCCACTGTAAACAGCGTTGGTAGGGCACTTCTTCCCCCTCTTGAGGCGCCGGACGGTTTGCCAGAATCTTTTCGAGGCCAGCCGATAGTCCTTTTCCATGGCCTCACCGAACTCCTCCCAGGCCCGAGTTTTTGCCTCCACAACCACCCGGGCTGCAGTCCGTTTAGCCTGCCGGTACCTGTCAGCTGCCTCAGGAGTCCCACAAGCCAGCCAGACCCAAAAGGACTCCTTCTTCAGCTCGACGGCATCCCTTACTTCAGGTGTCCACCACAGGGTTCGGGGATTGCCGCCTCGACAGGCACCGGAGACCTTGCGTCCACAGCTCCAAGCGGCCGCTTTGATAATGGAGGTGGAGAACATGGTCCACTCGGACTCAATATCTCCAGCCTCCCTCGGGATCTGGTCGAAGCTCTGCCGGAGGCAGGAGTTGAAGATCTCTCTGACAGGAGACTCGGCCAAACGTTCCCAGCAGACCCTCACAGTACGTTTGGGTCTACCGAGTCTATCCAGCTTCCTCCCCCGCCATCGGATCCAACTCACCACCAGGTGGTGATCAGTTGACAGCTCCGCCCCTCTCTTCACCCGAGTGGGCAATTTTATTAACAGTCAGGTAAATGTATAATGCCAATTACATAATCAATTCAAAGATAATTCATACATAACATCAAATATTCCGAAATAGCTTAAAGAGTGAAAGATTTCCTGACCTATTGAATATTACGTAACACAGAGCGTTTTCTGTGTTACGGGCCAACCTTGATAATAGTATTGAGCCCCGAACTCATTGCTGCATTGCTTTAAATAACTCAGACCAGATCAACAACTGTTTCAAATGGAAATGCATGAAAACAAAGGGAATTTAAATTGAGTCGAATTCCCATTTGGCTTGATTGAAAGGAAACCAAATGGCTCCAACAGCCACACCCACCATCATAAGTAAAATATCTCTAAGCTCTAAAAACTCTTATTAACTTCTTGTATATTTCTGTGCTTATGAGATTTTTGTACCATTCGCACTGAGACATTTCAAACGATACTAAACACATATAATATTGTATAGTGAGAATTGACATTGAAATATACCCAAAATCTATTGGATTTTTGTGATCTCTGTAGGAGGAGAGATTAGGAGCTTGGGGGAAGTTTGGGACAAGGTAAATACATGCAAATGAAGCCATTCTCAGTTGATTCACTCAGTGGGACGTTGTCTCAGATAAGAGTGATAATTGTATGAGTGGATTCAGATGTTCATTCATTTTCAGACAGTCTTTCTGAAAGTTACTCATCCAGACAATCTGGCCTGGTTCTTTATATTCTTACAGGTCTATGCTTAATAAGCCCTCAGTTCTCCCTTAAACGTTGTCGGTTCTCATTAATGTTTATGTTGCTATTAGTGTGATTCCCTCATTTATTTATTCCTGATCATTTATCATTAAAGTCTGTATGCTAGTATTATTACTCGTCTTTGTGAGCTTCTATGCAATGTACCGTGACATGCTCATGCATGGCTATTTTTGTACAGCAAAAAAAGAGAAATGGTCCATACAATCAGTAAAGAAGAATTGATGCATGTGCCAATCACTGAACACCTGGTATACAAACTTCTAGATATTTATAAAGAATGGAAGAGAAAATTATATTGAATCATAGATTGAGATTTATTGGGAAAACAAGCAAATAGCTACCATTTATAATATATCAGATAAACACACTAAGAATAAACTGAAAACATATAGGATTTCTTCATGGACACATAGACTGGCTGTTGTTCGCTGACTTACTGATATTAAACACAAAACTTTCAAAATTCAAACTGAAATTTCACCGGTTGGCTGCTATTATATTTTCATGGTGCACAGCTTCTTTATCATCCTCTGTGTAATAAAGTTGCATTTAAAAGATATCTGGGTGATATGGGCACTTTTGAGGAACAAATGTGTTAAATTTACACACACTGTGTGACAGTGTGATTTGGCAGTGTAAAGACTAAAATAAACCGGCATTTAAAGGACCGAGATAATTCAGCTGAAAGAAAAAATAAAATAAATCTTGAAATTAATAAAACTATTAGTGTAGTTACATTTTCTATATATTTTTTGTAGAACAGAGACAGGAGAGTTTTCCAACCTGGTGCAGATAATAAACAGGCTGAACAAAACAGGCGAGAACATAACAAAGCTGAGCAGAACACCAAATTGACAAATTGTATTGATGTGCCAGAATGGTAATGAATGCAGCGATAGTAACTGGCACATATGTGATAACCAAGGTCACAGAAGTTATTAGAATGAGATAAACCGCTCTTCTCTTCATGTGGTTTTCCTCCTTTCTCTCTCTCCTTCTCTCTCCTGGTCCTGACTGCTTCAGAGCTCTGAGAACAGCCACAAGACAAAACAACTGGATGGAGAGGAAGAGAAGGAACTGCAGCGAGATGAACCATGCATGTGCATTCAAGGTAGATAACAAAAAGATGATCAGGCAGACCAAACAAGATCCAAGAGTGATTATCCAGACCACAGAGCAGCAGATCACTCTATATCTGAGAGGTTTGTACTTCAGAAAGGTTACAGGATGAACCACTGCCAGGTAACGCTCAACACAGATCAGACACTGAAACAGAGGACGCCCTGTCATGGTAACTCCTTGTAAAATAAGTGCTAATGGCAAGAGACTTGAAATACAACTTGACAATATAAAGAGAAAAAAATCCACACAGATACAAATCTCGCAACAACAGAGATTGAGGATGAAGAACTCTGATGTAACTCCACGTCCTGTTCCTGTGATGATGAGCCATATAATATAGGAGTGTGTAGGAAGACTAAACACGACATTGATGCAGAAGATCCAAATTTCGACATGGTTCTTTAGCCAGGTGGAATGGGTTGTGGAGTTGGTGGAAGCTCCTGTTGTGGTGAAATTCATTTCCTTCTCGTTTGTCTGAGCAGCTTACAAAATATAACTGATATTGCTAATAGAGGAGAGAGTAATAAATATACCGGGTTATTCAGACT
This sequence comes from Romanogobio albipinnatus, assembly GCA_023566225.1. NCBI lineage: Eukaryota > Metazoa > Chordata > Actinopteri > Cypriniformes > Gobionidae > Romanogobio > Romanogobio albipinnatus. The sequence continues at coordinate 38,911,613 of CM042255.1, read as the reverse complement.
GCAATTCAACATGAGCAAGATAAGAAAGCTAAATATATGCAATATATTATTATTAATCTCAAAAAGACTGAAACAAATAATTTCAAATCATAAGGTTGCTCTACAAATAATCATTATCCTATAACTATTAAAAAAAATAATCATATAACTTTTGGGTTATTCATGGCCCTGGACAACAAATATGGCCCACCACTATATGCATGGATATAAATAAAGATGTTGCTGCAAGTAATTTGGCCATTTTATAATCTTTTATCTGTTGTTTCCATCTGATCTTTGAGAGAATGTCACTTTGTGTGTAGACCTTTATTATATAGCCTACACATTTTTGAGTGCACATTGGCAATGCATAAGTCAGCTCATTCGAAATCGATTGTTTACAGTTTGACGGGAGTTACTCCCAATTCATTGGAGGTGGAAAGTAAAATGTGAACTTCAATGTGCTCATTATTTCTGACTTAAATGAATACATTGTTAGCTAACTGTGTGATTTGTATATACATTTCTGAAATATATTACTTGGACTCTCACCTCTGATAACAGATCACTCTAAATTATAGGCACATGCATTTTCTGTACAGCTGCTTTGAAACGATATGTATTGTGAAAAGTGCTATACAAATTAATGTAAATATAATTGAATCGGATATTAGCGCAGAATATGTGGAACACAGAATCTAGACTTTATGCTGTAGGATTGTGACAGTAGTATAATAGGGTTAAAAGTTGGTTAATTTTTTTTTTTTTCCATAATTAAAAAGTATAGCCTAATGGGCTTGTAACTATTACAGAAAAGAAAAAGAAAAGTTTTATAATAATTAAAAATATTCATTATTTTATGTTGGGTTGACAACTAAGCCATCTAACATGACCATACACCCTTTAATATGACTCATAACCACAGTGGTTCAGCATATAAAACAAAATTAATTAAAAGATGAGTTTATCACCTGAAGAGTGAATGTCCAGTCTCTCTGGATGAAGGCTGTATAAATCTCTGCGTTGTGTTTTGTCGACTGACTTTACAGTTGTCAATGGAATACTTTTATATTATGTGCATGACTTCATCTGGTAGCCAAAATGTCACATTCAACATATGCAAATGTTTAGAGAGGTCCATTTATAGACCCAAAGGGCAGATGGAATAGGCCTAAAAATTGAAAATGTAGGTTCAAATGTTTGGGATTTTTATGTATATAAATAAATATAAATAAAAAAGTTCATATATGTGGTAGGCTATGATGTACACAAATAAAACAAGTTTAGGGAGAAGAACACTACATTTAGGTACTCGCATTAGTGATATTGGCACTGATTTTAATTTGTAGTCTTACTATGTTTTAATTTCATAAAACTTCAATTACTTTGAAACTGTGCTCCACGATATCACATTTTATTCAACAATTATTTATTTTTCTATCAATATATTTATTATTTTCACATGAAAAATTTACAGAATGTGTTCAGTGTACAAATCTTTTCTAACAACCCTACCATCCCTATCCAAACCCTCAATAGGCAGAAAACTCAAATTGACATTATTACAAGACTTGAAAAAAAAAAAAAAAAAAAATATATATATATATATATATATATATATATATATATATATATATATATATATATATATATATATATATATATATATATATATATATATATATATATATATATATATATATATATATATTATAGTAAAATAAATAGAAAAAAAAATATGGGTTTAAGTAAAGAAGGGTTTACATTATCACATCAGCATTGTCAATCAATGTAACACCCAAATGATTCATATATTCACGGATGAAACAAATAAAACCCAGCCCCATTTTACTACGAACTACAGTGATTTAATTTAATTAATCCATCTAACATGCCATTAACCATTTTACTATGACTGATAGCGATAACCATATTATCCAATTTAAAAGAGGAGTTATAATAATATCAAATATGCAAATATTTAAAGCAAAACATAAGGTTCAGAAAGATAGACTAATCAGAGTAAACTTTAATGTTTAAAACCAAATTTTTTTACACACACACACACACACACACACACACACACACACACACACACACACACACACACACACACACACACACACACACACACACACACACACACACACACACACACACACACACACACATATCACTCTTGCAGTTGTGCATAGCTGTGATTTATATACAGTAAGAAAAATAAAATTGAAAAATTGATTTTGGAATAATAATGAACTCTTGAAATAATAAGACCAAGATGCAACCATAAAACCAAGCATTTAGAAACAATGAGAGACGAAAAGGACACTGCTTTACTGATGAAATTATTTATAGGATAAATAAACTAATAACAACCATATCTGAAACACACACTCATAATAAATTAAATCGGTATATAATTGTGACCCTGGACCACAAAACAAGTCATAAGTCACACAGGAATATTTGTGGCAATAGCCAACAATACATTGTAAGGATCAAAATAATCGATTTTCCTTTTATGACAAAAATCATTAGGATATTAAGTAAAGATCATGTTCCAAGATATTTTTTACATTTCCTTCTGTGAATATATAAAAAATGTATCATCAGTAGTAATATGCATTGCTAAGGACTTTTAAGGACAAATATTTATTCAGCTTTCAGATGACATATAAAAATATTACCCTTATGACTGGATTTGTGGTCCAGGGTCACAAATAGGACAATAAAGTATTTCATGCCTTAAATGGGTGATGAATTGAGAAATCAACTTTCCCTTGAGCCTTTGATATATAAAAGTTCAATGTGATATAAGAATATCCTGTAAGTTTCAAAGCTGAAAACTTCCTTGTTAGTCAAAGAAAAGCTTTTATTGACACCATGCCCAAAAAACGCTCGATCTCAGAATATGTCGACCCTTGACGTCATTGTGTGGTGAAACGCCGCCTCAACAAATAAATATGTACGCCTGATTCTGTAGCCCCGCCCACCAACTCATGGAGCTAAACGGATCGCGCTACCGAGCAATAAACATGCTGAAGAGATATTGCGCTGTGCCTGGTTGTGGAAGAACACAGTCCCTGCATAAGCTTCCTTCGGATTCTAATATTGGAAATGTGTTGTTGAACTTTATTTTTAATGAATATCCAGCTTACGTGGGGAAGACATTGCACATATGTTCATTTCACCGGATTCGTTTGTAAACAAGAGACTGGATTGGCAGACAGGATGAGATTACATGAATGAATGAAGCAACACACTAATATGAGTAAACATTTTTTTTAATATGTGATAGTATTGCATTGTTACAGATCAAATACAATATTACATTGTGTACATGTCTAACTAAACATAACTTACCACTGTCACAGGGCTTGCAAAGCCCAATGTCCCGGTGCTATGTGTTTTCCAGATGGGCTAGCAATACGTATCATCTTAAATATTGAAATAACATTCCTTTCTTGATGTGCGTTGTTCACTCTCTTGACTTGATATTTGAAGGAAAAATACAATTGCGGAAGTTTTGATCAATGTGTCTGCAACTTACTCGGCTGCACGCATATATCCACTGATCGTGCGGGTCAAGTAATATAAAATAACAGTCATATTAATTGCTGGTGGATGAGAGATAAATCATTTTGTTTGATGAAGACCTTTTGCAAACCCTGTGAGAGGAATCATTCAGGTTGCTGTTTTCCCACACGCTTTCAAAACAATGCCTCACGCATACTCATGAGGGAGCCGAAGCTCAATAAATATGCAAAGCTTATCCAATCATAGCAGTGGGTGTTTATTTCTAAGTCTTCAGTGCGGCACGCCCATTTAAACCGAGCGTGTCTCGAGAGAGAGGCTCAAAACCAGGACAGAAAATAGCCTATTACTTATTCATTATGATGTTTTTGAATGTAAAAACCTGGCGAACATCACAAGTAGATCTCAGACAACAGTATAAAAAATATTTAAAAAGCCAGTTTATGACACCTTTAACGGTTGTTCACTGACTGTCTGATGGGGAACACAAAACTGCCTGAAATCAGCAGTTCAGATCTCACTGGCTAAGGGAAAATGTACTCATGAAAGATATCAATCCAAGGCACTCATGTTTATGAAAAGTATAAAAAGCCTTTATTTCATCGTGGCTTAAGCATTAAAAACAAGAAGAAAACCCTTGAAACAATGAGCATTTTTTGAAGATGCTTGATTTGTTCATGACATATATTTGAGTTTTTAGTACAGGTTTTATGTGACGTTGCATTTTTACAGTGATGTGTAAATATGTGTAGCAGACTTCAAGTGGTAATCACCAGGGCACCATGGAAACACGACCACACACACGATTGAAGTGATGGAAACACGAAGGGGTTTATTCACCTTAAACAGAGTAGTGAGGCACAATTAGGGACATACCAGAAGGCTTAAGGCTTAATGTTACTCTCTCTCGTTCTTCCCCGTCTGCATACACCATGCGTCTGAGCGCGAACGCTTAAAGGAGAAGCGATATAATTTCCTTTGGTGTCTCGCTAATTAAGGCCCCACATACAACAATTGATAGGAACTCTTGATCGGAACCACTGAAAATAGTACATTGAAAACAAGTTTTGCTGAAGTTAACAGTTTGTACTACATTTCTTAAAACACAAAGAGGAATATCAAATAAAACTCAAATGTCAAAATTGACCGGCTACATACTTCCCCCTTAACTTCACAAAACTTGAGCTTGCACTTTTGTATTGAATAAAGGAGCAAATAAGGCAATTAGATTGTCACTTGACAACACCACTCTGTCATACAACATTCATGTTTCCCGACACTCACGGGAAAAAGAACATAAGAAAGTTGATCAGGCTCTCAGATATTCTTTTGCTCAAGAGGTGCCTTATACACCACTCAATGTGACTTAAATTACACTTTTTTTTGTTGCCTCACATTCTTATTATTAGGCCCATATAACTTAAAACCTCTCAAAATAAAAGGGACTTAGAAACATCTTTAACTGCGTTGTGAGTTGTTCTCTGAGTCATATTTTGAATCAGTCTGTTCACAGGTCTAACTAACCTACCAACCCGTGTTCGTACCTGAGTCACTATTTCAGACACATTAGGGGGTGCGCTAGAAATGGACATGGTGCTAGTGGACCTCAGCTGATTTCTAGCATTGGGCATTGCGTCAACTGCACATACTTGGTCTTGAGAGTCTGCAAGATTTGATGGGATGATTTGGGAGTCAGACTGAGGAAAATTCATTTCAAACCCTGGGTCCGGGTCATCTGATTTACTCTCAGGCTCTCCAGGATCTGTTACATTCTCCTGTCCTCCAGCATCTAATCGTCCATCCATCGAATCATCTCTGTCAGGAAGTGAAGCCACCCACTCAGCAGTACGCTCTGTTTCAGGAAGGCCACTCCCCAGTGCAGAATTCTGTGTCAAAGCTTCAGACTGCTCCTGGCTAGTTAGGGAGTTATCATTGAAAGACTCGTCTTCATTTACTCCTTCCTCAAGGGGCAGAAAGTTGGCTTGCAACATAAGGTTACGGTGGACTACCTTTTCTTGACCTGTACTGATATTCTTAACACGATAAATGTGGCATCTGGGGTCTTTAGAAACCACCACATAGGGCACTGATTCCCACTTATCAGCCAGTTTTCTCCGTCCCCTTTCACCGTTGTTGGCTAACAGCACTCGGTCTCCTTCCTCAATGTCACATCCCTTTACTCTCCTATTGTAGAATTCAGTCTGTCGCTGCTGACTTGCGCTAGCATTAGCCTGAGCAAGGTTAAGTGCCTCCTTGAGATCATCTCTCATTTTTGCAACGTAGCTGACATAGTCTGTGACATTGTCATCTCTTCCAACACTATGGAACATAACATCTATTGGCAGACGAGGGATCCTTCCATACATCAGATAGAATGGTGCGTAACCCGTTGATTCATGAGCAGTGCAGTTATAAGTGAACGTCAGCGTTTGTAACATCTGAGGCCAGTTTTGCTTAACTCTTGGGGGTAAGGCTCGTATCATACTGCCCAGTGTGCGATTAAACCGCTCAGTGTGACCATTCCCCATAGGATGGTATGCCGTCGTCCTCGACTTTTTGACACCGGCAATCTGCATCAACTCCTGGATCAGTTCACTTTCAAAGTTTGCACCCTGATCAGAATGAATCCTCTCTGGGAATCCATAGATACAGAAATATCTGTCCCACAGTTGGCGAGCTACTTGCTTGGCTGTTTGGTTCTTGCATGCAAAGGCATGTGCCATCTTGGTGAAATGGTCTGTAATGACCAACACATCAACACTTCCACCCTTGCAATCTTCTGCAGACCAAAAGTCCATGCACACTAGCTCAAGAGGCCTGGTTGTCTTTACACTCTCAAGTGGGGCTCTTGCTTCTGGCTCAGGTGTCTTGCTCACCACACAGCGCTTGCAGCATCTAACATGTTCTCTGACATCTCGCTCCATGCCTACCCAAAAGAACCTTTCTCTGGTTAGATGAAGTGTTCTGGCCTGGCCCTGGTGACCAGCATCATCATGTACTCCGTGCAGGACTTGTTCGGTGAGTGAGGCTGGGACGATGTATTGCCAACGTTTCTTTCCTGTTAGTTGGTCTTTGCACACACGATACAAAACTCCATCCAACATTTTCAATCTATCCCACTGTTTGAGAGTCTTCAAGATTTTTAATGAATCTTTTGTCCTCTCACGTCTTGATGGCCTCCTGCCACGGGAGACATAAGAAAGAACTCGAGCCAAAACAGGATCTTCTGACTGTTTATCCTGAAGCTCTCTCAGTGTAAATACTGGCAGCACACTTTGCCCAGCTGGAATTAAGTTGTGCACATCCTGAGTTAGCCAATAATGCACTTCTCCCTTTGGCCCTGCATTCCACTCAGCCTGGTTCATCAGTATGGCCGACACTTCATCTGAGGAGAACGAGAAACCATGTGACTCTTGGTCAGAGACAGGAGGTTCTACACACTGACACTTAGCACTGATTCTGAAAGCATGCTGTACTACGTCCTCTTTGAAGTGATTGGCCTCCTCCAGCAGTCTCGCGTAAGGTTCTGTTACCAACCTCTGACTTGCACGTCCTGGGACAAAAGGTTGTCGACTCATGGCATCTGCCACCACGTTCTTGCTCCCGGGGATGTACTGGATACTAAAGTCATATGGTGCCAACTTGGCGACCCACCTCTGCTCACACGCATCAAGCTTTGGCTTTGTCAGGATGTAGGTTAGCGGATTATTATCCGTCCAGACGGTGAAGGAATGGCCTTTCAGCCAGTGGCTGAACTTGTCACAGACAGACCACTTTAAAGCCAGGAACTCCAAGCGGTGGGCAGGGTAATTGCTTTGTGCACGTGAAAGGGCCTTACTAGCAAAAGCGACAGGACGTGCTCTAGTTTCTCCTTCCGAGACTTGAGAAAGCACAGCGCCCAATCCATCCAGAGAGGCGTCTGTTGACAGGATGAAAGGGCGGTTGAAATCCGGATGGGCAAGCACTACTGACTCCAAAAGGGCTGATTTTAGCTGATTGAAGGAGTCACGCTGTTCTCTCTTCCAATCGCTTGGGCTCAGCTTCCTGAAGGCAGATGGCTTTGTTCCGCTATTCTTTTGTCCTCTTGGTGCAGCGGTCAGTGCAAACAAGGGTTTAGCTTTGCTAGAGCAATTCTGTATGAATCGCTGATAGAACATAACCATGCCCAGGAACGACTTTATCTTTTTTTGAGACGGCGTAACCCCATCTTCCATCATAATGTCTGCTTCGGTTATCGCTGTAATGACTTGAACTTTGTCGGGGTCGGCCGTTACCCCTCTCTCATCAATCACATGACCTAGGAATCGTACACTCCGATGTAGCAGGTGACACTTTTTCGGGGCAAGTTTTAGACCATGGGTTCTTAGGCGGCTGAACACCAGCTCAAGCCTTTCCATCATCACGCTCTCATTTGGTGCAAATACTAGAAGATCGTCTAGGTAACAGAGAATGGTAAGAAAGTTCTGGTCCCCGAATATGCCCATCATGAGGTGCATAAAACTTGCAGGACTATTGCACAAACCTTGAGGGAGTCGGTTGAACTCATAGAGTCCCATTTGGTGTTGTAAACGCAGTGAATTTTTTATCTTCCTACGCCATCTCTATGTTGTAGAATCCTGAGGTAAGATCCATAGCGCTGAAGATGGCATTGCCGCCAAGCGCAGCTAGACAATCTGCCTGGTGTGGCAAAGGATGGGCGTCTTTAGTGGTGCGGGCATTTAGCCATCGATAGTCGACACAGATGAGTAAATCTCCGCTTTTCTTCCAGACGAGCACCAGCGGGGAGGCCCACTCACTTGAGGATTTACGGATTATCTCAAGCTCCTCCATTTCTGAAAGAACATGTCTGAGCTTGTGGTAATGGGCTGGCGGCACACGTCGGTAAGGCAGTCTAAAGGGGCGACTATCTGCAAGATGTATTCGGTGAGAGAAACCCTTCGCTTTGCCACAGTCTAATTTACTCTTAGAGAACACGTCCTCATATTTGCATATTAGCTGTACAAGTTGTTCCTTCCAATGTGGTGACACCTCACAAGACTCAACATCAAGGTCGCTTAGACCAAGTTGGCTCAGTCTATCGCAGAGACTTGAATCAGGGGATCTACTGTCAGAGACTGAAACACCTGCAGTTTGGTTCATGACTTTCAGCTCATTACTGGCTAGATGCTGGGGACTGATGTCCAAGTCCTCCAAAGCTACACAAGGGTATACGTCAGCCAACTTGGTGTTCCTCCGCAATGTTATGGGCTTTTCTGTAGCATTTAGCACCTTGACTGGCACCCATCTGTCACCACTCATGGATGCTACCACCCGCCCAACGACAATGTTCTTATGTGACTGAGACTTTGCAGGTTCAACAAGGATAGCACTCCCCTCAGAAACAGGTGTGGTAGCAGGTAGGCGTCCCCAGACGAGGTGCTCTTGCTGAGGACACAGCACTACAGCCTGGGTGAGTTTGGCCGTTCCTATCTTGCTGGGCATTTCAGTGCCTTTCCACCTGTGGAGGCCAGACAACATGTCCAGAAACTGCATAATATCTTCATTTCCTGAACTTTCAGGTCTATTTAGGACACGCCAGTACCCATGGGTACCCTTCATCTGGCTGATGATGTACTTAATAACATTAGTGCCCAAGATCATTTCGTCTCGCTGGCCAGGTACGACAAGAGTGGGAACACTAACCGCATGTCCATACACCTCCATTTCAAGCTGGTAGATACTCTCTGGTTTGATGTTGACACCACCGCAACCGACAAGGACGATATCGGGGCACATTTCACTGGGGGCGAGCACAACTCCTGCACTCTTCAACTTGCGTTCAGCCTCCACATTCATGGTACATGCCATGGACCCACTGTCGAGCAGAGCACGTAATGTAACTTGGGCCCCTGAAACGACAACATCAGTGTAAAACAGACTGTCAGCTTTTTCCAACTTCATTACATTTTGATATAGAACACTTTTGTCAGGAATTGCTTTGCAGCTTTCTTCATACATCCAAACATCATTTCTGCTGTTGAGGGTTTCACTTTTCCCGCTCACATAGTCCCCTCCCCAATGCGAGCAGGATAGTTTTCCTGAGTGTGAGGCACCATGTTCGGCTGGGAGGCTGGTTCTGTAACATTAGGACAGTCTTTACGCTGGTGTCCAACCCTCATGCAGACAAGACACCGCCTCTCTCGCATGCAGTGTGAGCGAGTGGAGTGTGCTGGGTCCCCACAGATGCGGCAAGACAGATTGCGAGCTCCATGTGCTTGGAAAGGCCCTGAAGGGCCCTGCGCTTGCCGACTAGTCCGTTCGAGCACTCTCTCTAACATGCTGAGGACGCGTTCTAATGCATCATGATTGACTGCATCAGGAACGGTCTAATCTTCCTGATGTTGTGGAGCGCAAACCGGCATGAGTGAGCTGTCTTAGAAATGTGTTCTCTGAAGGACAACTGATCATCAAATCTTACTCCAAGATTTCTGACTGACTTTGATGGGGAAATCAAGGATGTACCTAACTGGATGGTGAAGTCATGTTGTATGGTGGGACTGGCGGGGAAGATGAGAAACTCGCCAGCAGCCAGGTTGAGCTGCAGGTGAGGTTTTCTCATCCATGCAGAGATGTCAGCCAGACAGATTCGTGCAGCTACTGTGGGGTCGTCTGGGTGAAATGAAAGGTAGAGCTAAGTGTCATCAGCATAGCAGTGGTATGAGAAGCCATGTGCCTGAATGATGGGTCCCAATGAAGTAGTGTAGATGGAGAAGAGGAGAGGACCAAGCACTGAGCCCTGGGGAACCCCAGTGGTCAGTTGATGTGCTTGGGATTCCTCTCCTCTCCAGGCAACCTTGAAAGACCTACCTGTGAGATAGGACTCAAACCAAAGGAGTGGAGTCCCTGTGATGCCCAGTGATGAAAGGGTGGACAGAAGAATCTGATGATTGACCGTGTCAAAGGCCGCAGATAGATCGAGCAGGACGAGGACTGATGATTTGGAGTCAGCTTTAGCTATCCGCAGGGCTTCAGTGACCGACAGTAGTGCAGTCTCTGTGGAGTGGCCCCATTTGAAACCTGATTGGTTGATGTCCAGCTGATTATTCTGTGATAGGAAGGATAAAACCTGGTTGAAAACAACTTGTTCAATAGTTTTTGCTATGAATAGTAGGAGAGAAACAGGTCTGTAGTTATCTATGAGTGATGAGTTTAATGTGGGTTTCTTAAGCAGTGGAGTTACCCGAGCCTGCTTGAATGTGGTTGGGAAAATGCCGGTGCCGAGAGATGTGCTGATGATGTGTGTGAGTGCTGGTAGGATTGTAGGAGAGATGGCTTGAAGGAGGTGTGAGGGAATGGGATCAAGAGGACAGGTGGTAGGATGGCTAGAGAGGAGAAGTTTAGATACTTCTGCCTCAGTGAGTGTAGTGTAATTCTGCCAGGTAGCCTAACGCTTAACACAGATCAGACTCTGAAACAGAGGATGAGATAGTTAGTCCTATTAAACACTGTTTTAATGTTGAGAGGCCTAAATACCAAAATATACTCAGGAGATGCGTAATAGCGCCTCCTATACAGTAACAGTGAAAACACGGAAAGACTAAAAACTCATTATTGGCAGAAAAGTGTTGTATCATGAATGACGAGATAACTCAACTCATCAATGTCAGGGTTGTTAATGTGATAGTTTCATTCTTGCATCTAAACACAATATAGTTTGTGCTGAGATTTTTCACGTGAATAAATGCGAAATTTGTTTGTATTTCCCTAATGGTCAAGTGGTCAAACTTGCGTGTCAGAGGTTCTGGGTTCTAATCTGCCCTTGTACAGTTTTTTTTCTCAACAAAACAGAATATCATCAGTGATTCTATATCAAGAGCCGAGACATTTTTGTTTTGTGATTTCACCGAACGAATAGAAAGTCTCCACAACGACATTAAGTGATAGATTAAGTCGCTCATCCTTGTGAAGACAGCACAGTGCACAAGCCACAAGAGAAATCCACGCCACTGATAACAGTGGCAACGAGTGCCAGAACGTCTCTTATTTAGCAAACAAACAAAACTACTAGATAATAACTGGAGATGTTTATTTGTTTGTATTAAGTATGTTCATCCATGCTGCAATATGTTTTAAAAAGTGGTGGGGACATGTCCTACCTATCCCACCCACAAATTGGTACATACCACCCACATAATATTGTTGCTACATAATGTTGCTATGCAAGATTAATCACCAGAATATTATTTTTGCAGACTGAATATTTATTCTTTGCACATCTAAACTGGACATCACAGGTGTAACTCAATCTCTTGAAGTGCACATTTTTAGACTGAGTATTTAAAAGTGCAAGATGAGAGGGAGATGAATAAATAATTAGCAAAAGGTGACACTGGATCACTGATTAAATGTTTTATTGGATAAACAAACACACTGATATCAAACATAACCATATTTAATAAATACACTTATAATAAGTTTGATCTCCTATGTGTAAATAAATACGGGACATTTCAAAGTTTTTTTTTTTTTTTTTGCATGAACTGACAATCTAAGAAATAATATGAAATATAACAATGTAAGGATCAGAGTAAACACCAAGAGGAAAGGGACAGTTCAGCTGATAATACAAAAAATGCCCTGTACACTAATAAAAAATAAATACATTTAAAAAGTAAAACGATGTGTAGTCATTTTCAGTTTATGAGGAACAGAGGCAGGAGAGTTTTCCGGTGCGGTGCAGATAAAGAACAGGCTGAACAAAACTAGCAAGAAAAAAACAAAACAAACCAGGAGCCCAAAATGTCAAATTAAACTGGTTCATCAGAATTACATATACTCCTGAGATCATAATTGGCACATATGCGATAACCATGCTCACAGTAGTTATTAGAATGAGATAAAACGCTCTTCTCTTCATGTGGTTTTCCTCATCTCTCTCTCTCCTTCTCTCTCCTGGTCCTGACTGCTTCAGAGCTCTGAGAACAGCCACAAGACAAAACAACTGGATGGAGAAGAAGAGGAGGAACTGCATCAAGAAGAACCATGTATTTGCATTAATATTATTTAGCATTAATGTGATCAGGCAGACCACACAGGAGCCAAGTATAATTATCCAGGCCGCAGTGCAGCAGATCACTCTATATCTGAGAGGTTTGTACTTCAGAAAGGTTACAGGATGAACCACTGCCAGGTAACGCTCAACACAGATCAGACACTGAAACACAGTACGGCCAGTCGTGCCAAGTCCTTGCATAAACAGTGCTAATGGTGCAAGAAATGAAATCCAGTTCATCAGTAGAAAAAACAAACTATCCAGACAGTTACCAATCTCACTAACAGACAGATTGAGGATGAAGAACTCTGATGCAACTCCACTTCTTGTTCTTGTGATGATGAGCCATATAATATAGGAGTGTATGGGAAGACCAAACAGGAAATCGATGCTTAATATACACATTACCATATTCCCCAATGAGGCAGGGGTTGTGGAGTTGGTGGAAGCTTCGAGTGTGGTGGAGTTCATTTTCTCCTCGTTTGTCTGAGCACAGCTCTTTTGCTATAGGAAGAGAGAATTATAAGCATATATTGTTACTCAGCCTGCAGTTCAACATAAGCAAAATTAAAATAAAAAATATAAATTAGACTGAAGATACATTTTCAGTCTACCCCAGTAGTTCAACACAATTTACAGTTAAAAAGGGTAATTTTCATACATATAATTTAATACATTGCAGTAAGTCTACACAATGCACTCTTAAAAATAAACAGCGATTCCATGGAAGAACCAATTTTACTTCCCCAAAAAACTCTAAGGCTTTGAAGATAATGTTAAAAATCGAAAGAATATTTTTCCAATGTAAAGAACATTTTGTGCACTCGAAAGGTTTTGTGTTAAAGGTTCTTCATGAAACCACAGATGCCAATAAAGAACCTTTAGAATTTTTAAGATTGCACCTTAATGATGTCAAGAAAATTGCTAATTCACTTTGATGAAACAAATAGAGATCAGTTCTGTTTTATTCAAGTGATCCATCTAACATACTGTACCATAACCCCTTTAAAATGAATGATGACACAGCAACATTGTCATATATCATTCAGTATCAAAAAGAAAAATAATTACAATAAAAGAGAAGTTTGTCACCTGAAGCGTGAATGTCCAGTCTCTCTGGGTGTGTATAAATCTCTGTGCTGCGTTTTGTAGACTGACTTCACAGCTGTCACCATATGTGCATGACTTCATCTGCATGTCACGTTAAACATCAGATATGAAAATATTAAAAGTAAAAATAAAGTTTTACCTGATACTCTAATCTGATACTTAAAAAAAATGTTTAAGTTAATTTCGATAAATGTCTTGTTCATGGAACTGTTGTATTAAAGCAATTTCACACTCGTATTTGTGATATTGTTCCGAATATCAGGTGACTGTGATTCATCAGAGACATGATACCACAATACTCAAAAAAAGAGAAATGGTCATGCAGGTGCCAATCACTGAACACCTGGTATGCAAACTTTAGACATTTAGAAAGAATGGGAGAAAAAAATACACTGACTCATTGGTTAAGATTTATTGGAAAAACAAGCAAATATAATACAAATATCAGACTAAGAATACATTTAAAAAATGTAGGATTTCTTCATGCACACACTGACTGGAAGTTGTTCGCTGACTTCCTGAGGCCTGTTGTATGAAGCTAACTGAACAAACTCTGAGTTTCAAAGTAGGTTTAGAGTTGAAATCCAACCTGGTTTAGATCAAGTTCAACAGTCTCTCAAATCTTGGTATAAACGTTCTCTGTCAACTCAGGTTTAATCCAGAGTTTGCGATTAACTCTGAAGCGCATGCACCTGAAAGTGTGACACATGCGGCCTATACAGCCAATCACAGTGTCCGTTTGATTCACTTCTCACAAGCAAGAAGGCCCAATTCACTTCTCTTCTGAAGATTGAGAGATAGTTTTGTAAATTATCATGACATAAAATGCGTTTACAAAGCAGGAATAAATACTGCTGCTGCTGCGAAAGTTTGAGAAGGCAGCTGAAAGAATATCAATTCATGATGTGAATCAAAGAAATATGCCTAATAATTAGGTTCACAAAGAGCTCAAATGAATACATGTTTAAAAGAATTATGAATGCATGTATTATATTTATATTAATATTTGGCTACTTGTCAATTCATATAATAATTATATTAATATAATTTATTAATTAAAAGTAATTATAATTTATATAATATAAATATAATAAATAATTAGCACCAAAACGTGAGCAAAAAGATTGTCTCTAAAGTTTTTTCAAACTGCTTTAATTTGGAATGAGAGATACAGGGGTGAGGCTTTATTGCATCTTTACTTGCTGCTGATTGGTCCAGTTTGGGTTTGCCATCTGTAACCCAGAATAAGACCTGCCCCAGAGCAGGTTAGCTGTTTAGTGTAAGTTACTACTTGATGAACACTGCTAAAAACCAATCCAACTTCATAAGCCGCAACCTATCCCTGAAATTTCCAGTTTAAATCTCTGGCGGCTTTTCATATTTTAGGATTCAGGGTGCACAGGTTTTTATCATCTTCTGGGAAATAAAGTTGCATTTAAAATATATCAGGATGATATAATGAGCACTTTTGAGGAACAATACCTGGATTTGCAAGTGTGTGACATTTGACCAAAATAAACAGCCATTTGGAAGAAAGAGTTACACTATATTATCAAAAGTATTGGGACACCCCTCCGAATCATTGAATTCAGGTGTTCCAATCCCTTCCATGGCCACAGGTGTATAAAATCAAGCACCTAAGCATGCAGATGCTTCTACAAACATTTGTGAAAGAATAGGTCGCTCTCATGAGCTCAGTGAATTCAAGCATGGTGCCGTGATTGCCACCTATACAATAAATCCATTCGTGAAATTTTCTCACTACTAAATATTCCACGGTCAACTGTTAGTCGTAAACGAGTTGCCACGTAAAATCGCTGAGCGGGGTCAGCGCATGCTAAGGCACACAGTAGAGTGAATAGCTACAGACCTCCAAACTTTGTGTGGCCTTCAGATTATCTCAGATTAGCGTAGAGAGTTTCATGGAATGGGTTTCCATAGCCGAGCAGCTGCAACCAAGCCTTACATCACCAAGTGCAATGCAAAGCGCAGGATGCAGTGGTGTAAAGCACGCCCCCACTGGACTCTAGAGCAGTGAGATGTGTTCTCTGGAGTGACCAATCACAATTAATTGTCTGGCAATCTGATGGATGGGTCTGGGTTTGGCGGTTACCAGGAGAATGGTACTTGCCTGATTGCATTGTGACAAGTGTAAAGTTTGGTGGCAGGGGGGGATTATGGTGTGGGGTTGTTTGTCCCAGTGAAAGAAACTCTTAATGATTCTGACCTCAACCCGATAGAACACCTTTGGGATGATTTAGAGCAGAGACTGCGAGCCAGGCCTTCTCGTCCAACATCAGTGCCTGACCTCACATATGTGCTTCTAGAAGAATGGTCAAACATTCCCATAAACACACTCCTAAACCTTGTGGAAGGCCTTCCCAGAAGAGCTGAAGCTGTTATAGCTGCAAAGGATGGGCCAACTCCATATTAAATCCTACAAATTAACAATGGGGTGTCATTAAAGTTAATGTCCATGTAAAGGCAGACGTCCCAAAACTTTTGCCAATATAGTGTATTTCAGCTGAAAGAAAAAAAGTAAGAAAAAGGAACTTGTTCATTAATCAAAGTTATCAAAAAAATCTAGGTGTAGTAGTTACATTTTCTACAGATCTTTTACAGAGATTTTTCCAGCCTGGTGCAGATAATGAACAGGCTGAGCAAAACTAGCGAGAACATAACAAAGCTGAGCAGAACACCAAATTGACAAATTGTATTGATGTGTCAGAATGGTAATGAATGCAGCGATAGTAACTGGCACATATGTGATAAACAAGGTCACAGAAGTTATTAGAATGAGATCAAATGCTCTTCTCTTCATGTGGTTTTCCTCTTCTCTCTCTCTCTCTCCTTCTGTCTCCTGGTCCTGACTGCTTCAGAGCTCTGAGAAAGCCACAAGACAAAACAACTGGATGGAGAGGAAGAGGAGGAACTGCTGAGAATAGAATCATGTATCCAAGGTAGATAATAAAAACATGACCAGGCAGACCAAACAGGATACAAGAGTGATTATCCAGACTGCAGTACAGCAGATCACTCTATATCTGAGAGGTTTGTACTTCAGAAAGGTTACAGGATGAGTCACTGCCAGGTAACCCTCAACACAGATCAGACACTGAAACACAGGATGACCAGAGGTGGCAACTCCTTGTAAAATAAGTGCTAATGGCAAGAGACTTGAAATACAACTTGACAAATAAAGAAAACAAAATCCACACAGACACAAATCTCGCAACAACAGAGATTGAGCATGAAGAACTCTGATGCAACTCCACGTCCCGTTCCTGTGATGATGAGCCATATAATATAGGAGTGTGTAGGAAGACCAAACACGACATTGATGTAGAAAACCCAAATTATAACACTGTCCATTTGCCAGATGAAAAGGGTTGTGGAGTTGGTGGAAGCTCCTGTTGTGGTGAAATTCATTTCCTTCTCGTTTGTCTGAGCAGCTTACAAAATTTAACTGAAATTGCTAATAGAGGAGAGAATTATAAATGTACCGGGTTATTCAGACTGCAATTCAGCAGGAGCAAGATAAGAAAGTACACCTAAATATATTCAATATGTTATTATTCATCTCAAAAAGACTGAAACAAATAATTTCAAATCATAAGGTTGTTCTGCAAATAACCCAGACCTACTTTATATTAGGTGGCCTTGACTACTATGTACTAACATATGAATTAATAATTTGATACAATGCACTTATTGTGTGCATACATGTTTTTACATTGTAATTTACATGTAATTACATCTGTAATTAATTTCTGTAGTTACATTTATAATTACACTGTTGACACTTCCCTTACACCTAACCCTGTGTCGGATGTGTCCTTGATCCGCCCCTTTTATCGAGGATGCATCGAGAGGAGACTTCAGACAGACCGGTATCCCTGTCATGATCATAGAACGAGGAAGCAATTGCAGGTCAGAATAAACTCTTTAATGGTGACACTGACGAAACATAAGACAAACAACAACACTGGCAGGTAACGCAGGGACCTCGATGATCAACAGCAAGTGTCTGTCCTGGTGATGAGTGAAGTGAAGGTGATGAAGGGTAATTCCGGCGTGAAACGAAGAACAGAAACAACGAACAGGAATCCCAAAGCATACACCACATGATCACGGAACAGGAACGGGAACACAGGAATCAGGACACCAGACAGCACAAAACATCGACAACGATCTGACAAAGGAGAGGAGAAAACGGTGAGTATTTAAGCAAGTGATGATGAGTTGCAGCTGGCGCTGATGATGAGCTGAATGAGCATAATTGCTCCGACCACACCCACAGATACACGCAACACATCACACAAACACAACAGAGGCACGAGACAAAAAGAAAGCAATGCATTCATGAATCGTGACAGTACCCTCCCTCCTAGGAACGCCTCCTGGCGTTCCCAAACTCCCTTACCTGTCGATTGTAATCATCGATAAGGGAGTGATCCAGAATGTCTCTCGTAGGAACCCAACTTCTCTCCTCCGGACCGTAACCTTCCCAGTCCACCAAGTACTGGACTCCGCGTCCCCTCCGCCTAGAGTCCAGAATACGATTTACCGAATAAGTAGGCTCCCCATCTACGAGACGCGGCGGGGGAGGAACCGTAACTGGCGGGTTAATTGCTGATCGAAACACAGGCTTAATCTTGGATACATGAAACACGGGGTGAATTCTCCTGTACACTGGAGGAAGGTTGAGGCGGACTGCCACCGGACTAATGATCTTGGTGACAGTGAACGGGCCAATGAATTTGGGTGCGAGATAATTAGAGACGGAACGGAGAGGAATATTCTTAGTAGAAAGCCACACTCTTTGACCAACGACGTATACGGGAGGCTTTGACCGGTGGCGATCGGCTTTAGCCTTGGTGCGCGACCTCACTTGGAGTAGAGTCTCACGGGCTCTAGTCCAGGTGCGGTGACACCTCTGGACAAAGGCGTGTGCGGAGGGAACCGCGACTTCGGACTCCAGACTGGGAAAGATAGGTGGCTGGTAACCTACACTACACTCAAACGGAGACAGGCCCGTAGATGACACTGGTAACATATTGTGGGCGTACTCCACCATAGACAGTTGCTGACTCCAGGAAGAAGGATTCTTGGATACCAAACACCGCAGCATTCTTTCCAGATCCTGGTTGGCTCTCTCGGTCTGACCATTGCTCTGGGGATGAAACCCAGAGGAAAGACTGACAGTCGCTCCCAGCAATCTACAAAACTCTTGCCAAAATTTGGACACAAATTGGGGTCCTCTGTCGGAAACCACGTCAATCGGAAGGCCATGTAAACGAAAGACGTGATCTACGACGGCCACCGCTGTCTCCTTGGCTGAGGGTAATTTGGGCAAGGGAATAAAGTGAGTCGCCTTCGAGAACCGGTCCACCACGGTTAAAACTACCGTGTTGCCCTGGGAGGGCGGGAGGGAGGTAATAAAATCTAGTGCGATATGGGACCAGGGTCTCGAAGGGACAGGCAGCGGTTGGAGTAACCCATCTGGGGGTCGATTGGAAGACTTACCAATGGCACAGACCGAGCAAGCCAAAACAAAACTGTGAATGTCCCGGGCCATAAGTGGCCACCAAAATCGTTGCTTAACCAGAAAACTAGTACGGGTCACTCCTGGATTCAATTCAATTCAATTCACTTTATTGTCACACAGCTATATACACAAGTGCAACAGCAGGTGAAATTCTTGGTGCAGTTCCGAGCAACATAGCAGTCACGACATGACATGTACAACATTTAAGCAACAACAGATTACACATCTGATGCGCCCACAATTACTCACAGCACAGTAAAACTCTACAATAAACAATAAATAATTTACACAATGTGAGTGTAGTTCTCACAGCTTTAGCCAATATACACATACTTACAATATACATATACTTTAAACAATATACACTAAACATACATTAAACAGTATACATTAAGCTATAATAATAATAATAATATACAATGTACAGTATACATTATTATTCACAGTAGAGATCCAATTATGTACAATAGGTGCTATATGATAAATGATAAATAATAAATGATACATAAATGTGTATATAATGTGTGTGTATCTACAGTGGGTTGTGCGGAGTGATATTCTGTCCAGTGTGTGTTATGATCCTGATGGATCAGGAGTTAAGTAGTCTGATTGCTTGTGGGAAGAAGCTGTTCTGAAGTCGGCTGGTGCGTGTTCTAATGCTGCGGTACCGTCTGCCTGATGGCAGCAGTGAGAGCAGCCCATGGTTCGGGTGGCTAGAGTCTCTGATGATCCTCTGAGCTCTCTTCACACACCGCCTGGCGTAAATGTCCTGGAGGGAGGGAAGCTCACCTCCGATGATGCAGCTGGCCGTGCGCACTACCCTTTGCAGGGCTTTGCGGCTGCGGGCGGTACTGTTGCCGTACCAGGTGGTGATGCAGCCAGTCAGCAGGCTCTCGATGGTGCTGCTGTAGAAGCGTGTGAGGATGTGGCGGTTCATTCCAAACCTCCTCAGCCGTCGCAGGAAGAAAAGGCGCTGATGAGCCTTCTTCACAACGGCCTCGGAGTGGACGGACCATGAGAGTTCCTCTGTGATGTGGACACCGAGGAACTTGAAGCTGCTGACTCTCTCCACCGGTGCTCCATCGATGGTGATGGGGCGGTGTTCTCTCTCATTCCTCCTGAAGTCGACCACCAGCTCCTTGGTCTTGCTGACGTTGAGGGAGAGGTTGTGCTCCTGACACCACCGTGTCAGAGTGTGCACCTCCTCTCTGTAGGCCGTTTCATCATTGTCGGTGATAAGACCTACCACCGTCGTATCGTCAGCAAACTTGATGATGGTGTTGGAGCTGTGGGTAGCCACACAGTCATGTGTGTACAGGGAGTACAGGAGTGGGCTGAGAACACAACCCTGAGGGGCTCCAGTGTTGAGAGTCAGTGATGAGGAGATGTTACTGCCCATTCTGACCACCTGGCGTCTGTTTGACAGGAAGTCCAGGATCCAGCTGCATAACAGGCTGTTTAAGCCTAGAGCCCGGAGTTTAATGTCAAGTATGGAGGGCACAATGGTGTTGAATGCTGAGCTGTAGTCCACAAACAGCATTCTCACATACGTGTTCCTCTTTTCCAGGTGGGAGAGAGCAGTGTGTATTGTAGATGAAATGGCATCGTCAGTGGAGCGGTTTGTGCGGTATGCAAACTGCAGTGGGTCCAGTGAGGGAGGGAGAACAGAGCAGATGTGGTTTCTGACTATTCTTTCAAAGCATTTGCTGATGATGGGGGTCAGAGCAACAGGACGCCAGTCGTTTAAGCAGGTGGTTTTTGACTGCTTAGGTACAGGCACAATGGTGGACGTTTTGAAGCATGTGGGGACCACAGATAGGGAGAGGGACAGGTTAAAAATGTCCGTGAAAACTCCAGCCAGTTGGTGCGCGCACGCTCTGATCACACGGCCGGGAATGCCGTCTGGACCCGCTGCTTTACGGACATTCACCCGCCGGAAGGATCGGGTTACATCCGCTAAAGATACGGAGAGTGCACCAACCTCTGTATCTTCAGCCGCGAGCTCTCTCTCCGCGAGGGCGGTGTTAGTTCCCTCAAAGCGAGCATAGAAGGTGTTGAGCTCGTCCGGGAGAGAGGCAGCGGTGTTCACGGTGGAGTTTGTGTTCCCTTTATAGTCCGTGATGGTGTTAATTCCCCTCCACATGCTTCTGGAGTCGGTGGTGTTGAACTGTCCTTCAATCTTGTCCCTGTACTGCCGTTTTGCTGCTCTGATGGTTTTCCGGAGGGCATAACTTGCTTGTTTATGCTCCTCCGCATTACCGGAGTTAAAGGTGAAGGTTCGCGCATTGAGTGCCGCGCGAACATCCCCGTTTAGCCACGGCTTCTGGTTAGGGTACAGCCGAATTGTTTTGGTCGGAACAACGTCATCTACGCACTTCCTGATGAAACACGTTACGCTATCAGCGTAGACCTCGATGTCGTCATCAGAGGCCGACCGGAACATCTCCCAGTCCGCGTGATCAAAACAGTCCTGTAGCATAGAATCTGATTGGTCCGACCAGCACTGGATGGTTCTGAGGGCGGGTGCTTCCTGTTTGAGTCTTTGCCTATAAGCGGGCAAAAGGAGGATTGACGCGTGATCTGATTTGCCGAATGGTGGGCGTGGGAGTGATTTGTATCCATCCTTGAAGGGGGAGTAACAGTGGTCTAAAACACGGTTCCCTCGCGTGTTGAAGCTAACATGTTGGTGGTATTTGGGTGCGATGCGCTTGAAGTTGGCTTTGTTAAAGTCTCCGGTCACAATAAACGCAGCGTCAGGATGCGCGGTTTCCTGCTCACTCACTGTCCTATACAGTTCCTTTAGTGCCCGGTCTGTGTCGGCTTGTGGGGGAATATACACAGCTGTGATGATGACCGCGGTGAATTCCCTCGGTAGCCAGAATGGTCGGCACAGAACCATGAGAAGTTCCAGATCAGGGGAACAGAAAGACTTGATAGAATGTACGTTCCTCTGATCACACCAGGATCGGTTGATCATAAAACATACACCCCCGCCTTTGCTTTTCCCTGAGAGATCTTTTTCTCTGTCCATTCGATGCACGGAGAACCCCGTGGTTTCGATGGCCGAATCTGGAATCTCAGCGGACATCCAAGTTTCTGTAAGGCAGATAATGCAGCAGTCCCTCGTGTCTCGCTGGAAAGAGATCCGCGCTCTCAGCTCGCAGAGTTTATTGTCCAGAGACTGAACATTAGCCAGTAAAATACTGGGAAGCGGGGGTCGGTTTGCGCGGCGTCTAACTCTGATAAGTACACCGGCTCTCTTCCCTCTTCTCCGGCGTTTGCGTGGTCGGGCCGTCCAGACAAAGGGATCCGCTGCTGTGTTTGTAAGCAGCGTGTCGTCACTGAAGAATTTAAAGTCCGGTTTTCGGTGTGCGATTGCCGAACCAATGTCCAAAAGTGTCTGTCTGTCGTACTTAGTAAGGCAGACAACATCCAAGACGAAAAACATAAGAACTATAAACAGAACAAACAAAAAACTACAATGTTCCAGCGGAGCTCGCAACGTAGCAGCCATCCTCGGCGCCATTCCGGATCCAACATTTCCGGATGACAGGCTACGTTGGAACAATGCCCCCACTGAATAATGTCTGACCGTAATCCCTCCGGCACAAATAACCGGTTCGGTGGGCAACCGACCGGGGGCGTTACCCCTTCTAAGGCTTTCTTGACCTTCGATTCGACCTCCCATGTGAGTGTGGAGACAAATAGGGTCTCGGGTAAAATGCACTCGGGAGTAACCAGGCGTTCGGAGCGATCAAAAATACGTGACAAAGAATCGGGTTTGATGTTCTTGGAACCCGGGCGGTACAAGAGAGTAAAATCAAAACGACCGAAAAAAAGCGCCCACCGAGCCTGCCTGGAGTTCAATCTTTTAGCGGACCTAATATATTCCAAATTCTTGTGATCGGTCCAGACGATAAAAGGTACCCCCGACCCCTCTAACCAGTGACGCCACTCCTCCAACGCTAACTTGACTGCCAACAACTCTCTGTTACCAATGTCATAGTTACGTTCGGCTGGAGACAAGCGATGGGATAAAAACGCGCAGGGATGCATCTTCTCGTCCGTGGAAGAACGTTGGGACAACACTGCACCTACCCCCACCTCTGACGCGTCGACCTCCACCACGAACTGACGTGAGGAATCAGGGGCTATTAGAATAGGGGCCGAAACAAAGCGGTCCTTCAGTTTGGTAAACGCGGCTTCAGCCGCGTCTGACCACCTGAACGTCGTTCTGGGGGAGGTCAAGGCAGTCAGAGGTGCGGCTAGTTGGCTGTAGTTACGAATAAAACGTCGGTAGAAGTTGGCGAATCCCAGAAACCTCTGCAGGGCCTTGCGAGAATCTGGGATTGGCCACTCCACCACAGCCTTAATCTTCTCAGGGTCCATACGTACTCCCTCAGACGAAACGATGTACCCCAGAAATGGAACTGACTGTGCATGGAACTCGCATTTCTCCGCCTTGACAAAAAGCCCATTCTCCAGCAACCTCTGAAGCACTCGTCGAACGTGCTGCACATGTTCCTGGAGAGAAGAAGAAAAAATCAATATGTCATCCAGGTAAACATATATGAACTGATCGACCATATCTCGCAGCACGTCATTGACGAGGGCCTGGAAGACTGCTGGGGAGTTGGACAGCCCGAAGGGCATGACCAAGTATTCAAAATGACCCCTGGGAGTGTTAAAAGCAGTCTTCCACTCATCCCCCTTCCTGATGCGGACCAAATGATAAGCATTACGCAAAACCAATTTTGTGAAAAGTGACGCTCCCTGCAACCTCTCAAAAGCTGAAGACATCAACGGTAAGGGATACGTATTCTTTACCGTGATGTTGTTCAACCCCCGGAAATCAATACAAGGTCGCAGAGATCCGTCCTTCTTCCCCACAAAAAAGAACCCCGCCCCCGCTGGAGAATAGGAAGGGCGAATGAGCCTCGTTGCTAGAGAATCAGAAATGTATTTCTCCATGGCCTCCCTTTCTGGAACAGAAAGCGAATATAACTTGCCTTTAGGTGGAGATTTACCTGGCAATAAATCTATGGCACAGTCGTAGGGACGATGCGGAGGCAGAGAAGCAGCTCGAGACTTACTGAACACCTCCTTCAGGCCGTGGTACTCCGCGGGCACGTTAGACAAATCCACTGCTTTCTCCTGTAACACAGACATAGGAACAGACGAACAGGCAGACACAAGACAGGGCTCATGACATTTAGTGCTCCATTCCGTAATGGATCTTCGGAGCCAGTCCACCCTGGGGTTGTGTTGTGTTAACCACGGATGTCCGAGTACTATGGGTGCAAGAGGTGAGTCCATGATGTAAAATGACAGAGTCTCCGAATGGTTACCAGATGTGATAAGATTAATGGGTCCAGTAGACAGTGAAATCTTGGGAAGCTCTTGACCATTGAGTGCGTGGACTGAAATGTCATGTGGAAGTGACTGAAGGGGAATCTGAAGGTGGTGTGCGAGAGTGCAGTCCATAAAATTACCTTCCGCCCCGGAGTCCAATAGTGCGTGACAGTCGTGCTGGTGTGTTGACCATCTTAGTCTTACCGGGAGGAGGGTAGATGTCGATGAGGTCTTCTCAGCGGAGATCCCACCCGATAGTAGCCTCACTGTTACTACCGGGCGTGGCCTTTTACCGGACACGTGTTCAGAAAATGTCCAGCTCCGCCGCAGTAAAGGCAAAGGCCTTGGGACCTCCGCCTCTCCTTCTCCTCCCGGGAAAGCCGAGCTCGCCCTACCTGCATGGGATCGTGATCGTAGATAGGGCTGACCACATCCGTACCGCTGGACCGCAAACTCTCCGCTCCACCAGGAGCTCGATTGGGAGGGACGCGTCGCTCGACTCTTGACAGTCTTGCATCAACTCGTAGTGCTAACTCAATCAATCCATCCAAGGTGTTAGGCAGGTCCAGGGTGTAGATCTCCCTCTGGATGCGGTCAGCCAACCCATGCAGGAACATATCCCACTGCGCCTCGTCGTTCCATTTGCACTCCGCCGCGAGAGTCCGAAACTTGATTGAATAGTCAGAAACAGACCTCTCTCCCTGGCGAAGCTCGGCGAGCACCCTCGCCGCCTCTCTTCCGGAGACCGCCCGATCGAATACTCGCCTCATGACGGCGGAAAGTGCCTGGAACGACTCGCAGCATGGATCCTGGTTTTCCCACACCGCCGTTCCCCAGAGTGCTGCTCTCCCAGTCAGCAAAGAAAGCACAAATGCTACCTTAGATCGCTCATTGTTGAAGGTTCTTGGTTGCAGTGCAAAGTGCATGGAGCATCCAGTCAAAAACGCTCGACAGAACCTGGGTTCTCCGGCATATCTCTCTGGTACTGGTAGACGAGGTTCCGACTGGGAGAGAAGATCCGATGGTGTAGGAGGAACGAACGGTGTGGGTGGCGCAGTGGGAGCTCGCAGTTGTTGAATTTGCTGGGTGAGCTCGGACACCTGCGTCACCAGAGCCTGAACAGCCCGGCCAGTGTTGTTTAGCCCCTCCTCCTGAGCGTCCATGCGTTGAAGGCTGCTGTTAACGAATGACTCCATGGACATCGGAGCTCCGCCTGCTGCTTCCATACGATGGTCAGATCGTTCTGTCATGATCATAGAACGAGGAAGCAATTGCAGGTCAGAATAAACTCTTTAATGGTGACACTGACGAAACATAAGACAAACAACAACACTGGCAGGTAACGCAGGGACCTCGATGATCAACAGCAAGTGTCTGTCCTGGTGATGAGTGAAGTGAAGGTGATGAAGGGTAATTCCGGCGTGAAACGAAGAACAGAAACAACGAACAGGAATCCCAGAGCATACACCACACGATCACGGAACAGGAACGGGAACACAGGAATCAGGACACCAGACAGCACAAAACATCGACAACGATCTGACAAAGGAGAGGAGAAAACGGTGAGTATTTAAGCAAGTGATGATGAGTTGCAGCTGGCGCTGATGATGAGCTGAATGAGCATAATTGCTCCGACCACACCCACAGATACACGCAACACATCACACAAACACAACAGAGGCACGAGACAAAAAGAAAGCAATGCATTCATGAATCGTGACAATCCCAGAATGCATCTCAGACCAACGGATGCAACGATCAGTAATGCCATGCCCCCCAACACCCCCGCATGATAAGCTGAACTTGGTTGTGCGCGAACCTCTACTACGAGAGCAGAGCGACATTATCATCATGGGGTGCGGCATTGTTTTGTCACTTGCATCCAGAATACACATCATTTCTGCTTAAAATAAGCCTAAAATGCAAAACAAGACCAATTTAGAATAGTAAGATTTATTTTTAAGCACAAGCCTAATAAAACATTTGAAGTAAAAAAAGTTTTTTTTTATTATTTATTACTTATATAGTAGTATAAACTAGTAGTGAAAATTAAAATATTAAATACAATTATAAAATGTGAAAATATTTGTTAAATAGTTTTATTTATTTTATGTTTTATTTTTGTAATGTGTTTTTGTTAAGTCATGTTATAATATTGTTTTGAACTGCTTGTTATTTACAATGGCAACTATTAACTGTTTACATTTTTTTTTCTTTTTTTGTGGGTGTGTTGAATTGTATTTAAACTACATAAAAATCCTAATAATCGAACTAAATCAGAATAATTATTAATTTTAATAATAATATAGAGAGCCGACAACAACAAATAAACAAACAAAAACATTTAAAAAATATATTGTCCCGTTTTTCGAGGCGCTGATTGCGATGACTAACAGGTGCAGGTAGACAGAGAGAAGATGAGCCTAACGAGCGAGTGTGTGTGTGTGTGTGTGTGTGTGTGTGTGTGTGTGTGTGTGTGTGTGTGTGTGTGTGTGTGTGTGTGTGTGTGTGTGTGTGTGTGTGTGTGTGTGTGTGTGTGTGTGTGTGTGTGTGTGTGTGTGTGTGTGTGTGTGTGTGTGTGTGTGTGTGCAAACAGGAAGGAGAGTGAGTGAAGAAAAGGATAGTGAGAAGCAAAGAGAAAGAACCTGACACATGACAGTAATCATACCTAACATTTATTTTATTACTGTATGAGATACTTAAATGTGTTAGTGTATATCAGTAACATACTGTAAATGCACTGGGTGCTGGTAGGTGGAGGATTAATATTTAATGTTTAGTACACTCTAAAAACGTTTACTATGATTTACTCAATTTTTTTGGTGAAACAGTTTTACACTTTGAGTAGTTTAAAATTGAGTACATTTTAAAGCAGTGAAATCAATTACAAACACCGTATGAGCTGAGCAAATGCAAGTAAAAAAATTAAGTAGATCTGAGTAACTACATTTGGTACATTTACAAAATTATTTATAAAATTGAGTAGAAAAAAATTGGGGGAAAAACATTTAAAAACCAATATTTATGAGTAAAATTAACTGTTTTTATTTATGAGTAATATTAACTCTTATAGAGGGTTTGCACCTACGTCACGGTTTGTTCAGTTACCCGGATGCGCGGCCATATTGGAGATACTCGGATGTAAACAACAGCATGGATTGCACGGATAATATACCACTGAAGACTAATTTCTACTAATTTATGATGTCTAAACCACTGAAAAAACGCGTGGAAGCTGCGAAATCATATAGAGAAGGACTTAGTAAGCAGGAAAGGGAGCGATATTTTGAGACACTTAAGTTAATAGGCGGTAAAGATCCGTACGAGCTAGCTCCTTTGTCGTGGACTGACGACCCGACAATTCTCCCTTCGATTTCATATCCGGACATAGTGAACTACTTAGTGTTTTCGCCAAGCCCATACACAGCTGAAGACCTCAAATGTTACAAAGGTTTGGAGGCCTACAACCAGATGGTGTGTGGATGGGTGAGAGAGGCACAGCATCAGCTCATCAACGACATGTGCATTGTGAAAGCCAAGGTAGGTGATCCACTTCTTTATAGCCTGATGCATCAGCTAACACTTCAGTTAGTTAATTAAAGAAATAAATGAATGAGAGGCTAGTTTTTTATTTTTACACGCTTATATTTAGTTGTCTTGTCTTTTATGCAGGTACTTCATTCCCAGCGAATAACCCCTGGAACCCTGGGTAATTGCAGAAAAGTCTGGGAGGATTCTTGGAGCCCACTGCACTTGTATGGCTGGCCTGGGGGAGACGTGCACACATGTTGCTGCTTTGTTGTTTCTAATTGAAGCAACGGTGAAATTGAGGGACTCAAAGACAGTAACGCAGGAAAAGGCATATTGGATGTTACCTACTGGAATGTCAAAGGTGGAGTACAAGGAATGTCGGGAGATTGACTTTACTGCAGCAAAGACATATAAAGTAAAATAGCTGCTAAGAGTGACTGTGCTGGTCATGTACAGTCATTTGAGAAAGAATGTGCCAGTTCTACTGTTAAAGGAAGCAAAACACCACATCCTACCAATGATGAATTATCATCATTATTCAACACCCTCAGCTCAACTGGCTCAAAGTCTGCTATTTTATCCCTTATTGAGCCTTTTTCTGATAATTTTATTCCCAAATCCATTAGTGAAAACTTTCCCCTGGTGTTGACTGAACTGCGAAATGAGGAGGCACTTCTCATGGACTACAGTGATGTATTGTCCATTTGTAGTGATATAAACATTTCAGTATCAGAGGAGCAAGCAAAGGCAGTTGAGATCGCTACCAGGGATCAAGCTTCTTCTAAACTGTGGTTTCAGTTTCGTGCTGGTCGAATCACAGCATCGAAAATGAAAACGGCATGTTGCACTGATCCCAATCAACCAGCTCAAAGCTTGATTAAAAGTGTATGCTATCCCCAATCATATACATTTCAATCAAAAGCTACTACCTGGGCATGTTCTCATGAGAAATTTGCATGTGATATGTTTACAGATGAACATAAGAAATCTCATGAAAATGTGAAAGTGCACAAGGCAGGTTTTCTCATTAATCCATGTGTGCCATTCTTAGGTGCTTCCCCGGATGGCCTTGTTTCGTGTGACTGTTGTGGTGTCAGTGTTATTGAAATTAAATGTCCATTTTGTGTAAAATCTGACAAGCTAGACGGTGCAAAAGGATTTTACTTGGAGAAAGATTTTGAAGGGAAACTGACACTAAACAGAAACCACCAGTATTTCTACCAGGTCCAAACGCAGCTTGGAGTGTGCAAACTGGAGTCTGCCTATTTTGTTTTAAGCATTAAGCCTTAGTCTCATTAATTGTGGCAACCCGAGGGGAAAGTCTAAGATGATATGGGAGGAGAAACGAGAAGGAGGACCAATCTCACACACTCTTTATCTAATATTAATGATTGGCACCTACATAGGTCGACTACGCCACCCCGGAAAAACGGGGAAATCACGCCCTATGGGCGCACAGGTTCGTCATCTTTTTATAAAGAATGGGTGAAGAGACGTAGGTCGTAGAAAAAGGGAGTAACAACTTTATTGTATCAATGTTGAATAAATAAACTTGAGCAAAATTAGCTATGCAGTAACGTGCACCAATCTGTCTCCGGCACACCACACAAAAAACAAACAAATGACACAAAATGACCAGCAGCGGAGGTATCTGGAGGGTGGCCAGCTGTCCGATTAGACGGTTCCCCATGATACAATACACACGCCCATGCCACACGTGAAGATTTGCTACAAGAAAACACAGCACTCGGTGTAAACACCACACTATGGCAGCTGAACCTCACTCTCCAGAGTACTAGTACAAAGTACTAGAATGGATTAAACGAGAGTTACCACAACCACCATACTAACACTGATAAACAATCGGATTTATCTTACCTGCAAATCACAACAGCCTGCACATCACCGCAGAGCTACAGTGCAGACCAAACAATTCCACACTGAATGGTGGTGCGCCCTCGCCATGGGGCGGAGCTTACAATGACGCACCCTCAGGTAGCAGATGCACGGTCTTAAATAGACAGGCCTCGAATGCTGATAGGCTGTCACACTAAATACAGGGGAGGAAACTTGCTCACCCTGCTACATAATGTAAGCATCAGCACCTTGAATGCATTAAGGGACTTCTTCACAGGGAGATGGGGACTTAGCTATGTTAATAGTGCTAACAAAATCTGATATGTAGGTAGACCAGTGAAAAATAAAACCTTTTCATCTTTACCCTCAAATGCGCTTTGTTCATAGGAAGAGGACACATTTTCAACAAAAGAACGCAACTGAATGTTTTCTGTTCTCAGATTTTGAAGTTCACTGGTCATAGAATCAATAAAATCACCAGTCATTTCAGTTTGAGTCCCTACACTGCAGACATTATTGCTGACATAGTCACTTGTGGCAGAATCATCAGCATCATCTGGTATGTCCATAAGAAGCAAAGAATGGGCAGCAGCATCCTTGTGTTTCTGCTGGGTTCGATCCACACGACGTTTGTAGCGTGATGTCAGTGAGTCCTTAGGTGATTGTGGTCCTTGTTTTCCTTTCATATTAACGCATGGCACCCAATCTGGATCATCCTTCTTGTACAGGTCAGCTCTTTTACCTAAAATACAATAATAATAAATATAGCACCATTAACTAAATTTCGGTAACATTTTACAGCAAACATGTAAGTCTTGTACTATTGGACAAGGTTAAGAAATTAGGTTATAATCAGATTTCTAGCCAAGAAATAACAAACAGCAACGTTATATCAATACGGGAGTATACTATTACACTACAAAATTAGTCAAGATAGTAGCCTAATATTTCACCCACCTGACAAGAAATGAGAAGAACAAACGCGAATGTTGTCAAGATTCTTGCCCTTGAAATCCTGGTTCAGTTTGGCCAACCACAAACGCCTTCTCTCCTCAGGCAGTTTTTTGCACTCTTCTCCTTGATTTGTTATTACTTTTGGCAGTCTATAAAACTCCAAATGTTTTTCCCGGTCCGACCGATTAGTACAGCCTAAAACACGACAACAATTGACCATTTTCAGCAGAAATAATCAGCAAAAGTTTGCGAGTTCCGTTCGGTTCAGCGGCATTGTTTACATTCAGTATCGCCAAAATGGCCGACTTCCGGTTTGATGACGTGTCGTGAAAACACACTATAGTATAACTTTAATATTAACTTTAATTTCCTCTAAACCTTTGTAAAATACTCCACACCACACTTATACATGACATTGGCCTTTATTGTCGATGAATATACAACATATATTACAGTTTTGACATGTATACAATATTTTACAACATATTTATAACATTTAAACTCATGTAACAAACATTTTAGAAGTAAAAATGTAACATTTAAAAGTATTTCAAGTGTAATCAACCTGTCTGTTATCCAATTTCCACCGTATCAGCGCCGTTTCTCGAGCCTGAGATGGACTCGCGCTCTGCGGGTGGACTTTGAACTTCAGACCGCCGTCCTGCATTTCACTCATAGCCGAAAAATGCTGCAACGCGCCTGACTCCATAACCTGCCAATAAACTAACAGTGCACAGTTTTAAGAACATTTTATCATCCAAATGAATTATATTCATTATCTTAAGGAATAAAGTTGTGTGTTTTGAGCAAGGCAGTAGCATGAGGGGCTTCAAAGACATATGCAGCACAAGTTTACTCACATTGCATCCCTGTTTGTTGTTTTGCATTAAATAAAAAGATTTTAAGCTCCGTAATGATTTTATAGATAAAATAAAACACACAAACCTGAATTTCACAGAGGAAATGTTCCAATTCTGCGACGCTGAGAAGAAGGAACTTCTCTGGAGACTGAAGAGAAATCAAACAGCACTTACTCAACCATTGAGCTGTCCTCACGTCAAGGGGCGGGGGAGGGGTGCAGTGTTTTAATTAAGTCAGTCCTTCCAGAAAAATGCAGCTTTTTGTTGTGGCAAGAGATTGTTGCGGGAAAAATCCTTAATTATGCGGCACGTTTTATAAAAAAATGCGATGGAAAATGCGGTATATTTATGCAATTTTATGCGATAATCTATGCTGAATCGACTCACTGATTCATAACGCTCTGAACCTCTGAATCGACTCACTGATTCATAATGCTCTGAACCGCTGAATCGACTCACTGATTCATAACGCTCCAAACCGCTGAATCGACTCACTGATTCATAACGCTCCAAACCGCTGAATCGACTCACTGACTCATAACGCTCTGAACCGCTGAATCGACTCACTGATTCATAACGTTCCGAACCACTGAATCGACTCACTGATTCATAACGCTCCGAACCGCTGAATCGACTCACTGATTCATAACGTTCCAAACCGCTGAATCGACTCACTGATTCATAACTCTCCAAACCGCTGAATCGACTCACTGATTCATAATGCTCCAAACCGCTGAATCGACTCACTGATTCATAACGCTCCGAACCGCTGAATCGACTCACTGATTCATAACGCTCTGAACCGCTGAATCGACTCACTGACTCATAACGCTCTGAACCGCTGAATCGACTCACTGATTCATAACGCTCTGAAGCTTCATGATGCTGTGTTCTGAAATCGGTCATCACACCGGGAAACTGCTTTGCTCTTTTGCTGTTATTTTTGTTGGCCAATGGGAGTTTGCGGTTCATCATGGTTTCACCGATATCTATGGTTTCTCCACGGGGTTTGCAGCTTTTCGATGACGTTCGCGTCGGGTAATTACGTCACTTCAAAGCGTTCCCATGGCAACAGGGGGAAATGGCGGCTCTTGTGTGAAGTAAACAAACATTTTTCAACTTTCTGCTAATATATATGACTTTTTTGCAACGAAAATGCGGGGATTATGAAATCATTCTAGCCCCGCATATTTTACACGCAGAAATAGGCAATTTATGCGGAGAAAGTGCGGCGTATTTGCAAATATGCGGCCCCCGCATAAATATGCGGACTTTGGCTGATTATGCATTAAATCATGCGATCGCATAATCGCGTTTTTCTGGAGGGACTGTTAAGTAAACTTACAAAATTTTTGGTTCTTGAAACCGATCGCTTTTAATTCTCCTTTCTCAAATATTTTGTTAGAAATTTCACAAATATATTAAGTATATTTGAAATAAATAATTGGTTATTCGAACACTAAATTCTTTTAGTGAAAACTTAAATATAACTGTAAATTTGAGACAAAATTAACTGTTGGATTCTTAGTCAATTATTTTGGTATGTTCAACTCAAAACATCAAGTAAATGATATTTAGAAATTGTATTAAGTTAATTATTACTGTGATATTTACTAAGCCACTGAAATATTTTTTAGAGTGTAGATTAATGTTTAATAGATTAATGGTGGCTGGGTGCTGGTAGGTGGAGGAGAAGATATCAAATCACTTCAAAATTAGAAATTTTACTTCAAATAATGCGAGTTGGTTCTTATTGTATATGTGTCACCTGTAACACTATAGCTGTGATCAGCAGCGATGTGCTGTATGTTTTCAGGTCTAGGGGTTCATCGTGGTGCAGGGGCCCTCCTCTTTTTGACCACAGGACGATGCACAAAGATGGTGGGAATAGCATCTGGTCTCAGCGTACTCTTGAAAATTTTGGTCATGACAAATTGGTTTGCCTCAAAATGTGCCTGCAGAGTGACTTGAGTTTAGTTTCCACACACAACCCTTTTTTTTTTTTGTCTACCCACATACTGTACATATCACATGGTGTTTAAAGGCACAGTTATAGATAACACTGACTCCCTGCAATGAGACCGCACCATCTCCATGAGTCTCAGCTCCCTGGGTTTTGCAAGGCTTTGCTTGTTCCTTATTTCTAGTAAAGAAGTTTCCCATTGGGGTGTTCTTTGTGAAAAAAGTGCAAATACATTAAAGTATAATTACCTCACAAATTGTTTTTGTAATTTTTATTTATGTTTAGATTGCTCCTGCTGACTTGAGCCAACCATTTTTTTTTCCTTCTCTCCATGTCAGCAGGGAAGCCATACATTGGCACGGCTTTATCTGAGCGATTGGAGCATCCATCCCCATGCAGCACAGCAAACCATGGTGGAGACTATGCAAGGACAACATGAAAGAGAGGACACATACAAAATGCTTGGCATGCTAATCAATTTATTAGAAATGTATTCATGAATTGAATGGTTAATTGCATTTATTTGAATAAAAATACAAAAAGTAATATTGTAATATATGATTACAATTTAAAATAACTGTTTTCTATTTTAATGTATTTTAAAATGTATTTTTTTTCCTGTGATACCAAGCTGAATTTTCAGCATCATTACTTTTGAACGGCAGAGTACATGTTTATATAAGAGTATGCTTAAGTTGTTTTAAACCTGAATATATTGTGTATATGAATAAGTATTGTAAGAATTATACATTAGATACTGTATATAATATTTATAAAATATAAATAATTATATTACTATATATAATTATAAGAATTGTAAACAATAAGCTTAATTTCACTAAATTTGACATTTACTTAACATGTTACTGCTGCTAATTGACCCATTGTGCAGTGCGAGCTGAAAATCACCTGTCACCTTGAGAGTCTCTGTACTATCTGAAAGTCATAAAGTCAAACATGAGATTAGTGAAAACATAATGAACATGAGGTAACATAAAAAGGCAACAGCAACCCATGTTTATACAAGTTAACATTGGCCTGAAATAAGTTAAGGCAAATAACAGTAATCGAACACTATTCCTCAAATATTAGCTGATTTGATCTTTAAAAAAACAACATCGCTGTAACTAAATACTCATGCTACATACATATGTCAGTGTTTTATATAATTATATAAAATAAATGCATGTATTGACTGCTAATTACCAGAAATTGCAGTTCTGTCACTCTACTCTAACAGTTTGAACTGGCCGCCAAAGCACTTCCAGGAACTATCTGAAATCTATGTGAACCACGTGACGATCAAGCATTTTGAACTTCCGTTGTCGCTACTCTCTCTCTCTATGGCTCTGGATTGGGCCAAGCTAAAAATACAAAATCTAAGCAATTTGAACGAGACAACATTTAATGTGGCATATCGTCAGATTGTGTTGCTGATTTAAAATGTCATTTAATTTAGTTTGAGATTTCTATATTTCACAATTCAAATAGGACTAACGTTAGTCTTCGAAATTGAACTGATCTTTTTTAAAATATGCTGTATGACTTTTTGCTGTATGAGACGACCCGCGCATCACTACCGTGAGACTCTGCTTCGGGTGGGCATACGCACCAAGGCCCAAGCCGATCGCCACCGGTCTAAGCCTCCCGTCTATGTCGTGGGTCACAAAGTGTGGCTTTCTTCTAAGAACATTCCTCTCCGTTCCGTAAGTAATAAACTGGCTCCCAAATTCATTGGCCCATTTACTGTCACCAAGATCCTTGGTCCGGTGGCAATCCGCCTCAATCTACCTCCTGTGTACGGGAGGATTCACCCCGTGTTTCATGTTTCCAAATTAAAACCCTTTTTTCATGCTCGCATTTATCCGCCTACCCCGGTTCCTCCACCGCCGCGTCTCGATGGGGAACCCACTTATACGGTTAATCGTATTCTGGACTCAAGGCGGAGGGGATGCGGATTTCAGTATTTGGTGGACTGTGAGGGGTATGGTCCGGAGGAGAGAAGTTGGGTTCCTGCTAGGGACATACTGGATCATTCCCTTATTGATGATTACAATCGGCAGGTAGGTCTTCCTGGGAGCTCCAGGAGGTGCTCCTAGGGAGAGGGGTACTGTCACGGTTCATTAATTCATTGTCTCCTTCTCATTGTGTTGTGTGGTGGTGTTGGAGGCGTGGTTACTGATTGCGGAGCTCATTGTCTCCACCTGCTGCACTCATTACCAGACTTTATCAACGTGTCTCTCATCTCCACTCATTGTCAGATCGTTTCAAGCTGTTCCTGGTGGTGTTCCTTGGTGTCCCGTTCCGGTTCCAGGAGGATCGCTGGCCGTGTTCCCACTGCATCCCTGCGTCAATGCCCGCTTCACTGCGGCTGCGGTTGTGTTTCGTCGGTTCGCCGCCTGCTCTGACCTGCTGGTTCCTGCCTCGTTCGCGAGTGACTTTCTGTGGTCCTTGGACTTTTCATGAGTATGGTTACAGTTTGGAGTGTGCTGAATAAACCGTCATTCTTTGCTATTGGATTCTCCTGTCTCTCTTTATGGTTGCTGACAACAATACTTGTCTAAAGAGAGAAGTCTTCAAACAGTTTGCTCAAAAGAACTGCATTCATTTATATCCAAAATAACAATTTCTATCATATTTTGCTTGAATTATATAGTTAAACCAAAAAAGCTCAGTCTTGATTTACTCAATAGTAAACTTTCCTCAGAACTCACTTTTTCAGATAAACCTGAAGAGGGAATGTCCCCTCTCAGATATATATAATGTCTGTGCTGATTTTGTTGTGCCAATGCAAGACTTCATATGTTACATGCCACATAAAACATGCAAATATTTGAAGTACAAAAAAAAATTTAAATACAGATAGTCTGAGTAAACTTATTAACAGAAATCAGTGGCGTAACTTTTGTTTTAAAAAGTAGGTGGGAGGTAATACAATGCTATATCAGATGTAAAATATGTACAATAACAATTGCAGAAAAAATAATATTAAGATGTCCAGAAAATTTTAATAGGACACTGGGTTGAATTTATCTGTCACAGTCATCAGTGAGAGTGCCTAATGATTACCACCAGAGAGCACTCCACCCCGGACGGTCATTCCATCAAAGACTACATTACCCATAATCCTTTGCCCGGACTCATAAGCACTCACTGTTTACACCTGTGTCTCATTTACCTCATTACCTCAGTCTATATCTAGCCTGTCATGCAAAGTTTTGTATGTGTTACACTGCATTTCTAAGCGTTTATCCCTGCCTGGTTTCTCATGTATCTTGTTATCTGGACTCTCTGC
This sequence comes from Romanogobio albipinnatus, assembly GCA_023566225.1. Taxonomy (NCBI): domain Eukaryota; kingdom Metazoa; phylum Chordata; class Actinopteri; order Cypriniformes; family Gobionidae; genus Romanogobio; species Romanogobio albipinnatus. Next base: position 38,874,599 of record CM042255.1, on the reverse strand, counting down.
ATGTTTTTGGACTACCCTTTTGCCTGTCCCTCCTGCCTTGTTTCTTTGTTTGGTAGGGATGGGCAAATGAAGCCTCATTAAGGACTAAGGCTTTTCCCTGATTGTTTCAGGAAAAGATTCGAAGCACCAGGAGTGTCGAAAACAGTGCCAGGTCGAATTTATAGCAGCCATAAACCTGAGTGTGCAGCACCGTTATTGTATATATAAAGCACAAATAAAAGCCTGACAATGCTAAATGTTAAGTTCTCTTACGAGAGGTTCTCTCGTATTGCGTAAGTTCCTTACGCTACGGGAAAGTATTCTTTCTTCGAGATTTCTGAAAACCCAAAATTATCCTTAATTTTGTAACATTGTCAACGCAGTGCGGCAGCCTGGCAGACCATAGCAGGCTAATCCAACGTGCTATTGGCTGCTCTGCTGGTATCTGCAGCAGCCTATCGGTGAGCCCGCGTGACGTGGCGACCAATGAGGGCGCTTCGCGCCCACCTTGCCTCATTTGCCTACAGGTGGGGCGTGGCCACGTGTATATAAGCGGGGCTCGCAGGCTGCATATTCGATTTTCTTTTCTTCAGCGAAGCCCTTCACATCGCTGGATCTCTGGACCCGCCGCCGTTGAATCAAGCAACAGCAAGCAGAGGACAGCGCCTGAAGAAGCCGGCTGAATTCGCCACCTTCAGCCATCCGTGCCTGCTCTGCTATCCGGCAGCATAATATCCTTTCATTGCACGTGTTCTCGCCGTTGCGTCACACGTTTCATAAAAGAGCACGAGCGTTTTTATCAAAATGCCTCGTTCCACCTGCGGCTCGTGCCACGTGCCGCTCAGCACCAGAGACCGCCACGTATCTGCGCTCTCTGTCTGGGCCGTGACCACGCCGCCGCACTCCTCGCGGGCGGATGCCCCGAGTGCGAAGAGCTCTCGATGTCGACCCTGCGGGCTCGACTCGAGCAGTTTGATGACGACATCACTCTGCTCAAGCCGCGCTACTGCGCCGCTGACAAGGGACGGTAGAAATGAACGGTCTCGGAGCGAGCCTCCTCCCCCTCTGCTCAAGCCACGCTACTGCGCCGCTGACAAGGGATGGCAGAAACGGACGGTCCTGCAGCTCTCTTTACGTTACAAGAAAGCTAGTCCGCCCTCGCGCACATTTCTCAGTCCCCTCATGAGTTCAGGCGACTGGAATTGTTCATATTGCTGTACACGAGCCTGTTTAATACACGCACGCCAGCAAACTAACCCCGTCATGAGACATGACGCTGACATATGCTCTCCCAGAAACGAACCCGCACTTCCCCTTGTTGGACCGCGCAGATTGCGCCGTTCACAAGGGATGAAAGAGCGCACGGTCACGAGCAACGTTCAGCGCGCGCGCGCCTCACTCACCGGGAAAAGAACAGAGGTTGTTTTCGTCCCGCTGTGGCCGGACGAACCGCCATTCTCTAACATTTCTCAGTCCCCTCATGAGTTCAGGCGACTGGAATTGTTCATATTGCTGTACACGAGCCTGTTTAATACACGCACGCCAGCAAACAAACCCCGTCATGAGACATGACGCTGACATATGCTCTCCCAGAAACGAACCAGGGAGTGAATCAGGGAGGTGCTCCTCATAGCACCGCGCTGGGTGAACCAAATTTGGTACCCAGAGCTGGTGAAGCTGTCGTACTCACCCCCCTGGCCAGTCCCGCTGAGAGCAGACCTCCTCTCTCAAGCCGGAGGGTCGGTTTGGCATCCCCATCCAGAGCGATGGTCTCTGCATGTATGGGTGACCAACGGATACCCGTTGACCTGCCCGAAGGGGTTATGAACACGATCTCACACTCTAGAGCCCCCTCTACGAGGCGGTTATATAGTTCTAAGTGGTCGGTGTTTACTGAGTGGTGTGTTTCCAAGGGATTGGATCCACAGCAATGTGGGGTCCAGCGGGTGCTCTCCTTCCTCCAGGAGCTTTTGGAACTGGGCAGGTCCCCTTCCACGCTCAAGGTGTATGTAGCGGCTATAGCAGCGTTCGCTCGGACGACGCTAGGCAGCACGCTAGGAAGGAACAAGCTCATTATCCGTTTCCTCAGGGGAGCTAGACGGATGAATCCCCCGCGGCCCCCATCAGTTCCTATATGGGATCTGGCCTTGGTCCTAGAGGCCTTGAAGGCTCATCCCTTCGAACCGCTTGAAGCCGTGGAACCGAGGTTCCTTTCGCTCAAAACCGCGTTCCTGATAGCTCTGGCTTCAGTGAAACGCGTGGGGGATCTACACGCGCTCTCAGTGAGCCCGACGTGTATGGAGTTCGGTCCAAATGACTCCAAGGTCATTCTTAGGCCGAGGCATGGGTATGTCCCCAAAGCGATTGGCACTCCCTTCAGGGCGCAGATTATCTCCCTCTCGGCTCTGCCAGCATCCGACGAGGGGGACGGTGGCAATGTCCTCTGCCCTGTCAGGGCATTGAGGGTTTATGTCACACGCTCCGCCGCCTTCAGGCGTTCTGAGCAGCTATTCGTTTCGTTTGGAGTGCGCACTAAAGGTCTCGCCTCCTCGAAACAGACCCTGTCCAGGTGGATAGTGGACGCGATTGCAGAAGCTTACGCTTCCAAGCACCTGCAGTGCCCGCTAGGTGTCAGAGCACACTCCACTAGAGGCATGGCCTCTTCGTGGGCTTGGGCCAGAGGGATTTCCATCCACGATATTTGTATGGCGGCAGGCTGGGCCTCCCCGTCTACATTCGTGAGATTCTACAATCTGGAAGTTCTTGCCTTACAGGCGAAAGTGTTATCAGTTTAATAGGGCTGTTAGCTCTGCCCAGTGATTCTGTGCAGACATAGCTCACATACTGGTGGTAAGTTCGGTACTATGCTTATGTGAATTTGAAGGAGACCGGCGGTGCCGCTCCCTCATTTACGAGACAAGCTGTTGTGAGTTTGAAGGTGACCGGCGGTGCCGTTACCTCACTCATAAAACAAGGTATTGTGAATTTGAAGGCGACCGGCGTTGCCGCTCCCTCATTCATGAGACAAGGTGTGGTGAATTTGAAGGAGACCGGCAGGTGCCGTTCCCTCATTCATGGGACAGGGTGTTGTAACCACCTGTTGTAACCACCCGTCAGTTCAAATGAAGTGTCCGTATATGTGGTGGCCTGTTTCCTTACCGGCCACCCTGCCCGAGCAGTGTTTCTTTCCCCGGTTCCCTGGGATACATATGCTGTATGCGAGGCACGCACTGCGTTGACAATATGTTCCCGTAGCGTAAGGAACTTACGCAATACGAGAGAACCTCTCGTAAGAGAACGATACTCGGTTACTTAACGTAACCTCGGTTCTCTCTAGAAGAGGGAACGAGTATTGCGTTCCTTGCCGTGCGCCCCGCGGGCTTTTACGCTTCAGAACTACGAAAACCGAATATGCAGCCTGCGAGCCCAGCTTATATACACGTGGCCACGCCCCACCTGTAGGCAAATGAGGCAAGGTGGGCGCGAAGCGCCCTCATTGGTCGCCACGTCACGCGGGCTCACCGATAGGCTGCTGCAGATGCCAGCAGAGCAGCCAATAGCACGTTGGATTAGCCTGCTATGGTCTGCCAGGCTGCCGCACTGCGTTGACAATGTTACAAAATTAAGGATAATTTTGGGTTTTTAGAAATCTCGAAGAAAGAATACTTTCCCGTAGCGTAAGGAACTTACGCAATACTCGTTCCCTCTTCTAGAGAGAACCGAGGTTACGTTAAGTAACCGAGTATCGTTTTCTGATGATATAATTCACATAGCCTATGATCCAAGTAAATGGTGCTCTTAATTATTTTATGTTTTTTATACTATTTATATGGCAGAATATACGATCCTGTAATACAGGCTATATATATATGTGTGTGTTAATAAATGGACTTCAACTTCCAAAAACCCATAGAGTAGGCCTAGTGGTTTAGGTTCAAACATTCCAACACGCAAAGTGAAGCATTCGTGTGACTGGAAAGAAAGTGAGGCTTCGTTTTTCATTGATCACGTGTTTTTCTGAAAACAATACACGCTCTGATACGGAGCGTCATGAGAAATTGTGCTGCATACTCGATATGCGCTTTGAAGCTTCAGTGTCACATATAACATCACATTTGTTTGGACTGCCTGCCTGTTTGTTGACCAATTGCATGGCTGGATTGTCCCTTCGTGTCGGAGCAGTCCGTAACATTATCTATCCGCTAGGGTTTTTTAAACAAAGTTGCCAGGCAGCACCAGCATTTTTGATAATTTTCACAAAGGTTTTTCATATTTGTATGATATCTGATTTATTCTAGCTTTGTGTGTTCTTTTTTATCAACACTTGAATGTGGATAAGTTTCATTAAAAAAAGCTAAATTTTAAGCAAAAAGCTGAGAAAATCACGTTTTTGTCAAAGACTACATCCGGATCAGATTCAGACCAATGATCAAAACACAGATGGAGCGCATCATGGGCTGACATTTCATACAGTAAATTTAGGCAGTTTTGATTTTTATGCTGTTTATTGATAATGATCGCATTAGTTTTGCATAGGGGGTTGCTTATTTCTGCTTCTTCTTCACATGTGTTTTGATCTGGAGAATTTGTACTTGCTCAGGATATTCGTAATAGCGCGTCCTATACCGTAACAGTGAAAACATGGAAAGACTAAAAACTCATCATTGGCAGAGAAGCGTTGTATCATGAATGACGAGATGACTCATCAATGGCAGGGATGGTAACCCTTAAATGCATACCTCGGGTCGCTATATAGACGTCATTTACTACCCTCTGCCTCATTCATTTTTTTAAAGTTAGACATCAACCTTCTTAGTATTCCTCGATCAATCCATTTTAAACAATATAACATGAAAAAGATAATACATTTGTAACTGAATGCCTGTTTTTCCACTAGTTTTTTGTCAAAATTGTATAGGATCGCTAACGACCAGAGGTGTATGAGATTGTCCTTTTTTTTTCTGCACAATAATAAATGAATCTATAATGACGAAATAACTGCAATTCACCTTTATTCCACAAAGTGGCAATGTCTGATACACAATGATGAAGTGACGTTTCACTCATACTTACTGCAGACTGAAAACGAAACTATAATATATAATATATATATAACGATAATAATTATAATCTGTAAAACTTGAAATGGCTAGGCGATTTACTGCAGAGCAAGTACTGAACACAATCAAATATTAGTGTCACTGTCACTTGATGGTGGATCTGGTGAAGGAAGCTCTCAGTGATCAAAATATTTATTTTCAAGACGTTGAAAATTTGTTTTGAGAATATGCTTGAGATCGCGAATATGAGGCAGATGCTGAAGGTACTGGGAAATGAGCTCTGACGCGAACAGTGGTGATGGTATAAAACATCTGCTCAAACTGAACCCTTCCAAGCTCCAAAAGGTAACAAAATATGTTTTATTTTGTTCTTCTGTAATTGTTGCTCTAATATCACAAGTTTTATATATTATCGCTACAAGTATAGATCTATCCATGTTAGACATAGATCTGGGTCGCTAAAGACCCGAATATGTAAGAATGTTTGGCGAAACAGTCATGCATTTAAGGGTTAATGTGATAGTTTCATTCTTGCATCTAAACACAATATAGTTTGTGCCGAGATTTTTCACATGAATAAATGCATAGATTTGCAAAATTTGTTTGTTTTTCCCTAATGGTCTTGTGGTCGAACTTTTGTTAAGCGTGAGGTTCTGGGTTCTAATCTGCCCTCGTACCGTTTTTTTTCTCAACAAAACAGAATATCATCAGTGATTCTATATCAAGAGCAGGGACATTTTTGTTTTGTGATTTCACAGAACGACAGTCTCTGCAACGGCGTTAAGCATTAGATTAAAGTGCTCGTCTTTGTGAAGACAGCACAGTGCACAAGCCACAAGAAAAATCCACGCCACTGATAACAGCGGCAACGAGTGCCAGATCTTTAAAATTATGCTGTGCTAGATGTGTTCAACCATGCCGCAAGACATTTTAAAAAGTGGTGGGGACAATATCAACCCTGGCAAAAAGTGATGGGGACATGTCCCACCCGTCCAACCCACAAATTATGCCTACACTCTCAAAAAAAATTTATAATAATTTTACCTTTTAGGGTACAAGTGGCCGTTACTGGGGTGGTACCCTAAAGGGTACATTTTTGTTCCTCTAAGTAGAGGAAAACAATGATTGTACTCTAAGAAATAATTGTGTACCTTTTTAAAGGTACAGTTATACATTTTGTTCCCCAAAACAACAGAATTGTAACTTTACCTTTTTTGTATGATGACAGAAATTTATATGGAAAATGTTCATCTGAAAGCTTGTGATTGACCGGTCAGAATTAAGTATTCCAGTGTACCACATAATATTGTTATATGTTGCTTCTATGCAAGATCGATCGCCCAAATATTACTTTTGCAGACTGAATATTCAATCTTTGCACATCTAAACTGGACAGCACAGGTGTAACTCATTAATCTCTTGATGTGCAAATTTTTAGACTGAGTATATAAGAGAGCAAGATGAGAGATAAATAATAATATGCAAAAGGTGACACTGGATCACTGATTAAATGTTTTATTGGATAAACAAACACACTGATATCAAACATACCCATATTTAATTTACACACTCATAATAAGCTAAATCTACTATGTGTAAATAAATACAGGACAATTCAATGTTTTTTATGCACACGTGAACTGACAATCAAACTAAGAAATCATTTGAAATATAACAATGTAAAGATGAGAGCAAACACCAAGAGGAAAGAGACACTTCAGCTGATAATACAAAAAAATATTTAAAAAATTAAAAAATATTTAAAAAGTAAAACGATGTATAGTCATTTTCAGTTTATGAGGAACAGAGGCAGGAGAGTTTTTTGGTGCGGTGCAGATAAAAAACAGGCTGAACAAAACTAGCTAGAATAAAACAAACCAAACCAGGAGCCCAAAATGTCGAATTGTACTGGTTCATCAGAATTATAAATACTCCTGAGATCATAATTGGCACATATGCGATAACCATGCTCACAGTAGTTATTAGAATGAGATAAAATGCTCTTCTCTTCATGTGGTTTTCCTCCTCTCTCTCTCTCCTTCTCTCTCCTGGTCCTGACTGCTTCAGAGCTCTGAGAACAGCCACAAGACAAAACAACTGGATGGAGAAGAAGAGGAGGAACTATGGAATGAAATTTGTGCCATAATTAAACAAACAAATCCAGCATTTTGCAAACAAACACTATCTGCTTCGCAAAGGAAATCTCGACTCGCAAACAAATAGAAAGTGATGTGCAAATACAAAGTCAGTTTGAGCGAAAACACAGAAGAGTAACAAACAAATGTACTGTGTTTTGCAAATAATAAATGAGTGAGTAAATGACAGCATATCTCACAAATAAATACAAAACATCCTACAAATTACATGTAACATTTGAACAAATCTAGTCCATACAAATGCATATCTGTCTGTTACAAGACTCGCGCAGATTTTCTCACAAATGCAGCTCGCGCAGATTTTCTCACAAATGCAGCTCGCGCAGATTTTCTCACAAATGCAGCTCGCGCAGATTTTCTCACAAATGCAGCTCGCGCAGATTTTCTCACAAATGTAGAGCAACTTCCTCTTCCAAACAGCAGATGGCGCTTTGGGTCAACACTTTTCCAGCTGACGAAATGAGCGGTGAACAGCTGAGTTTCTGTTTTACTTAATCTATTATTAATCTTTTTGAGATTTTCACTATACCGACCCTATTTCAATATAAGAAAAAAAATCACAATAGTTTAAAGATATTATTGTGACCGATCAGTGCAAAATCAGTAGTGACATGGCTGAAAACATTTAAGCTAGGCCTATTTTTTCTCATTAAAATCCATACAATTTATCCACTGTAGTGTAACAGGATATAAAAACTATTCACTTTTCTGTAATGTTATGTTATTTGTACATATGATGATAACATTTCTGTCGCAGAGAACATTTGAAATAATGTAAGGGTGTATTGTTTCACAATATAATGCAATACAAAAATACAACAATATGTATTGTTTATTCAAGTTTAGACAGATTTAGATTTAGCTTGCCTATAGAGTTGTTAATGTCACATCAAATATGGTAAATTTTGAAGGTCACACGGTATAGTGAAAATCTCAAAAAGATTAATAATAGATTAAGTAAGACAGAAACTCAGCTGTTCACCGCTCATTTCGTCAGCTGGAAAAGTGTTGACCCAAAGCGCCATCTGCTGTTTGGAAGAGGAAGTTGCTCTACATTTGTGAGAAAATCTGCGCGAGCTGCATTTGTGAGAAAATCTGCGCGAGCTGCATTTGTGAGAAAATCTGCGCGAGCTGCATTTGTGAGAAAATCTGCGCGAGCTGCATTTGTGAGAAAATCTGCGCGAGTCTTGTAACAGACAGATATGCATTTGTATGGACTAGATTTGTTCAAATGTTACATGTAATTTGTAGGATGGTTTGTATTTATTTGTGAGATATGATGTAATTTACTCACTCATTTATTATTTGCAAAACACAGTACATATATTTGTTACTCTTCTGTGTTTTCGCTCAAACTGACCTTTGTATTTGCAAATCGCTTTCTGTTTGTTTGCGAGTCGAGTTTTCCTTTGCAAAGCAGATCGTGTTTGTTTGCAAAATGCTGGATTTGTTTGTTTAATTATGGCACAAAATTCACTCCATAAGGAACTGCAGCAAGATGAACCATGAATGTGCATTAATATTTTTTAACATTGTTGTGATCAGGCAGACCACACAGGAGCCAAGTATAATTATCCAGACCACAGCGGAGCAGATCACTCTATATCTGAGAGGTTTGTACTTCAGAAAGGTTACAGGATGAACCACTGCCAGGTAACGCTCAACACAGATCAGACACTGAAACACAGTACGGCCAGTCGTGCCAAGTCCTTGCATAAACATTGCTAATGGCGCAAGAAATGAAATCCAATTCATCAGTACAAAAAACAAACTATCCAGACAGTTACCAATCTCATTAACAGACAGATTGAGGATGAAGAACTCTGATGCAACTCCACTTCCTGTTCTTGTGATGATGAGCCAAATAACATAGGAGTGTGTGGGAAGACCAAACAGGAAATTGATGCTTAATATACAAATTGCCATATTCCCCACTGGCAATGAGGCAGGGGTTGTGGAGTTGGTGGAAGCTCCGAGTGTGGTGGAGTTCATTTTCTCCTCGGTTGTCTGAGCACAGCTCACAAAACATAAGAATTATAAGCATATGGGGTTACTCAGACGACAGTTCAACATTCAAGATAAAAATAATAATAATAGTAGTAATAATAATAAAAACAAATTAGACTGATGGCACATTTTCAGTCCACCCCAGCAATTGAACACAGTTTACCTTTTTTTTTTAAAATAATAATTTAATACATTGCAGTAAGTCTACACAATGCACTCTTAAAAATAAACAGTGATTCCATATAAGAAATTCCACACAAAAAAAAAACTCTTTGGCTTTGAAGAACATTTTAAAAATCTAAAGAATGTTTTGTGCACTTGAAAAGTTCCATGTTAAAGGTCATTCATGAAATAACAGATGCCAATAAAGAACCTTTATTCCTGAGAGTATACCCTAATGATATTGAGAAAATTGCTAATTCACTTTGATGAAACAAATAGAGATCAGTTCTGTTTTACTCAAATGATCCATCTAACATACCCATGACCCCTTTAATATGACTGATTTGACCGAAGAAAATGATCATATTATCATTCAGCAGTAAAAAGAAGAATAATTCAGATTAAAAGATAAGTTTGTCACCTGAAGAGTGAATGTCCAGTCTCTCTGGGTGTATAAATCTCTGTGCTGTGTTTTGTACACTGACTTCACAAGAATATGTGCAGGCCTTCATCTGCTACACGTCACATAAAAATGTCAGATATGCAAACATTAAAAGTAAAAAAGTTTTAAATTGATTTAAAAAAAAGACTCTTGGCCGATTCTTAAATTATTTTCAGTTCAGTTCTATGGAAGCCCATTTCCGCCACTAAATAAAAAACATTTGCGTGATATAAAGTCAGAATTCTGAGATATAAAGTCGCAATTACTAGTGGTGGCGGAAATGGGCTTCCATAATGATGCATAAATCTCAATTAAAAAAAAAAATTAACCTTATGACTGGATTTGTGGTCCAGGGTCACAAATAGGACAATACAACGCTATCTCACGACCAATTCGTATGTATTTGTACGATGTGGCTAATTCGTACGAATTTGTACGACCTCACTCGTACGAATTTGTACGACCTCACTCGTACGAATTTGTACGTTTTGTCTAATCCCCAGTGACGGTTAAGTTTAGGGGCGGGGTTTGAGGTAGGTCATTCGTACAAATTCATACGAATTTGGCAAAAAAAAATTTAGCAAAAATCGTATGAATTCGTACGACTGAGGTCGTACAGATTCGTACGAATTAGCCACCTCGTAAAATATGTACGAATTGCCATGAGATCGGGTTGGACAATAAAGTATTTTATGCATTAACGGTTGTTCACTGACTGTTTGATGGTGAACACAAAATGAAATCAGCAGTTCAGATCTCACTGGCTAAGGGAAAATGTACTCATGAAAGATATCAATCCAAGACACTCGTGTTTATGAAAAGTATAAAAAGCCTTTATTTCATCATGGCTTAAGCATTAAAAACAAGAAGAAAACCCTTGAAACAATGAGCATTTTTTGAAGATGCTGGATTTGTTCATTACATTAAATCTTTAAACTATATTAATAAAATATATTCATTTATTTGAGGTTTTAGTACAGTTTTTATGTGACCTTACATTTTTACAGTGATGTGTAAATATGCATTGCCTCAAAGCAGGCTAAACTCTGATAATTATTGTGCTCTTTTAGAGAAAAGAAACAAGGGCGAAAAATGAAACTCATTTCCCATGAAAATAAAATATCACAATAGCAGGTTTTTATGAGGAACAGAGGCAGGAGAGTTTTCCAGCACGGTGCAGATACAGAACAGGCTGAACAAAACCAGCCAGAATATAACAAACCAAAGCAGGAAACCATTGTTCACGAATATATTGTGTTAGAAGGGTGTAGAGTGCTATGATAGCATATGGTATATGTATGATAGCCACATTCACAGTAGTTATTAGAATGAGATGAAACGCTCTTCTCTTCTTGTGGTTTTCTTCATATCTTTCTCTCCTTCTCTCTCCTGGTCCTGACTGCTTCAGAGCTCTGAGAACAGCCACTAGGAAAAACAACTGTATGCAGAGGAAGAGGAGGAACTGCATCAAGAAGAAGCAGGCATATGCCCCCAGGTTTAGTGGGTTTAAAATAAACCTACAAAATAAACATGGTCCAAGAGTGATTATCCAGGCCGCAGTGCAGCAGATCACTCTATATCTGAGAGGTTTGTACTTCAGAAAGGTTACAGGATGAACCACTGCCAGGTAACGCTCAACACAGATCAGACACTGAAACAGAGGACGGCCGGATGTGGCTAGTCCTTGTAAAAATGTTACTAATGTTGTGAGACATGGGAAAACAATTGACAGAATATAGAAGAAAGAATTCACTGAGTTCGCAATCTCACAAACAGAGAGATTGAGGATGAGGAACTCTGATGCAATTCTACTTTTTGATCCTGTGATGATGAGCCAGATAACATAGGAGTGTGTAGGAAGACCAAACAGGAAATTGAGGGTGAAGATGAACATTTCCAGATGGACTATTAGCTCAGTGGAAGGACTTGTGGAGTTGGTGTACGCATCAGGTCCGGTTGAGTTCATTTTCTCTAGGTTTGTCTAGGCACAGAAGCAGAAGCTCACAACTGTGATCTGTAGAAATAGAGATGTGTAAAGCTATTTCAAGTATCCAAGTAAATTCTAGATTCTTGTTAGACAAATTTGTTGGTAGAGTGCCATTTGTTTTATCAAACCTGCCCATAACCCCTGCCATCATCGCATTTGGCTTTGGCTTGCTCAGTTGGGGACACTAAATATTCAACTATATTACTGACCAGCTCATTTCAATTATCATAAAGTCATAATAGTTAGATAAAAAGTCAAAAATACGCCATGCTAAGTCATAATTATATGATAAAATGTTGCAAATAAGATTTTAAAAGTCCTCATTATGAGATCAAAAGCTGAAATTAGATTTTTTTTTAAAGTCTAAAATATGACCAAAACACACACTAAGATATTTAACAGATGAAATCATGCTTTTTTTATGCGTTTTAAATTTTTTGATTCACACTTATAATAATATTTACATTGTTGTTTTCATTTTGTGCATTTTTTTACATGCATTTTTACATTTTGAAATCAGTTTATACAACAGAAATGTATCAATCAAAAAGTTACTTTAGCTTTTCATCTAAAACTAAATTAATTTCCTATCATCACTGTAAAGCTGCTTTGAAGCAATCTGTGTTGTGAAAAGCGTTATAGAAATAAACTTGACCTGACTTTAATATGATGGATTAACACTATGCCCAGATTATGGCATCATTCGGCAGAGAAAAAGAAAATGAATGCAATTCAAAAGAGAAGTTTATCACCTGAAGAGTGAATGTCCAGTCTCTCTGAATGTGTGTATAAACCTCTGTTCTGTTTTGTGAGCTGACTTCACAGTTTCCACAAGAATACGATGTCCACACATAGCAAAGAACACATTTGCAAATATTCAATGCAAAAAATGAGGTTCAAACGTCTAGATATGTGGAAAAAAATTGGATTGATAGCTCATGATCCTACAAAAAGAGTAGTCAGCCTACGGGAATAGTGCTTTCTTTGTTGGAAAATTATATTAGTTGACAATAATATCTGTAAATAAAACTGTTTATTGCTTGTATCTAAAATGTATTTTACAATTATTCTCTTCAGACTAATATATTCTTAATAGCGAGTAGAAAAGGTGCACTGTCAACTTGAAACAAAATGAATACTTCTAATGAATTTGAATTTGTGTTGTCTTACATAAAAATATCTGGCTGCATTTGGAAATATACTCCTCACAAGGAGATGGAGGTCCATGCCTTTAAATTTACCCTAAACTGATCAATGAGATTGATAATATCAGGATTATTTTTTAATCTTTTTTTTTTTAAGAAATTGTCACATGATGAGTGAATGTAAATTTGAATCTTGGCTTCCACAGGTGGCATGTCAAACACATGCTATGGGAATTCTTACCTAATATGATATTTAGAAGGACCCAACATTATAAGAAATTATGGGACAATAATGTACACACAACCAGTCAAAACTTTTGTATTTCTTTATATAATATTTTCCAAATTTTGAATAACCGTAAAGGCATGCAACTCATAAAAATGAAAGGAATATAGAGTGACAAAACTCGATTTGAGCTTCTTTGTCTCTGCACACTCTGGACATTCACTCGACTAGCTTAATGAGGTTTTTATGTACAAGAAGGTCAGTTTGCAGTTCTGAACATTTTTAAGTAAACAGAAGAGTGAGGGACAAATCAAACAGTAAAATATCGCATTATCAGGTCTTATGAGGTACCATGGCAGAAGAGTTTTCCAGCCCGGTGCAGATAAAGAGCAGGCTGAACAAAACCAATCAGTATAAAACAAAACAAAGCAGTCAACCACAATAACATAATGTTTTGTATTAAAGCGGTTAATAATCCAAAAAGAGTGAATGGTACATATATGATAACCATGCTCACGGTAGTTATTAAAATGATCTTAAACGCTGTTCTTTTCTTGTGGTTTTCCTCCTTTCTCTCTCTCCTTCTCTCTCCTGGTCCTGACTGCTTCAGAGCTCTGAGAACAGCCACAAGACAAAACAACTGGATGGAGAGGAAGAGGAGGAACTGTAGCGGGTAGAACCATGCATATACATGATACATTTTATATATTGAAATTAAAAAGCAAAACAAGCAAGAGCCAAGAATAATTATCCAGGCCACTGTGCAGCAGATCACTCTATATCTGAGAGGTTTGTACTTCAGAAAGGTTACAGGATGAACCACTGCCAGGTAACGCTCAACACAGATCAGACACTGAAACAGAGGACGACCGGTCAAGCCTAGGCTTTGTAGAATATATATGAGGCTTAAGAAAACAGATGAGACATGAGAAAGCAGTGATAATGGTGCAAAATGAGCAACAAGTGATAGTAGCCATAAGAAACAATTCAGACAATTGGCAATCTCACAAACAGAGAGATTGAGGGTGAAGAACTCTGATGCAATTCCTGTTCCTGTGACGATGAGCCATATAATATAGGAGTGTGTAGGAACACCAAAAAGGAAACCAATGATGTACAAACAGATTTCCAGACTATCCAGTAAACCAGTGGACTGAGTTGTGGAGTTTGTAGATGTTTCAGGTGTGGTGAAGTTCACTGTAGAGTTGTTCATCTTCTCTGTGTTTGTCTTTCTCAGTTCAGCAGCTCACAAAACAAGATCTTGGAAAATAGAAGTGTAAATATAACAGGTTAAATACAATTTGACCACAACACTGCCTTTAAGGAACAAGTCTAATAACACAAATAGAGTGAGATCAACCTGCTATACTGTAGTTAATTATATTACCTAATCCTCATATTTTCAAATGAATCAAAAAGAGTTTGTCACCTTGTAAATGTCTCGTGATCTCTGCGCAATGTTTGCTAGTCTGACTACAAAGAATGTATGAAACCATGCAACATGCAAATATATGCAAATATTTCATGTAAAAAAAATATTGACTGGCTTATGGTCATTTATGTTCATTAATGGAAAATATATAGCTATAGTGAACTGTCCAGCACATGATGTAGGGTCTAGTCTGCTTTGTTAAACTGGTGTTTTCTTTTACGGGGAGTATGGCCCGTGGAATGTATTGCCAGAGCAAATACAATTTAAATCTAGCTGGGATTAAATTTGCTGGATCATAACAGGAGTTCCAACAACTGTGCATGTGCGTGTGTCTGAACTTTTAAATAGGCTGCCTCTGAAAGCTTAATGATATCGCAAACTAGCATTTGGTATAATTCTAAGTTATTGTAATCATAATCTTTCAGCATTGCAAAATAAGGTAGATAAAGATGGAATGCTTGATTTTCATCTAAACTGATTTCAGGAAAAAACATTAGCTTACATAAGTTTATGAATCAACACAATTCAGCAAAGTCCTGACGACCATGGTATTGTTGTATATTCTTGGGGGAAAACTTTTTCAAATTCAAATGAGTTTGTCACCTAAAAAGTGAATGCCCAGTCTCTCTGAATGTATTTATCCGTACTGTATGACTCCATGTCACAACACAAAATGAGATGCAAATATTTCAAGTGACAAACATGTTTTTCAGATAGCTTTCTGATTAACATTTGAAACAATACAACATGTTAATTTGAGTTGATTTAAAGACAAGATGTTTCACATGAAAAGTACAATGCATGCTAACAATTGTTAATTATAGATTCACTAAATATTGACTTTATATGAAGATATAAAGATACAAGCTCCTTTTAGAGATTCAACTTCAGTGTTTTGTGACAAATATGATGCATCATATGGAATCAATTTGAAATATTGTACAATTGGTCTATGGAAATAAATATTCTGTTCTTTATCAAATCGTCTATGAAAGCATGTGACACTGTGTTAGAGATAAATTATAAATGCTTTTATTTTGAAAATAAATATTCTGTTCTTTATCAAATCATCTATGAAAACATGTGACACTGTGTTAGAGATAAATTATAAATGCTTTTATTTTGAAAACATACAAATGACTGATAATACATCAACTAAATGGTGTGGTGGATATCTTTATCATCTCACTTTTCCTCATCTCAAGGGAGGTTTATTATTAATGGACACAGATACAACCTCTTGGCTATTTTCACCATTGCAGGAAAAAAAAAAGATATGACCTTATGTTATTCAAACAATATGTCATATACGTTATGGGGTAAGTTGTCACAACCCTCCCATTAAACAGCCTATTATGGGCTTTTCAGCAGAATTTAAGAAGCATTATAAAGCATGAAAATGCAAAAATATCAATTGTAACATATCTTGACAAGACTGAAATGTTTTAAAGGAGTGAGAGTTGTTAGGGAGGTTTAAAGAAGGGCAGTTTCCCAACTCGCCGTAGATAAAGAAAAGCAGGTACAAAACCACCCAGCACAAAACAATACAAGCTAAACACACTTACTTCCTTAACATCTCTTTGTAGCAGAATGTAGAGGAATCTTGAGATCATAAAAGGAACAACTACGATTAGCATAGTCACAGTCAATATTGCAATGATCCTAAACGCTCTTCTCTTCATGTGGTTGTCCTCCTTTCTCTCTCTCCTTTTCTCTCCTGGTCCTGACTGCTTCAGAGCTCTGAGAACAGCCACAAGACAAAACAACTGGATGGAGAGGAAGAGGATGAACTGCACAAACGAAAACCACATGAAAATGTTGAGTGACAGTAAAATTAACATGCAGAAAAAGCACGATCCAAAGCCCGCTATCCAGGCCACAGTGCAGCAGATCACTCTATATCTGAGAGGTTTGTACTTCAGAAAGGTTACAGGATGAACCACTGCCAGGTAACGCTCAACACAGATCAGACTCTGAAACAGAGGACGGATGGTGATGATGTTTCCTGTTAAAAACCTCAATGTCATCAAGGGCGCTAATTCTTTGTGACTTGGACTGACTGCCTTCTGCAAATAAATCAAAGCAAACAGACAGAAAATGATCTCACAAACAGAGAGATTGAGCATAAGTAACTCTGATGAAACTCCATTTCGTGTTCCAGTGACGATGAGCCATATAACATAGGAGTGTGTAGGAAGACCAAACAGAAGACTGAAGATCATCACAAAAATTTCCATAGTGTCCATTGGTGTGTTTTTAAATGCAGTAAGGTTAGTTGATGGGAAAACCTCAAATGTGGGATCCACAGCAGAGTAGTTCATCTCTCTGTACTTCCCTCTAAATACAGATTCATTCAATTAATATCAAACTTTGTTATGAAACGTTTTTAATGTTCATATATTTAGGTTTGTATATACAAGCATGTCACTGCCTACTTATTGTGTGCAAAAATGACATCATCTATCTTTGTAATAAAATTGAAATCAACTTGTTTGACATGTCTTTTTTAATAATTTTTAAAATTTAGTTTTAAATTTTAAAAATACTTTAATATAAAGGATTTATTACCTTGACAAGTCAATTTCCAGTCATTCTTCAAAAATCAAATACAATTTTATACCATACAACGGGTATAAAAACTAAAATTAAAAATCCAGCGGAGCGCACGGTATTGTGAAGTAGCTCTTTTGTACTGAGAAATTAATTTACATTTCACATAATTTATTACCATTCAGCCCTGGCATGCAAATGTAGGTCAGGTGATATTTTCTCTGTTCCTCAATATGGAACACTAGAACACCTTAAAGGCCCAGTTGGAAAAAAAAACAGCATATGCTGGTTAGTTTTGAAGCACGGCAGCTGGTTTTAGCTAGTTTAAGCTGGTACTGAGCTGATCATAAGATGGTCCGGAGCTGGAGCTAGTTGATTAGGACCAGCTTAGGACCAGCTTAAACCAGCTGCCTTGCTTCAGAACATACCTAACCAGCATATGTTGAGGTTTTTTTTTTTTCAGTTCACTCTAAAAGAAAAATCAAGTCATCATTTACTCACTCTGGTGCTGTTCTGTTCGCTTTCCTTCAGTGTTTCTGCTCATTATCATCAGGTGTTCATCATCAATGCTCAATCATCTCTTAATTATCTCATTAACATCAACACTGCTTCAATGGTACTTTAACTCAGTAGTGAGCACACACACGAAAACTAGGCAGTGTTAATTTAACATTGGTGTTTTTCTGTGTACTATTACATAAATCTTACCTGTTTCATTTACGTAAATCTGACATATATGAATCACATTCAGTTTATCAATACAATTACATAAATCTTGTTACATTTATGTATGACTTACAAATATGAATCACATTAAGTTTATTTTATTTTTTTTAGTTAAAATTATGTAATCCAAATGCATGGATATTGTATATGCACTTCAAATACATAAATCTTATGTTTAGGCATGATTTTTCTTTTTTTGAGTGCTGTGTGCTCTTCTTTCTTTATGGACCACAAAAGGTGAATTAAAAAAAAAAGTCCTGCTTGCGATCGTCCATCTAATGGCAGTGAACAGTGACCAGTATTAAAGGAACATGCCGCCTTTTTGAGACTTTAGCTTATTCACCGTATCCCCCAGAGTTAGATAAGTCCATACATACCATTCTCATCTATGTGTGCCATAACTCTGTCTGAAGCACCCACCGCTAGCCTAGCTTAGCACAAAGACTGGAGGTAAATGGCTCCATCTAGCCTATGCTCAATAAGTGACAAAATAACGCCAACATTTTCCTATTTACATGTTGTGATGTGAATAGTTACATTATTACATATTACGCAGTGCCTGACAATAGTCCCCAGCACGCTCTCTGTGCAAGCAGGTTGTCACGTTGGTTATGTTGACGGAAGTTAGCCTATTTTCAGGCGCTGTGTAATATCATTGGGCTTGCTTCAACTATGGTACGGCAGTAAATTTCCATGATTACTATGCAGGAATGAGAGTATAGTTCCTAACCATATCGTTCTAGAAAATCGCAACTTTTCATTTTCCGTCGGTCTTAGTACACAAAGTAACTATACACATCACAACATGTAAATAGGAAAATGTTGGCGTTATGTTGTCACTTATTGAGCAGTAGGCTAGCCGGAGCCATTTACCTCCAGTCTTTGTGCTAAGCTAGGCTAGCTGTGTGTGCGTCAGACAGAGTTATGGCACGCACGGAGATGAGAAGGGTATGTATGGACTTATCTTACTCTGAGGGATACGGTGTATATATACGATTATACGGAATATATACGAATATATACGGTTTTGGCGATAAACAAACTGAAACTGAATGCATTATTTAACGAAATTCTTGACTTTGGCCGTTGGTCTTCTGTGCAATGATGTGTGTTCATGAGACTCTGTTAGCGCCGTCCAGTTCACTCCATTTCACCCAGAAAAAACACACAAGCTGTGAGAAATAATGATAAACAAAAACACCACTTGAAATACAACCCATGTACCGTCTTCTCCAAGGTGAATATGTCCGCGGTGTTCGTCGCAACAAGAAGTTATCGCGTTCACTTCTGTCAACTGTCATTCTGACAGTCTTCAGACAAACAGTGTTCCGGTACAAGAAAGTACACTGGTACTTTTTGGGGATGGTGTTGTATTTCATGCTGTGTATTTGTTAAAAAACTTGTGACCTTTTCGAGACGGAGTGGAGAGTCTCACGAACGCGTACGTCAGCCAAAACCAACGGCCAAGGTCAAGAAATGTGTTAAATAATACATAATTTTTTTTTTTTTTTTTTATTGACAAAAAACTGCAAAATACAAAACTCTCGTAGGAGAAATAGAATATACACATACATGTAATTACAAATGTTGTCAAAATACAAAAGTTACTAATTAAACAGAAAACAACAACAAAACAACACATACATAACATTTCTGTTTGTTTTTCACCAAACCTTATCGTATATACCCCCAGAACACTTGGAATAAATGCCACGTGCTGCATGGAATCAATCTGTGATAATTTTGCGTCTTTTTTTTATCTTGATGGTCGCTATTCACTGCCATTATATGGATGAGCGCGAGAGGATGCAGCATTCACATGCTAATCGTCCACATGAAGGAACAGTAACCTGTAAACGCCCCCATCACCTCAGTAAACAAACACCAAGCTTCATCATCTTTTTATCGAATTTGGACGACACGCTGTGAGGATTATGGACTAAACTCAGAAGAAGAAGAACGCAATGAACCCAGGAGGTAAGAATCTTTCCCCAGTTACATTAGTTAAAGGGTACATGACACACACAATTATGTTAAAGGGGTGATGAACTGAGAAATCAACTTTCCCTTGAGCTTTTGATATATAAAAGGTCATGGTAATATAAGAATATCCTGTAAGTTTCAGAGCTGAAAACTTCCCTGTTAGTCAAAGAAAAGCTTTTATTGACACCAGACCCAGGAAATGAGAGCTCTCAGAATATGCGATCTCTTACGTAACAGGACCTAGATGCCGCCTCTACAGATAAATATTCTGTAGCCCCGCCCGCCGACTCGTGAGCTAAGGATCGTCCCTGCATAAGCTTCCTTCTGAACACACACTTATGTGAGTAGGCTAAAACATGTTTTTTTATATGTTAGTTTTGCATAACATTACAGATCGTTTGAAATCTATTGATTACATACCTTAGCACATTGTCACAGGGTGGAGAAGGTGTTATTGAATTGGTTCACTCGTGATCGGACTTGTAAAGTTATGGGCCAGGCGTGAGTGTGTGTGAGTGTGTCCGCCTGCGCGAGTGAATGTGTCCGTCCGTCCGCGCGAGCAAGTGAATGAGAGTCAGCTCGCTCGAGTGAGTGTGTGTGTCAGCGCGAGTGAGTGAGTGTGTGTGTCCGCACGAGTGAGTGTGTGTGCATTTCCCCCAGACGATTCTTGTGACTGACGGTAGCTGAAACTCATTAAATATGCAAATCTTATCCAATCCTAGCCGTGGGTATTTACTTCCAAGTCTTCAGTGCGGCACGCCCATCAAAACCGACCGTTTCTTCAGAGAGCTTCACAACCATGTCAGAAAATAGCCTATTACTTATTCATTATGATGTTTTTGAATGTAAAAACCACACAAACGTCATAAGTTGACCTCAGACAACAGTATAAAAAAATTTAAAAAGCCAGTTCATGACACCTTTAATCTTGAGGACCTAGAGTAGTATTGTATCCTTCATATCTACAAAGAGTCTTTATTTTTATCATATTTATAAAATAACAGATACACTGTACCGATTCTTTCTGAAAACAGCCGAAGGCGTGCAGTGGGCGGAGCTAAATAGAGCACACACACACACACACACACACACACACACACACACACACAATACATTCATGTAATGAATGCCATAATGCCTCCCTGGATAACTTTCTATTCTATATAGGTTTTTGTAGTTTACATTATATGCACTTATGCGCCTATTGCCAATAAAACAAGACATTTGATGCAGTTTCCCTCACAACATGCGGTTTCGACTCATGACCGGAAACGAACACACTTGCAGAACTCCGTTGCTGCTCCAGAAAAACAAACTGCATCCACTGTTTCCTTAATGCTTGGTTATTTGGAAGCTGAACAAGGATATCTTTCCCTCACATCCAAAAACACACTTCTTTAGTGACATTGATTTTGTGGTCTAAAAACAAAATGGCAGCGCAGCCGACGGCTCCCGTAAACCTGAACAAAGCTCATTGATGGACGTGTTCTTGTTCTCACTTATGTGTGCATGTGCTCATATGGGAGAAGTGCCCATACAAGGAATTCCGCCCTTTATGACTTCATATAGGACCATACTCGACAAACTTTTCAAAACTTGTTCGAAACCGGAAGGAGTGTATTTGGCACAGAAATACTGTCATACGTCCAACAATTTTTTTTGTTTACATTTTGGCATGTTTAGCATGAGAATCAACTCTTTAAAAGTGTAAATAAGTCAGAATGCATGATATAGAATTAGACCACCATCCCTTCCCCCCTTTAACGTGTTTGTGTGCATAAACAGATGGCGCACTGAATCATTCTTTGTTTATTTTAGTTCAAAGTTTTCATATAAACGATTTTAATTACCTCAACAAACTACATCATTAAAAAGATTTAAAGCTACACTGTGTAACCTTTTTAGTTTATTCTTAGCTAAAAACACTTAGTTCTTTCAAAAATATATGTGCTCATTAATGTATATTTACTTCTTTCAAGTAATAAAGTATTCTCGTAAGTTTATAATATGCCATTGAAAATACATACGGGTAAGGGGTTCGAATGGGGGTCGCCATGTTGCCCCTCCATCTTGAAAGTACATTAGCCAAAGAGGGACATACCCGTAATCAAGCTTCGCCTTTCGCGTTTTAACACTCTGTAACGAGTAGGAAAATAGTGTGGCCCCTTTAAGAGCATTCGCCCCGGTTGGAGCGCCTGCGTTCTGTGTGTGTGTGTGTGTGTGTGTCAAGTCAAGTCAACTTTATTTATATAGCGCTTTTAACAATGTAGATTGTTTCAAAGCAGCTTTACAGTGTTAAACAGCAAAATAATGCAGCCTAATTTTATTCAGCTGTATAGCCATTTGATGTCATCAGTTCATTTCAATTTCCATACGGTGACAGTGTGGGCTTTAGATCAATAATTAGATCAGTAATTTAGTTTACATGGTTAAATTAGTTTATTAATTAGATTTATTTCGATGTTTAGTTGAAAAATATAGTGTCCCCAACTGAGCACGCCAAGCCAGAGGCAACAGTGGCAAGGAAACCAAAACCCCATCAGGTGACCTAATGGAGAAAAATAAACCTTGGGAGAAACCAGGCTCAGTCGGGGTGCCAGTTCTCCTCTGGCCAATTTACAAACAACGTATTATTATTATTATTATTATTCTGGCTGCTTTACAGGTCAGAGGTCATAATAGATCGGAATATTCAAAGGACCGAAGGCAACACGCTGGAGACGGGTTTATTGAGGATGATGTTGATTAAATAATTATTAAAGTGCAATATTCGAATGATCGGAGGCAATACGCTGGAGACGGGTTTATTGCGGATGACATCGATTTAAGTATTATTTAATGGTAATATTCGAACAATCGGAGTCATCACACTGGTGACGGGTTTATTTAGATGACGTGTCGATGAGGCAGTTGCAGGGGGAGGATAATTGACACGGTCTCTGCAGACACTTCGGGGTCCTGTGTTGGTCTTCTCTGGTCCACCATCTGATTAGGATACGGCCCAGATCTGGCTGACTGCAGTAAACCTCGGGATAAAACAGAGAGAATATCATTAGCGTAGATGGCATTCTTCTGATGATGTAACGTGTACATCAGGTGTTATGGGAAGTGTTCCCGGTTCCGGCTGACCTAGTTAATGCAGCCTAACAATCAATTAATTGAAAAAGTGTTTTATGTGTATGCCACAGTAAAGAGATGTGTTTTTAGTCTAGATTTAAACTGACAGAGTGTGTCTGCTTCCCGAACAGTGCTAGGAAGACTGTTCCAGAGTTTAGGAGCTAAATAGGAAAAGGATCGACCGCCTGCAGTTGATTTGGATATTCTCGGTATTAACAACTGGCCAGAATTTAGAGATTGCAGTAGACGTGATGGA
Organism: Romanogobio albipinnatus; assembly: GCA_023566225.1. NCBI lineage: Eukaryota > Metazoa > Chordata > Actinopteri > Cypriniformes > Gobionidae > Romanogobio > Romanogobio albipinnatus. The sequence continues at coordinate 38,851,371 of CM042255.1, read as the reverse complement.
GTATAATATGTTACTAATATGTGTGTGTGTGTGTGTGTGCACTGCGCCTCGAGCTCCCATGTGTGCGGATTATTTTCTGTCTTCTGTTGCTAACATTCATTTATTTTGGTTTTGTTGGGTAATGCTGTGGACGGAAGTGGAGTTTGTGCCGGACTCTTGTGGGGGGTTCCGCGGGGAATAAAGTGCGGGCTGTTTGATGTCAATCGCCTCCGTGTTTGCATCGACTCCAGTTGCGTTGAGTGAGCTATCCGTATTTTTCACCCGGACACACGCGTTACAACTCGATGGCGAATGTGAAGAGGGAGATTGCTGGATCGAACTGGAAGCCATGTTAATCTTGGACTAAATCGGCCACCGTAGGAGTTAAAACAAAATCGGAATTGGGAGGAAAAGAAACTAATATTTACTGGATGGTCATATACCCTTTCACCGCTAGATGGGGGAAAATATCACACAGTGTAGCTTTAAGACTCAAGCTTCAGTATTTGACCTCTATTTTATTCTGAAAATCTTTGTCAAGAGTTATGAAAATGAAAAAAGTAGTCGATACCTTAAATATGAATTATGACAGACAGCCGCTCCTATTCAGAAAAAAAACTCCTGTAAGGTCGAGAAGAGTAATATTTATAAAATTTTAAGCGAAAATGCGGTGTTTTGACTGTGCAGTACCACTGAACATTCTCATGTACTGTTATTCATTCGTACTGAGAAATGGAGGATGATCTCCTACTTATTCATCAAGAATCCACAGAAATAAATATTATTTTAAAGTATATTAAAATAGAAAATCATTATTTTAAATTGTAATGATATATTTCACAATATTACTGTTTTTTTTCTGTATTTTTGATCAAATAAATGCAGGCTTGATGAGCATGAGGCTTATTTCAAAAACATTAAAAATAGTAATGTGTCCAATCTTTTGACCGGTACTGTATATAATTTGAAATATAATAGGCATATACAAAATTTTGTTCACATGCTGTGCAATAATACATGCATGCATGAGACAAAAATCATGTTTTCTGTTAAGAGTGGACATTATATTAAGATTAATACAAAAGTTTATCCTGTTATCAGTATATGCTCACAGTTATGAGATGTTTTTTGTTTTTGTTTTTTTTATCTCACAGATTTGAGAATCATAGCGACGTGATACTGGCCCGAATATGACTTGAATATGGTGAAGGTGAGTTCACTGACTGGAAGAATTATTTTTTTTCTTCTCAGTGCATAGAAACACCAAACACTTTGGAAATGCCAGGTATGTGATGTTCACTTATATCTTTGAATAGGATTTATTTCCAGGAATATCTGTGTACTCAAAATGTGCCTTTGGCTCTCAATTATATTATTACCTATATACTAAATAAACATATATATATATATATATATATATATATATATATATATATATATATATATATATATATATATATATATATATATATATATATATAATCTCCCTCTCACATACCTGACTCAAAGGCTCATTCATTATGCAGCTCATTATGCGTATATTTGTCTTCTGGTGTGAATCAAAGCATTATCCATGATCGTTCACACCTCTTCGCATATGGCCTTTGTAAACAAAAAAAGTTTTTTATAAAATTTAAATCAATATATAGTTTTTTGTGAATGAGGCACAATGCTTTTTTTTACATAATTTTGAAGCAAAAACTTCAGGCAACAACATCCATTAGTCAAAAATCTTGTGGACACATAATTACTATGTTTTTTGGCCTCTTTTCAGTGAAATATTTTGGGGTTTTTTCAAAAACCATGCAGAAATGTTATTCTCTCAAAAATACAAGCACGTATGTTGCTCAGATATTGCGGTAGCCCAGTTCGTGCTGAATACAGTGTAATGACACTTTGCCATTAATGTGTTCATAAGCAACTGAAAAAAGCACAAATGTTAGAACATGTCTAAGCTTCTAAAGGGCCCCAAAACTGGCTCCACATCTTAAAATATGCAGGTGTCATTGTTTTGTCTCAAAATGCCAACCAGTACGTTTATAAAAGCTACTTAAATGAACTAAGACTAATCATGGCTTTTTTACATTTTTATGTTATTTTTATTATTTTATTATGTGCCCCATTGTCACATTTGTGTCTGTGCAATGGGAGTTATATTTGCCAGAGAGAAAAAATAAACCCTATCCTAAGAGATTTTATTTAAATAAGGTGGTTTTCACATGCATGAATGTGAAATGTGGATGCACAGTCTTTCTGAGTATAAATCACTCGCTTGTGCTTTGCTTTGTTGACTGACTTATAAACACCTGAGATGTGAATACGATCAAATATACATGATACATATTTGAATACATATTTGAAACTACAGCACTTGGAACATTTGTATTTGAATACATGATATATGTACATAAATGTTATTTATTTGTTACATTCATTCACTAGATAATTAGACTGAAGCTACAAAAAGAAAAAGACAGCTCCTTTTAGAGATTTAGTTTAGGTGTTTAAGTGTTTGAGAAGTCAATGTGTCGCAAAGTCAATGCGAATCTGAATACTATGCAAAATTAGTAAAGACTTACAGGTAAAACTCTAAAAATTGGAATATAGGGCAAAAGCTATAATTTTGATCATTATGGTTTACAGCATATGAAAACCCCAAATTCAACATCTCAGAAAATTAGAATGTTTCAAATGTGACAACTTGACCCAGTCACCTCTATTTGTCTCAGAAAAATGTAGGTTTAATGAGTGAGATGGGCTATTGTAACGTACTGCTCTGAGACAGAAGGTTTAGGATCCAAACACAGCTTTATTAAAGGGTAATCCACACTCATATTAGTCATCGAACAGGCAAGAGAGGTCATAACATGTAATCAGTCCAATAGGGCAAACAAGACAAGAGAGACAGGCAAACGGGTTATCCACAGAACAGGCACGAAATCCAAAACCAAGAGACATGAAACCAGGGAGAATGCTCAGAAATGCAGTATAGACAAACAAAACTTTGCCATGAATGACAGAGTGAACAAAGTTTATATAGGCTGGAGTAATGGGGTAATGAGGTAATGAGACACAGGTGCAAACAATGAGTGATGATGAGTCCGGGCAAAGGATTATGGGTAATGTAGTCTTTGATGGAATGACAGTCCGGGTTGGAGTGCCCTCTGTTGGTGATCACGGGCACTCACACTGGTGAATTGTGACAGCTATGGAGGTTTGATGAAGGGCAGTTTTCCAGTTCGTCTGAGATAAAGAAGAGCAGGTACAAAACCACCCAGCACAAAACAATACAAACTAAACAAGTTAATTACTGAAATATCTCCCTGTGTCAGAATATATAACAATCTTGAGATAATAAAAGGGCCAAATAAAAATAGCATAGTCACAGTCATTATTGCGATGACATGAAACGCTTTACTCTTCATGTGGTTTTCCTCCTCTCTCTCTCTCCTTCTCTCTCCTGGTCCTGACCGCTTCAGAGCTCTGAGAACAGCCACAAGACAAAACAACTGGATGGAGAAGAAGAGGAGGAACTGCAGAAATGAAATCCATATAAATGAGATGAATGTCACTACAGTGACGAGCACACAGGATCCAAGACCTGTTATCCAGACCACAGCGGAGCAGATCACTCTATATCTGAGAGGTTTGTACTTCAGAAAGGTTACAGGATGAACCACTGCCAGGTAACGCTCAACACAGATCAGACACTGAAACACAGGACGGATGGTCACAATGTCTCCTGTTAAAATTCTTAGTAGTAGAACCAAAGGCAATTGGTATTTGAGACTTGGAATCATCAACTTCGGCAAATAAATCAAAGAATACAGAGAGAAAATGATCTCACAAACGGAGAGATTGAGGTTGAAGAACTCTGATGCAACTCCATTTCCTGATCCTGTGACGATGAGCCATATAACATAGGAGTGTGTAGGAAGACCGAACAAGCCACTGAAGATGAAAACAGAAATCTTGAGAGCGGTCACTGGTGTGATTTCATTTGCTGTGAGGTTGGTCAATTGGAACCGCTCGCACGTGGGAGATTCGTAAAAGCAGTTCATCTCTGTGTATGTCTGTCTATAATGTGCAAAAAGCGAAAGTTGAAATAATTTTAAATCTAGATTCTCAGCGGTTACATCACCTGAATCAATGTAGTAAAATCAATGTAGTCTTATATTAAATGACTTTTTAAACATGCTACATTCTTACAATTTTCAATAAAAATGTAATGCCTTAAAACTTAAGAATTGTATTTTTATTGTCCCATTTAATATAACGCAGACTAACACATTTGTATCTGATAAACCTAAATGAAAGTATTACTAAAAACGTGAGAATGAATATTACGAAATATTATAATCTTACTTCGTTTCCTGAGGTGCGGTTACAATCCAATGGGAAGCCCAGTATAAGTGAAGTACAATCTCTGTTGTGCAGGGAATTTCATTTCACAGCTCTCATATACACACACACACACACACACACACACACACACACACACACACACACACACACACACACACACACACACACACACACACACGTTACTGCCATTGAATCCTGATATGCAAATGTACTGAAAAGGAACAAAAAGATAGATGATGCCATTTAAGGTCTTTTTTCTCATTTATTTAGTAAACTTGATTTATTGTCAAAGAAAAGAGCAAGGGTTTAAGAATTCTCACTTCTACAACCTAGCAAAAATTATGGAATCACCGCACTTGTTAACCCAGATTACTTTATTGTTATTTAATTGTAAGGAAATATTGCCCCAACGAGAAATGTACAGGTGTACATTGAAATTTTGGATACTTTTCTCATTCCATCGATAGAAAATGGATGATAATTCATCTAGCCACAGAGCAAAAATTGTTGGGCTCACTTTATATTAGGTGGTCTTAACTACTATGTACTAACATTTAAATTAATAACTTGATACAATGCACTTATTATATAAATCTGATATTATTTTAATCTTATATCTGTTATGTAACAGTTGAGATATTCTTTAATGCTGATCTAAACAGCAGAACACACAAGCCGGGTTTAAATCCCAGTTGTGCAGATGGGGTGTGTTGTAACACTGCATTACAGTGAGCCCCTATTAGAACTATGCTATTATATTCTATACTTGTATGAATTCTTTTGAGAAACCATAAGAACATGGGGAATAATGACTGAGAGTCAAAGTTCAGAAATGATTCATAATTATTATATTTTGAACTATGCTGTATAGCTGTATTTAGCTGTGTTTGTTGTCAAACTCAAAAGTTAGTATATTTTAAATTATTAAAAAATGCCATTATTTTATTTTAAAAAGTTAATAATTGTATTTTATTGACAAAATATTTTAGTTTGTCTTGGATATTTTTTTGATTATATCACATAACATTTTAAGCTGTCATTTGGTCATGTTACATCGTGCCCCTCACATGTTACAATGTACCCCACCTATGGGGCATGTTGTCACATTTCACTTCTATTCTTTCGGGGTAAATCAAGAAAAAAGTATACACTGAATTAGTGAAACAAAACCACATAATTGTACTAGACATGTGTGAGATTGATGTGGGGAAAAATAAATACTCTGAACCCCAAGTGGATTTACACAAACTGAGACAGTCAAAAAGCGTCAAAAAGCCCTGCGTTCCCCTGCTACTGCATGACACAAGTGTATAATAGCAAGGGCTAATTTACCTACAATTATCGCATTGCATTGTCATCGAAGCTGGATAGTAGTCATGAGGATAAGAACTGTTTCTGCTTGTTTCTGGAATTGCTGTATGGAGTATTGAATTTGGTCTGGGGCCGTATTCACAAAACATCTTAGGGCTAAAAGTAGCTCCTAACTTGACAACTTAAGAGAAACTCTTAAAAATAATGGGCATAGTCCTAATTTTGGGACTCCAACATTTTTGCTTTAAAAGTATTTCACAAAGCATTTTAGCGCTAAAACTAGCTTCTAAATCTCAGAAAAGTTACAAGTAGTCAAGAGGACTCCTAAGTCACTAAAACCAAATCACAAACAATCCTAATGGCTGTTGCAGACCTTTCTCCCCTTTCTCTCTTCCACTTTTCTTCTTATCTACTCACTGTCCTATCATAACAAAAAGGCAAAAATGCCATAAATAATAATTATTTAATAAATAAATAAAATAGAAAATAATGTCTGATTACGTGTGGCAGTTGTTTCACAAGTTCATGCTTACAAATGATCGGATGATCGGAGTTGTCAGAATAATAATCATACGCTGTTTGTTAATTGGCTAGAGAAGAACTGGCACCCCGACTGAGCCTGGTTTCTCCCAAGGTTTATTTTTCTCCATTAGGTCACCTGATGGGGTTTTGGTTTCCTTGCCACTGTTGCCTCTAGCTTGGCTTGCTCAGTTGGGGACACTAAATTGTTCTAAATTTTTCAACTAAATATCCAAATAAATCTAATTATTATACTAAATTAACCATATAAACTAAATTACTGATCTAATTACTGATCTAAAGCCCACACTGTCACTGTATGATAATTGAAATGAGCTGATGACATCACCGTTTTCTCCAGAATGGCTATACGGCTGAATAAAATTATGTTGCATTATTTTCCTGTTTAACACTGTAAAGCTGCTTTGAAACAATCTGCATTGTTAAAAGCGCTATAAAAATAAGATTGACTTGACTTGAGTTGACTTGATAGCGTAAGGGTGCGTTCACACTTGTAGTTCGGTTCGTTTGGTTTGTTTGGTCCGGACCAAAAAACAAAATCAAAACATATAGTCCTGGTCCGCTTAGCGTTCACACTGGCATTTTTAACAGCGAACCTAAAGTTACTGAACCAAAGGCATAGGGATACGGTCACAACCTGATGGGTCGGCTTTTATGACGTATATTTCGCGATGGAGCTTGCTTACCGAACATTCAAAACAATGCTGTGTGCTGGATTAAACGCGGTCATTTTATGCGTGTATGGTTTTGTTTTTACCAGCTGAGAACTCACAAAGAGCTCATAAAATGTTCAAAACATTCAAAACAGTACCAGGATTTCCTCCGTTGTATGCAGAAACGAAGATCTGCATATTGATGAGGCACTTTACCTCCTCGTTGCTCCACGTTTGCCCTCGACTTATTTTGGATACACCGATCTTTCCGCGTCGTCAAATCAGCTGACTTGTAGCGGCATTGTGTGAAATCACGTCCTGTTTTTGGTTCGTTTCCATGTCTTTGGTCCGTGTTGCGTCATATATCAATCGAACCGCACCAGAGTTCGTTTGGTACGGGCCGAGACCCATCTTGTTTGGTGCGCACCAGGGTTCGTATGGCAGCGTTCACATATGTTCAAATGAATCGCACCAGGGATCCTTTTAATCGAACCAAACATGACAAGTGTGAACGCACCCTAAAAGAGTAAAATAAGCCTATTTGCCATGTTGTCCGAGAGGATCGAGGTCTCTGAGCTTTTAGCCCCAAATTGTAGTATTGCCCCGAATCCCTGACTGGGCCAAGAGTGAGGAGTCGGGGTGGTGGAGGGATGCAGAAAACTCTCGAGGTAACTAGATGAGTCGGCTGTGTATACTGTACGACTCCTCTTGAGCTGATTAACCTGAAATTTGTCGCTTGAATTCTACAATCTCTGATAATTAGCTGAACATATACTTGTTTAAATAGTGACACATAGCCTACTTTTTAAAATCTTTATTCGAATATGGCAACATGAGATGTTCAATCACTATGTGTATAGTGTTGGCAATTTTCTAATCAACTCTAAATAAGAGACAAATCTTAATAATTTAATAAAATGGTTTATTCTTTTGCAAAAGAAGAGTCAACAGTCGTACAGCCATCTGAATGTCTGCAGAGCATTGCCTGCAAGTCATAACAAAAGTTCAGCTCTTATAGTTGTTTTCAAACAAGGTCACACACCACTCATCTCCTCAAGAGGCTACAATTTGCACGAGCTCACCAAAATTGGACAGTTCAAGACTGGAAAAATGTTGCCTGGTCTGATGAGTCTCGTTTTCTGTTGAGACATTCAGATGGTAGAGTCAGAATTTGGTGTAAACAGAATGAGAACATGGATCCATCATGCCTTGTTACCACTGTGCTGGTGGTGGTGGTGTAATGGTGTGGGGGATGTTTTCTTGACACACTTTAGGCTCCTTAGTGCCAATTGGGGATGGTTTAAATGCCACGGCCTACCTAAGCATTGTTTCTGACCATGTCCATCCCTTTATGACCACCATGTACCCATCCTCTGATGGCTACTTCCAGCAGGATAATGCACCATGTCACAAAGCTCGAATCATTTCAAATTGGTTTCTTGAACATGACAATGAGTTCACTGTACTAATATGGCCCCCACAGTCACCAGATCTCAACCCAATAGAGCATCTTTGGGATGTGGTGGAACGGGAGCTTCGTGCCCTGGATGTGCATCCCACAAATCTCCATCAACTGCAAGATGCTATCCTATCAATATGGGCCAACATTTCTAAAGAATGCTTTCAGCACCTTGTTGAATCAATGCCACATAGAATTAAGGCAGTTCTGAAGGTGAAAGGGGGTCAAACACAGTATTAGTATGATGTTCGTAATAATCCTTTAGGTGAGTGTGTATATATATATATATACACAGGTCCTTCTAAAAAAAATTGCATATTGTGATAAAGTTCATTATTTTCCATAATGTAATGATAAAAAATTTAACTTTCATATATTTTAGATTCATTGCACACCAACTGAAATATTTCAGGTCTTTTATTGTTTTAATACTGATGATTTTGGCATACAGCTCATGAAACCCCAAAATTCCTAACTCAATAAATTAGCATATCATGAAAAGGTTCTCTAAACGAGCTATTAACCTAATCATCTGAATCAACTAATTACACCTGGGATTCCTGAGGCTTTTAAAAACTCCCAGCCTGGTTCATTACTCAAAACCGCAATCATGGGTAAGACTGCCGACCTGACTGCTGTCCAGAAGGCCATCATTGACACCCTCAAGCAAGAGGGTAAGACACAGAAAGAAATTTCTGAACGAATAGGCTGTTCCCAGAGTGCTGTATCAAAGCACCTCAGTGGGAAGTCTGTGGGAAGGAAAAAGTGTGGCAAAAAACGCTGCACAACGAGAAGAGGTGACCGGACCCTGAGGAAGATTGTGGAGATGGACCGATTCCAGACCTTGGGGGACCTGCGGAAGCAGTGGACTGAGTCTGGAGTAGAAACATCCAGAGCCACCGTGCACAGGCGTGTGAAGGAAATGGGCTACAGGTGCCGCATTCCCCAGGTCAAGCCACTTTTGACCCAGAAACAGCGGCAGAAGCGCCTGACCTGGGCTACAGAGAAGCAGCAGTGGACTGTTGCTCAGCGGTCCAAAGTACTTTTTTCGGATGAAAGCAAATTTTGCATGTCATTCGGAAATCAAGGTGTCAGAGTCTGGAGGAAGACTGGGGAGAAGGAAATGCCAAAATGCCTGAAGTCCAGTGTCAAGTACCCACAGTCAGTGATGGTCTGGGGTGCCATGTCAGCTGCTGGTGTTGGTCCACTGTGTTTTATCAAGGGCAGGGTCAATGCAGCTAGCTATCAGGAGATTTTGGAGCACTTCATGCTTCCATCTGCTGAAAAGCTTTATGGAGATGATGATTTCATTTTTCAGCACGACCTGGCACCTGCTCACAGTGCCAAAACCACTGGTAAATGGTTTACTGACCATGATATTACTGTGATCAATTGGCCTGCCAACTCTCCTGACCTGAACCCCATAGAGAATCTGTGGGATATTGTGAAAAGAAAGTTGAGAGACGCAAGAGCCAACACTCTGGATGAGCTTAAGGCCGCTATCGAAGCATCCTGGGCCTCCATAACACCTCAGCAGTGCCACAGGCTGATTGCCTCCATGCCACGCCGCATTGAAGCAGTCATTTCTGCAAAAGGATTCCCGACCAAGTATTGAGTGCATAACTGAACATAATTATTTGAAGGTTGACTTTTTTTTGTATTAAAAACACTTTTCTTTTATTGGTCGGATGAAATATGCTAATTTTTTCATGAGCTGTATGCCAAAATCATCAGTATTAAAACAATAAAAGACCTGAAATATTTCAGTTGGTGTGCAATGAATCTAAAATATATGAAAGTTTAATTTTTATCATTACATTATGGAAAATAATGAACTTTATCACAATAGGCTAATTTTTTGAGAAGGACCTATATATATGAGAGAGAGAATGTTTTCTGTGGTGAACCACTGAAGTGTGTGTGTGTGTATGTGTGTGTGTGTGTATATTGTTATTTGGTGTACAATCTTTCTAGATCCCACACACCTTCTACCTATTTTTAGTTTACAATCTCAGGCTAGGTAAAGCAGGTCAAATCCTTAACTAGATCATAAACATAAATGTATACTTACTCTCTAGTAGAACAGACCCCCTCCGTGTCTGGTTCAGATCAACTCGATCAAAGTCAGTAATTACTCACCCTCATGTTTTTCCAACCATGTAAGACCTTCGTTCATCTTCGGAACATAATTTAGTATATTTTTGATGAAATCTGAGAGCTGTCTCACTCCTCCATAGGCTTTCAGAGGGAATGAAACTTGATGGCCCAGAATAGTAAGTAAAAACGTCATTTAAGGAGTCCAAATGACTACAGTGGCTCTGTATTAAGTCTATCATGCGAAGAAAATACTTTTTGAGCGGAAAAACAACAAAAATAACGACTTTATCCCACTATTATTGTTGTTCAATTTGAGTAGTTTGTAGTAGATTCTACTACTACTAATCTCAGTTCTCGCGCATGCGAGACCATGGCACTCCCGCGAACTCTCGTCAGAGGCTCAAATTGAACAACAATAATAGTGGGATAAAGTCGTTATTTTTGTTGTTTTTCCGCTCAAAAAGTATTTTCTTCGCATGATAGACTTAATACAGAGCCACTGTAGTCATTTGGACTCCTTAAATGACGTTTTTACTTACTATTCTGGGCCATCAAGTTTCATTCCCTCTGAAAGCCTATGGAGGAGTGAGACAGCTCTCAGATTTCATCAAAAATATACTAAATTATGTTCCGAAGATGAACGAAGGTCTTACATGGTTGGAACAACATGAGGGTGAGTAATTACTGACTTTATTTTCAATTTTGGGTGAACTAACCCTTTAATAAGCTTCCGCTCCCCTCAGTACATGTGGGAATTGTTTTGAAAGTGTGTGGAGAAACGCTCACAGGGCTTGCAAAATGCCTTTATCAAACAATTGATTGGAATGTTATTTTTTTATTACTAGGCGGGCCCGATCAGTGGAAAACCGCGATCCATACACAGATACGCGTGCAAGGAATGTTATTTCACTATTTAAGATATCCCTTGGGATTTTCGAGCCCTGGCCCGTTACAAGTCTGAGTCTGATCACGAATGAACCAATAACACCTCAAATAAAGGATTCTCCAGCCTTTGACAGCGTGCTAAGGTATGTTAAGTTAGACACGTACACATAATCAATACGATCTGTAAAAATGCAATACTATCACACATAAAAAAAACATGTTTGCTGGGTCTGGTGTCAATAAAAGCTTTTCTTTGACTAACAAGGACATTTTCAGCTCCGAAACTTACAGGATATTCTTATATCACAATGAACTTTTATATATCAAAGGCTCAAGGGAAAGTGATTTCTCAATTCATCACCCCTTTAACTAATACAACCTTATTGTAGTGTTATATGGACACAATGTCTGAATGTCATCGAATTAGATGACAAAATATAAAACCAAATGCTGTTCATTTTTAGTTTAATTTAGCCAAAATATTATGGATGTAATCTGTCCAAAGGTAGGTTGAATACAACAAGAAATTAAACTGTTTAAACAATTTATTATAAGGAAACATGAAAATCCACACAGCCAAGAAGTCTGTATATATCGTCTTCCTGCACAGATCCGTTGTCAGCTCTTATAACAGGTGGGGATTACTTGTGTTTTCTCTTCTTTAAGAGTGAATCTCTGAGGGCGATCTGAGGGGAAAATGAGTGGGGAAGATCACTATTAATGGGAAACATCACAAACACAATGCACAAACTGAACTTGAATGATTGAGTGCTAGTTTATTGCATTTTAAGTTATTAAAGATGAGCGGCAGGCTCACCTGTTTATCTCTGAAGGAGCGTTTGCCTTTTGTCCTCACATCCTGACTGTGTTTCATCATTATGAAGTTCTTCTTTCGTTTCTTCTCCTTGTTACTGGTGCTGGCGTACGGGTTTAGCTTACTCCTCTTTTTAACAAACTCCTTCCTATCAGTCCGCCCAGCCTGAGAGTGAAAAATGTCAAGAAAAATTTAACTTAACCTTGTTTTTCTTTACTACAGGTAGATGACAAATGCCAATGAAATGTCTTTTCTTCAACATCAGGATTTAAAAAATAAAAATATTGAGAGGGGATAAAAAACATTACCATTCCAGTTTGGGCTCAGTCATACGAGTCATTTATATAGTCATTTAATGTTTTTGAAGGAAGTCTCTTATGGTCACAAAGGTTGCATTTATTTGATAAAAAAACTACAGTAATATTGTGAAAAATTATTAAAATTTTAAATAACAGTTTTCTATTTTTAAAGCTGCAGTCTGCAGTCTGGAGCATAACCTAAATAAGAATTTTCACCAGAAAATGTCATCTGAACAAGAAATATGTCTGCCACTTTTGGGAACAAAACATTACAATAAATCGCACTACCAACGGTGATTAAATATAACGATCACTTGTATAACATCAAACTGTGCAAATTTTAATTGTTATACTTAGCTCTCAAATTGTTAATGTTGACAGCATTAGCATTGCGTGACTACGTGAATTTAGTGTGTATTAGCGTTACCTGTATATTACAATTTCCGTACAGTCTAATCTTTTGCGCTTGACTACGGGTGAATCTCCAGTTGTCACTGATTGTCGTTTGGCCCTTTCTGGACTCTTTCTTTATGTATACAGACGTGACGTAATGGACACAAAGACATGTTTGAATTTCCCCATACCACTCTAATTAACATATTACAAGCTTACCGTTGTGAATCAGGCTAAAGTAAGGAGATTTGAATACTGGCCTCTTGTGTACTTGCTCAATTTTTAACCCAAAAAATTAAAAAATATATAAAAAATTTAATTTATTTCTGTGATGCAAAGATGAATTTTCAGCATCATGACAGTGTCACATGACCCTTCAGAAATCATTCTAATACGCTGCTCAATTCACAGTTGAAAACAGTTGCACCACTTAGTACTTTCTATACTATTTCACGAGTTTGTGTGCCCATATAATCTTAGTGAAAGTGGTAAACAGATTTGGCTTGCTGTCTGCTATAGAGCGGCTCGGAGAGGATATTCTACCCGAGCTCCGATTGCCCCCCTATAACAGGCAAAATTGTACAAAAGGAGGAGCAGGAGAGGAGGAGGGATGCTGCAGGAACTAAAAATGGGAAAAGGTAAGCTGCTGGTTTTATACTTTGGTATTAATTGGAAGATTAGATGGGAGTACTCCTCCCGAAATTACGTTTAATAACTTCACTTTTATTCATTCTGAATACGAAAAAAGTATATCACTTTTTAGAAAGTCCAAAAGTTCAAAATTTATTTGAACTAGATGAAATATAACAGATCTTTGCTGAATTAAAGTATTACTTTCAAACAGTGTGTGTGTAATCAGAATTTCAAGTTAAAATAAATATTTTAATTCAGCAAGGATCCAATTTATTTATTTTTATTATACTTTATTTATTTAGATATATTTTCCATACTCACCATGGCTGTTGCCAGTCGTGTTTCTTTGTCAGATTTGGGTTTCTTATGAAGACGCTCAATGTCTCTCAGGCTAATTAACTCTCCTCTGAAAAAAAACAAAAATCAGTATATACACACACGCACGCACAAAAAACTGACAAAAGTTAGTAAAATCGTTTCAGTAAAGAAACATCATGCCTAAAACACGTCCTACCTCTGCTCTTCCTCATCACTCTCTACGTTCTTCCTCTTCTGACCCTTTCCGGGTGCAGAGCTGACCTCTTTGGCCATCTGAGCGATGCGGATCTTTTTGAAATCGTCCTGCGTGAGGAGACGGCTCGTGCTCACCACAGTAGCTTTGGCTTTGCGCTCGTCCTCTGGGATACTCTGTAATTTCTCAGCCTGACATATACAAACACAACACAGGTTCAGATGCATCATTTCCCATCATTCGAATCAAGTGTAGAATCAGATAAGACAGTGTTATGATCCTCACCACTTCTGCCTGATCTTCATCAGAGGAGTGATGCACATTCACCCACTCTCCATCTTCATCATCCTCACTCATGCTGGCGCTCTCCCAGCCGTCTGTGAGGTAAAACATTACATTGGAATTAAATCACACCACTTTTTACACACGCATTACTCAATGAAATATTAAGCTAATGCTAATACAGCTTTTCACATGCCTTCGTCTTCCTCTTCGTTTACGTTCTCCTCTGCTTCCAGCACCTCAGCACCAGGGATGTAATCTTTGGCCTCCAATTCTCCGTAGTTCTGGATTTTGGCCTCCTTCGAGGATTCTGTGGGCTTTCCCTGGTAACAATAATAGATGCAAAAACATTAATGTACATTACCATTCAAAAGCCTGTGGTCGGTAAGATTTTGTAGTGTTTTTCAAAGAAGTCTCTTATGCTCACCAAATCTCCAATTACTTGATCAAACAAACAGTAAAAACAATAATATTTTGAAATCTTACAATATAAAATAACTTTACTCCACAGGAATAAATCACATTTTAAAAATGGAAACAAAGATGCTGAAAATTCAGCTTTGCATCAGTCTTCAGCGTCACATGATCCTTCAGAATTCATTCAAATATGCTGATTTGATGCTCAAGCAACATTTCTTATTATCAATTTTGAAAACAGTTGTGCTGCTTTATATTTTTGTGGAAACAGTCACTTATTTTCAGGATTCTTTAATAAACAAAGTTCAAAATAACAGTATTCATTTTGTGACATTACCAATGTCTTTACTGTCACTTTTGATCAATTTAATGTAGGGCCTTATTTTCCACGATCACGGAATCGCATATTAAAGCAAAATCTAGTGTTAACGCAGAATTTCCCGGAATTTTACATATTTGGAATGAAATGCTGTTTTGTGTGGGGAGAAGAACGAATGTCTGGGGAAAATGCAGACCGGGGGAAGCAAATCTGGGTGACACAACCACTGCCGTCATTTCAGCTCCCCCTTTAAAACGATGAAAGTATGGTGAAGCGGCTCTCAACGGCGAAAAAGTTAAGAAACTCAACGCTAAACCCTCAGTACCAAGCCGAGCAGCTCCCTCGCGGGGAGTACTTGCTGTATTTTGCCTTGTTTTTAATGCGCTTTAATGTACTGTATGGAAAATAATGTCTTAAATGAACTTAAAATGAAAATGAGATGCACGGGACAGTGTCAGATCTGTGTCATGTTCAGCAGCACTGATGATTAATGTTCATTAATATTCATCAAAGAACAACGGGAACAAAGAAAATTGTAGCTTTAAATGATTATTAATCTATATTTCACTTATTATTTATGCAGTTAAGAAAGGTGTTGATAACTTTATTCAACTTCTGTGTTGCCTATGTCTAACGGGGAAGGCCATGGGTAAATATAACATTTATTATAATGGGTTTATGTAAAGATTGTTATGAGTAAATTTAAAGTTATTTTTTTAAAGCCTAATAAATGTTGAAATTGGTAGCTTTCAGTTATACTGTAATGCAGGGGTCTCAAACTCATTTTACCTGGGGGCCGCTGGAGGTAGACTCTGGGTCAGGCTGGGCCGTATCAAATATTCCACATAAAAAGTGTTTCAAGTATTCCAAAAAAGTAGCACAACTGATCCAATCTTCTCAATCTTTATTATTAACAGTTCTTCAACATGAATGTTTCTTCTGAACATGAACTGTTCCTCTGAATTTGAACTAAATATAGCCTATAGAAATTAAATCATGTAATATAAAATAATGAATGATTTTAATTTTATTTTAAATAATAGACTAATTCACAGCAAGGCCGTAACAGGTCAAACAGAACAGTGAGCGAAATTCTAGGTCTAATTCTAGTTGGGAAATAATCTTTTTGGGACTATTTGTAAACAATATTGGCATTAATTTGTCAAATATATTATTAGTCCCGATATTCTTCACATGAGTGAGTAAATAAATACATAGATCCGCTAACAACTTTCGAATTCTCTAGTGGTCTGGTGGTAAAATTTTTCTGGTGGTCAAAGGTTCTGGGTTCTAATCCGCTCTCATGTAGTTTTTCTTCATTAAAATCAAAGATGTTCATCAATGATTGTATATTAAGAGCATGGACAGCATGGTTTGCATTTTGTTTTGTGATTTCACTGGAAAGAATAGAGTCTCTCTCAGCAACGGCATTAAGCAATAGATTGACGCGCTTGTCTGTGTGTGAAGACTGAGTAGTGTGCACGAGCCAAAAGAGAACGTTAACCCCGCCTACTTTGATTTGATTGGCCATCTCAATCATTTTGACATTGACGAGCGCTGTTAGACCACATTTGTTTCAACTGTATGATCAGCTTCGTTCGTCTATTCCTGTCAATCACGCGGTGTCAACCAATTATACTGCACGAGGGAGGGGCGAGCCAACTCTCTCTCTCTCTCTCTCTCTCTCTCTCTCTCTCTCTCACACACACACACACACAAAGGAGGCGGCAAGCACTACACACGCAACGACTCGGCAAAAAGGTGCTTTTCACAGCAATGCGCGGGCCGTACTAACACTAAACTTTGAAGTCAAGAAGGGGGCCACATGAGTTTGAGACCCCTGCTGTAATGTAAGGTCATTAATGTTTCATAGAGACATTCGTATCAGTGATACTGGCCTTCAAAAAGATGCCATTACAATACATATTTCAAATATGCTGTCTTTAAACTGTTTCTTCATTAATTTGGAGAGTAACTGAAATTATTACAATATCAAAATATTAAAAACTCCAATGTTTTTTCTAGGGCTGTAATCTCCCAGTCGATTAGTCGATTATTAGTCGATTATTAGTCGATTATTAGTCGATACGTTCTGGCTCGACCAAAATTCTGATTGGTCGATTTTTTTGCCGCGTTCATTTCATTAGTTTTACCGCGTTCATTTCATCAGGTGGAGAGCACTAATTGCTAATGGGGGTGCTTTCAGAGCACCCCTGTTTCACAGGTAACAGTCTGTCTTCAGAACACCCCCTTGTTTCCACTTCTTTTGGATTAGCCCAACCCGCTGGTGAAGAGAAGTCTCTCGCTGGTCCTTTGTTTTTCATTCCCCGCTGTTCAAACGCACGCCCATAGCGGTAAACTTGAGGAACGCCCATCAACATACACATGAGAGGAAGCGTCACAACACCACGCTTCAGTTGTGCTGCAAAAGTGGATCTGTACTGTCGGTTTTGCCGCGTTCATTTCATCAGGTGGAAAGCACTAATTGCTAATGGGGGTGTTTTCAGAGCACCCCTGTTTCACAGGTAACAGTCTGTCTTCAGAACACCCCCTTGTTTCCACTTGGATTAGCCCAACCCGCTAGAGAAGAGAGACAGATTGAAGAAGGCTATAGTTTGCTGTATATTATTTATTTAATTGGGAGAGGCTTGTTTAATAAATATTCCTTTTTTATTAAAGTGGACGTGCCTTTTGTGTTTAAGAGTAAAAGCTTTAAGTTAATAGTCTATTCGTGTCTCAGCCGCGAAGCTGAGCTGATCCTGTGTTCGAGCTGCACAGAGCGGCTGAAATGATAGTGTCTGTCAGTTAGTATAATACATATGACAAAAACAATTGTCTAAATTATGTTGCATATTCCTCAAAAGTTCTTGTGATGATATCACTAGTTGACAACGGAAATCATAGGCTATGATGGTGCTCGTGATGCAACGCTATCAGAGCCGACAGACTCGTGTGTCAGACTCATTTCAGTGCAAAATAATCAGGTCAAAAACGATTTAATATACTGCAAATAGCCTACTAGTGTTTATGTTTATTTATAATTCATTTAGGCAGACAACAAGGCTACCAAGTACTGCGCACAGTGTGCAGCTAATTAATTTAACGTTTTTTTTCCTAACGTCGTTTTTAGTCGATTTTTAGTCGAAAATTTCAGGACCTCAGTCGACCAAGATTTTCTTTGGTTGATTACAGCCCTAGTTTTTTCATTGCAATTAATCATGATTCATTCGGGGGGGGTTTTATCAATTCACCACTAATATTTTGTTGTGACTTGAAGTACTTAGAGTGCAGTGTTATGTTGCATCATGCAGTATTTGTCCTGAAAAGTACAGAGTAAATGTGATGTTTGTTACCTCAATAAATGTTAAGTCATTCCTATTTTATGTTCCATTATATTAACATTAAAAGCACACATACTTTTTACAACTAAAATAACAGTTAAGGGTAAAAAAAAACCTGAATTCCCAAAAATGTAAACAGAAAAAAAACAATTTGGGAAAAAATAAAATGGAATTTGGGAAAAAATAAAACGGATTTTATAGGGCCCTAGTATGCATACTTGCTGAATAAAAGTATTAATTTATTTATAAAAAAAACAAATAAATAAAAAAAACATACATTTATAAGATAGTAATTAATTTGACTTATTAATTATGAATGGTAATATAAATCTAGATTTCCCAAACTGGGGATGATAGAAAAGCTAATAATTAAAAAATTAAACAAATAAATAATTAAGATTAACAATGAAAACAAAACGCATAAAAAAACATGACATTTGATTTGTTAACCTGCATGTCATGTGACAATTAACAGACGTCAGAGAAGCGTTAAGATGCAAATGAATATTAGCTTAAAGCTACACTGTGTAACTTTTTTAGTTTATTCTTAGCTAAAAACACTTAGTTCTTTCAAAAATATATGTGCTCATTCATGTATATTTACTTATTTCAAGTAATAAAGTATTCTTGTAAGTTTATAATATGCCATTGAAAATACATACGGGTAAGGGGTTCGAATGGGGGTCGCCATGTTGCCCCTCCATCTTGAAAGTACATTAGCCAAAGAGGGACATACCCGTAAATTCAAGCTTCGCCTTTCGCGTTTTAACACTCGATGGCACCGTGTCTAATGTGAAGAGGGGGATTGCTGGATTGAACTGGAAGCCATGTTAATTTTGGACTAAATCGGCCACCGTAGGAGTTAAAACGAAATCGGAATTGGAAGGAACAGAAACTAATATTTACTGGACGGTCATATACCCTTTCACCGCTTGATGGGGGAAAATATCACACAGTGTAGCTTTAAAATCTAAGGGGTCAATTTAAGTAAATATTGAAGTCAAAAGGGTTTGACTGAAAAAAACATTTGGGAATCCTCTCTCTAGAATGTGCAATTCAGAGACTATTTAGTCTCTTTTGTGGTTAATTCCAACATTTTATTTTTAATATTTGAAGCTTCTCACCCTGTCTTTTCTGTGTAGCATATGTGGATTGAGATCTCTGAAAAGCTGGATAAGACCTCTGGCAGACATCCCGACATCTGGAAGATAAACAGATCATTTTCAAAATAAAAGTCAATTCAATTCGATTCAGGCTATGGTAAATGATGATAAACCACACACTTTTATCTTTGTGGGATTTGTACTGTGTGAGATCTTGAAGCAGGTCTTCTGACATCGAGAGAGGACAGCGGGCAACCAGTTCTTTTATGGCGTTGATTCTGAGATATGAGGATGAACATAGAGACATTCATGAGAAAAGGTGGGATAAAATAACAGTATTTTGCATTCATTGTATCTTATTGAGATTTACACAGCACCTACCCAACTGTCATGACCTCCCCTGAATTTCTGTCCGTAACAAAGTTATTGGCGATGGTCATGATGACTGGCTCAACGATCTGTAGACGTAACAGTAATTAATTAGTTAGTACACTAAAAGCTCAGTGTTGCTAAGATTTGTTAATATTTTTGAAAGAAGTCTCGTGCTCCCCAAGGCTGGGTTTATTTGATCAAAAATACAGTTAAAATAGTAACATTGTTAAATACCATTACAATATAAAACAAGAGTTTTGTATTTGAATCCATTTTAAAATGTAATTTATTCCTGTGATGGCAAAGCTGAATTTTCAGCATCAGTCTTCAGTGTCACATGATCATTCAAAAATCATTCTAATATGAGGATTTGCAGCTCAAGAAACAACAATGTGGAAAACAGTTTTGGAAACTGCAGTGCATATTTTGGAACATTATAAATATCTTATTGTCACTTTTGATCAATTTAATGCATTCTAAATGAAAGTATACATTTCTTTAAATAAAAACAAAGTTTGACCCAAAACTTTTTAAGGTCAAGCTAGTTTAATGATATATAATTATTATAAAAATGCATCATGATCAGTTCTAACCTCAGGAGGGACCAGCTGATGGGAGGCCTGGGCGGCACACAACAGAATTTTAGTCACCTCTGGGAAAAAAATAACAACAAATTAAAACGAGGAGGCCATAAACATGGCACCTGAAGACATGAGAATTAAATGAGACATTAAGGGTGTGTTCAAACAGGTTTGATTAGATTAAAATTAACTCGGG
This sequence comes from Romanogobio albipinnatus, assembly GCA_023566225.1. Taxonomy (NCBI): domain Eukaryota; kingdom Metazoa; phylum Chordata; class Actinopteri; order Cypriniformes; family Gobionidae; genus Romanogobio; species Romanogobio albipinnatus. The sequence goes on along the minus strand of CM042255.1, from coordinate 38,830,821 downwards.
TGTGATTGCTCAGTTGAATAAGTGTGTGGAGCGAAACCCTTGAAAATGTGGTCTCTGGTGCAGTTCGACTGACATATGAACACAACACAGCATATCTTTTTTTCTCGTCATAGGAGCTACATTGCAGTCAGAGTGTGGGAGCGGCCTGATTTTGAAGGGAGTGAGGAGCGGATCATGGTTTTCACTCGCTCCGAGAGCGCTCCATCATGAATGCAATTCATGCCAACGGCCCATCATTTGACTGCATTTTTAGCCAGAACTCACACGTTAAACACATTTAACCCTCTGGGGCTCTTCGGTCATTTCTGACCCAAATTTTTCTGCTTCATCGGAATGGCCCGAAACTTGGTGACTTTATTGGTACTTGGTATATGAACACCCAAAAAATTGGGGACAGGATTGGAAAAGTCTAAGTGGTCGTAAAAAAAATAGTCACACTCAGGACCTTGTGAAATGAAGGTGAAATGAATGGGAAATTGGCAGAAATATGAAAATAGTTTTTTTTGTGCATACAATCTACTAAAAATCGACTGGTGAATCTCTAAAACATCAAGAGTGCAAAACAGAATAAAAAAAAACACGTGTAATTTTTTTTTCTTTTCACAATTGTGTTTTTTTGTCCGTTTTGCACTCTTGATGTTTTAGAGTTTTTTCTGCATCCTGTCTGATTTTAGATTGTATGCTCAAAAATGGGGGTCATTTTTGACCCGAAGGTCCTGAGTGTGACTTTTTTTCTTACAAATCCTGTCCCCAATTTTTTGGGTTGTTCATATACCAAGTACCAATAAAGTCAACAAGTTTCGGACCATTCCGATGACGCTACGAATTTTTAAAAAAGAATTTTATAAAACGCAAGATCCACTTTAGTGGTAAAAATGTGCTATTGCGTGATAAAAATGCTCAATGTGTCCACCGGATGGCACCAATCTCATTTAAAAATGTGCTTTCATGAGGCCTAGGCTTGACTCTAAAATGAAATACAGCTTTAATAAAAAAATAAAATAAAACTAATATATATATTATATACACATTTTTTTATTATATTCAATGGGGAAAAAATGGGTTATAATTATTGCATAAATATTAATTATAAATCATAAAATTATCTCAGAACACCAAAAAAGAAAAGAAAAAATATTATTGCATATCCATATTTTCAAATGATTTGACAGTTTATTTTATTAAATAGCTTGTTCAGGTGTGTTTAATTGGGGTTGGAGCTAAACTCTGTAGGACAGTGGCCCTCCAGGAGCAGGATTGGACACCCCACAGCATTGTTTTGGATGTTCGTTAAGTGCCGCAAAATACTTTTTTTCTCTCTTTTTTTTTAGGATCGGTCTTAAAGGAACATGCCACTTTTTTGATTTTCCAACTCCCCTAGAGTTTTCTAATCCATTCAGCCCATCTCTGGATCACTTTTAGCATAGCTTAGCAAACATCATTGAATCTGATTTGACTGTTAGCATCTCGCTCAAAAAAATGACCAAAGAGTTTCAATATTTTTCCTATTTAAAACTTGACTCTTCTGTAGTTACATTGTGTAACAAGACTGACGAAAAATTAAAAGTTTCGATTTTCTAGACCGATATGGCGAGGAACTATACTCTCATTCCTGCGTAGTAATCAAGGAACTTTGCTGCCATACCATGGGTGCAGCAGCACAATGATATTACAAAGCGCCTGAAAATAGTCCCCAGCACGCTCCCTCTGTAAGTATAGCAGGTTGTCACGTTGGTTATGTTGATGGAAGTTAGCCTATTTTCAGGCACTGTGCGTAATATCATATAACTCTAGGAGAGTTGGAAATTGGGCCTAAAGTGACGTGTTCCTTTTAAAATGACAGTGTGATTGCTAAGTGAACCAGGACTAAAATGTATTATTTTCTTTTTTGGTCCGGACCTAAAGAACTGAACTACAAGTGTGAATTACAGACAGCAGTGTTTACCTCTCTGGTGAGGCTGAAGGAACCGCTGGACAAACGGATAGAAATTAAAAAGGAAAAGCTGTAAAGATGGAAACAAAACAGGTTAGATAAGAAAACTAAGAAAATACTTTACCATAAACGTGCAAATGCTCACTTATACATTACCTCATGAATTCCCACGAGTCTAGAGATGAGCTCCATCATCATGATCTTCACCTCAAACCGCTCGTTCGAGCTCTCCAGCTGCTTCAGGAGCTTCTCTGCAAAATCTGAACACCACAGATATGAATTACTAATCTAGAATTTGTATAGAAAGTGATTCCCAATATGGATCAGTTCTTGTGGGTGTGAACCTGAACCTTGAATCTATGTCAGTGTGAAAGGGAGGTCTGACCTTGCGGATCGTGGATCAAGTGGATGGCAGAGAAATTAAAAACCTCTACTTTTTTCTTCTTCTTATGTTTCTGAGAAAACAGAATGAAAATGACAAATTTAGCAGTGAAATTACCTAAACAAAACATTGATTTGCTGATTATAAAACCCTTTTCCCCAACCTTGAGGACTTTCATGGCTTTCTCCATCTTCCTCTTATTTTTAGACGTTTTCTTTCCGGTGGAATATCGGATCATTAGATCTCTGGCTGATGGTCCATCATCCTGCGGAGGAAAAAAACATTTAATAATTATTTTTATATTTAAAGTACCATGTTTAAATATTTATAAAGTACCATGTTTAAATATTGAATAAATATTTAAAATTATCATTAATATTTAAAGTACCATTCAAAAGTTTGGGGTTGGTAAGAAAGAAGTGTCCTATGCTCAACAAACCTGCAATTATTTGACCAAATATACAGTAAAAACTGAAATATTTTGAAATTTTACAATTTAAAATAACCATTATCTATTTCAAAATATTTTTATATACATTTATATTTGTATTATATTTATTCCTGTGATGATTCATTGTGTTTGTTTCATAAAGACATTTTGCGAGTTCAAGCTGTGGGAAGAATCATTCCGTTTGTCGTTTTCGGACACGCTTTCAAAACAATACCTCACGTGTACTCATGGGGAAGCCAAAGCTCATTAAATATGCAAAGCTTATCCAATCATAGCAGTGGGCGTTTACTTCCAAGTCTTCTGTGCAGCACGCCCATAAAAATCAAGTGTTCCTTGAGAGAGGCTCAAAACCAGGGCAGAAAAAATAGCCTTTTACTTAATCATTGTTTTGTTTCATCATTTTCATTGTTATGCTGATGACACTCAGCTCTATATTTCTTCGCGCCCTGACGAAACTTACGATTAAAGTTTCCGTTAATCTTTGCGTACTTAAGATTAACGGAATGCATAGCTGATATAAAACATTGGATGACCAGTAATTTCCTGCAACTCAATTCAGAAAAAACTGAATTTTTAATTATTGGACAAAAAAGCTCCACAAGTAGTAACCTAGAATACTGTCTAACACTTGATGGCTGTTCTGTCAAGTCCTCATTGTCAGTGAGGAACCTGGGTGTGCTCTTTGATACCAATCTTTCATTTGAAAGCCACGTTTCTAGCATCTGTAAAATTGCATTCTACCATCTTAAAAATATATCTAAATTACGGCACATGCTCTCAATGCAAAATGCTGAACAGTTAGTTCATGCGTTCATGACCTCAAGGTTAGATTATTGTAATGCTCTACTGGGTGGTTGCCCTGCTCGCTTAATAAATAAACTCCAGCTGGTCCAAAACGCAGCAGCTCGAGTTCTTACTAGAACCAGGAAGTATGACCATATTAGCCCAGTTCTGTCAACACTGCACTGGCTGCCTATTAAACATTGCATACATTTTAAAATATTGCTTATTACTTACAAAGCACTCAATGGTTTAGCTCACCAATACTTGAGCGAGCTCTTAACATATTATACTCCATCACGTCTACTGCGGTCTCAAAATTCTGGCCAGTTGATAATACAGAGAATATCCAAATCAACTGCAGGCGGTCGATCCTTTTCCTATTTAGCTCCTAAACTCTGGAACAGTCTTCCTAACATTGTACGGGAAGCAGACACACTCTGTCAGTTTAAACCTAGACTAAAAACACATCTCTTTACTGTGGCATACACATAAAACACTTTTTCAATGAATTGATTGTTAGGCTGCATTAACTAGGTTAGCCGGAACCGGGAACACTTCCCATAACACCTGATGTACACGTTACATCATCAGAAGAATGGCATCTACAATAATGATAGTCTCTCTGTTTTATCCCGAGGTTTACTGCAGTCAGCCGGATTCGGGCCATATCCAGATCAGATGGTGGATCTGCGCCCAGAGAAGACCAACGCAGGACCCTGAAGTGTGTGCAGAGACTGTGTCAATTAGACTCCCCCTAAAATTGCATCGTCGACACGGCATCCTCAATAAACCCGTCTCCGGCATGATGACTCCGACTGTTCGAATATTACAATTTAATAATTCTTAAATCGATATGTCATCCTCAATAAACCCGTCTCCAGCGTGTTGCCTCCGATCTTTTGAATTTTCCGATCTATTATGACCTCTGACCTGTAAAGTTGCCAGAATAATAATCATACACTGCTTGTTAATTGGACAGAGGAGAACTGGCACCCCGACTGAGCCTGGTTTCTCCCAAGGTTTATTTTTCTCCATTAGGTCACCTGATGGGGTTTTGGTTTCCTTGCCACTGTTGCCTCTGGCTTGGCGTGCTCAGTTGGGGACACTAAATTTTTCAACTAAATATCCAAATAAATCTAATTATTATACTAAATTAACCATATAAACTAAATTACTGATCTAATTACTGATCTAAAGCCCACATTGTCACTGTATGATAATTGAAATGAACTGATGACATCACCGTTTTCTCCAGAATGGCTATACGGCTGAATAAAATTGTTGCATTATTTTCCTGTTTAACACTGTAAAGCTGCTTTGAAACAATCTGCATTGTTAAAAGCGCTATATAAATAAGGTTGACTTGACTTGATTATGATATTTTTGACTGTAAAAACCACGCAAACGTCATAAGTTGACCTCAGACAAAAGTATAAAAAAAATTGAAAAGCCAGTTTATATGACACCATTAATTTCTTTATAATAAAAAAAAGAAAAACATTTACGGACCCCAAAATTGTGCATGGTAGTGAACATAAAATAAGTAACCCAAAGAAAAATCTGCACTAATCGTACCTCAGATTCTGAATCACTGTCTCTCTTTTCGTCTTCATCTTTTCCCAGGAAGAACTTCAATCCAGCTACAAGGATCTTAGAGGAGACGAGAAATGTTATGAGATCATTAGCTTTTGAAAAGCAGCCTTGTGCATAAAGATATAAAAGTAATAAAAGTGTCCTCAACTAAGATGTCACGAAATATTTTAATACTGGAAATTCATGCAGATTTCATTAGAGAGAAAGGGCAAAAAAAATCCAACCTTTGTGACTTTGGAGAAACAGGCTGTGGTGATGACGTTCACGGTTTTAGCGTCATTCCTGATTGGTTGATGTGGGGGATGAAAAACAATGATGACTGCATATCATATTAAATGGCATCACATAATATTACAAAGACGTTTCTGTTCAAGGACTCACCAGATGTTTCTTCTGTAAAGCTCAACCATCACATCTAGAGAGATCTTGGCAGCAATGGGGTTTGAATCCCTCAGCATGGTGTACATGAAGTTCTGTAAGGTCTGAGCGCAGAAGTAAAAGTATTTATTTCAGGGAGGGGGGGGGGGATCTCATGCAACCTGTCCAGAACATGTTGGTGTCATATCCACCAATAGCAAACCACAACCATCCAATCAACTCCCAATGGAGAAAAAGAAAGTCCCGCCTTACATATTTTCTTGTTTGAGAAGCCATTTCACTCGGATATATGAATATGTGTTACAATATGGAAGAAAAGACTGTAGCAACTTCGGTTTAATGCTGACTTCTTTAATACCACATATAAAGTTAAGTCAAGTCATAAAGTTTTGCATATTCTGCAGTTCTTCGATTGTCACCTGATGGAAAATGCATATGATGCCCCGAATACATGCGACTTACCGTGTTCAGTTTGTTGTTTTTGTGCTTGGCATTGATATTTTTGATATCGGTCACAATATGGGTGTATAAAGTCTGAGGAGAAAGAGAACCTTTTTTTTAGCAGCAAGCATTTGCAATAATCCAATCCAATATTCAAGCACTTGCAATAATTCTTAAAACAGAATTGCACTGCAAAATTCACAGACCTTTCGCAAAAGTTTGTCATGACAGCGCAGCAGCTCAAAGAACAGCCCCAGAAGACTGGTGGGACTGACCAGATCTTTGTTCCTCAAGAGGATGAGGGCTTTGCAAAACGTCTGAAAGAATGGCAAAATGTTGATTATTTAGAAAACAGATCTTCAAAAGTTAAAGGTACACCATGTAACATTTTTTGTCAGCATGTAAGATTGTATCGTTTCTGTCCTAATTCAATATGGTAAGCCTATTATAAGTAGGGTTGGGTACTGTTCACATTTGAACCGGTACCGGTAACTGAAATTCAGTACCAGTACCCAACGGCACTGGTACATTGTTTACATCAATAACTGTTAAGGGTGAAATCGACTGAAATTAAGTCACAATCTTGAACTTCGAATAAAAATGGAACTGTTGATCCTGCCACGCCCCTGTCACATCTGGTTGCTTGCCAAGTGGAAAAAAAAAGTGCTGTGGGTCAACCTCCTCTAACTTTGCTACAGCCACTCAAAAGATAGCATGGCAACTGCAGATGCAGGAGACCCATCGACAGAACTTGAACCCCCTCCTCTTTCACTTTAGTTGCCGGTGTGGAAGTATTTAGAATTTCCAGGGAGTTATGTTGACAACCTTCATGTGCAAATGCAATTACAATTACGTGCACGTTAGGAGTATTCATAGCCGCAGACATGCGACCTTATTCGGTGGTGGAAAACTCCGGTTTTAGGTATCAAATTAGCGTGCTAGAACCAGACTACGAAATCCCAAGTAGAACGCATCTCACAGCTATGGTGATTCCCTCCATGTACAATAACGTAAAGGAGAAAGTTATTGAAGGTCTGAGCAGTGCACATTTAGTTGCCTTGACTACAGTATTTTAGCAATAGTTTAGCAGTTCGCTTTCCATATTCCTCTTTAAGAAAAACTTGAAACTGCAAAATGGTTACAGTTGTCTTGTTCTATTATAAAAAATCTTTGACAACTCAAAGAGCAGCTTAAAAACAACATATCCGTCTTTAGGAAGAACATGAATGAATGAAAAAATACAGTCATCATTCTCAAGGGATACAAAGTAGTAATCAGTGTGGTATATGTTTAACTGTTCGGAAATGGTTTGTTAAGACACTTAATTGTTCAGAGAAGACTATGGACATGGTTGTTTTATTGTTTTTGTTTGTTTTGTTGTGAACTTGAATGTCATCTTCCGTGAAGACTACGCTTACAAAAGAGAAACTAGATGGCAGGTTATTTTGCTTAAGTTTTCAATTGACTGAAGATATAAATTGTTATATTGTCGTTAATAAATGTTAACTAAAATAAATTTGACAATGTAGTGTGGTACATTGCGAACAAAGGTCAGATATTATATTGCATAAAAGCCTAGTCTAAAAATAGCATAGCAACCTGTGCTTTAAAAAAAATAAATGTAGAAATCGAGAATCAAATCGAGGATTTGGAGAATCGTGACACCCCTAAAAACTGTAAAGAACCTGTAAGCCTAAATTTATAGAAGTGTTATTTGACATTATGCCAGAGCTGCCCTGGTCGCTGTCTGTGTATTGTAATATTTACTAGTAAATAGTAGGTTACTAGGTACTTAATTCATAAAAAAACAACCATATTATTTTTTATCTTTTTAATTTAAATTCTATTAAAAGATTTCCCACAAATTAATTTATTTAACCTTTTTTTTTTGTCAGTGTTGCACAACTGAGCTTTATACGGTTAAAATTAAAACATGAAGAAAAAAGTTTTGATAAAGTATTATTATATTAGTGTTAGTATTATTATTACATTGAGACGCAACTAAATTCTACTGTACAACAGTAATTTATTTGTCAAGTTAAACCAAACTTTTATTTTGACAGGTTGCTGTGAAGACCTTTGAGTTTCTGTGTTTTTCTCAAATGAAACGGTAAAATGCTCATAAAGTGACTCTCGGTTTTTTCGTGTTCCAAAGGTTGTAGTACATTCCTACTGGCCAGACTGACTTACTACAGGTGACATAATGCCAATATTGCCCTTACTGTACGTACAGTACACTAATATTTATAGAAAAACAATTACAGTAACTCACCAAAAGGGTTTTTTCGTGTTCCAAAGGTTGGAACTGTACAGTAAGGGCGATATTGGCATCATTTCACCAGTAGTAAGTCAGTCTGGCCAGTAGGAATGTACTACAACCTTTGGATCATGAAGAAACCCTTTTGGTGAGTTACTGTAATTGTTTTTCTATAAATATTAGTGTACTGTACAAACAGTAAGGGCGATATTGGCATAATTTCACCTGTAGTCAGTCAGTCTTGTAATAGGAATGTACTACAACCTTTGGAGTAGGGAAAAAAAACTTACATTGCATTACAGTAATATGAAAAATACCTTAACAGTAAATATTTGTGTACAGTAGGCCAACATATATGATGAGCGCTAATAGCTGTTAGTCAGTCTTAAATATTTTTAATGTTTTACAACTTCAAATTATTTGTATTTATTTTTTATTTTAAAAGTCATTTTAACTTATACAAATTAAACGTTTTTACGCTGTTGGGGAATTTACAGACATTCCATTTGTCATGAAGCCCGGTGATCGGGAATAAATCAGGCATAAATATGCAGCTGTAATACACATAAGTGGTTTTGAATTAATTGTTTATGTTGCTATACAGTAGTTCATGGGCGTCGGAAGCAAAAAAAATGTGGGTGGGTCCTCAGAATTTTTTTTACTGGAGTAGATGCCAATAAGTTAAAATATACCGCTTTGCTTACTAAGCGAATAGTTCGGAAAGACAAAGTTACGGGAATCGCCATATCATTGAGAGCGGCAGTAGTGTAGGGGTAAGATGCTCGGCATCTAGTTTTGACTCAAGTCGACCCGCGGTTCGAATCCGCCTTTCGCCGAACTCAATCTTCTCTCTTTTTTCCCATCACATATCAGATCGGAAAGGCATTTATTTTCAATAAAAATTACGAAAATATTAGAAAAGTGGAAATAAAGCGTCTAACATGTGTTTACTAATAAGTGTTTATCGATTAGGGGTAGGTAAACAGACATGTGCTGAATGTTAGAGACGATAAAAGTGAGTGGGTACATATCATTGATCGTAAAAAGTGGGTGGGTCTTGTCCCACCCACATACAATGGTTCTGACGCCCATGCAGTAGTTGCATAATTGTTAAAACTATTCATGGTATTTATGTCTCTGAAAGATTGTTGACTCTTTAGAACTGTATCAAGGGAAAACAAATATCCGGCGAATATCAAACCTAAAGGCCTGTTCACACCGGGACGATTTTCGCGCGCGTTTATCGCCGACGTTTAACGCCTCGTGACTAAACAATGGGCGCCAATGTGAGTGTTCACACCGACGCGTAAAACGTCAGGCGTAAAAGCGTCATTTTAAAAAAAACGCCTCGGGTTCGTTTTTTTTTTTTGACGCGGCGCGTTAAAAACTGGCCGACCAATCAGATCGGCGCTTTTGTTCACGTGCCTGGAGCTGCTGAAGTTACAGTAAAACACGACTTGGTGGCGCTCAAGCACAAAACGGTCTAGCCGAGCACACATTGGCGAAGAAGACTCCAGCAGCTCCAGCGATGAGGACATTGTTGTTCTGTTGAACGAGGAAAGACAACAGAAAAGACGCAGATTTTGGATACATCCCATAGTTAAAAAAAGAGAAGAACATGGGGAGTTCTATCGACTGATACAAGAGCTAAAAATGTATCATGAACGTTTTCGGGGGTATTTTAGAATGTCCGTCAGCGAGTTCGAAGATTTACTTCTTTTTTTAACTATGGGATGTATCCAAAATCTGCGTCTTTTCTGTTGTCTTTCCTCGTTCAACAGAACAGCAATGTCCTCATCGCTGGAGCTGCTGCTGCTGCTTGAGAAATCCATGTTTTAGTATGTGAGAAAGTTATGTGTGTTTCGGCTAACATGTAAATACTCTCTCTCTTCTTCTTCTTCTGTGTGACAAGGGATGCAGCTAGCGCAGCGCCACCTTGTGTACCGGGCTATTTCTGTTTTTCAATAAGCGCCATCTAATGTCAGGGAGTGAAATTGCACGTTCACTCGGTGCATCGCGAGTGAAAATCGCTTGGGTGTGAACACTCAAGACGCGCCGAAAAACGTCACGAAAAACGCTGGCGATAAACGCGCGCGATATTCGTCCCGGTGTGTACAGGCCTTAAAACTAACTTTACTCCGCTAAAAGAGCGAGTGTACCTTTAAAAACAGCCCCTACTCTGAAAGAAAGACTGCAAGAGACTATTTTAAGTTAACTTGTAAACGCTAAGCGACATGCTAACAGTCCTTTAACAACAACATCTAAACAACACATGTCCTTCGTACCATTCTGAGATCTGACTCCAGCACCGTGTGATGGTTTAAGAGAAGATCCGTCAGCTGCTGTGGGAAGTCTGAAAGCTCCTCTGAGTAACAGTGTCCAACCTGGAGACAAAACCACAATCGGTCAATAACAGCCTAATCCATAAGAGGTCTAATACAGAAGAAATCGAGAGCACCTCCATACCTGAGCCAGGAACATGACCAGCTCAGCCAGGTCTTTGTTGGATTTGTCAGGCTGATGCTTGAAGATCTCCACATTTGACTGATAATGACGAAACTGCTGCAAAAACTGGAACGACAACAAATTAAGCTCATTTCGAATGGAATAAAAACGTGAACATTTATTCCGAAAAACTAAATAATAATAACTAGGGGTGGCATGGTAAATGAAAAAAAAAAACCCGTTCGGTTCGCTTGTCTCGGTTCGGAGTGTGTGCATCGCACGGTTTGCGCATGCGCAATGTATCCTCGTGCCCGTATGTTACCTCAGACAGTGGGTGTCCTTTTCGCATGAAATAAGAGGTGTGTGTGTGTGTGTGGACATTCAGTAAAGTAAAAGTGGAGTGCTGCAGGTCACGTCACATGTAGAAATGAAAGTGGGAGAGATAAGGAAGGCTGCCCGGAGTTGGAGGATGCGCTAGCATCGTATAGCAGGGCAGATGCAGTGCGGAGAGCGGGAGCCGCGCCGCGCGTGCCCGTTGCAGATACACACACTGGCAGTGTTTGACTGGCAAGTCGCGCAGATGAACCGCGGCTTGTGGATTGCAAATACAGGCAAATATAGTCCATTCTGTCAAATTTTCCAGTGTTCTCCTCCGACCCCTGTCTGTCTCGTGCTTTGATTTATGATGGGCAGCATATATCTGCTGCAAATGCGACCGTGTTCCCCTCTGTCTCATACACACATGCATATAACATGCTGTATATAAGTAGTTCACATGATAAATGTAACATTTAAAAGTTAAGATATGCTTCTAGTTCTAATAATTTAAACATGCCTTTGAAGTTTGGGCAAAAACTTCTGGCAGTGTTGTGTTTTCGTGTATTTTATGTTATTTTTTCACAGCGCTGGATGTCATATGGTGATTGACTCGGTAAACAGCCAGTTAGGAAACAACTTCTACATGATATAACAATTTTTTAATACTGTATCCTAATTGTGGATGATTAAGCCATATATACCATATGCTGAAGTAAATTTCTGGAGTGTTAACGATTAAAAAACAACAACAACAAGAACTGTACAGAACCGAAAACCGTGACCCTAAAACCGTGATACGAACCGAACCGTGGGTTTTGTGAACCGTGCCACCCCTAATAATAACAGAACTACAGATCCCCATAGCAATTTGTTCCCACTAATAATAATATAGATTAGTGACTAGAAGTAATGAATAAACACTTAGGAAATTGAAAGTGATACGTTACTATTGGATTAACGTAATTTACGCTTAATAAACAAACAATTGTAATTACATAAAAATAGATGCTAGTTAGGTTTAATAAATACATTAACAGCTTGTAATAGTGCAATGTCATGTAATTGTTTTGGTTAACTTGTGCGTTCAGGCCAGTTGACAAATCCAAAGCAAGTGTCTTACCTCCTCCGTATAGGACTTCGGATCCCTCTTGATCAGATTTTGCAACTGTGGGAGATTCGTCGGTAGTTTGTTATTGTGACGGCCCGACATGTTTGATTGTTTTCTTATAATACGCGTCAGAAAAGAACGTTTATTTTGACTGATTCGATTATTTCATCAACAGCGTGGCTCATATGGCGGTCGCCATGTTGCCAGCAAACTACGGAAAGCCTGAAAGGACAGTCAAGTTCTCAAATGCGTCACTAGTGGTTTCAAGTTATCTTTCAGTAGGTTGCGGCCCCCAGTGGACATTGGAGATACTGCAGGAGACATGTTATCCTCCTGGGACCCAGGAATAGACTTTTGTCCACTGCTGTAGTGGTCGTGGACATTATATTTCAGTGAATTTCTCTGACACCATACGTGTCCCAGTCTGGATGTCCTGTAAGATGCACATTCAGGGCTTTTTAGAGATACCAAATGTTTAGGTTTCACCATGACAACTTCTCCTCGGTCTTTAAAAATGACTGACATTAATTTAGTGATCATATGTAGCACTCCTATGGAAATATATTTTGTAATTATCATTTAAATCTGACCAAATTTCAAATGTTATACGGTTTCAAGTCAAAATATGACTTTCTGGTACAAAACAGGGCATTGATTTCATACATGTCCATTGTTGCACACACCAGGACTTAGAGGGATAGTTCACCCAAAAGTTAAAATTGTGTCATCATTTACTCACCCTCAAGTTGTGCCAAACCTGTATGAGTTTCTTTCTTCTGTTGAACACAAAAAAAAAACATTTTGAATGTTGGTAACCAGACAGTTGATGGACCCCATTGACTTCCATATTAGGAAAATATCTTCCTTTGTGTTCAGCAGAAGAAAGAAATTCATACAAACTTGAGGGTGAGTAAATTACGACATCATTTTTTATTATATTTTTGGGTGAACTATCCCGTTAAATCATGTTTATCAGAGATTTTGGGAGACACAAGTGAATAGGGAAAGAAATTATAATTCAGTATTCATATGAAATATTAGATAATATGAAAAATGTTTTTTTTCTTTTTCATTACATGTTGCCCCAAGAACACATTAATATGCTAATTAAATACGGTGTATAGATACATTGTATTGAATGGGACTACATATTTATGGCCATATTGCATAAAGTAAAATAATATATCAGTTCATTCAGTTTTATATTTCATAACAGTTGAGAATCATCTTTATACAAAGTTTAGTTAAATCCTGAAACCTAAAAATTGTTTGGCGAAAAAAAAAAAAAAGCCTATACATGCCATTTCAAAACTATTTGTTTTCTAGTTCTGGTGTTGACTACAGAGGACATGGCCTAAGATAAGAATAAAATATCAATAATGTTTTTTTTTATTTTTTTTATTTGTTTTGTATGTTCTAAAACCATGCAATGACATGACAAATTTCCACCCAGTTTTCCATTTTTTTAAGCCATTTAACATTTTCCATTAAAAAAATTCTGAAATATCATTCATTTCACTAATATCACTGACCAATCCAATTCATTTAAATACCAGATATCCAAATTTTAATAATTGAATTATCACTGATAATTATGTTTACATAAAGATATATGCAATTGGATGATTTGCTATTGAGACTGTCTGTGTGAGCTTGAGCTTTGAGTTTCATATAATTAGTATTATATGTGTCTATATAAGAGATGAGGAAAACATCAATGAAATGGTCAAATCTGTATTTTCTGTCTGTTCAATAAGCAAATGTGTAAAAAGTACTTTTTGTGCAATTGGAATTTAGAATGGGCCCTATTTTAATGATCGGAGCACATGGCGCAGGTGCACTTAGAATCCACTTTTGCTTGTTTAATCGACAGAAAAAAGGCGCATGATCCAAAAGGGTTGTACCTAGTCTCTTAATGAGTCATGGGTGTGTTTTGGGCGTAACGTGCAATAAACCAATCAGAGTCCCATCTCCCATTCCCTTTAAAAGCCAGTTGCGCGGAATGTCGGAATTTGCGAGCAGAAAGGCTGAAAGCTTCTCCAGAGAGGAATCCTTTTATTTTTCTAAATGTTTGTGTGCTGCTGCTTAATGCGCTCTTTAAATAACACAAAAAATACTGCGCTATTGACTTTAGACCAGGTTTTTGTTGGTCAATGGTGCAGTCGTTTTCAGTTGCCTCAAAATAGCAACGCGCCAACAATGCGCCTGAACACACCTCGTTTTCAAACCAGCACAGCCATGGGCGAACAGATGGCGCGAGTGCATTTGCTATTTAAAAAACATGGAGCTGGACGTGAAAATGATAACTGCGTCAAGCTGAAACTAGCAAAAAAAAAAAAATTGCGTCGCATAGCGCCGGGTGCACGGCACCTCAAACCTGAATGCATCCGAATAACGTAAAAGAAAAATCATTAGTAACACGGGAAGGCTTAAAAAACACAGCAGCAGAAATGGCAAAAATACATTGATGATTAAAGGAAATCTTAAAGGCATGATATTCTTTTATTTACAAATTGCAAATTGTCCAGTATGTAACAGCTTTAAAACATTATCGACAGATTTCATATGATAAATATCACACTAATATAACACTTTTTAATTTCTTCGATTACCACTGGCACTCAGTGATTTCTAAAAGATTTACAAAGCAAATACTGTCTTGTATTCTGTCAAGGCAACATTTACACCATCATTTTGTTTAAAATACACAATAATCATTTTGTACCACAAAAGAATTATGAATTCTTTTTTTTTGTGTTGATCCATAATCTTCAAGGAATCTATAAAAACTGTTTTTACCAACAAAAAAAAGATAAGTTATAAAATAAATGCTTTCAAAGAAGTAGCAGCCAATGGTCAAGAATGTAAGCGATAAGAATACACAAAATTCTGCAAGAATTGTAAGCGTCACTGACGTCCAAAACATCGTAAGAACATCATTTGTTCTGACAAGGTCGAAGCCCCTGATCGGAAAACAAAGAAACTGCTTCGAAACATCTTAAATGACTGAAGCCCGCTGGTGATTTTTCAGCTGATCTGTCGACTCTGCGAGGAGAGAAGAAAGGCAGTGCTGGTCCACGCTTTTATCCTGAGAGTTTCTCTTCTGCCTGGAGACATCTGAGCACATACAAGATGACCTGGTAGCAGAAAATGTATTGTTCCTGGAGGGGAAAACAGGAAATGTTACGTGCAAAAATACCGCAGACGAAAACTTGAATTAAATGCTCAGTTGATTATGAAATTCTTACCTCTGTTTGCACCATGCCTTGCCTCTGGAGTCTCATGGTACGCACCACATCTGATATGTCAAACTAAAGAGAGGAAATGTGTAACTTAATATAACTTTCATTAAATCACAAAGCTAATAATGTACTGGTATGTTATGTATCAGCCATTTTCCTAATTTTGTATTATTATTTATACGATTTAGTACATTTATTATAAAGTGTTACCAGAAACACACATCGACTTTGAATTGAATCCCAAAAAAAATGCGTTTCTAAAAAGTAACATTGCTCAAAGAATAACGACAGACTTCTATATTTTAATGGTGACACTTACATCTGCATCTTTGCTGATGAGGCCAAGAACCACGTCGATGCAAATGAGCGTTCCTGATCGGCCAATCCCTGCACTGCAGTGAGTGATGATGGGGCCTGATTGGTGGATGTGTCTCATGTAGGAAATGAATGTCAGGAGCTGTTCTGGTTGAGTCGGGGTTCCATGATCAGGCCAGCCTGTGTAGTTCAGATGAGTGACTCTCTGGATCTCGCTGGTCTAAAAGACAATTATATACATATATGAAGATTTATGCATTTAAATATCCATCTCTAGAAGTGTATCTATAATGATATTAGAGCAGCACGATTTTTCTTTTCTTTTTTTTATGGCTTGGGGGAATTCTGATCAAATTTGTGATTTGAAATTCCAGGTTTGCTGTGCTTGTTTGTAGGGCTGCACAATTTGCCCAGAATTTTGTGATTATATATCAGTACTGCTAGAAAATAGTAATAATACATTGTATTATAATTAGTAGTAGTAGTAGTAGTAGTAGTATTAAATACAATTATAAAAATAAAAACAATTAAGAAATATTACTATCGTAAAATATTCACTTTATTTAAAAAAATAATATAATAATAACAATTATTTTTTTCATCTATCATACAAATATGTACATATATAATATGTACATGTATGTAAGTATGTATGCATAATGTGTGTCAGGCATAACATTATGACAGGTGAAGTGAATAGCACTGATTATCTCTTCATCACGGCACCTGTTAGTGGGTGGGATATATCAGGCATCAAGTGAACATTTTGTCCCTTAAAGTTGATGTGTTAGAAGCAGAAAAAATGGGCAAGGGTAAGGATTTGAGCGAGTTTGACAAGGGCCAATTTGTGACGGAGAGACGACTGGGTCAGAGCATCTCCAAAACTGCAGCTCTTGTGGGGTGTTCCCAGTCTGCAGTGGTCAGTCTCTATCAAAAGTGCCCCAAGGAAGGAACAGTGGAGAACCGGCGACTGGGTCATGGGCGGCCAAAGCTCATTGATGCACGTGGGGAGCGAAGGCTGGCCCGCGTGGTCCGATCAAATAGACGAGCTACTGTAGCTCAAATTGCTCAAGAAGTTAATGCTGGTTCTAATGCAGACCATGTACACCCTTTCATGGAAACGGTATTCCCTGGTGGCTGTGGTCTCTTTCAGCAGGATAATGCGCCCTGCCACAAATCAAACATGGTTCAAGAATGGTTTGAGGAGCACAACAGCGAGTTTGAGGTGTTGACTTGGCCTCCAAATTCCCCAGATCTCAATCCAATCGAGCACCTGTGGGATGTGCTGAACAAAAAAAGTCTGATCCATGCAGGCCCCACCTCGCAACTTACAGGACTTAAAGGATCTACTGCTAACATATTGGTGCCAGATACCACAGCACACCTTCAGGGGTCTAGTGGAGTCCATGCCTTGATGGGTCAGGGCTAATTGCAGCAAAAGGGGCACCAACACATTATGCCTGATCGGTCCACACACAAACACACTATATATTTACAAACTTTTATGTTAGATGCAATTAATCGATTTGACAGCATGATATAAATGTCACTTTTGATCAATTTACTGCATCCTTGCTGAATAAAGGTATTCATTTGTTTAATGTTTCCACAAAAACAATTCTTACCGACTCCAAACTTTTGAACAGTAGTGTTTGCTACAAAAGCTTTCTATTGCAGATAAACACTGTTCTTTCTATTCATCAAATAATCCTGAAAAAAATGTCTAACATTGATAATAATAATTAATGTTTCTTGAGCAGCAAATCATCATATTAGAAGGATTTCTGGAGGCTCATGTAACAATGAAGGCTGGAGTAATGATGCTGAAAATTCAGCTTTGAATCACATGAATAAATTACAGAGCAGAAGAGACTTATTTTAAAAACATTAAACAAAAATTTGCAGATCTAAAACTTCTGAACAGATAGATATATATATATAGTGTCTTTTACCTGGATGTCTTTAACCTCTATAAGCCGGATGACGAAGTTGTCCAGGTGCTGATCTTTGACCAGCGTGATCTGCAGCCGGTCGTCTACCATCTCGGGTGAGCGTGGCGTGTCGGGCCAATACCTCTGACATTTAACTTTCCCTCCTTCCACTTCCTGTGTCATCATGGCAATCACGTTGGACTTCTGCTCCCAAACCATCTGCCAGAAGTCCCCGAGCGTGGTGGGCAGCGGCCCCTGGCACGCAATGTAATTGAAGTTCTCGTCTTTCACAGGCATCTTGATGAAGTTAGCATTTATGTAGCCACCATCCTTTCCCAGCAAGACCCTGGTTGTGTCAACTGAATCATGACAAGACCGAGAGATGATTAATATGAAAACATTTTTCAGGGGAAACATGCTGAAATATTGTTTATACATCAATGTATCTTCTAACTCACATGGAACGATGTTCTTGTAACGGTTTTTCTTTTTGTTCTCTTTGGTCTGGCCAATCAGACATTCATCCAAGGGGCGCAAATTCTGAAGGTTCTTTGAAAGAAAATATACACATACATTTTTTTTTTTACTTTATTACCATATTAGCATCAAAGGCTGTATTCGAAAAGATACAAATTAAACATATAAATTAAATATTATATAAATAATAAAATATACACTGCCATTTTAAAGTTTGGGATTGGGAAGATTTTTTTATGTTTCTGTAAGAAGTCTTTTCTGCCCACTAAGGCTGCATTTATTTGACCCACAATACAGTGAAAACAGTAATATTGTAAAAATTTAAATAAAGTTTTCTATTCAAATATATTTTAAAATGCAATTTATTCCTGTGATGGCAGAATTTTCAGCAGCCATTATAAATGTCTTTACTTTAACTTTTGATAAATTTAATGAATTCTTAATTCTTGCTGAATAAAACAATTTCTTACAAAAAAAAAATAGGTATAATCAAACTTACGTATACGTATACAAATCATGTAGGCTTTAAAGGAGAAGTAATTTAAGGATGTTTTTAAAAATTTTGTAATAGAAGAAAGTGTGGTCACACTTTACAATAAGGTCCAATTAGTCAACATTAGTTAATGCATTGACTAACATTAACAATGAGGAATTATTTTGTTAAAATTAACATTAGATGATAAAAATACAACTGTTCATTGTTAGGTCATGTTCGTTCATAGCGCGTAAACAACGTTTTAACAGATAAAATTTTGGATTTTAAATATACAGTGAGGAAAATAAGTATTTGAACACTCTGCTATTTTGCAAGTTCTCCCACATGGAAATCATGGAGTGGTCTGAAATTGTCATCATAGGTGCATGTCCACTGTGAGAGACATAATCTAAAAAAAAAATCCAGAAATCACAATGTATGATTTGTTAACTATTTATTTGTATGATACAGCTGCAAATAAGTATTTGAACACCTGAGCAAATCAATGTTAATATTTGGTACAGTAGCCTTTGTTTGCAATTACAGAGGTCAAACGTTTCCTGTAGTTTTTCACCACGAGGTGAGATCTTGCATGGAGCCCCAGTCCGAGGGACATTGACAGTCATGTTTAGCTTCTTCCATTTTCTAATGATTGCTCCAACAGTGGACCTTTTTTCACAAAGCTGCTTGGCAATTTCCCCGTAGCCCTTTCCAGCCTTGTGGAGGTGTACAATTTTGTCTCTAGTGTCTTTGGACAGCTCTTTGGTCTTGGCCATGTTAGTAGTTGGATTCTTACTGATTATATGGGGTGTCTTTATGCAGCTAACGACCTCAAACAGGTGCATCTAATTTAGGATAATAAATGGAGTGGAGGTGGACATTTTAAAGGCAGACTAACAGGTCTTTGAGGGTCAGAATTCTAGCTGATAGACAGGTGTTCAAATACTTATTTGCAGCGGTATCATACAAATAAATAGTTAAAAAATCATATATTGTGATTTCTGGAATTTTTTTTTGGGATTATGTCTCTCACAGTGGACATGCACCTACGATGACGATGATTTCAGACTCCTCCATGATTTCCAAGTGGTAGAACTTGCAAAATAGCAGGGTGTTCAAACACTTATTTTCCTCACTGTATTAATAAATGTTGAAATTAAAAAAAAATGTGTTCATGTGAACCAAATGTAGTCAAAGGTGCATTATGTAACTTTTCCGTCCGCTAGAGGTCGCCTATTCAAAACAAAGGCGTAGTTTGATGATGGCACGTTTGAACACAGAACTTGGGACATGTGGTCTTCACCTCACAGCCGTTGGAATAGAATCGGGATAGGACTCGGGCAGAAATCATGTTTATGGATGCGCTTATTAACGTTACTGTAGAATAAGCAGAGCAGGACCGAGTGTTGTGGGAGCTGAGCAAGGCCGCTGGCGCGATTGTTAATGAGAAGACTGGTGGGACTTTTGTTATGCCACAGTCGCCGGCGCCACTTCCGCTTTTCCGGTCATGAGTATGAAGTAACGCAGCTCTGTTTATCATATTAGACACATCCGAGTGTGTTGATGATGTTATGACGTTATTCTGTGCGTTCACTCTGCGGCTGCTATGACACTTGTCACACTGCAGTGAGAGTAAAGTGTTTCAGCGGAAACAGAGTGTAACGCAGATATGACGCGATTGACAGGCGACTCCCTCACACGTTCCTTGGTTAAAATAGCATTTTCTCACGATTTACAAATTGTTGGAAACATTTGGGATATTGTAAGTACTCAACTGAACAAAATATATAACACTGGCAATTATATACCAATTTTACATAGTGTACCTTTAACTGATTTTAGCAAACAAATCCGTTTTGTAAAGCGTTACTGAATTTGTTTTAATACCGCAAAACATGTTATATTTAAGCATATGGTACAGTGAAATATTTCTGTACCTCAAACTCCTGCAGAGGAACTTTCTGTTCCAGCAGGCCTCTCATCATACGGACTATAGTGTTGAGGTTAGTGGATGTGTAATGACCGTCAGGAACCACTTTAACCAGCGGCAGGGACGTCAGCTCATCCTCAGTAACAATGGGTCCATCTGAGAAAGAGAGAGATACAATACTACATTTAGGTAAATATTACAGTGAGACAAACTGATTGCATGAACAATTAGAAAATGATCCATTTCCCAGTGAGAAACAAAACCGGTTGCTGCTGACTGACCTTCAATAAATTTAGAGTTGATGTTCTCTATTGGCAGCTCATCACTCCCCCATGTGATCTCATCTTCATCCAGCTGGCCTGACGATGACTGCAGGGCACTAAGATTTGATCATAACAAACACGTTAGATTTAACTCTGGCTGAATTTAGGAGGATATAGTTGTTAGTTTCAGTCATTCCAGTAGCTCAAACAGTAGAGCATGACCTGATGTAAGTGCTTTCACTCTGACCGTTTCTGTGTAATAGATCTATCTATCTATCTATCTATCTATCTATCTATCTATCTATCTATCTATCTATCTATCTATCTATCTATCTATCTATCTATCTATCTATCTATCTATCTATCTATCTATCTATCTATCTATCTATCTATCTATCTATCTATCTTATTTGATATACAAATCTATCTATCTTATTTGATATACAAATCTTTTGTAACATTATAACCGTCTTTACTGTCTTTTTGACCAATTTAATTGCATCCTTAAGTATTTATATATATATATATATATATATAAAAAAAAATTTATTTTTATTATTATAAAATATAACTACATTGTGCCAGTCAACTGAACAGAAAATGTTTGGGTGAGAAGTCTTTTTTTTTAAATGGCTGCGTGGTTCAATATTTGATATTGCTTAATGAAAGCTTATAAATCATGTTGATAAATAGGTTTGCACTGCATTTTTAACCATAGTTTAAAATGTAAGCTGAAACAAAAACACCCACTGCAAATGTGAAATTAGAGTCCTGAAGGTTGTTAAAATAGTTTTTATCTTCACCTGTCTTTCAGTGGGGCATCAACATTTTCTTCCTTCCACTCAACCTTCCGAGAAGTCTGAAGACAGAAGAACATGAATATTTATCTGAACAATATGCTGTTCCAAGTCAATACAATTTCCTCAAAGTCTATTGTTATTAGATCAGATATTATGACCTATGTTTGACTGCTGTAAAATTGCAGATATTCAAAGTTTAATTACAGATGGCCGTACCTCTGGGGAGTCTTCGGGCAGAGACGAGCCGTCACAGTCTGTGTCCTCTGATATGTCCCCACTTCCTTCTGTTCCCTTGCCTTTCTCTAAAGAACCTGTGTCATAGTCTAGAACACACACAGTGAAATTCAGATAAGACATCTGCCAGAATGATGTCTCATGTGGGGTTCTTATAAAATTAAAACCATACAAAAAGTCTGCTATTTGAAATAAAAATTAAACATGACTTTTTTTTTATATTAAATATAAATGCCCATGGAAATGTTTTTCTTTTTTTAACTTGATATACTAAAATAACTAAAACTGGCATAAATTAATAAAAACCTATATAAACCTAAAAAAAAAAAAACCCATACAAACAAAATTACTAAAATGTTTGTTTCAAAATGGAAAAATACAAAAATAATATTTTATTAAGTTTATATTG
This sequence comes from Romanogobio albipinnatus, assembly GCA_023566225.1. Taxonomy (NCBI): domain Eukaryota; kingdom Metazoa; phylum Chordata; class Actinopteri; order Cypriniformes; family Gobionidae; genus Romanogobio; species Romanogobio albipinnatus. Next base: position 38,808,656 of record CM042255.1, on the reverse strand, counting down.
TATTGTATTAATTTTAGAATATTTTATTCATATTATATATTAAATATAATAAATAATATTACAATTAAAACACTATTTTTTTTTTTAAATGTCATTAATATTTAATACTATTTTAGCTAATTCAAAATATAAATAAAAAAACAATAATGGTATTTCATATCAATACTCAATACTAAAATACCATTGGTCATGTGATCTTTAATGTACCTATCGGAGGGAGGGGAGGTGAATTGGTGCTCTTGCTTTGCTCTGATGGCGTCTGGAGTTTTGTTTTCACGCCGCTGTCCTCACTCACATCTGAAACATCACACAACAATTAAAGATTTTTCTGAGCTCTTTTTATTATAAATTATTATGCTTAGGCCTGGTTTCACAAACAAAGCTTAGATTAAGCCAGGATTAGGCCTTAGTTTAATTAGGACATTTAAGCAGCTTTTATAAACGTGCCTTAAAAACAAACATTACTGGAGTGCATCCTGAGACAAAACAATGGCAGTGACATATTTTAAGATCTGTCAGTGCAAGTTGCTTCCAGTTAAACAGCTCAAACATGTATTTTAGTCTGGGACTAAGCTTAAAGGTGCAGTGTGTAATATTTAGGAGGATCTATTGACAGAAATGCAATATAATATACATAACTATATTTTCAGTGGTGTATAAAGACCTGACATAATGAACCGTTATGTTTTTATTACCTTAGAATGGGTCATTTCTATCTACATACACCACGGGTCCCCTTACAGTGTTGTCACCATTTTGAGCCGTCATGTTTCTACAGTAGCCCTAATTGGACAAACTGCGCTACAGAGCACTAGCTACTCTCTGCTGTCTCAGACGACCACATCTTTGTCCTGTGTCGGCCACCGTAGCGTCTCTATGTGCTTCGAAAGGGAGGGGTGAGCAGTGGTAAATGGACTGCATTTATATAGCGCTTTTAACAGACCTATGGCCATCCAAAGCGCTTTACATTTGCCTCACATTCACCCATTCACACACAGACGGCGGTGTCAGCTATGCAAGGCACGTCTGGAGCAGCTGGGGTTAGGTGTCTTGCTCATGGACACTTCAGCACTTGGTCAGGTGGAACCAGGGATCGAACCACCAACCATCCAGTTTGTAGACAACCTACATGAACCACTGAGCCACTGCCGCAGAGTAGGCAGTTGCAATTCACAACCTCACCACTAGATGTCGCTAAAATTTACACAGTGCACCTTTAAGCCTTGTCTGTGAAACCGGGGGTAAAAAAACATATGTATCAATTAATTATTCATAAAAATAAATATGCTATGTTTTTCTATTTAAATCTAAAAAAATCTGTATATTCATTAAAAAACATTGACAAACATAAAAATGTATTATTTATAATACATTTTAAAAAATACATATATAAAAACTACATATTTAATATGACCATTTAAATAAATACATTTTCTATTGAACAAAAACTAGATAAACACAACCTGTTCTGGCATTTAATAATTCGTTCTACTTTATGAATACCCATGAGGTTGTTAACTTGCAGGCCGTACCGTTGTTGCCATTAACACCGTTGGATTTGACAGGCAGAAAGCCCAGGTACGTGTTGGGCATTTGGTCAGGTGGGCGGGAGACGATAAGGTTCACCAGGCCTTTAGCTTTACGGATGGTGGTGACGGCTTTAGAGTGAGACACGCCGATCATCAGATCCTCATTGACCTGTACACAAATGCAACCAACAAAATTGGCTTTTGAAAGAGCAATTTAAAAATGCAGCTTGGTGTGGTGTGAAGTGTAAAAACATCAGTTATGTACCTTGAGTAAACGATCGCCAACTTGCAACGTGCCCACCGTGTCTGCGGTGCCTCCAGGGGTGATGGACTTCACAAAAATACCCCTTTCTCCACCAATCACAGAAAAGCCCAGGCCTCCTGCTGGTGGCTTCTCCAACTGCAGCTTCACGATCTGCTCCTGTAAACATTTTAGACATGAAAAGAGAAAACAAAGAGGGCAGAATGAAAGAGATGAGTAAGAACTGGTAAAGGAAAGAAAGTCAAAATGACAATGAAGCACAATTACAGTGAATTCAGTGATAGAAGAAGCCACAATGTTAGCATTCACGGAGCATGTTTCCTGAAAATCGAGTCAAATTCCTCTCACCGGTTCCTCTTGTAATGAACAGACCACAGAAATCTGACCTGTCTTTATGACCTACCTCAGTTTAAATTTCAGGCTGTTTGTGTCCCGTCTCACACGCCACAAAACAGCACCCATGCTATAATTTCATGCCTGAGAAGTTTCTGTTTCTGAAGTCGGTCTATTTAGTGATAAAATATTTAGCCAGAGCACCACCGATCAATATTAGGTAATAGTTTACCAGAAGTTCGACAGGTTCTTACCTCAGCAGGACAGATACTGGATAGGGCCTCGAATTCATTACTATCGTTGCTATGGAGATAACCTATGATACAAAGAGAGAAAGAGCAAGCGAGAAATGAGGTCACTGTGTAAATTACTCAGCTTACAACCAGAAGAGTAACTACTAACTAGAGCACCAGAATGCCATCAATCAAAAGAAAAATAAACTGTTGATACCATTCATTGAAGCAATAAGCCACACAAGATCATGTGTTACAGTGATTTTAATATAATATAATATAATATAATATAATATAATATAATATAATATAATATAATATAATATAATTAATATAATGTTCCTGAAGTTTTATACTTTTAGGCTTCTGCTTCTTGCTCTGTAAATGACCAAACATAAAATTGAGTATGCAGATATTATGATGACATCTTCAGTGTGGGTTACATTATGCCAACATTATCAGTCAATGTAAACTTTACAAACTTGCAATCGTTTTAAAAATGTATTTACTTTAACATCTTGAAACTGAATTTTGATATCAATTTTCACAATCCATTTTTGAATTTGAGCATCACAAATACATTTCAAAAGATGAATTAAATTGATCCAAAGAAAGGGACAGTAAACATTTATAATATTTTATATTTAAAATAAATTGTTCTTTTAAACTTTCTTTTTATCAAAGTATCCTGGAAAACAATCCTTTGCACAAAAAATATGAAGCAGCACAACTGTTTTCAACATTGATAATAAGAAATGTTTTTTTGAGCACCAAATCATCATATTAGAATAATTTGTGTAGGATCAAATGAAGCTGAAAATTCAGCTTTGCATCACAGGAATAAATGACATTCTTTTAAATTGTAATAATATTTCACAATGTTACTGTTTTTACTGTATTTTGTATCAAATAAATGAAGCCTTGGTGAGCATTAAAGTCTTTTAAATCATACTGACCTCAAACTATTAAACATTTACGAACATTGTTGGACAAACTATTGAACTATATGCTAGTTTATTTCCCACTACACTTACCGTTCATACTCTGGGAGACTTTAGAACTGATGTTATTGTTTAGTAATGAAATCTCCTCCTCACCCGGAAAAACAGGCTTCCCATCCCTACGGAAACATAGTTAGATAGTGGCACCCGTCCAGAACTATTTCACATACACTCTTTCATACACATTTCACATAACACCTGACAAACAAGTCCATCAACTGTATATTCCCAACACCTGAATAATTTGACCCTTTTTGCATTTGTGAATGAACTTCGAAGTGCTTTTCGTGAACATGAAGTGCTCATTGCAAATTGTGTCGTGTGAGTAACTCACCTAGTGGCTTTGAGACTAAGATTCCTCAGTGACAGCTGCAGGAGTCTGCGGCTCTCGCTCAAGGTCAGATCCTGTGTCGGAGCGCCGTTGATGTAATGTATGATATCCAGGTGTCTCAAACTGCCTTCCGCCGAGGCTACGGATCCTGGGATGATGTCCTTCACGTACAGTATGCCCAACCCACTGTCACTTCCTCCATCAAGAACCAGACCTACAAGAGGCGGCCACACACACCCAGAAAACAAACACTTTAAGCGATCCGGCTGAACAAAACTCTAACACCACCTTCTTTCTTTCACTTTTTTGTCAGCAAGCTGAAATCCGACACCCTTATCTAGCTTGTTGTTGAACCCCTTGAGCTCATTTTTCCAGTGAAATGCAGGTGGGCTGTGTTTATGCTGATGGATATCTGTGTTTTTGCGTGACCCAGTAAAGCCCCCGTTGACCTCTGACAGTCAGATAACACTAATGCACCACATGAATCGTTCAAACACAGCAAAAACTACTTGCCCAGCTGGATTCTGGGTATTTCCAAGAACACTATTGAGTGGTAAAGAAGATCAGTTACAATATACGTTGATATTTCCATTACCTAAAGGCTCGTCGTGACACTGAAACGTGATGTCGGGAAGGAGGTGGGCCTCTATTGGTGGTTTGGGAGGTTCTAGGACACGTCCTACCACCAGGTCCACGACTTTGGGGGCGGCACGCACCAGGTTGACCACCTCGGTGTGATTCATGCCAGACACCTCAGTGTTATTCACCTGAAAACAGAGAAAGAAGAATGCATAACAATGCGTAAGATAAAACTCCTCATTGAAAATCTGACCACAAAAATAAAATAAAAAAAATATTAATGATAGACCAAATAATAATAATAATAATAATATGAATGAACACCATAATAACTTGCTAGTTTTGCACACTTGTTAGCTTTATATGCAAGTGTCCTGCAAAAAGCCTACACAATTAATCTATAGCAGACATATGAACCAGAAAATAGACAAAAATTATTGATGACACTATAGTTGTCAGGCAAGTATGCACATTTGTGTCCAATAAAAAGCTCTCTAGAATCAGAAAGTCCCTCTTATTATTAATATAGCTAGTTGCCTTGAGTTTGTTGCAACCCAGCAAATTTTGTATTTTTTTGTTTATTTATATATATATATATATATATTATGGCTGTATACTTGAGGCTTGCATAAAATATAGTTTTGTGTGAATCGACTTTCAATCTGATCCGATATCCGTTGGATATAGCAAATTATGACAAAATGAATGCGTTTAATGAGATAAATGTATGATTAAATGTCACAATAAGCGTGCGATTAATCAATCAAACAGTTCAAATTATTTGCGGTTCGGTTTTTATCATGGTTTTAGGGTGATGGTTTTGGTACGGTGAGGTATGCGCTATTTTCAGGAAAAAAAGGACTACTGTACTATCAAATAAAAATAACACAAATATATACAATAGGGCTAACCTGTTTGCTAGGATACTCGCCAAGACTCGCATGTTGACTTTGCACAAGATTTGAAAGAGAATAAGAATATTCTCAATATTTGTGTGCTGTCTGAGATGCGGCTTTCCGTGTGCACGCTTCAGATGAGTGTACACACAAACCTTCACACAGCGCATCTGCGCTCTCTTACACGTCTTCTGTGCTTGAATGTTTAAACTGGCAAGGCTTAAATGAGTTTAGTTTGAAGAGAGATAGCAATGTGTGCTGTTTAGATGTCACCTGCGCTTGCAAGCTATCAACACCCAGATGATGACGGCGTAAATGACTGGTCATACTAGAGCATACGGCACTCGCATTGAACAAAGTTTACAAAGAGTCATTGTTTTGTCCCTGTTTTTTTATTTAATTTAATTTTGTGTAACATTTTGTGAAGCCAGGATATGTATCCATTGACAGAAACATACATTAGCCTAACTCTTTGTATAATGTTTTACACATTATTTTCAACAAACCATATTATAGATGCATCGTCATATTTGAGATGAATTGCGGTGCAAGTGTGGGCCGAACTGTGGGTGGATTTTTTAAGAACCGTTACACCCCTATATATATTTCAAGATTTGCTGTTCTTTTGAATCTCCTATTTATAAAAAAACCCTGAAAAGAATCTTTCTCTGAAGGACACAGGAGACTGGAGTAGTGCCTGCTGATGCGCTGAATGTTTTTTGTAATAAGATTTCATAAAATTAAAGATTTTATTGCATTTTTTTTAATCCAATAAATGCACCCTTGGGGAGCAGAAGAGATCCTACCGGCCCCAAAGTTTTGAACATTACTGTATATGAAAAGTTCAACAGAAAATATGCAAAAAAAGGAAAGATAAATATAATATCTTGATAATTTTTTCTCCTTTGTAAAATTATTCAGATATCAGTGTGATTTTCTTTTACTTCTATCAAGCTTTCAAAAAACAGTAAATCTGCTAAACTAAATTAACAGTAAAGATATACCCATCCCTATGCCAATAGATGATAATATTGTGGATCGAAGATAGTCAGAGATATTGCTGATGTCTTTGATGATAATCAAGGCTCGTTTCCCTTTATTGTATTAAATTATTATTATTACTATCATTAATATTATTAGGCTATCATTATTAATCAAACTGCCCTGCCATAGTTTCACAGCAACATCCTCACATATAGCCGGCACTTCAACATGTGCATGAAATGAGGATTAAAACCAGACTACAAAACTACAGCCTGCATCAAAATTGAATTGCAAAGTGATAGACATGTATTCACAATAGTGTCAATAGTGCTCGTTATAAAAGAGATCATTTCTTGAACAGAGGCATTAGCATTTAGTTTTCTTTGTATAGTACATTAACAAAACATATTGACAATAGGCCTAATAATTAGGGATGCACCAAATCCAGGATTCGGGTTCGGCCGAATATTGGGCTTTTTGACGGGGTTAGGTTTCTACCAAACCTCAGAATTTTTTTCCACCAAACCCGAACCCTAGGCTTGCACTATGCGTGCTCCGCTGGTCGAACGTAATGATGCCGCCGTTGAAAGTGAAAATGGAACTCATGAACAGATAACGTGGCAGTATGCTACTTTAAGTCAAAAGAATGCGATTCAAGTCGAGCTACATGTTCAATTTGCAATGCCGATTTGTCTCGTGATGACAAGGACCCTAAACAACAGCCACTGTTAAAAAATTTGCGTATGAAACATCCGAGAGAATACGAGTTGTGCATGAAGGAATCTCCAGACAGCAGCCAAAATGTATTTTATTTTACCGTGCAAACAGCCGCATATAGAGCAGATAAAATATAAATAAAAAGAATAAAATACATAGGCCTACACTAAATATTTTTCACTGAAATAATTACCAAATTAAGATGACAAAACGAAAATACACTGAATCCGTAAGCTTTGAAGAACCGGAATCGTTTTTTGTTTTTTTTGGTCAAATAAAAAGAGAAGGCATAGGCTACCTCAATCCACACCTTGTATGTTTTTTGTTTGTTTGTTTGTTTTTAAGTAACATGTCTAAGTGATGTGGGTTAGTCTGGAGCGCAGCCTGTTGACAGTTAAACCCGCGGCAGAAAATAACCTCGATCCTTCTGTCTCCGCAGCGCGCAAGCCTCAGCTGACAGCGCGCGCCTCCTGCGCTCTCCGTTGTGTTGTTCTTTGAAACGACAGAGGACGACTCGGGGTAATTTTTCTATAAACCATCAGGAAACAGCGGCAAGAAGAACATACGCGACAATGTTTACTTTAGTAAACTTGACCAAAACCACACTATTAAAAGCCTTAAACAAGGCTTCATGGCACTGATGTCCCGGGAATACAGAGATAACGCCTCGCTAGTGTGGCCAGCCTCGAGAAGCGCCGTTCATTTGCTTTCCACCAGTCAGGAGCTTGTACTACTGGTCCCACACAGTATGCTTTTCCATTGCTTCATTTTGCGAGATATATCTGGTGTGTGGTTGCACATGTCGAAGCACTCAGTGAGTGAACAAATAACGCTATTTTGTTTGATTATATTTTTCTTAACCATGCATCAAAAAACAAACAAACAAAAAAGCGTTAAAAACATTTAAACCGTTTAACTGGTAGTATTAATCGGTCAAAGTTATTACTTTCGGTTAACGGTTAAACGGTCAATAGCATCCATACACTGCTGTGGACGTTGTTTACTTCGTTAATGTGTTTACTGTGATAATGGACTGAGGATGGGAGAAGGATTCTGTATTCAGTTTCGGCCGAATCTTAACCAGTGGATTCGGTATTCGGCCGAACCCCAAAAATCTGGATTCAGAGCATCCCTACTAATAATAAAAAGAATAATAATACGAATGACAACACAATAACAAATTATAATTCAATTAATTATTATTAAATAATAAAAATATATAGCTAATAACAGTCTATAATAGGTCCGCATAATCAAAATCAAAAGCAGCTTTATTTATTTCAACCAACATTAAGAAACAACTTGTTTAACACAAAATAAACCATATGCGCATAAACCAGGCCGTTCAGATTACTTGATAAAATGCAATGAAATACCTTATGTCAGCAGACAATGTACGTATAGGTTTGTGGTTCGTGACTCCTTCACCAGCACCATCACCTTCTCGTGCAAAGTTTGCCCGATTTTGAAAAAAAACCTGACATAACGATATTTCATTTTTCTGCGATATATTTTGCAATATGAACAAAAAATTCACGAGATGACTTGAATAGCTCTATTTGGAAATAATTAATCATTCTAGAACGATTGGGGTGATTTGCAGCGGAGTGCATCTGCATAGAAAATAATAAATCACAAGCATAGATAAATACAATAGAACAAAGATACATATGAAATAAACAGTGCTTTATTTTTTTCAGCTAAGTCTAGCAGTATTCAGGTGTAAAAAATTAAATAATGAAATGTACAAAAACACTGCATAGACCTCACTGTATAAATTAAATATAATTAATCTTTATTACAGCTACAAAAGTGATCTTGTGGTTTGGTTAATACTAATGACAAAAAAGGCAGCAGGTTTTTTTAGGCTGCTGTCACTTTAAGACCAAATGCACATCTCCAATAGAATGATACGCATTGTTTTTTCCATCTCAATTGTTTGCGTTCACGTAAGCCATAAGCGACTGTTTACAAGGATACTTGCCGTTTTGCATGTATGTGTTTGTTCAAGCAAAAATAGATGCAGAAGAGAACAGAATTCGGTATTCGCAAGTTTGTTTATGCTGAAACGCAGTCAGGGAACCGGAGTCTGTCAGATTTATACATGCATTCATCCAAAAACATGAAAGTGGCTGGTGAACTGTGAGAAAACAGTAACCTTTATAGTTACCTACTATAACTATGTGCTTGGTGTGAATAAAACGCACTGTCAAATTTTGTTTGTAAGTTTATTATTTTGATTAGAATTGGTGCTTCCATTGACATCAGTGTGTATTTTTACAAACTTTAACTGTTTTTTTAGTACTTATGTATATTTAAATGTCTGAAGCATTACGTAGTTGAAAAAATTGAAAAAAGTTGTGAAATGGACTATAGCAAGTGCATAGAGCCTCTCTCTCTCTTGCCCCCACTCACGTGCGCACAATAATATTGAGTATCGGCGATCTCACAGTCTGACAATCTGAAAATGGAGAAGATCGCCCAACACAAATCCTTATTTTCATACCATTATCATGCGATCCCCTGGATGCAGGCGGCCGTCTCCTTTAGCAGGGTCCTGGATAATGTCATGGATGTAGCAATTGTCGTCCGGCCCTTTGGTGAGGGTGAAACCTAAACTTCCTTTATCAGACTTCACCAGAGAGACCTTCAGCTCAACCTCCTAAAATGACACAAGCATTCCTCTTTTAATCATAGCAGAGAAGTCATACTTTTTAATCTACAACACATGCAGGAAATTCCATTAGAATTTTTCAAAAGAAGATCATTTCATTGTCATGCTAATGGTCACTTACTGGGATGAACTCCTCCTCCTGGCCGTGTTCTGGTAGACAGAGGTTAACAGGGTTTGGCAGTGGTGGAGGAAGAGGGTCTGGACTGGGGCTCAGGATCCCCCTCTCAGGAAGGGCTGGAGAAGAAGACAGACCAAGTGCAGAGCTCTCCAAATCACTGGATGAAGAGGACAAAGACAGGAAATGGTACATTGAGAATATTTGCATAACAATCACACACATTCTTTCGCCATAATAAAAATAATATAGTCATAACATTATACTTTTGAGTTTGAACTTTTTTCAGTTGCATTTATCTGAATTTTGTATTTAAATTAGGATAAATTAGTGTTTTTTTTTTATTTAATTCAGTATTAATTAATTGAAATACATTACAATAAACTAAAATGTGAGGTGCTCCTTCTAAAAGTGGACATTTTTATCTAGTTATTTAATTTATTTATATTCTTATTTATTTTCTTCATTAATATAATTAAGTTACATAAAAATAAAATGCTTTATGAGATCGACATTGAAACTAAGAAACAAAAAGGTGAAAATCTGATGCTACATTAAGAATAGAATAAAATTTAAAAAAATAACAAATAAAATGCTATGAGATCATTGATCACCGACAAACCAAAAATAAAACATGAAAAATCGTATATATTAAAATAAAAATAAATAAAATTCTTTGAGATAGACATGGAAATGTATAAAGTAAAAACCAAAAAAATTTAAATAAAAGACAAAATCCCTGACAAAACTAGCCTTTGTCATCAGACTAAACATAAGTGAAAAGACATCGACCTGTTCATGTTATTTAATTATTTTCATTTCTGCTCAAAGAGATTGCCATAGAAATGTTCAGTCAAAACAAGCCACGTCATTTTCCCTGCAGATTTCGATCACACTGCATTTAGCAGTGCAAACAAGCACTTCACTGCTGCTGGCTGCGGTGTTATAAAACACTTAGTCACATGACATAGGCTGAGCAAAACACACCTACAGGACAGAATTAGTACGTCACACCTGAACTCTGTAACCTGTGCCCAATTATATGATGCAACCAGTCGGCTTATGTTGAGAATTTTCAACTTTTTTTCCAAGTTATACAAGATTACAAATAATTTTTGTAAGTAAGTTTAATATAATTTAAGTATAACTTATACAGCCCAGTTGATTGTACTGAATTTAAGGCATTCACTTTTTTTTTTTTTACTGTGTAGCAAGCACATATATTTGCAAAACATTATTTTAGGCTTATTGTTTAAGAGTACATTTCTGACCTTCTGTTGACCTCCGGTCTAGACATGGATTGTCTGGGTGAGTAATATGCAGATCGTACGGTGTCGTCCATATTGGCTTCATATGAGAGTCTTTCCATGGGGGTTTGATAGACACTCCGGTCCCAGGCTTGACTGTCCTGCTCTAGGTTGGCGGGGCTGAAGGCCTCCTCCATCTCGTCATTGTCCGTGCTGTCGCTGTAACTGTCCCTGCGACTGCGCGACTTCATTAGCAACCTCTCCAGAGCCTCTTCCACAGGGCCTACCAACTGCTGGTGCTCCACCTGAGGAGGGGAGCTCGTCTTGGGATCAGGCTGGGGCTTGGGACGAGGTTCCTTTCGTGGAGAAGGCACGGGAGTCTGCGGAGCGTGAATTTTAGTTTTTATTTCAAAGATGTGAAATAGTCAAAAATAAGTTGTAATAGCGGAAACAGTATAGAACTACTAAAGGCAGGCCACTGGAGAGTTAATGAGATCACAATAAGACTCAATAAAATAAAATACTGATAAAATAAATAAGTAATAATACAATTAAATTAAAGCATGCAAACAAAAGATGCAAAACAAATCTCAAAACTCAGTAAAACTCAAAATAAAGCTAAATGAAATACTCAAAATATAAAATAATAATAAAACTCAAAACTAAATACTTAATACTTAAAAGAAAAGAAAATTAAACCCTAACCCTAAATACTCATAAAAAAAAATAGAACGTAAAATCAAATAAAAAGAACAATAAAATAAAAATCAAATAAAAAAGAACAAAAAGATAAAAAAAGACCCAAAATAAAATGAATCAAAGCTCAAAATAAAATAAAATGACTCAAAATAAGACTCAAAACGAAACAAATTTGTCTCTAAATTGTGGTGGGATTACTTTAATTTACAGACAGTTACATCATGTCCCTTCCTGAAATTCTTGAGCAAAAACAAAGATATATATATGTGACCCTAGACCACAAAACCAGTCATAGGGGTCAATTTTTGGAGATTTATGAATAATTTGAGACTTATAATTGAATATAGTATAATTATACATCATCTGAAAGCGGAATAAATAAGTTTCCACTGATGTATGGCTTGTTAGGATAGGACAATATTTGGCCAAGATATAACTATTTGAAAATCTGAAATCTAAGGGTGCAAAAAAAAAAAAAATCTAAATATTTAGAAAATTTCCTTTAAAGTTGTACAAATGAAGTCCTTAGCAATGCATATTACTACTAATAATACATGTTTGATATATTCACAGAAGGAAATGTACAAAATATCTTCATGGAACATGATCTTTACTTAAAATCCTAATGATCTTTGGCCATTTTTGGCCATTTTTATCCGATAATTTTGACCCATACAATGTATTGACTATTGCCACAAATATACCCGTGCCACTTATGTCTGGTTTTGTGGTCCAGGGTGACATGTGTATATATTCCTTTAGGTAATGGAACATGATGCAGACACGTAAATTGAGATCAGTGAGACGAAAACTAAAAGTCTTACTGCAATGGCAGGGTCCATCTCATGTAAGACCCCTGGTTCAGGTCTACACAAGTGAAGGGTCACTTCCTGTCCTGTCCCCCTCAGAGCAGAGATCACCTCCTGACAAACAGCAATGGAAAAGATACATTTTTTGTTTGGCTTTTTTTAATTTTAATTATATATTTAAATCCTCACAGACTGAAGTAATTTACTGACTAAAGGGTTTACGTACATGTTGTGAAAGTCCTTTGAGTGGCGTCTGATTGACACGTAGAATGACGTCGCCCACTTCGATACAGCCACTCTCGGCTGCTGGTTGCCCTGGAAACAGCTTCTTGACCCGGACCATGCTGGAGCCTGAGGGCTCTCCGGGAACATTCTCCTCACGGCTGAAACTGAATCCCAGACCGGACATGTTCTTCAGCAACCCCACCTCAAATGTGTTATCTAGAGGGGTAAATATGAACGAGGAGACTCTTCATATCCACAACCTTTTGGTAACCAGCCCACATGTTTAACCTCTACCTCTAGCACATTTTCATATGCTCATAAGCAAGTGTGTCAATTCCACCTCATACCTGGAGTAATGAAGTTGTATTCCGCTTTCTTCGGAGGTGGTACCTCCTCCACTGCTGCTTTTTGAGGTTCAGAAGTTCCTTGAGGGGTCAGAGGGGCATGAACGCTGTTTACTGGGGGCAGACCTTTCTCCATCAACAGATGCACCACCTAGACAACAGGAATACATTTTAAAAACACAGTTAAACATTCAGAGAAGAGAAGTCCTCTAGAGGGCGCAGTGCAGCATCCAGTGTTCTCACCTGCCCAGTGTCTCTCAACATCTCCACTGCCTGTTTGTGAGTCGCTCCTTCAAGGCTCTTCCCGTTCACAGCCACAACACGATCCCCTGTAGGACAAAGAATCAACATGCAGTCTCGTAACATGGGAATCTCTTGAAGAAATGTACAGCTCATCTTTTACCCCACAAAATATAAAAATAAAAATATCATTACTAAATTATAATTTATATATATATATATATATATATATATATATATATATATATATATATATATATATATATATATATATATATATATATATATATATATATATATATATATATATATTATATATTTATTATATTTTCTGTAAATAGAAAATACATTCTCAAAAACTCTTGTTCTATGTAGGGTCATGGTATATTATATGATATATTTTTTTGTAATTGAAAAATGCATTTTCCAGAACGCTTGTCCTATGTAGGGTCATGCTATCATTGTATTGTGTGTATTGTTTGTATTTTGTATTGTGTATTATATTGTATTGTATGGTATTGTATGTTATCGGTGTTAACGTGCTGCGTTAACGTGAGACTCTTATCGGGCGATAAAAAAAATATCGCCGTTAATCTATTCTCAAAGTTGGGTTGGGAGTTGGGTCTATACTACGCAAGCTATGATGACTTTCACCTTGATATTTTAGCGCGGATGTACACCTAGCCGAATTGCACTGTAGGGGGCGAGAGAACGAGTCTTCGAACCTGTGTGTATGCCTACTAGTATTGTCAAAAATATAGATTATTCGCTATGTATCGATACGGAAATATCTGAAACGATACAATACTCATTTTCTACAGTATCGATATCAGCTGCGCTCTCCTCTCCTCTCCGACCGACAGCGAGTGACGCGCACCCGCCTCCTCTCATTCAGTCCGTTTAATCCTCTGAACATGGCGAACGGGTGTTCTGCTGGACTTTTGTTAGTATTGGTGTGACCGGTCTGAATTTCGCACGGGGTTGCACGTAATGTTAATTCTACTAATTCCCGCAGATTTCACGCTCGCATCTGAAGCGCACACACACATACCGTAATAAACTAAACTTTGACTTACAAGTGCAAAAATGAGCTCCTTTTTCCATCTTATTAATGGTCAAATACACTCAAAAATGTCTCAATGCCCATCTTGGTGAGTTTTAACGTAAACACAGTCTTAACCAGCTCACAGGAAGTTTGGATATGCGTGCGTCAGGTCTTAAAGGGACAGAAGTTATTTATTATTCAAACTACAAAAAGACAATAGATCACTTACGAGCACACATATTCTGAATGCCTTCGGCAGAATTCAAATGAGCCATTTTAATCTAGATTAATTTTGGAATTAATCTAGATTAAAAAAATGTATCTATGCCCACCACTAATTTATATTTATATATAAATGTATATATACAGTATATAAATGCAAATATTTCTTAAATATATACATGTATGTGTGTGTATTCAAATATACATAGTAATTATACACAGTAGACACATATATTATGTAAACAAACTTTTGTTGTGGATGCAATTAATCGTGATTGATCGTTTGACAGCCCTAATTATATTGTATTGTATTGTATTATTTTGACACCATACAGATTTCTTTAGCATTGTGATATTTATGTAAAATGTAACCGTAACGAAAATCATTCTGTTTGGACACAATGCTTTTTTTTATTTCATAAAATCTCCATAAATTAAATTCAGTACAAAAAGTCCTAAAATGACAACTGTCCTTAATAAATACGCATTATTCCAATATACACTAATGTTCAAAAGTTTGAGGTTGGTAAGATTTGTTTGGTTTGTCTCTTTCAAGGCTGCATTTATTTGATTCAATAAAATACAGTAAAAACGGTAATTCTGTGAAATATTACAAATTACAATAGCACAAATAATACCATTTAAAACAGCTGTTTTTTATTTGAATACCTTTCAAAAACTAATGCATTCTTGTGATGTCAAAGCTGAATTTTCAGCACCTTTTTTTCCAACCAATTCTTTGATAAATAGAAAATTCAAAAGAACAGCATTAATTCGAAATATAAATATTTTGTAACATTATAAATGTCTATCACATTTGATCAATTTAATACGTCCTAGCTAAATAGAAGTATTCATTTCTTTTTAAAAAAATCTTTGAACGGTAAAAATAATAATTCTCTTTTTACCTTTCCTTATCCTCCCATCCAGCTCAGCTGCTCCTTTAGGAATGACTGCTTTGACGTATATCCCTCCATGCCTCACTGTTGTGTTTGATCCACCCTGAGACAGAAAACCATGTTAATGTAACCATACACAAAGGCATCATGGGAAAAAGTGCCTATGCTCTGCGTTTTCATCAATTGGACATGATCATTTGATATTTTCTAGATATACCCATCCTTACAATCATAAAGCAAACCACTTGATTTCTTGAGTTGATGATTCATGAATTTCATTGCAGTATTTTGAAATACTGAAATAAATCATTTAAATCATAAAAAGTCTACATAACAAAAGCAGCATGCTGTAAAAAGCATCACTGTAAAAATCACACCATAGACAAGCAAATGCAAATCCATGCAGGCATTAGGGCTTCTCCATCATAAACACAATACAACTGAAAATGTGGCATGTGCTCTTGGCTGTGCGTGTTTCTGCACTTTGCTGTACCTACTGTTTTTCGGTTTTACCGTTTGTGAAGGAGCCAATTCAAATGCCTGTAAAAATCTGCATGCAAAGAGCCAAATCTACTTTCCCAAAACTGAAGCCAAGCGAGGAGCTTCAAAAAGGAGCGAGGGCTAAGGGTACAAAAACAACACCACACACACAAAAAGTAAGTAAAAGGGAAACAAAGGAGAGAAGAAAAAAAAAGAGCGGAAACCTTTCCAAACAGTACCGTGACACTAATGCCCAGACTGCTGTCTATTTTGGACAGCTCAATGTCAAATAGATCTCCAGGCTGGAGGCTATTGACTTCTGGGCTACTAGCACTTAAAGACTCCGTGACGATGTTGGGAGAAACCCCCTGTAAACAGAGAAGAGCTGGGTAAATACAAGGCCGTGCATAGCCGTATACATGCAAGGGTCAGGGGTTAATGGTGTTGACATGCACGACTGAATTGCATTTACATTCAGAAATGCAACTGGTCAGAAAGAGAGCGAGGGACGGTCACAAGCAGTTAGAACGTTTTTATTGATATTTCACACATTTGCGTGGCTCTGAAGTGCACTGAACCAAAATTGTGATATTAGCTTTTAAAGGAATAGTTCACCAAAAAATGAAAATGCTGTCGTCACTTACTCACCCTCAAGTTGTTGCCAACCTGTAGGAGTTTGAACATTCTTCAAAATATCTTCTTTTGTGTTCAGCAGAAGAAAGAAAATCATACAGATTTGGGGCAACTTGAGGGTGATTAGATGACAGAATGTTTTGGGTGAACTATCCTTTTAAGGGAACTGATATATCTGAATATCAATATGTGAAACACTGTGTACTATCCAGGAGGGACAAGTGAAGTTTTGATCTAAGCAGCCTTTAGGGCGATGATCGACAAAACATTTTGTCAGTCGCCTGGTTGTGCTTTTCTGAAAAAAATGTGTCACACTTTCGTGTTTCTGCATATTAGAATGATTTCTGAAGGATCATGTGACACTGAATACTGGAGTAATGATGCTGAAAATTCAGCTTTACATCACAGGAATAAATTACAATTTGAAATGTATTCAAAAAGAATACTTAATTTAAATTTTAACTGTTTAACTGTTTTTACTGTATTTTTGATCAAATAAATGCAGCCTTGGTGAGCATAAGAGACTTCTTTTAACAACATTTAGAAAAAAACTCCTGCTGACCCCAAACTAAAGGCCAAAGTATACAATACGTTTTACACATACCTCACGGTCAGCGTACAGTGATGCGAATTTCATCATCAGAAGAGTACGCACGTACTGAACGCATTCCGCGGGTTGCACATGCGCATTCCATTTTTTTGCAGTATTTACATGGGTTGTAACTCGTGGAGATTCCTCAAAACCCTGCATGTGTCGAACGCCTGTGTACGCGTACGAGTCAAAAAAAGTATACTTTGCAAGGCTGTGCGTTCGACTGTGTACATACGCTCGCATACAAGTAAAAAAACAAAGTATACTTTCGGCTTAAGTACCTCCTTCAATGCGATGAATTTGGGAACATCTCTAACCCTAGAACGACCAATAGTTTTAGGGACGTTTTCCTTAGCAAGTGCCACTAAACATGTTGCATTGATTTAAACCAGTCAATCGGACATGGTGTAAATGTGAAATGATTGAAAATCTCAAATTGTGTTCTGCATTTGATTAAGTGAACCTCTGCTGGCATGTAGGAAATCCAAGGAGGGATGCAATGAGCGAGTGAGAACGGTCCTATTATTTAACAAAAAAAAGCAATTTAATATTTTTCGTGAGGTTTAAACACTGAAGTAACATCTTAAAAAGCACACGTCAAAGTTCATATCAAACAGATGCTGACTAGAAACTCGAAACGAAACCTTGAGGTCAGAGTCAGAGTTCATTCAAATCACTACAGAGACTGATTCTACCTTTTTAGTCTTTTGTTTCTCTTGGCTATTTGAGTATGTGTCTTCATCCATGTCGGAATCCCCTCTGTCTGAGTATTCCAGCTCTTTAGGAACATCTGGCACTTTGGGTTTTCTGGTTTTAGGGGGCAAGGCTGGTGGAGTAGCTTCAACAGAGGGTTTACTGTCAGCTGTCAGTGACTTCGCTGCCACGGGACCCTCGGCGGGAATGTTGAGATGGAATCCATTGAGATTTGTTTGCAGGAGGCCGGCGCTCTCTATCCTGGAGTCCTGCGAACTGATGCTGCCCTGACGAACGGACCGAGGCGGAGACGTTTGGCTGGAGATAAGAGGCGGGCTGGGGGAGCGTGTATGATCTTCAGAGGAAGAATCGACATCTACTTCCTGATTTTGAGCGGCTGATTTATAGTGATGGATTCCTGAAGGAGAGTCTAACAGAAGGGGAAAAGAGGCTTGTTTATGGTACTCTCATCTAAAAACCCTCAGAAAAGACTTTTCTCAGAAAGAATCTGGTGAAATGCTACTGCACATTAGTTCAAAATGGCCACATGCATCCATTACCTGGAAACAGTCTCTCTTTAGGTTGAGAGACCACAAGTGTGACATCATCAGGGGTGCTCTGCAGAATCTCCACCACAGTGTCATGTGATAGGTTTTCCAGGCTGACGTCATTCACGCTCAACAGCCTGTCACCTGCAGGAAAAAGCAAAAATGTGGTGTTAACAACCTGACACTGAACAAATTAAAATGTTTAAAGCGTTCTGGAACAGGGTTATTATAGTTAACTAAAACCATTTTTTTTTTAAATTGTTAATTGAAACAAAATAAACATTAAATGAAATAAAATAGGGACAATTTTCAGTTCTCATTTGGTTTAACTTGATGTACTAAAATTAAAACTGAAATAAAAATTAATACAAAAATTAAGATTGAAAATAATACAAATGACACAAACAATGAAAATTAAAAATATAAAAAACATTTTTTTTTAATATTAATAAAAACTATAATAGTATCTCGATAATACTAAAATAACTCTGGACTCGTTTAGTGAATCACTCTGAATGATTCCAGGATGGTCAGGATTCTAGAATAATAATATGAAACTTTCAAAGATTCAAATATTAAATTGACCATGACTCATTTTTGTGATTCCATAAGTTTAACACTAGAACCGACACAGGGTAACATTTTGGCAGAACCTAGACAGAGCTTTCTCCTGTGTAGATATAAATTCACATACACTTCGCATCAGCTGGGTATGGCAGGATATATGAGGCTGTCATAGCCTACCCTGGTTGCCCAGTAAAAATAAATAAATAATGTTTTAAATTAATATAATTAGTTGAAAATTAAATATTTTAAACTTTAGACTTAGGTATATTGGGCCTATGCACGCAAGAACTGTCATTCTGACTAACTGAAAACCGGAGAACAACAATTCACAGAGTTTCAATAGCCTAAATTGTGTTGGGTTAATTAAACTGAATGAACGCAGATAAGCACCAACAGTCAAGCACAGACCAGTAGGCCTACTGAAGTGTTCAGGAGATAGGCAGCAGTTATAGCTACCTTTTGGTTTTGAGTTTATTTAATTAATAGTGAGAATTAATTGATGTCAAACAAAACAGTGCATGTTATTTTTTCTCTAACAAGTAAACTTCCAAAGCACATCATGTGCGTTCTCAGATTGTGAGAGTTGGTCATCCAAACAAAACAGGCCAAATATGCTAATAACAGTTATTCAGGCCAAAATTAATGTGGTGGGGGCAATGAACACAAATGTTTTTTGTATGTGTGTCTGTGTGCACAAAAAAACTTATTCATTAACGTAAAAAAACGTATTCATTGCCTCCATCCTATGATTTTTATAATCTACCGTCGCTATTTGTCAGAAAATAAGTCGCACCTGAGTCATGTTGAGTGAGATGCGCGCGTCACATCGTTGTTAAAACATGCATTTTATTATTCGACTACATTCAGAATTAGTATAAAATACAGGTAAATAAAATACAACAACACTAGGTTATGTGCGTTCTACTTGCCCAACAGACCAATTGCAACCATTGACCATTGTACAAAAGACCAAACAGAATATTTTTTTTTATGTTTTTATTGAACATCATTACTGAAGTTATATTTTGATAATAATGTACGCACGAGCCGCCGGCGCCAACGTGAATTTTTTTCCTCAGCAGAGGAAATAACTTAATTCATCATCATAGGCTACTGATGAGTAGGGCATCATAATCATCATTGTAAAATGTAGCCTATACTTTTATTTGTGTACATTCAAAATGACTACAATATGTCATGCCTTTGAAAAATAAAGAAAACACCAGGATGCGCTGCGCGTCTGTCTCCTTGAACATCTTCTGGCGCACACCACAACATTAACCAAAATGCAACGAATACTTGACAAACCTACTTTTGAAAGTTTAGATTATTTTACGTTAAATGCATTATTTAAGTCACTTTGAAATAAATCACAGCATGTTTCATGATAATCTATATTTTAATTGTTATTGCACTCCGAATTGTACCACAATGTCTTATTTCTGTTTTGTACTTTTTAATTGAACTAATGAAAATTTTTAAAAAAGAAATAAAAATCACGACAATAAAAAAACGTGACGGAAAATACTGTATGATATAGCAAATTCGTAGACCCCCTGGCACTGCGCAGGACTAAAGCCGCTGGTCTACACAGAAGAAAGCTCTGTCTAGGCTCTGCCCCGTGACGGGTTGGGTCGAGTCATTCGTTTAGTCTGGTTGATGAGAAAGAGATGAAATAGGCAAGTTACGCGTCAGTCCGCATTTGCCCATTTATTTTTTTCAAGCGGATTCAAATTTGTAAAATAATCCTTTGCAACTCATGCCGTAGGCTATATTCCAAGCGTTCTGAAGGTGTAGTTACTGTAGGGTTTGCTGGTGAGAAACAAATTGAAATGGTAAGTGAAAATGTTGCAGTCCTTTCCTTTGTGCGTGCGCAGCAGTTCGCTCAGCGCATCCTTTTGAGATATCAATTAAAATACATTTGAATAAAACGCAAGGCCTACATCATAAAACTCAGAAGAGTATGTAGGCCTATCTTAACATATCTGTTGTTCTGTTGTCAGTTAGTCAGAATGACAGTTCTTGTGTGAACGTTAGGCCTATTATATGTCAAAGTGATATTCTTTTCTTTTTGTATTAGTGTTTAAAATATTTAATTTACAACTAATTATATTAATTTAAAACATTATTTATTTATTTTTACTGGGCAACCAGGGTAGGCTATGACAGCCTCATATATCCTGCCATACCCAGCTGATGCGAAGTGTATGTGAATTTAAATCTACACAGGAGAAAGCTCTGTCTAACCCCCAATTTCCACCGGCTGCGTTACGGCTCCGTCACGGCGGCGGAGTCAATAGGTTTCCATTAAAGTCAATGAGTGTATTTCCACTGAATGAAATTGGGGGTAAGCTCTGCCCTGGGATGGGTTGTGTCGAGCCATTCGTTAATCTGATTGTTTTATGAATAAAAGATGAAATGTAGCTGCAATAAACGCATTAAGAATCCGTAGCAGCGCAGGACTATTATTCTGCTCTGCGGTACTGAGGAAGAACTTATGATGGAACAATTTGATCTTCGGCTGACCAATCAGCAGAAAGGAGTGTATAATTCCCGCCCACTTCTAGAAATCGAATATTCAAGCCGTTTATTAATTTGTCCACCTCTGAACGAAAAACGACAAATCAACCTGAATTCTTGTTTTTCGTTTTGTTTAAAAAATGAAAAAGGAGCCGTTTTTTGTTTTTTAATACCCATTTCTATAAGGAAAATCGAATGAACGAAAAAGTACACAGACCATTTACCCATGGCTGTTTTTCAAATGTGTTATAGATGTTTTAGCCTACTTATAAATGTTCAAACCTTGGATTACATTTTTTTTTTGTTGCTATTTTTATTGTGTATTGTTTGCTACGGTGTTGCTATTTATTCAAGTCTGTCTGTTTCCTAAAACATCTGATCGATGATGTAATGAATAAAACTATTTTTATAATTGGTGTTCTCTTATTCAAATTATAAATGATACAACTAAACAAATTAATTCATTAGGTGAAACTGTGAACTTGAATTTGTCGTTGCATCATACATCCTGGGAAGTGCAGTGAATTACTATTGCTCTTTATTGTCTATTTAGGGTATTTTAGTCATTTAAATAACATGGGTTATCTTAATATATGATTAATTACATTTTATTATAATATTACACCACACAAATATGCATTTATTTCCTTTTAATTCTCGTTGTCATTGCAGGCTGATTTAGCCTTTATTCAAAGAAAAAGTGATGTGTAACCTGGCTTAAGTTGATGACTAAAAAGAATAATTTCATGACTCTAGACATTACTTTGTGAAGACAGTGGCATAATGCGTTTTTTAGCTAATCATGTGTATTAGTAAATTTAACCTGCTGGTGGTTTTGGGTATACAACGACCAATGACGTTCTAGTGTTGAAGAATTTTGCATTATTCAATAAAAACAATAGTTATTGAGTGATTGATTGATTTTTTATGAATTAGAATTTATTCATTTAAATACTTGTAAGTCATTCTGCGGCCCCCTGGTTGAGAATCACTAATTTAAAGCATGCAAAAAAACAGTTAAAAGTGTACTATAATGGTTAAATCTTTCAAGGGTCTTGTGGAATAAGATTCTATGAATTCTCTAAATTTCTCCACTAAAATGTGATGTTTTCAATCAGAAAATTAAAACTACTTATATAGCCACAAGATCACTCCTCTCCTCTTCATACCTGGTTTCAGACAGCCGTTGATATCTGCAGGTCCACCCGGTGTGATGGAGCTGATGAGGGTGCCCAGGTCCTGACGGCCAGAATTCTCTCCGCCTATGACCTGAAAGCCTGGTCAGCAACACAAACACACACTTCATTCTACTATGTCTCACAAACTACAAAAAGACAAATGTCCAAAGATTCAAATATCTTATTGAGACCTTCACTTGTGCATATGCTAAATGTATTTCTCTTATCAGTGATGGACAACCTCTCATTCAGGCTGAATCCTGATAAGATATTTCAGTACAAGTCAGCATCTGAGGTGGATGTAAAACAGAACTCTCTCTCCTGGAGTGGGATTCATTTATCACGTTTGAGTGGTGAGGACTGCCAGAACTCTGGACTCTATCACACTGCTCTATCGCGTGTGTGTGTGTGTGTGTGTGTGTGTGTGTGTGTGTGTGTGTGTGTGTGTGTGTGTGTGTGTGTGTGTGTGTGTGTGTGTGTGTTGATAATCTGCCAATTTAGCAGCATTTTTGCGTCAAAGGAGCTCTATTCTGACTGGATGTGTGAGCCCCTCTCACTCACCCAGTCCATACTTGACGTCTTTCTTCAGATTTACGGTCTGTATCTCTCGTTCTGGGGAGGGTAAAGCATGGACCTTCTTCTTCAGGGAGTCTGTGGGTGGGAAGAGGGAGGAGAGGTTTAGGTTAAACACACTTTAAGAACTAACAACCAGTGTTATTAAGGTTAATTCAGAGGACACAATCAAAAAGACCCATTCACAATTTATATCTAAATTCAACAAAACATTTTATATATAAACATCATACACTATTTTGCCAAAAGTATTGGGACACCACTCCAAATCATTGATATGAGGTGTTCCAATCACTTCCATGTCCACAGGTGTACAAAATCAAGCACCTAGGCATGCAGACACTTAAACAAACATTTGCTCAGTGAATTAAAGTGTAGTACCATGATAGGTTGCCACCTGTGCAATAAATCCATTCGGGAAATTTCCTCACTACAAAATATTGGTGGTATTATAACAAGTGGTAGCAATTGGGAACAACAGCAACTCAGCCACGAAGTGGTAGGCCACATAAAATCATAGAGTGGGGTCAGCACATGCTAAGGAGCACAGTGCGCAGAAGTCGCCAACTTTCTGCAGAGTCGATAGCTACAGACCTTCAAACTTTGAAACTTCAAACTTCGATAGCTACAGACCTTCAAACTTCAGACCAGCTCAAGAACAGTGTGTAGAGAGCTTCATGGAATGGGTTTCCCTGTCCGAGCAGCTGCATCCAAGCCATTCATCACCAAGTGCAATGCAAAGCGTGGGATGCAGTGGTGTAAAGCACGCCACCTCTGGACTCTAGAGCAGTGGAGACGTGTTCTCTGGAGTGACCAATCACACTTCTCTGTTTGGCAATCCGATGCACAAGTCTAGATTTGGCGGTTGCCAGAAGAACAGTACTTGCCTGATTGCATTGTGCCAAGTGTAGAGTTTGGTGGAGGGGGGGTTGTTTTTCAGGGGTTGGCCCCTTAGTTCCAGTGAAAGAAACTCTTAATGCTTCAGCATACCAAGACATTTTGGACAATTTCATGCTCCCAACTTCGTGGGAACAGTTTGGGGATGGCCCCTTCCTGTTCCAACATGACTGCGCACCAGTGCACAAAGCAAGGTCCATAAAGACATGGATGAGTGAGTTTGGTGTGGAGGAACTTGACCGGCCTGCACAGAGTCCTGAACTCAACACGAAAGAACACCTTTGGGATGAATTAGAGGGAGACTTCAAGCCAGGCCTTCTCGCCCAACATCAGTGTCTGACCCCACAAATGCGCTTCTAGAAGAATGGTCAAAAATTCCCATAAACACACTCCCAGAAGAGTTGTAGCTGTTATAGCTGCAAAGGGTGGGCCAACTCCATTAAACCCTACGGATTAAGAATGGGATGTCATGAAAGTTCATGTGCATGTAAAAGCAGACATCCCAAAACTCTTGCCAATATAGTGTATAAAATTGAGCATCCCATGGTTACACTTTAGATTAGGGTCCAATTCTCACTATCAACAACTTTTGCCTCAAACTCCTAATTACTGCTTATTAATAGTTAGTAAGGTAGTTGTTAAGTTTAGGTATTGGGTAAAATATTGAATAAAATAAAATATATGTAAAATATAATTAAGAATAAATATAAGTATAATAAAAATATACAAATTATTAAAAAAAAAAAATTGAAATAATGCAAATTGACAACTTTAACAAACGCATATACTATTGATTAACAGCCTCGGATAGTTACAGTATGTCTAAAAATAAATTTCCTTATGGAGAAGTAATACTTTCAAGTTATGCCTTTTTCACTTGATTTAGTCTAGTTAGTTTTGTATCAAATACAATGTGATTTTCGTTGATCGAGATCTGGCAGCAACAGCATTTTTTTCCTTTTGGGCGAGCGATTTGAGGACAGCTTTCCCTGTGCATGAAATCCCTCATATGCCAGCAAACCAATGAGAAAGCGAGACAAAGATGACGACACATAACAGAGCGTAGACTGCTGTTGATCCACTTACCCGAAACCCTCTGTAATTGGCAGATTTTAAGAAAATTACTGTCGTTTGGCCAATAAATAAA
Source organism: Romanogobio albipinnatus (assembly GCA_023566225.1). Lineage (NCBI taxonomy): Eukaryota > Metazoa > Chordata > Actinopteri > Cypriniformes > Gobionidae > Romanogobio > Romanogobio albipinnatus. The sequence continues at coordinate 38,783,444 of CM042255.1, read as the reverse complement.
TGACAGACCGTTACAAATGTATTACCAACATTTTATCATGTAAGCTTTATGGTACACCTCAAACAAGGTCATTTATTGTAATTTATAGTGTTAATATTAAACAGCAGGTCCACGAAGGGCTTGGGTATGCAGAGCATTCGCAGCTTATATGAACTGTGCGCCCCTGATATTTTATATACACGCTTGCTCATTGTGTCTGTGTGGGTATAAAACATACCAAATGTTTCCATAAGCTAGGCTAATCTTTCATAACAGTGTCTTTGTGCTAAGGGACAACATTATATTTGGCCAACTCTGATGTGCTATACTAACAGCCGTGGCCAGCAACTCGTACTCGAGGATGAGGGAGATTAGTCCACACCACGGCCGTATATCGGAGCTGCTAAAACATGCGGCTTAGCGAAGCAGAATCCATCTGAGCCAGAGAAAGCAAGCAATGAAACTTGAGCCAAGTATGTGCGAGAGAGAAAAGTGCATTAGAAAATATTTTCTCCATCTATACCATGTAAAACACGGCAATCCGGAGCATGTTGGATTTGGCAAGTTCTCAACAGACTTTGGGATCCTAAATTCTGATTAAACAGAGGCTGTTGTCACTGTGTGAGGCAAACTTCTGTTATTATTGAAATTAAAAACAGGACATGACATTTCCAGATGTTTGTGTTTCAGGGCCAGACAGGACATGACATTTCCTACCAACTTTCAGTACTAAATTTGACCATTGAAAAGAAACAGATGACAGGCAGAAAAAAGTACATAGAGCTGTGCCAAAACGAAACACAGATGATATACCGTACCAGTGATTCCTATGGAGGAGGCAGGAGTAGAGGGCACTCCAGAGCTGTGCATGCTCACACCTGAGGAACATTAAAAACAGGTCAAGGTACTAGACCGTAATAACTACATAATAATTAAATACATGTATAAAAGGGGATCTCAAGTCTGATAACCTGACAGTTCATTCATTGTGTCATTTTCAAAATCAAACAATACTGTTAATGCATTTTTTTAGTTACATTTGTTTTTTTGATGGTTCACCCAAAATTTTTAATTCTGTCATCATTTAGTCACGCTCAATTTGTTCCAAACCTGTATGAATTTCTTTCTTCTGCTGAACATAAAGGAAGTAATTTGGAAGAAAGTTTGTAACCAAGCAGATCTCCATTTACTACCATAGTATTTTTTCATGGCTCATGAGTCAATGGCTGCAGAGATCTGCTTCGTTACAAACATTCTTCTAAATATCTTCCTTTGTGTTCAGCAGAAGAAAGAAATTCATACAGGTTTGGAACAACCTGAGGGTGAGTAAATTAGTTTTAATTTTTCATTCTTGGGTGAACTATCGCTTTAATGTTGTCAATTTTAGCCATTTTGTGTTTCATTTGCTATTTTTATATTTTATAAAAATGGATAGTTTGACTGATTGGATGAGCAAAATATACCATACAACTGCACATTCAATTTATTTCATATTAATGCCTCAAAATATACACTACCGTTCAAAAGTTTAGGGTCAGTAAGATTGCAATAATATAAAAAAAAAATAATGTTGCAAAAGTTTTTTTTATTTCTAATAAACACTGTCCTATTACACTTTCTATTCAAACAATCCTGAGAGAAAATGAGTCTCAGTTTACACAAAAATATTAAGCAGCACAACTGTTTTCAACATTGATAATAATTATAAATCTTTCTTGGGCAGCAAATCATAATATTAGAATGATTTCTGAAGGATCATGTGACACTGAAGACTGGAGTAATGATGCTAACAATTCAGCTTTGCATCACAGAAATAATTATTATATATTTTTTGTTATTTTATAAATTGTGACATTTTATACCATTACCGTTTTTACTGTTTTTTTTTTGGGGTGAGAATAAGAGACTTATTAACATAAAAAAAAATAAAAAAACTAGCCCAAATCTTTTAAACAGTAGTGTAGCTACAAAACAACATCAAAGTAATACTAATGAATTATTATTAGTATTAATAAAATAAAGTCTTTATTGGAGATTGGTGTCTTATATTGGCAATTTAAAACAATAATAATGATTTTATCATAGTTAAAGATAAAGAACACAAAACAAATTGGATTGGGAATTGATTGGATCATGGTGTTTGTTACAAGCCATAACGGTCGAGGCTGAAGAGTAAGGGGAGTTTTGTATGTCATCCAAAAAGTAAATTTTCTTTCATTGGATTATCGGTGCACAATAAAACCAGGAACATGCATTAAGAAAGTAAATAGGGTGAATGTTGCTGTCATGTTGCCCAAAAACAATTCTTTGCAATGGTAAAATCATCACTTTTGTTATATAAAGGCTTGCATTATTGTCTGACATATATATAACGATGCATGTACAAGTACATCAATTCAGATTGTAATCTCTTTATGGCATCTCTCTACATGTGGAGGAAGATGTTGAGAGGATTTGGGCTGCTGCTCTCTCTGATCTGACAGTGGATGGTGGGATGAAATGGAGAGGTAAAGTGAAAAGATCAGTGAGGGAACCGAGGGAGAGAGCTGTTAAAAAGATAAAACGAAAGAGGCAGACAGCCCCTGACTCCACAGAGAGACGCAGAGACAGATTCCGCCCACTATCCTGACAGACCATCAGAAGAGAGAGACTACAAAGTAAGGAAGTTAGAGGCAGCGAAATAAAGTTCAAAAGCAGAAAAACACGTTCTTTGGAGGGTGATGAGCCATTTTCCAGGCATATGTGAGTGGATATAAGACAGAAACAGCCGGTCGGGTGTCATCGTCCTCACCTACGACATATGCCTGTCCCGTGTCCTCACAGGAGGAAGAGTCAGACTCTTTCTTCAAGCTTTGGGGGCTCCAGCGGGGACTGTCATCGACTGTGGTGGTGAACATACCGCTGACACAGGGGGGAAAAGTTAAAGAAAATCAGTGCAAAGGCATTTATTCCATCCAGTGGAATATATGCAGTTATTTTCATTTTCTGATCAATTCATAATAAATCGCCTGCAGGGTTGGGGAAAGTTACTTTGAAAAATAATACATTACAATATTGCGTTACTCCCTTAAAGGGATAGTTCACCCAAAAATTAAAATAACCCCATTATTTACCCTCAAGTCATCCAAGGTGTATATGACATTCTTCTTTCAGATGAATACAATCAGAGTTTTATATATTATATATATATATATATATATATATATATATATATATATATATATATATATATATATATATATATATATATATATATATATACATAAATATAAATATAAATAAATAAATAAATAAAAGGCCCTGTCTCTTCCAAGCTTTACAATGGCAGTGAATGGCTGTTTGGTGAGTAAAGCATGGGCTAAACCAGGGTGAGTAAATCATGGGCTAATTTTCATTTTTAGGTGAACTATCCCTTTAAAAAGTAACTAATTGTGTTACCTAGTTACTCTTTAAAAAAAGTAATGTCTCACATTTGTATTACTTTTTCCTCACCTAGGCTGGGCTTGTTTGTTTTTTGCTTTTTTTTATTACAAAAAAAGTTCTATTTTTGGGCAAATGTAAAGACCCTTTCTCAACAAAATGGACATAAGCAGCCTCAGGATGAAAATGCAAATTCACACATGTACAGTTGAGGGTGCAGCTCAAACAAAACTTTAGCTGTGCTGCCATTCTGAATCACAGAAGAATTGGGTTGTTATGTCTGACGTCATGCGGCAGCGCTTCACGGGTCCAAACGCTCTCTCTCATACCACAAGAAAAACAACAAACGGTGCTAATATACACACACAATGTGGTGTAATACTACAAAAAAAATTAGAATCATAACCTTTATCTCTATACCAAAATTCCAGATGGCCAGACAGTGATTCATCTTTTATAAATTGTTAAAATATTATTAATGTCTGTGACGCTGTGAGCACAGAGACTGTTGTGTAGACTAGTATTTAAAATATTTAACTTTTTAAAATGTTTGATGTTTATTATGAATAAATAGCGCTCATAAATGGCCGTCGATGGCATTCTCAAGTGAAACGAGTTGAGGCTTGGACCCAGAAACGGCGTTCCTTATGTCACGACTTAACAAGCGGATAGGGTACAGGGGGAAAAGAGTTTAACACTTCTATAAAAACAAACAATCTAAAGCCATTTTTGCTTATGGCTGAACTGGCTTTATGCACAACTGCACTACTTCCTGAACTTCAGCCAGCTCCTTTGTTTCCTTTGTTTTGTCTGCCATTATTGGACAAACTGATTAATCCAGGTGTACAACAACAATAATCAAACAATTAAATTAATAAAAATATTTGTTTTATATAACAATACTTTGATCATACTCTGATTTAGCATTTGACTGATTTTATTCATTTTGAAGAATACTGAATCTTTTTTGTGCAAGTGAGATTGGGAAATGCATGCTCACATTTAGCCTAGAACTACAATAAGTAACCCTCATGTTTATACACTACGCCTCTGCACTTACGATTTTTCTCAACATGGGGACAGGAGAGCTGCCAGTCAATAAATGGTAAAACAGAGTAACTTCCTTTGTAAATTGTAAAAGTAATGCGTTACTTTACTAGTTACTTGAAAAAGTAATCTGATTACATAACTCAAATTACTTGTAATGCGTTACCTCCAACACTGATCGCCAGAGTGTGAAACTGCATATTTATAAACTGAAGTTACACGCACATTACAATTCATTAAGACATACTTGATTACAATCACCTAAATCAAGACTTCACCGACAAGAGTGTTGTTGTACACTGTTCCTGTGAGTATGCATTACACCATTGAGGGTCAATTACAATTATTTTCACAGGACTATAAAATAGTTGCAAACATGTACAAACACGGTTTTAAGAATATCAGTCTCACATGCACAGAGACTGTCTGTCTCCCTTGAGAGCTGATTAATGCTGTTGGCCCCAGGCAGCTCAGCGGAAAGCTGACAGAGCAACCCAGAAATGCAGAAAAGGAGAGTGCGACAGGCGTAAAGAAATTAGAAAACAAACTGCAGATGAGCAAGAGTGTGAGATGCGCATAAAAATCTAAAAGAAGCAGAGTGAGACGAGTATAAAGACGCAAGACAAACTATAGAAGACTAGAAAAATGCCACTGTTTTGAGACATAAGACACTACAGCAGATTGGGAGAGTGAGATGGGTGTAAAGACATTATTTAAAAAGACAAACTACAATTGGGAGAAGGGTGTAAAGATATCATAAAACAAATCTAGAGAGTGAGACGGGGTGTAAATATATTGTAAAACAAAACAATTACAATAAAAATGTGTGAGACCAGGGTAATATAAGGGACACAATGCAGAAAAGTAAGACAGGAGTAAAAACATTGTAAAGCAAAAACAATGGAGCTGGAGAGTGAGACAGGTGTAAAGCAGTATGATATACTCCAGCAGAAAGGGAGATTAAGACAGGTGTAAAAACCTTATAAGATAAACTACAGGAGATTGAGACAAATGTAAAGAAATTACAAGACAAACTACAACCAAGCAAGAGAAGGAGACCGGTGTAAAGACATCAATATTGCAAAACAGGAGAGCGATACGAGTGTGAAGACATAAACAGCAGCAGAGCAGGAGATTGACACAGTTTTAAAGACATAAGAGACACCATGTCAGCTAGAGAGCAAGACAGGTATAAAAGTAGGGGTGTGTTATAACGATAACGATAATTAGACGATATTCTGCTGAATGTGTTTATTGTGGCAGCTTTAGGACTGCCATAGATACATTTTTATTTTATTTTTTTAAAGCTGACTCCTAAAGTTTTTGATATTCTTCATATTCAGGTCAGTTCGCAGCAGTGACAGAAATTATCTTTTCCAATAAGTTTAAATAGATTTTAACCTTTCATGGACATTTTTGCCTTTATAAAAGGCATTTTTTACTTTTTTAAATGTATGCATCATCTTTTTTTGTCAAATTCTTACATTTAAATGAGACACAATAGGACTGTTACCTTTGCAATGAAACACAGAAGCTACATACATCTGAAGTGATATTTAGATGCATTTACACAGACTGCAAAAAAGGACATAGATGCATTTACCTGCAGTTACAAATGCATAAATAATGTTTTGATGGTTTAAACATAAAAGACACTGTTAATGAGTAAGTCAAACGATTCATTCAAACGGCTGATTCATTCAGGAACAAAGCATTTGACTGTCTTAGTCGTTGAATCATTCATTCAACCGATTTGTTCATTCAGAAAGGAAACACCACTGTGTTGCTCAGAGATGCAAAACAGTCCTGTGGCTTTATTTGAAAATAATTTTGTTGGCAAAAGAGCAAAAACTCACTCAATATTAACTTGTTTATTGAACTGGATGTATAAAACCTGTATCACAGCACTCTTCGTGTGATATTGATTAACTATATTAAAGGTGCAGTGTGTAGTATTTATGAGGATCTATTGACAGAAATGCAATATAATAAACATAAATATGTTTTCAGTGATGTATAAAGACCTTACATAATGAACCATTATGTTTTTATTACCTTAGAATGAGACATTTGTATCTACATACACCGCGGGTCCGCTTACAGTGAAGTCGCCATTTTGCGCAGGCCATGTTTCTACATTAGCTTAAACGGACAAAATTCTCTACAGAGCGCTAGTCACTCTCTGCTCTCCGACGACAGCATTTTTGTCCTGTGTTGGCCACCGTAGCTTCTCTATGTACTTCGAAAGGGAGGGGTGAGCGTTGTGTGATTGCAACTCAACCTCACCACTATATGCCGCTAAAATTCACACACTGCGCCTTTAAATTATATAAATATAATAGAGATACAGAGGTATTTTTTGCCCAATCTTAAATATTTGGGGACATTCTAAATGCATTTTAATAGACTAAATCACACCTAACCTACTAGATTACATCACTTAATGTATGCATGCGCTCTCTAGATGTGTTTTTGTAAAGTGAAGGACATACTAGTATAAAGGTATTGTAAAAAAGGTGTTACATAAAGGCATTAAAAGGCACACAATGCTAATCAAGAGGGTAATACAGGTGAGAAACTTTATAAGACAAACTGCAACAAAGGAGAGGATAAGGAGAGTGAGATTGATACAAAGACCTAAAATAAACTACAGCAGAACAGTAGAGTAAGTTGAGTGAAAAGACATTTTAAAATGGGAGTAAGATGAGTTGCACAAGATGAGCAGCAGATGAGACAGCCAGTGAATAAGACAAGATTGCAAACATAATTTGTTTTGTAAATATATGCTTGCATGTGTCTCTCACCTTTCCTGCTGTCTGGCAACAGCGATGGAGTCAGTGTCGGAGCTTGCGCGTTGGTGTGTTGACGGAAGCACTTGTGATCGGGCCATGCCGCTCTGTGATTGGCTACTGAAAGGCACCATCCTGTGCTCTGGCGACTCAGGCAGCTGACCCAGGTTATGATGGGAACGACTCTTCATCCTGGGGTTGGAAGTGCTGCCGAACCCCGGATAGGGTGGTTCTGGTTGGACAGAGACCCGACCCGATGAACTCTTGCTGAGGGACATCTCAGAGTAGGACATCCTCTTGTAAAGTTCAGGGTCAGTGCTGGGAGACAGACTAACTGCACCCATCCCGTCAGAGTACTGCAGACTGCTCAGTGGACAGTTCTCTGCAGGGAAGAAACAACAGAAGATGGTAAAGAACATGCAAAGTGCAACATTTAAAGCCATGCTTGAGCTTGCATGCCTTTTTTGACTTCTACACAACCAAGAAAGGTTCTACATTATGGCTTGTATTGACCCTATAGTGCATTTTCAACCCTGAAACTTGCAAACTGAGAGGGATGGACCTTTTGGAACACTTCATTATTTTCCCCAAGGTCTGTCATTTGCCATTTTCTCATTGTTTAATTACTAGGAGTTTAACCCTAAAAATACACATGAAGTTTTCTTTTTGATGTAAACATTGAAATAATTATCAGAAGTTCTGCAGTCATCTCGTTAGTCTTTAAAATGATGCTGTCATTATCTAAATTCTAAAACAGAAAAAAAGATTTGCTTAATATCATACAACTTTTATACCAAGTAAATTCATCAAATGCCATACATATGCTAGAAGATCTACACTACCATTCAAAAGTACATATATTTATTTATTCAAGTTTGTGAAAGATCAATTTAATGCATTCTTGGTGAATAAAAGTATTTAATCAATTAAAAATAAATAAATCTTACTGACCAGAACTATGAGTGCTATACAAAAAAACAATTCAGAAATCAATTATCAATTTATTCATTTAAAAAAATAATAATAGTAAATCACCCCGAACAAAAAAATGATTGCAAACATTAATGCAACGTTTAAATTGCAATGAAAAAAATCACTCGCTAATTGCTTTTCTTAATCCATTCGCCAATAGAGTTATCTCTAAGCCATTGGACAGTTTACACATGGGAGCAGCCAATGAATGTACAAAACTACTCATTTTGTAAAATGTATATGGAAATGTTGTGTGAAAACTATGGAATATCCACCTTTCTTGCAGACAAATACACAATTTGAATCTATATTTACAATATTTATGCAGTAGTCTTGCTCTTTTACAGCTACAAAAAAGTAAAAGCAAATATTTGCTGTCTGTTTTCATTTTTGTTTGCTCTTTCTTTCTCACCCAGTTCCTGTAGTTCTTGGTTGTTCTGTCTGGCTTTCATGTGCAGATGGAATTTGTACTGGGCCGAGCACAGGTGCAGCAGATACTGGCAGGTCTTCTGACTGTCTGTCTGAAACTGATGTTTGATCCCGTCCGAAGTGTTCTGCAAGCAAATCTTCTTTTTCTGCCATAGAGAAACACGAGGGGTGTGACTCTTGACACTCCAAATAAATGATTCCATGCAAAACAGCCTGAAGCTGAACTTCTTTGGCTTTTATTCTGGGAACGCCGACATGGCTGTGTGATTTCCACCAAGTGTAAACATCTTACCGTGAAAGAGATCTTCTTGGTATCCCTCCAGGGGAACCTTAGCACAGGGGTTCGATTTCCATTCAGGACCTCGAAGATGAGGACACCCTTCGAGTAAATGCCCAGCATGATGCCAGTCAAGGATCTCTTCTCAGGAAGCACACGATGAAAGTGAACTCCATATTCTGGCAGTCTCTGGCACACCTTTACATTACAAAGAAATCACGAGACAGATCTAATCACAAGCAGACTACACCAAAAGCTATTAGGAAAAGAAATCAAGCAATCTAAATAAGTCAGTTTATTCACAATTATTGACTTTACTGTACTTATCTCTTGAAAAAAAAGAAAAGAAAACAATTAATGTCGGTGAATGAGTTCAACCAGGTTGCAAGAACAACTTGTGGTCTTTCTGTAATCAAGAGTATTTGAGGGAAAACAGATTGCAGCATGTTTATTCCAGTCAATTACAGAGGTTTGGCCAATCAGGAGGCTCTGCCTAAAATCACACTGCACGACTGATGCGTTTCATTTTGTTCCTGACCTTGAGGAACTCCAGCTCGGCCTCCTGTTCTGAAGCGTTGTAGTACGAGCTGTGGAGTTTGGGTAACTCTTCTTTAATGGTGGTCTGATCGATCTTATCCAGAACCGAAGCGGGGAGGTAGTGTTCCGTACGGAAATATGTCTTTCCGTGGAGCTGATGGAACATGAAGGAAAAAAAGGTTTCAAGAAGGGGGTTTTTATGGCGATGCAATAGAAGAACCATTCCATTCAGAGATCCTCAAAGAACCTTATTTAGGAATCCTATTTACAAAAATCATATTTTTAGTTACAAAACACTTGAGTGGTACTAATGGAATATGGAGAGTTAGATAAATAACTAACTATGTTAAGGGAGTTTTCAGTTGGTCACAACAATCTCAACTCAAATCAAAACACTGATGTACTCAAAAATTACAATGCATATTTTCAAACATCTTGTGAAACAAAATATTTCTAAATTTTTTCCCCCATATTGTTGTTACCTCAGTCTGATAGTCCCCAAACTCTGCCTGCAGTGCCAGAGACGCCAAGATCATGGAATTTTCCAGGTCACAGCGTACCCGCTCCTCTAGGATATCCTTCCGCAGCTGCAAGTAGTACTGGTGTTTTGTCATTGTGTGTCTATGTATAAAAAATAAAAATAAATAAATAAATAAATAAAGATTCATTAATTTGGCTTTAATGGATAATACATTTATTGATGTATAACCATTCAAAAGATTGGGGTCAGTAAGAATTTTTTAACTTTTATTCAACAAGCATTAAATATAACAAAATCAACAGTATTAAGTATTTTTATATTGTAACAATGTTACAGTTACAACTAATAAATAATACATTATTATTAATAATAATTCACAATATTACTGTTTTTACTGTACATTTGATCAAATAAATCCTAATGGAATGGTCATAATGTTTTGGCTTTAGTGTGTAGATTTGGTGTGGATTTTATATATATATATATATATCTCAGGAAAATAAGTATTTGAACACCCTGCAAGTTCTCCCACTTAGAAATCATGGAGGGGTCTGAAATTGTCATCGTAGGTGCATGTCCACTGTGAGAGACATAATCTAAAAAAAAATCCAGAAATCACAATGTATGATTTTTTTAACTATTTATTTGTATGATACAGCTGCAAATAAGTATTTGAACACCTGAGAAAATCAATGTTAATATTTGGTACAGAAGCCTTTGTTTGCAATCAAAGGTCAAAGGTCAAACGTTTCCTGTAGTTTTTCACCAGGTTTGCACACACTGCAGGAGGGGTTTTGGCCCACTCCTCCACACAGATCTTCTCTAGATCAGTCAGGATTCTGGCCTGTTGCTGAGAAACACAGAGTTTGAGCTCCCTCCAAAGATTCGCTTTTGGGTTTAGGTCTGGAGACTGGCTAGGCCACGCCAGAACCTTGATATGCTGCTTACTTGGTTATCCTGGCTGTGTGCTTCGGGTCATTGTCATGTTGGAAGACCCAGCCTCGACCCATCTTCAATGCTCTAACTGAGGGAAGGAGGTTGTTCCCCAAAATCTCGCAATATATGGCCCCGGTCATCCTCTCCTTAATACAGTGCAGTCGCCCTGTCCCATGTGCAGAAAAACACCCCCAAAGCATGATGCTACCACCCCCATGCTTCACAGTAGGGATGCTGTTCTTGGGATGGTACTCATCATTCTTCTTCCTCCAAACACGTTTAGTGGAATTATGACCAAAAAGTTATATTTTGCTCTCATCTGACCACATGACTTTCTCCCATGACTCCTCTGGATCATCCAAATGGTCATTGGCAAACTTAAAACGGGCCTTGACATGTGCTGGTTTAAGCAGGGGAACCTTCCGTGCCATGCATGATTTCAAACCATGACGTCTTAGTGTATTACCAACAGTAATCTTGGAAACGGTGGTCCCAACTCTTTTCAGGTCATTGACCAGCTCCTCCCGTGTAGTTCTGGGCTGATTTCTCACCTTTCTTAGGATTATTGAGACCCCACGAGGTGAGATCTTGCATGGAGCCCCAGTCTGAGGGAGATTGACAGTCATGTTTAGCTTCTTCCATTTTCTAATGATTGCTCCAACAGTGGACCTTTTTTCACCAAGCTGCTTGGCAATCTCCCCGTAGCCCTTTCCAGCCTTGTGGAGGTGTACAATTTTGTCTCTAGTGTCTTTGGACAGCTCTTTGGTCTTGGCCATGTTAGTAGTTGGATTCTTACTGATTGTATGGGGTGGACATGTGTCTTTATGCAGCTAACGACCTCAAACAGGTGCATCTAATTTAGGATAATAAATGGAGTGGAGGTGGACATTTTAAAGGCAGACTAACAGGTCTTTGAGGGTCAGAATTCTAGCTGATAGACAGGTGTTCAAATACTTATTTGCAGCTGTATCATACAAATAAATAGTTAAAAAATCATATATTGTGATTTCTGGATTTTTTTTTTAGATTATGTCTCTCACAGAGGACATGTACTTTCGATGATAATTTCAGACCCCTCCATGATTTCCAAGTGGGAGAACTTGCAAAATAGCAGGGTGTTCAAATACTTATTTTCCTCACTGTATATATATATATATATATATATATATATATATATAAAATCCAGCATTTTATAGCATATATAGCATTTTATATCTAACCTATATAGGCCAATATAGGTTTATTCATATCACTGTACTTATTGCAAGCGCATGAAATGCACTTGAATACAAAACAGTAAGTCAAATCTAACACTGAACACCAGCACATGTTTGGGCATGCATAAGTGAACACTGTAAGCAAGGTCTAAAATAAAGTTGCCAAAGGTGGGTGAAGGGAGAAAATACATATTTTACACAATATGTCTACACAAATATATGTTTTGTTTTACTATTTTAAACTGTTGTCTTAATCATGTTACAGTGAGAAAAATATTTTTGAGACCCACTAAATAAATAACTTTTTTCAAGATTTTCTTTGTAGTGACCTAACAAGAGGAATGTGTTACCTCACGGAGTTCTGGAGTTAAATGAAAATAGGAAGAAAAAGCATTTGGCTTTCTAGATACATTTCTGATAGTACAGACTGCAGGTGAATTGTATTTTTACAGATTGCATGTAAAATGTATTGCCAAAAGTATTGGGACACCCCCATCCCCCTCCAAATCATTGAAAGCTGCATCCAAGCCTTGAATCACCAAGTGCAATTCAAACGTCGGATGCAGTGGTGTAAAGCACGCCACCACTGGACTCTAGAGAAGTGGAGATGTGTTCTCTGGAGTGACGAATAACGCTTCCCTGTCTGGCAATCCGATAGACGAGTCTGGGTATGGCGGTTGCCAGGAGAACGGTACTTGCATGACTGCATTGTGCCAAGTGAAAATAGTGGAGGGGGGGATTATGGTGTGGGGTTGTTTTTCAGGGGTCGGGCTTGGCTCATTAGTTAGGCCCCTCTTCATGCTTCAGCATACCAAGACATTTTGGACAATTTCATGCTGACATGCTCCCAACTTTTTGGGAACAGTTTGGGGATGGCCCCCTCCTGTTCCAACATGACTGCGCACCAGTGCACAAAGCAAGGTCCATTAAGACATGGATGAGTGAGTTTGGTGTGGAGAAACTTGACTGGCCTGCACAGAGTCCTGACCTCAACCCAATAGAACACCTTTGGGATGAATTACAGCAGAGACTGCGAGCCAGGCCTTCTCGTCCAACATCAGTGCCTGACCTCACAAATGTCTCTAGAAGAATGGTCAAAAATTCCCATAAACATACTCATAAACCAACTCCATATTAAACCCTACGGATTAAGAATGGGACGTCATTAAAGTTCATGTACATGTAAAGGCAGGGGTCCCAAAACTTTTGGCAATATAGTGTAGCTACTGATCAGCTAGCAAGTTACAGTATTTTTGACCCTGATTGCAGTTGTTATCAGACATCCTCTGAGCTCTTACTGTATCAGACTGACATCATCCTGAAAGAACTTGATACGCAGAAACAGATTAAAATTGACATCCGTTTTCTTTTTCCTAGGGTCATCCTTCCAACCATCAGGTGCCACCTTTGAAAGTTTGGCATCAGGTTCGACAAAGTAGAACTCATCATCTAAAAAAAAAGGAAAAGAAAAACAGATTATGCTACAGGAGATCCATGCAGCATAACAAGCAAGGCTTTTGGCTTTGGAGGCATGAGTCAGAGGACTTAATGAACCATCTGTGGACACAAACCACCCGTGTCCATTAGAGCTATAACTACAGGAGCCATGCAGGGGTAGCGTGTCAGGACGAGAACAACAGAATGATTTATTCTGTCGTATTTACACACTTCATAATCAAATAACTCGGTTCACCTGAACATGTACCAGTAACATAAGCTGTCCTGTTGACATTACAGGGAAGATCTACCTAAATACTAAATATCATTTGAAATTAAATTGAGGATTGATGAGATATACATAAATACAAATACTGAAGAATACTAAAAACTGTTAAAGAAATTGCATTTCTCACAAACAAAAACAGACATTTCTACTCTACAAAGAGTGTCCGCCTTTTTTTTTTTAGACAGAAAGGTACACAAGAAATGAATGGAGGCAGAAAGGTAGAGAAAGGAATTTGATGCATTTAACAACAGTTTATAATAAAAATGTATGCACCTTTAAGGTAGGCGAGGCTGAATAGATGGTGCTCCACCAGTCCAATGTGAGCTACAACCATGTCCAAAACGTCCTTACAGACCGCCTTCACATCGCAACACAGCTCCAACTTCTGACCATTCAGTAAGACCACCCCGACCTTTCTCAGACTCTCCTCCACCTTTCCACGCTTGTTCTGTCAAAACATGCAAACGTTATAAATGCATACATACAGTATATACACAAACATGTAGCAGCATAAAGCAAAGCAGTTTCGCTGTCTTACCATTATGGACGAAGGAACGCTTAAAACCACAGTTGGCTCACTGCTCATCCTCACAAACTCGGGGCCAAACAAATTCTACAACACACACAAAAAAAAGTGTTTCCAAACGTCCCACAGAGACCTTAAGTTAAACAAATCAAATTAAGTGATTCTGCTGTCACATACATATAAACTCTACATCATTTGCAGTGTAACACATAATCTGAAGTCAAATTGAATTATTTTATGTTTGCATCACTCGCACTATAACTTGCATAATCTGAATTCAATCTGAATTTTGTAGGCTTGATTTCATCAGCTTTGCATAAAACTTGCATTAGGTAAATACTAAATATGAACTCAGTTGAGCGTGATTACTTCATGCCTGGTATAGTGTGAATGTTGCAAAGCTAAAGTGTATTCAATGTGAATTCAGATTAAATGGATTCTTTTATTTGAGTCACAATGCAATATGCATAGTGAATTCTGAACTGATTTAAGCATATTTAACTATAAATACTATCCTTCGTTGTTAATTCTGAAGCTTGCATAAACTGAATTCAATCAGAGTTCATTTGACGGATGTATTTACATTTGCAGTAGTCATGCTAAAACCAGATAAACTAAATAATAAGACCTCAGGAGAATGTTATTTATTCATAAAAGTTATGGTGTGAACAACACGAAGCAAAAGTAAAATCAATCTGAATCCAGATGAACTGGATCAGGACAATATTCTGGATTATTCACAACGTAAAATTAATGAAGTGAATTCAGTCTGAATTCAGTTCAAGTACAGCATCTTTCGTCATTAACTTGTCTAATGTGAATTCAATCTGAATTATGCTGCTCTGTATTACTTTAGATTTGCGTGGATGGATGCCTGTTTCCAAAGGACTGCTATGAAGGGGCTCTGCCAGGTCCAGTATGGAGGTGCGCGGGTCTTCACCGGGGTAGGCGGAGGCTCTGGACAGCCGTGCCTGGAGCCTGTGCAATTCTTCCTGACGTTGGATCAGAAGTTCTGTGCCCGATAGTTCATCCTGGCCCGCCTCAAAAAGTCTGGACACAAGGCAAAACCGAGATGGTGTTTATAAGTATTGTAATTCAGTGTGTGTGTGTGTGTGTGTGTGTGTGTGTGTGTGTACATTACGGGGACAAAATGGCACAAAGATGACAATATCCAAAATCCTAGTCCTTGTGGGGACATTTTTGCTTTACAAATAAGTTTACAAATCATACTAAGTGATGTTTTTTGAAAATGTAAAAATGCAGAAAAAGTTTTGTGTGATGGCTAGGTTTAGGGGTAGGATTATTATAAGGGGATAGAATATACAGTTTGAACAGTATAAAAATCATTATTTCTATGGAAAGTCCATAAAACATGAAAACACAAACGCGTGTGTGTGTGTGTGTGAGATGTATGAGGACACAAATTCATATAAATGACACGGGTATTACGAAAAAACATGAAATATGAGGACATATATGTATTCCCTACGGAAGAGGCCATGGATTGTTATTATTTCTTCTCATGATCAAAACTTAATTTTCTTGTGATCATGACATAACAAAAGTTGTTTTCTCTTGATCATGACATAAGAAAATTTTGTCAGAAAACAACTTTTGTTGTGATGGCGACATAAAAGTTGTTCTCGAAGTATAGAACTGAATATAACTGAAGGGGTGTGGTTTACTGTGTTAGTTCATATTGGCCCAGATTGTAAGCGTTCGGGGCAGAGAGTGAAGACCTTACTTTGTGATTTGTAATTTGAGCAGTATTATGTGCAATTACTGACAAGTAATTAACTTGAATTGCTTGAAAGTCTATCTTTTATCGTTCATTACATTCTAACATACAGAATATACCGTTTGTACAGAAAACAAAAATCATAATATCTATGGAAAGTCCCCATGAAAAAAGGAAACCATACATGTGTGTTTATTTCTGTAATTAAAATATCAGCACATTTCACTTTCCTAATCAAAACATGTTGAGAAAATTAATCCTTTAAAATGTAAGATAATAGGATGGATAAGACAACTAACACGGAGCGTTAAGTGTTATGCCAGCACACTTGCATGCCATCCAATGGCAGAGGCAGCTGGTTGCCATGGGTGACCTATGGTGCGGCTCTGCGCCCTGGGCATCCTCAGGGAATTACTCTGCCTCAAAACCTGCTCTACACAACAGCAGCACTTGGAAACCATTGTCAACTACCAACATCTACTTCAGGAAAGAACAGTGGTGGGTAGTTCATCTGGTTAACCAGCAGGGGGAGGAGTAGAACCACTGCCTCAGTGAGAAACACATTAGGTGGAAGTATTTATGGTATTTACTCTGACTTTTGGGGGTTTGCCAGGGATAATAAAAGAAACTACAACAAAAGCTGCTGGGAGATCACTGGAAAAGCTGTTAATAGGCAAAGAACAAGGGAAAACAGTGGGATATCAAAGTATCTAACGTAGACTTGCCTTACGATTATGACAGTGATGATGACATTTAAATGCCCATGCCTTCACTGCCAGAAAATCACTATTATTTAAAACACTTTTCTATATAAGCAGCCCACTTCATCCATAATCTGAACACCACACACACACACACACACACACACACTAGAAGTTATGTTAGTGAGCCAGGCACAACGATTTTAACATTAAAGGGATAGTTTACTCAAAATGAAAATTCTGTCATCATTTCCTCACCCTCAAGTTGTTGCAAACCTATATGAATTTCTTTCTTCTGCTGAACACAAAGGAAGATAATTTGAAGAATATCAGTAACCAAACAGTAGATGGACCCCATTGACATCCATAGTATGGGGGGAAAAAATACTATGGAAGTCAATGGGGCCCCATCAAATGTTTGGTTACTGACATTCTTCAGAATATATTTTGTGTTCAGAAGAAAGAAATTCATACAGGTTTGAAACAACTTGAGGGTGATTAAATGAAGACAGAATTTTAATTTTTGAGTAAACTATCCCCTTAATGTTAAAATCATTGTGCCTGATGAGTTCATTTTTGGGTGTACTATCCCTTTAAGACAATAATATTTATTGCAAACTTCCTCTTACGGAAACCAGTTGGCATTACTAGAATGTAGAATGTTTAATGTAAAGCATTATTTGGCTGAGTTAAGAGCCTTTCAAATTTTGAGAACAACTTAAAATGTGCTCAATTGTAAGTTTATGACATTTCTTACAATATTTGTGAGGACAGTTTCAAAACTTTATGGCTTTTACTCACTTTTGAACACACTATCTACATGAAGACACATAGACATGTGTTCGTTTACATAAAGCTTATTACAAAACTACACACTAACCCAAACCTTATTCCTAAAAGTGAGAGAAAATATTTACATCCCATATCTGGGGATGTCCCCATAATGAGGTTTTGTGATGTTTATATCATTTCTATGGAAAATTTGTCCACAAAGTATAGGTAAATGAAGCTCCCCAACACACACACAGTGCAGTTCATGTTACCAGAGCTAAACTTGAACAGGACGAGAGGAAATGAACTCAGGAAGGGTTTAGATTATCATTAACTTGGGCCTGGGTCCACAAACACAACAGAACTCAAGAAGGGGTCAGTACAGATGATTGATCAACACAAACCAGGAAACAGGGAAGAATAAAAAAAAGAGAATACCTGTGTCTCTGTGCACTGCTGAGCGAAACGGCGTCATGCTCTGACAGGCCGACCTGAGAGCTGAACCGCCTCAAATCTTCTGGCTTCTTAGCTGTTTGTGTACAGAAGAAAGTTGTGAAACTAATGGATGTGAAGTATGAGCCTTTCACGGTGCAGTAAAATGCAAATCAAAACATTTTATATGTCCCCTAAATGAACCGCAGGGCCATCAATGAGTTTATTCAGATTACATCCTCCCACATTGATCTCAACTGTTGAAATGCTCACAGCACTACAAGATGTGATGACTCACACTGCATTCATACCTATGGTCGTATGGCTCAGATGATGGCTCTTATGGATGAACATCATAAATATGTCAAACAGAAAAAAATTCATGATGAAAACGTATCGGTAACACTTTAGAATAATGGTCATTAGTTAACATTAGTTAATGTTTTAACTAACATGAACTAACCATGAGCAGTACATTTGTTACTGTATTTGTTCATCTTTGTTAACGTTAGTTAATATAAATACATCTGTTCATGGTTTGTTCATGTTAGTTCACAGTGCATTAACTAATATTAACAAGATTTTAATAATGCATTAGTAAATGTTGAAATTAACATTAACAAAGACTAATAAACTCTTTATAAAGTGCAGTTCATTATTAGTTAATGTTAACTAATGTAGTTAACTAATGTTAACTAATGACCATTATTCTAAAGTGTTACCAATGTATCTTATTTTAGAATGTTTAACATCGTAACATTAATTAAGCTCTTTACTGATATGCAGGAAAAAAAAGTAATATAATATATAAAACAATAATTATACATATACAGGGCTCGACATTAAGCCTGTTCACATGCTTGTCCTCTGGACAAGTAAATCTGTCATTCACTTGTCCGAGTAAAAAATTAGCTTGTCCGAATTTTTTTTTGTAAATATATTCTATTCTGAAGCAATATTCTCATCAGTGTTCAATCAGCCTTGACATATTTGTGATATTTTTACCTTTTTATAAAGGGCATTTTTCCATAATCGTATTAAATATAGGCTATGCTACAGCTTTCCTTTTATATTTTTAAATTTGATCTATAAACTAAATTAGAATAAGACACTATAGGCTGTTACCAATCAAATAAAATTATTTACACTGAAAAATTACAACTGCATTAAATAATGTTATGAGATATTTTAAATATTTTTGAATATACAAATAAGAAATGTTGGAAAGATGACACTAAACCACCAGTAGGTGGGGCAGCAGGTGACCGTCTTAATGAGTGTGTCATCGAGTCGATTCGTTCAAACGGCTGATTCATTGAAGAATTAGGCGGTTGTTTACAAATAGGTCATTGAATCTTTGATTCAACGGATTCATTAAAATACGGAATCATTCAGTAACACGCTGTTGCTGTGAGATGCGTTACGTTTCTGTTGTGATCTTTGTTTGTTTGTCAGTCAATATTGCATCTGAAATGTAAGTGACTTAATGTTAATTAATTGTTTATGGAACTGACATATGAAATCAGCGTAATTTTCAGTCGTGATGGTATTCAGGAAAACAACACTCTTGTTAGTGTGATGTTGCTTAACTGTATCATATGTTATAAATATAAAAACTACACAATTTTAACCGTGTATGCTAACTGAGTTTCTTTGTATGAGCGGCGCTCATTTGTTTTCGATTTTCTCTTCGATAGGCTGCGCAAGCCTCAACAGGACCACCTTGTTAACGTCAGTTCGTTTTATATTATTATCCACAATCGATCTCCACTTACACTAACTGAATGCAGAATCATCATTGCACTTTTGTGATTCCCTAGTTATTTTTTGTTTTGACGTTTTACTCAGGATACTTGTCTGTCGGGCAAGTAAAATTCTTTCACTTGCCCCTTCAAAAAAATCCACTTGTCCCGGACAAGCGTTAATGTCGAGCCCTGCATATATAAAATATATACAATTATATATTATTATTATTATTATTATTATATATATAAATTGTAGTAAAACATCTGGACACATTATGGTAATATGAATGTGGGAGGAGCTTAAATTGTCATGAAAATAATCTCATAACATTAGCCTGGATGCCAGCCAAAATTAGCCCCGCCAACAAAATTTGAGGTCGGGAAGTTCGGTCTGGACTCGATCCGTTGTTGAGCAACTATGCTCGAACCAGAGCTGTTCGGACCAATCAAATTGTCAGGACGGGCTTTATACGATAATGAACAGATGATCAACAGTAACGTAACCATCCACGTCACCAAAGAGTGCTTGGGTTGAATTTGTTTACAACAAAGATGTTCGTACTATATACGTTCACCTTTACTATTTCTCTAAAAATGATGATCGTGTTGGTAAGTACTCTGTGTATCCTTAAATTATTTTTACAACACCGGGAAAGATCGCTTACACTCATCTCCTTCTTCTACTTCTTCCAGCATGCGTGCAGTTGAGTTCTGCTGACAACTATGCATCACTAAACATGCGTCACTTACTCCGTTGCTCTGATTGGTTGTAGGTCTATCCAATTGAGTGCAGAGGCATTTTCATTCCTGGTTCGTTTGAAACACGCCCCATAATGGAGCAGTATCAGACTCATATTCTGACTAGAATCGGAGTATGACGACGTCAGGCTATCATTATATAATAAAACTCTACAAAATTGACTTCCTTCTTTTCTTATAAATAATCCAGAAAATAAAAATGATATAAATAATACTTTTTTAATATTGATTCAAGTCAGAAATACTTTATATGCCAGGTGTGTAAAAAACAACAACAACAAAACACCAGAGATTGATGAGGTCATCAGTACAACCTTGTCTGTAGTCGGGGTCTGATGATGCCACTGAGGGGCTTTCGCTGGAGGAGCTGTAGTCACTGTGGTATCTTCTGTGAGTATGCAGGGGATCTGAAAATGGAAATTCACAAAAAAAGAAAACAAAACCCTTTACAATTCAAATTCTTGCAAATTTAATTATGTAGCACAGCACATTCAAATACTAGAGTTAGCCTGTCAATTCTAGCTTATATCTTGAGAAAATCAGGGATGCCCAGCCCTCACCTTGTGTTTTATCATTAAAAAAGAGCATGTATTGTTCTACAAAACATTCCTATACAACTTAGTCTTTTAAATCATGTCCAGAGAAAAAAAAAACAATTCTAGAAACCACTTCTATTTCCCCATGACCAAATTAAAACCGAAAAATGACCCTAATATTCTCATACATGGACTGTTATAATCATAATAAACGCAGATGCTGCTGGAAACTGTTACAGATTTTTTCCATCATTATGAGCACTGATGGGAGTTCAGAAATGTGATGAGGGAGTGTCTAAACAGCTTCCAAATATTCATATAGTAATTAATCGTGTAGGCTTTTGGTATGAAAATGCATGTAAATCATGTTCTTACATGTCAGGGGGCGGTCGTGGCCTAATGGTTAGAGAGTCAGACTTCTCAATTCCGGCAGGAAATATGCAGGTGGGGGAGTGAAAGAAAAGCGCTCTCTTCCACCTTCAATACCCACAACTGAGATGCCCTTGAGCAAGGCACCTAACCCCCAAACGCTCCTCGGGCGACACAGCAAATGGCTGCCCACTGCTCTGGGTGTGTGTGTCTTCACTACTCACTGCTCCTAATGTGTGTGCACTAACTTGGATGGGTTAAATGCAGAGGACAAATTCAGAGTATGGGTTACCATCAGGGCTTGACATTAACTTTTTTGGTCACCAACCACTATGGCTAATGGTTTTCCAAAATTACTTGCCACACAATTTTGAATTCGATACCACGGGGAGAAACTGCCATATAGATATTAATATTATTACATAATTTGGCAGCAAGTATATTTGGCTGCTGTCACTTTAAGACCGGACACACAATTATACTCACAGTGTTTACGTGAATACTCGCCAATACCGGTCTTTTGACATTATTTTATGTGTATTTGACTGTTTAAGCGCAATAAGCAGCAAAAATGAACCTGATTTAGTATTGAGAGGCGGCTTTATGTGTGCGCACTTTGGGTGTGAGCACAAAATCGGAGGGAATTAGTAAAACTATGCGCAATACGCGCAACCCCACGTCGAAATTCAAGCCCTGTAACACCATCAATATTCATCGGGAGCAAATGAAACGAGTGAGTGAGGGGAGGCGGGTTTGTGTGTCAACTCACTGTCTGAGAGATGAGAGAGCGAGAAAGCGTAGCTGGTATTGTGTATCTATTGAAAATGAGTATTGGAAGCATTTCAGATATTTCAGTATCAATATGTATCAAAACAAAAAAAAAACAATAACACTACATTGCACTTAGTTTATCATTTCAGATGCCTTTTTAAAAGACTACAATTGAAAACTGCATTATATATAAATTTCAACCCGCCAAACTGGCTAGAGTGACTACGTTACCCACCGCTGCTGAAATCCACCCGCCGTGTTAATGTTAATGCCTTCACGTCATGTCACGTTTTAGGATATCGAAGGAAGGTATGTGACCAGCGGACACATCAGCAAATCACAGCTTACTTTTATCAATAAGACCTGGATTACAGTGTGGTTTTGAACTGAGATTGGAAAACACTGAAAAAAAGTTTACAATGTACAGCACAATATCAGATCACTAATCCAGTAAAGTACTACAGCAGAACTATTAATACTCCACTGCAGCTCCTCAAGGGCACTGAGGAATTGTATGAATGAACACCATATGGCAGTCATTTTATCTGTCAGAAAGCTCGGTTTTCAAACAAGAGACTTTTACAATTAAAGACCCATGGCCTCAAACCTGATAAAACCACTCTAGGCTGACCCAATAAATGTTAACATGGCTCTGAACTAAGAAGCGTCAGAACTGAGAAATAACATCTAAAAGAAGTTATTTTTCTTTTTATTTAAATTACGTTTTTAATTTAACTTTATAGCAGGGACGTGCAGTTCATATAAGGTGCAAATGCCATTTGTGGAAGCGCTTATATATTAACTTTAATATTAACAGTATATATTACTATAAATTCCCTTGTTTGAGGTGTACCATAAAGCTTACATGATAAGATGTTGGTAATGCGTTTGTAACGGTCTGTCAATACCGTTATTTATTTGCCAAACGACAGTCATTTTCTTGCCAACTACAGAGGGTTTCGGGTAAGCGGATCGACAGCAGCTTTGACGTCTACGCTCTGTTGTTATGTATTGTCATCATTGTCCCGCGTTCTCACTGGTTTGCTGGCATATGGGGGATTTAATGTGCAGGGAAAGCGGTCAACGAATCACTTGCCCAAGAGGAAAAATTAGCTGTTGCTGCCAGATCTCGATCAACGAAAATCACATTGTATTTGAAACAAAACTAACAAGACTAAATCAATTCAAAATCAAAATCAAAAACTATTTCCATAGTATTTCACTTTCTCCATAGGGAGATTTATTTTTTACAAAAACGTATAAACTGTCAAAGACAGACCTACTGTAACTTTCCAAGGTTGTTAATTGATAGTGTATGCGTTTGTTAAAGTAATCAATTTGCATTATTTGAACTTTTTTTAAAGAATACTTATATTTTCATTTACTATACTTAGTTATATTTATTATTATTATATTTTACTTAGATGTTTTTTTATAATAGGGTCCTAATATTTATTATGTTATACTTTTTAATTCTTAATTAAAAAGATTATATTATTGTTAAGCAAATATTCTTGAATTTTCATTTTTATTCAATCATTTAATTCTTTGTTAAATTAAGTTATTTGTATTTGGTTGATTTTAAGAAATACTATAGTCCCTGTCTGTGTGTTCTCAGTCAAATCATTCCCCAGTTTGCATTTCCAGAACAAGCTCAGGTAGGAAACGCTGAATCACTGACTCAGCTTTACTCTGTGTATGTGTTTGTGCATTACGTCACTATGACATCTAAACTACGACTGAAACATGACAGCATCCCCCATGTGTGGCGCGCTACCTCTGTGTACTATTTGACAAGTCTGTCAGAACCAGAAAATCAAGTCCATGCAGTTCAGTTTCTCAATTCTGCATATTTAGCATGAACAGAATTCCTGAAGGATTTCTCAAGCCAGGAGTTTCGGAAAGGCAGAGTTCAAAACTCACAAGAACAATGAAGCCTTCGTCTCATGTTCTCCTCAGTAAACAATTAGTTCAACCTTGAGTGAAACTTTTAAACAATGACAATTACATGAATCAATCAAACAGTTCCACGTAAAGAGACTTAGGCAAAAATGCTACTAATCGTCTTTCTCCGAAACACTGAAAGATGTGTAAACAGTTGGATAAATTCAGTGAAACGACCAGTCTACTGACTTAAATGAAACACCTGCTCATGAAGGAAATATAGACAAATAAACTGCATTCTTGACCCGGGCCATCACTGGGTGTTTGTAAGCTCTGAAGTTCCATTGTGTTTTCTTTGCAAGAGGTGAGGATGCACAAAATGAAATACAATGTCAAAAATTTGCCATTCATTAAAAAAAAAAATTAAGAAAACTATATACCAAATAATTATACAAACTAAAAAAAAAAAAACATAATAAATACATAAAATACAAAATAATTTATTTATTTATTGGGAAATGCTTAAGTAATTCCCATTTTCCTCAACAGTGGACAAATTTCACTGTATTGTAAAACACAGTATTTTTTGTAGGGATGCACGATATTGGATTTTTGCCGATATTTTTCAACTCATTTTGGCCGATACCGATATACGTTTATTTTTTCCCTTTGTTTGGAAACCACCATTTTGAGCAAGCATTTTTTTTTTTTCATTCTGGTTTCAGATTTCTGAGGTCTCCTTACTAAAAGGATACTTGTTAAAGATAAGTAAATAAGTTAATAAAGTTATTTTTATAAAAAGAGTATATTTTCTCTAAAAATAACAACAATAAAGTCAGTGATTTTTCATCCCAGACAGATGCAGTTGTAACCTAAATGTTTTATTTTTGGATTTAATGTGTGTGCACATGAAGTGGGGGTGGTGCTCAGTTGATGCTGTATTTAGCTTTAAAAAAACAAACAAAAAAAAAAATTATTTGAGTACTCCTTGGATTATTTTTCATCATCCATTTCATACAATTGTATTACAGATTAATAAACTGCATATACAATTATTTAATTTACAAGTGTCATGCTTGTGCTTTGACATCATTACTGCTTTATTTATTCAGAAAAGGAAGTAACTTCAATTTATTTGTGTATTCTACTTTTCATTTTATTACTGCAACAACAGCACTCCCACTAAATAGGCTATATAACATCTACCCGGCGGGCACTAGGACCTGGAGGAGCGCTTAGCTGCTGTGGAGGCTGCTGCCTGCGCTAGAGAGTGTTTGTGCTTGTTTTGGGCTAGTTTTGTTGTGAAAAACTGGCAATCCTCCGTTGATTCACAAATTCAATATAATGATGTTGATTAATGATGTCAATATAAATCAGCATACATGCAATGTATTTGCTTGTTTTTGCTTGTTTTCACTTCAAGAATGACCACACGGCTGACATGGTCTTATCACTCCTTGCACACATGAGTTATTGCAGGCTCATATCAACACATTATCATATCGGCAAGGCATATCGGCATATTTTTTTCACATTGGCCGATTTTTATATTTTAAGCGTTTATCGGCCGATTCCGATGTCGTGCCGATAATATCGTGCATCCCTAAATTTTTGTACATGATTTATTTAACAGTGCAACATTAATACGATGCATTAAAAGGAGCCAACACAAATCTATAAATTGGTCCTAAAATTAGCTGAAAATAACTGAAAATGATTTGCTTTGAAATATTTTTTAAATAATTCCTTTTTTATGTAACATAACCTGGCAGTGTTGGGTGTAACTAGTAACGAAGTAATTAGTTACTGTAATTGGATTACTTTTCCCTTGAAAAAGTAATGGATTACTCTTATTTTTTCTGTAATTTAATTACAGTTAATTCTGATGTAATTGAACTAAATACTGTGTATAGACTGTAGAGCGAATATATATAATACAATATTGGAATTAACATCAACATTTTAAGTCCAACTTTAAAATGCATTTTTTTATGCATCCTTCTCACATTTGTAAAACGTTGGTCAGTTAATAAGAATCATTTATATAGTTTTATATTAGTTATTTGAATTAATTAAAAGAGCCGTTTCATGTCTATCCTTGAATCACTTCACTAGTCGAAATGATATAGGATTTAGAAAGTATTTAGTAATAAGTAATTAAATACTTTTTGGAGAAAGTAATTTCTAATCTAATTACACTTTTGAAGATATAATTAGTAACTAGTAATTACTTTTTAAGAGCAACTTCCCCAACCTGGGCATGTTATTTTGTGAGATTCTTCCCAAAATGATTGTCTACAAAAAGGGAGGAGGATCTGGCAACCCCTAAAAACAACTGTACACACACAAACACAAACCAAGAAACACTCACTACACAAAAAACAGACACCCATACACATTCTACTTTGACTATGGGAAATGCTGCCCACACAGTGTAGTTATCAGTGCCTGGTGGGAGTTTGGCGCGCTGTGAAGTGAGTCACTCGCTCGCAAACACACACCATATCATCAAACTGGCCCATGATAACAACCACAGCACTGTAGGTGTGACAGTACGTCTGCTAAAAGCCTCTGAAGGCAAGTTCACAGCCGTCACATAAAATCCCTCGAGTGTGCACTTGCTCTCGGCTCATAATTTATTGTACAACTCCTTTTGTAGAGCGAAAAAAACGGAAGGAGGAAAGATTGAGTGCATTAGGAAGCAGCGCGTTTTGCTACAGGCTGCATGCATCACGTGATGTCATACGAATCAATTTTCTGCCACGTTTCATGCCACTTTGCAGATGTGAGTTAACTCAAGAGAAAATGCCTCTGGATCAATGCCAACCACAAGCTGAAAGACATCTGCCAAACAAATGTGTGATCATTTTATTGATGCCTCAACAGAGATCTCTGTGCATGTCATTAATGGGCAAAATTTATCTCAAATGTCTCATTTATGAAAAATTCTGTGTAAATTGTAATTCCATTCATTTAAATATGACAAGATTCGCAAGAATGGTGTTAAAAATGGTTTACATGGAAATTTGTTCAGCTCAAGTTTCAGGAATGGCCTAATATGTTGTTCTATTGTGCAATTTTGACTGTTCAGCCCAAAAATACTGAAAAGGCATTGTGAAAAATATTCAGGGGGCAAAAAGAAGTACAGAAAAGATTCACATTGATTAAATATTACCAAAGACTTTAAAAGGGGTCATGACAAGGATTTGTATTATTATTATTTTAATATGTTCCTCTAGGTTCACTTATAATGTTAATAAAATAGGAGAGATTCACATTCACAGTTCACAAACATCCAATAGGCAATTACATTTTTTTAAACATTGCCTGATAACCAATAGGGGAACAATATTGTGTGTTCCTATTGTCAGCCCAGACTAAGGTCAATGGTTCTTAAAAGTGGACAAAAGAAACAACTGCAAATGAAGGGCGGAACAGATGGTATCCCAATGGATGTTGGATCTCAACTGTTGGGTCCAAATTTGCTGTGTTTGCCAAGCTGTCAGCCTGTCATGACCTCAGATCTTGTAAGTCAGCCATCAGAAGCTCAGAGGATCGGTACCTGAAGGTGGACAGGTCATATCCACGCCACCTCAGTATCTTCTGCTAAATCTCTTTTCAGGCAGGAAAATAGTTCAAAACACCCACATTTAGGCTTATTCTGTTGATTTCGTA
This sequence comes from Romanogobio albipinnatus, assembly GCA_023566225.1. Taxonomy (NCBI): domain Eukaryota; kingdom Metazoa; phylum Chordata; class Actinopteri; order Cypriniformes; family Gobionidae; genus Romanogobio; species Romanogobio albipinnatus. Next base: position 38,755,727 of record CM042255.1, on the reverse strand, counting down.
TTTCCCTACTCTCCCTTTTCCCCAATCCTGCATGCTCTTCATCACTTCCTCATGTTCCTTGCCTCTTTCCAGCAATTCTTTTTTCTCAACAGTCTCCTCTGATCTTGATGTTTTAGAGGCCCGGGGCAGTTTGGACTCATATACTAGGGATTTATTGCCACCGAAAGCCTTACATGCAAATGGATTTCAACTATAAAAAATATTAAATAAAAACAAAGGAAGAGAAAAAGAACAAGGGATTAATGGGGTAATTAGAGCCTGATGAGGACAGAAAACTCCAAAGGGTTTGGAGAGAGAGGCTGTTTTCATGAAAGCGCTGAACACTGAAGAGGTTTGCTTATTAGAGTTGCTTTGATTCTGTCCTATAAAGTGCTGATTTTAAGAGGAACCTCAGAGTTTTACTAGCCAGGTAGAAAAAGCTTTAATTCTGTCGAGTCAAAGTTCTGACTTGCATATCCTTTTGAGAATTTATGGTATATTTCTTTTGATAAATGAAGATCAAACCTAAAGACGTGCAAACGGCTTAAAGGCACGTGGTTTTGTAGCAATAAAGTATCTGGAGTTGCTCTTTATGACAAACCTTTTTTCCTCTCCAGGCATATTGTTTCATACAATAAATCCATACAATAAATCCTACAAACGCAGCATAGAGTGTGCCATGCTCAGAATGTTATAAACTAATTTTGAATGCAAAAAGGTAAATAAATAAAGGAGTAAATAAATAAACAATACTTCCATTTAAATATAAAATAAACGTGTGCGATTAAAATAAATAAATGAATATGTAAACAATCAAATATGTAAATAAATAAATAAAATGTGTAAATAAAATATGTAAATAAACAAACCAAATTCACATATAAATATAAAATAAACATGTGTGATTGAAATAAATAAATAAAATAAATAAATTAAAGTGTAAATAAATAAAAGCGTAAATAAATACATAAATAAAAGTGTACATAAATAAATAAAACTAATGTGTAGATAGATACTTTTGGGGGCCCTGAATGGCTCTCGGTGTACAATTAATAAAGTCTTTCTCAGCTAATATAAAATAACATATATAAATCAGTACACTTCCGGTCACGTAGGTAAGAAGAAGTCTCTCAATCTGAAAGTTCAACTCCTCAGTGACCTGAAGATATGCAGTGTGTGAGAGAGATAAGATCTGATCTGATCCTCTCTGCGAAACTGCAAGTAGATAAGATCATGCCAGATCGCAAAGCAGATGTAATGCAGATGTAACAAGAAAGCATGCTTCATACCAGGAAGAACTGTGGAATGAAGAAGTGGTGGAGTTTACAAAGCGTGCGATCTGGGAAGTGTCTCCACATCGCTAGTTGAGTGTGGGAGAAGTCTTTGAAAAGCTTTTAGATCCAAACGACCTTTGACCCACGGGTGAGAGATCTTCCATAAAATGTAATCCACATAGATGGACTGGGCTTTAACATGAAATAATCCCTTTCCGTTCTCATCCCTCCCTCTTATTATCAGGATATGTTTGTGATAATCTGATCCTCCTGTCTGTCTGAGTCCTGATCAATTCTACACACAAATGTCTCCTATAAAACACAACGAAACAGCACAAGTGACCTGATGACAAGTAACGGACAATTCCTCGTGCCAAAAACACATGACTCAAATTACTCTCACCGAGGTCAGCACACTCCAAAATGACTGATGTACCTTGACTTGAAAGTGGATGCGTTTAGTGTTTTCCCTAATGAGGGATCGCGAACACCAAGGAGGTCGAGATGGAAGTGCAAACCAGGTTTAATTTAATTGAAATACATTTAGATTAAGCATGAAACTCTGCATCAAAGTTAGCATCTCTTTTGTTATTCTAGTAAATCTAATGAAAACATGTCATAAACCCTATTCGGATGGTGATTTTTTTCTCATGGGGTCATAAGGTATTTTCATAATTTACACGGGCTAGTCTGTGATTTTATTGCCATCCAAAATTTCTCTCCCATTCCAACCCGATCTCACGGCAATTAGTACGTTACGAGGTCGCTAATTCGTATGAATTTGTACGAGCTCATTTGTACAAATTGGTTAGAATTTTTCTAAATCATGCGAATTTGACGAGTTGGTCAATTCGTATGATTTCGTACAAATGACCTAACCTCAAACCCCGACGTACAAATTAGCCACCTCGTACAAATACGTACGAAATGGTCATGAGATAGCGTTGCTAATTCGTGTAAAAATCACCAAGGTTGTGTTGTAATTTAATTGCCGTCTGAGTTTTCAAGAAGAGATCACTTAAAAATTCACTGTTTATATCCTTTTTGACCATTGCGGAGCACGTACGGTTGCGCTTTGCGGTAGTTGGAATGCATTTTAAAGATCTAGTCTACACTTTTATTACTGAAATGCTGGAAAGTATGTACAAGTACAATATTTATTGTAAATGTATTAACTTATTTTCCACATTTTTAAAACGACAGCTATCATATTAGCCGCATTTCCACCGTGGGAACTTTCCCCAAGAACTAGGGACTTTGGGGGTGGTACTCGGTGTGTTTCGACAGCAGGAACCGGGGTCTAAATAAAGTTCTGGGTAAAGATTTCCCCCTGAAAACGGCCCTGCTCGCGAGGTAGTACTTTTTCAAAGTTCAGGAACTTTCGGGGTGGGACTTGGGCGCTGAACATGCTGATTGGTTGAGCTCACGCAGCATTTTATTTCAACCTAAAAGTGTGTTGAGGTGCGCGCAGTAAGAGTTGTTTGCTATTCGAATCAACAATGGGAGTTTAAAAAATACGACTGATGGACCGACGACGAGGTTCAGGCTTTATTAAGTTTATTTGCGGAAGACGAAATCCAGTAGGCTCTGGAAGCTCTGGAAAGTCGCGAACAGTCTTACGTCAGGAAACGCAGACAGCAACAGGTCTGGGGGGAAAAATAGTTCTTGGGAAGAAAGTTCCTGGGACAAATTGTTCCAGTTAATTTAGGTGGAAACAGGGCTTTTGAGATAAAATACAAGACAAAAGAAAAGAAAAAAAAACACCATGTCTATACATTTTTTTTTCCCTATTAAATATTAATTTATTCTTATTATTCCAAGCATATGACATTTTTTTACAGCAGACAAACATGTGACTGATCACGTGAGCAGCGCTTTCCCAGGTTCGTAGGATCACAAAACTTGCTCTTCCGCCGTGATTAAATCGGCATTTGAATGATTAGAATAATCATTTTTACGGACGTCAATATGAGAAACAATTACCGTCCGAATTGGGCTATAGTCATATTTTACTGAAAAAGGAGCAAATTAAACTATTAAGGTTTTTGCTATGTACCAAAAATCCTGAAAAATAAATATAGTTTTTTTTTTTAATTGTTCAGATGCATAACTTAAAAGAGACAAAGACGAAAAAAAGCTAATAAACATATATAAAAATATAAATATGAGTGAGTGAGTGAGTAAGAAAGAGAGAGAAAGAAAGAGAGAGAAAGAAAGAGAGAGAAAGAAAGAGAGAGAAAGAAAGAGAGAGAAAGAAAGAGAGAAGAGAGAAGAGAAGAGAGAGAAGAAAGAGAGAGAAAGAGTGAAAGAGAGAAAGAAAGAGTGAAAGAGAGAAAGAAAGAGTGAAAGAGGAGAAAGAGGAGAAAGAAAGAGTGAAAGAGAGAAAGAAAGAGTGAAAGAGAGAAAGAAAGAGAGAAAGAAAGAGAGAGTGAAAGAGTGAAAGAGTGAAAGAGTGAAAGAGAGAAAGAGAGAAAGAGTGAAAGAGTGGAAAGAGAGAAAGAGTGAAAGAGAGAGAGGAGAGAGAGAGAGAGAGAGAGAGAGAGAGAGAGAGAGAGAGAGAGAGAGAGAGAGAGAGAGAGAGGGAGAGAGAGAGGAGAGAGAGAGAGAGAGAGAGAGAGAGAGAGAGAGAGAGAGAGAGAGAGAGAGAGAGGAGAGAGAGAGAGAGAGAGAGATGAGAGAGAGAAAGAAAGAAAGAAAGAAAGAAAGAAAGAAAGAAAGAAAGAAAGAAAGAAAGAAAGAAAGAAAGAAAGAAAGAAAGAAAGAAAGAAAGAAAGAAAGAAAGAAAGAAAGAAATTATCTGTGCGCCATTACATTTATTCACAGCAAACACACAGGCACCAAAACAACCCCAAATATGTGCACTTTGCCATCCCGCTCTAATGGGGCTGGACATTCCTCCTCTTCAGGATCGTGGGTAATGCGGCCCATTATTGTCAGGAAAATGAGCCTGGCTCATGTTTATACAAGCGGATGGACAGACTCGATACACAGAATCTTGTTTTCCCTCACAAAAGCAATGCGATGGCAAAGATTCCTCTTACACCACATTTTAGAGAACATATAATTGAAAACAGTATTTCTTCCCGGCTCTTCTGAAGTAAGAGTATAATAGTTCATTGAATAAGCTGTAAAAACAGATTTATTCAGAAAATGTCACTGTTATTACATCACAACCATGAGTACCTTAACATATGAGCGCCAGCTTGATGAACGAGACCAAGCGAACACCAGGTCATTTACATAAGTCTTAAAGGTACAGTAGTCTTTAAATCCTAAGAGTCTAAAAGAGGATGGAAAGAGCTCATGAAACATTAAATTGCTTTTGGGGTTTAAAAAAAAAATCTCTGACTAACACAAAGTGGAAAAAATGCTACAAAAAATTTGCAGAATATTGTTCCTTAAAAAGACGACCGCCTCAGACAGATCAGCTTCATGGATCCGTGAGCCAGAGTAAAACCGCACGGACTGGGAAGAGAATGTCTTTGGTTCTGAGCTCAACCATGGTAAAAATAGCAGCCAAACAGCTTCTGGGCTCAGTTCAGCGCCAGGTCGGATAGGAAAGCCTGAGGATTATTATGATGAAGCAAAGCTTCACTCCATCGAGAAAACGTCCAGATGGAGGCCAGGCGAAGGATGTGCACATGAATGTGCCACATATGAAGAATTTCATCTCTTATGGAGACTGCAAGGTGGCAATAAGACAAGAATGAAGGAAAACAATACATGGGAGAATAAATTACATTAGCTTGTTGTCACATATTTACAGCCAAGGAACATGAGATAATAAATATCCTTGACTAAAATGTCCTCTTTTATATAAGCACTGGGAAGTTTGATTCATTTCAATGAATAGGTTCGTTCAGACAGATCACTTGAACCCGTTTTAAAAAGCAATCAACTCTCTCTGTGCCAAGTATATAGCCTGACAAGCCAGACCCACATGAAGATGTTGGGTCTGGGAACTCACCATTGGCAGGGCTCAATCCGAGGGGCAGGATAAACGTCTGTCTTTTATATTTCCTCTGCACGCAATAGGATAGCGCTACAACCAAACAGAGCAACGAAGAAGGTGAAGAGGAGCTAGTTGATAGATTAAACTTTCGCCGTATCCGGTCGGCAAAACTCCGAACACATCTTTCTTTTTTAAGAATGACTTCAGTGCCGTTCTTTGCTCTTTTCTCAAAGAAAAGCTGAACTCCAAGTCTTCCAGACATTATGCCATTATGTTAAGCCCACCCACCGACTCTACACACGATGTGATTGGCCTGACCAGAGTTAGTTTTTTCCAGCTTGCAAGCCAACGGAGAGTTGCTAGACTACCCTGGCTGTAAATTAGATTTGCTGCCGCTAGGGTGTGTCTAGATTTCTAGGCTACCAAGTAATATGCATTATTTTACTAAATAGAATATTCAATTAAATAAATATAAATATTTTTATGTAAATAAAATATTTATATTTATTTAATTGAATATTCCATTTTATTCAAAACCAATAATTCATTATTTTTTATTTTATTTTTTATAAAAGAAAATACATATTTAGAAGACATTTTAAATAAATAATAATAATAATAAAATATAAACTAAAAAAAATTTATAAAATAAAATATATATTTGAATGCAAAATAAAATGCAATGGAATAAAATATAATGCAATAATGTAAAAAGAAATAAAAAAAAAAAATGCAATAAAAAATATGCAATAAAATGCAATCAAATGCAATAAAATAAAACAAAACAAAATGCTTCCCAAAGCTGCATAGTTAGCTGCTCTTTATTAATAGGTTGCAGTGAACCTTTTCAAAAGGGTAGCTTGACTGATGTTTAACTACTTGAAATTAGTTTCCCCAAAACTGTGGGAAGTTTTGAATGAAAAGCTAGTGGAAATAGGCAATCTAGAGAGAGTAAACGACTGAAAGAGAGAGAGTAAAAAGCTTGCATAAGTCTGTGAGCTTTGAAGGCCTAGAATTATCCATCTCTCTAATTAGTTCCAGGAATCTTGAGCCCACAGCCAGACTGAGTCATAAAGAACCTGGCAACACGCCGCACGCGCAAAAGCCACGCAAAACCCATTCATAACCCTGCGTTCACTCCCACCACACACAGACACCTCAGCTCTGTGTGCCGTGAGACGCGGGAGTTTAACTGCACAGGAAGAGCCCAAAGTTCCCCTGTAACACACATACAATTCATGCTTGCGGTTGTCTCTTCTGATGTAGTAATGAGTCAAAATCAGTAGCACAGTGGGCTTTAACCAGCTTGGTTAAAGCTGTCACATCAACTGTCCGCATTTGGCATGAAGCCTGTAGAATAAAACACTTGCCACAAGAGCATTTTGTGATCTCACCATGATGCCATGATAAGTTACAGGCACAATTTCTCATTGAGCAACACAGGGTTAAGTGCTTTACTGCAACATTTCGATTACAATCCCAGATCTTAGGCTACATCACACGCTAGTCTCAGACAGCACACCCACAGTCCATTCACTGCTGATTTCAGCCATTTTTGTGTGCAGTTTCCATCAGATGGCTCTTTGCACAACTCACAGCAAACAAAGTCTTGTTGATACAATGAGTACGAGGAAAAACTAATCCTGGATTTGGATTTTCTGACAAAATCTTAAAGAACCACAGACATTATTTGAATTTTCCACATTGGGGTCAATCTCACAAAGCCTGGCAAGAAATGGCTGGGTCATTTTATTTCAAGATCATAAAAAAACATAACTGTATAGATTTTGCACAAAAAAGATAATAAAAAAAAAAAAGGATACAGTAAAAGAGTAATGTTTTATTATGTATTATTACAATTAAAATAACTTTTCTATTTTAATATATTTTAAAATATAAATGATTAATTTGATGGCAAAGCTGAAATGTCTTCAGTCACATGATCCCTCAGAAATCATTCTTTAATATGCTGTTTTGAAAGAAACATTTCTTATCGTTATGTTGAAAACACTGCTTAATATTTTTTTTTAAACCGTATTTTATTTTTATAAGAATTTTGGATAAATAGAAAGTTCAAATGAACAGCATTTACTTGAAATATAAATATTTTGTAACATTATTTATATATTTACTGTCACTTCAATTTAATTAATTCTTGTTCTTTCCACAACAAAAAAAAATTCTTACTGAACCTGAACAGTTAAAATTTAAAAATCTATATTTTTTTGTATTGTAACAATATGTTCAGACATACTTTACAGCTGTAATTATCTTTACTGTTTTGTGTACAGGAATATTACTTTGACTATTCTCAGTTTAATGTTATTAAATTATTTTTTAGAACTAACATCAGCATAAAAGTAGTACAAAATATTACCATGCTGTATAAATAAAATATAATACAACTGGCTTAATATTGTTTATGCAAAATATATGTTTTCGTGAAACATGTCTAGGACATTTTTGACAGGTTTTGTGAGATTTACAGAGCGTTTATTTTTATGGTATCAACTATTTAAAATAAAGCCACCCCAAACTCTGGATGGTTGTTTTACATGTCTGACAATGGGCGGTTCTCGGACCTAATAATCTACAATACAATGACTTGAGCGATAGTAAGAAAATCTGACTATATAAGACTACATCACCTCGCCTCACTTAGAGAACAACTTTAGAATCAGTACTCACCATCTATGGCCTGTTTGAGCGCTTGCAGTTTCTTATGCTTCTCTCTGATCCGGTCGTAAGCACTGTTGAATGCTGAGCCGACGGACTGACTCGAATGGTGATGGGTCTTCCTGACATCTAAGCTCCCAAAGTCAGAGTAACGAGAGTCTCTGGTCTTGGAAGATGACTTGTGTCTACCGGCCGAGCGGATGCTCAGAGCGCTGCTGCCCCTTCGGGCATCCTCAAGGGCCCCAAAGCGGAGCATATCCGGATCGAGGCAGGCCAGGTCTGCTGAGGAGGCCCAGCTTTTGTTTCTCTGATGGGGGTGTGAGCGCTGGTTCACCTCCATGGGTCGGCCTCGCTGTTGTTGCAGTTGTTGTTGTTGGCGTTGGTGGTAGAGTTCGGCAGAGGACTCGGACCCAGCGTGGTACTCTGAAGGGGCGTACTGAACAAGACCCTCGTCTGCTCTGACAAGGTCTTGGATGGGAAGAGAGCCCATAGAGCGGCTGAGTCCACGGTTCAGGTTGGCTTGCTCCTGGGTTCGGGCTCTATAACGCTCCAGCACACGATGGGCGGCACTACGGCCTAATGGGGAAAAAAAAAAAAAAATACACAAAGGTTAAAAATACAAGAACTTGCAAAATAAGCCAAATAAGAATCTATTGAAGGACATAAACTAAATGTGGGATCCTTGCTGTCTTCGGGGAGCATTTTTATTGGATCCCATTTGTCAAGGCGAGATTAGAATGGGTCACAATTGGCTGAAAGAACAGAAGGAACAATAGTGGCCTTCTAGTGGTTACGAGCTCCACTAAAGCCTCTCTGATTTCACCCTGAGTTTCCAGCGACACGCTCGTTAGCCATGCCAATTCCAGCACTGTCAATCAGGAAGACATGGATGTTCCAGATGGTTCTCTCTTAGGGAACTGTTTGAGCATTGAATGGCTCAACAAGAGGCCTTTTCTCTCATGTTTCATAAAAAGCTTAGTATATCATAGGAGCAAAGATGGATCTGGGTTGATTTCAAACAGTTAACAAAAAGAGGCATGCTAAAGTCATTACACACACCGAATCTGACACTTCAAAACCCATGATGCTGGAAGGATACCAGTGTCACCAAAAAGAATATAAAAGAGTCTGAAAATTAGATACAAGAGTCTTGCCATATCGTAGACCAACAAGATGTCAAACTAAATGCCTTAAAAGTCACAATGAATTGGAAATAGCGACAGTGGACTTGGCTATATGCATTGGTAATTGAATCGATTTTGAGATGTGGGCATTACACTCAAAAGTGGAGGAAAATGAATGCGATCTAAATGATTGGAGGAAAACTCCTGCATACATCACCAGAGAGAAGTCTGTCATTTTCGCTGGAAGATCAAGTTAAGCCATATTGATTAAACATTATGAGGTCAAAAAAAAACTTTTGGCACAAATTAATTGTTCATAAGATCTATAGCATGCATAAAGTAAATTAATAAAATAAATAATAACAAAAATACACAAAATATGTAAAATATAAATTATACAGTATGTATGTATGTATGTATGTATGTATGTATGTGTATATATATATAAATAATGTCGAGGCTCTGCACGATCCCAGACGAGGAATAGGGTCTTATCTAGTGAAACCATCGGTCATTAAAAAATATATATAATAATAATAATAATAATAATAATATACTTTTTATCCAAAATTGCTCATTTTGCTCTACGGCCGCCAGTAACTGCGCTATCACGTTGAGACGTCACACACACACACACACACACACACACACACACACACACACACACAGACGTATGCGAAAGTACCGCCCCAACCAAACGTGCGAGGACTAATACAAACGGCATCTTCAACTTCAAAATCGTCCGATATCGTTGTTTTACCTTTTTTTTTTTTTTTAAATGGCATTTGTATTAGTCTTCGCATGTGCGCTTTGTAAATATGGGGGCAGTACTTCTACCTACGTCTAGTGTGACGTTTTTGGCGTGATTGCGCACTAATGGCCTTAGAGCAGTGCAAGATAAGCAATTTAAGTTAAAAAATATATTCTTTTTTTTATGTTTATTTTTTTATGACAGATCGTTTCGCTAGATAAGACCATATTCCTCGTCTGGGATCTGAAGCCCTTCAAAATGCTATGAAATTGCATTGATTTGGACCTTCAAAATTTTGATTGCAATTGAAAACCATTATGTGAAGAAAAATCCTGTAAAGTTTTCCTCCAAAAAATAATTTCATCAACACATCAAAATCTTGGATGAGATGTGGGTGAGTAAAATTTTCATTTTGAAGTGAACAAAACCTTTAACTGCAACAGGCCAGTAGCGCTTTTACTTGAACAAAAAGGAGACAACATTGCCATATAGTACCTGAGGCACTCAGAAGTGACATAAGGACAACCACAGTGAAATTTAAATATTTCTACTATTGTTTTGACCACCCTGAAACAGATACAGATGCTGCTAAGCAGTATTAGCATTGCCTCTGGTACTTTTCTCCTGAGGCTAATGCTAGTGTGCGGAGCACAAATACTCTGAAAACATCAACAAACATTCAAATCTACAAAATGAGAACAATGACACAGTCTGAGACCACAGCTATTACTTTGCTGCTGAGGTTTCAAGACATCTGTAAAGCCAAAAATAAACTAGTGTGAAGTGAGTCACCATCTAGGCAGGCTTATTTTCTCACATCATGACCCGATGCATGGCCAGATACAACAAGATGAAAACAAAGCTTCCTACAGAACATGCAGTAAAAAAAACCCTGGGAAATATCTATTAGTGATCGATGCCATGCCTCAGTTACATAACCGTCCGGTCGTGTTTGTGCTAAAGCACCAATGAAACCACTGGGAAAATCTGGTCATATTTTCCAAAAAGAATCGCTCTGGTTTTGGTTTGTGGTGATGTGCTTGTCTAGTTTCGGTTCAAACTCTCGTCTATGCACACAGTGAGAGGACAAGACTGGGAGAGAGAGACTGACAGAAGATAGATGGAGAGCGAAAGAAATGAGGGAGTTGGAAACTTGGGAGAGGAACAGAGAAGAAGGGGAGAGAAAGGTTCTTTGTTTGGCACATCATTAAACTATAAAGCATAAGTAGTCAGACAGAGAGACGAGGGAAACAGATCGAGAGAATGAAAAAGAAGGCCAAGGGATGTTAGTGGAGTCTTAAAACACAACTAGAACAAAACTTTATGTTCAGAATGATAACACATTGTCTGCAGCTGCTACAGAGAATATACACGACATTCTGGAATACTATTTTCCACACATTTTATAAAACATCAAAATATTATGTTGAGAATAACATACTACTCATATTATTATATCTGCAGTGTGTATACTGTGTGCTATGGAAGCTTGTTCCGCCACAGAATAAAACATTCGAAAAGATATTTGCGACTTTTTATCTCACAATTGCGAGTTTATGTCTCGCAATTCTGAAATTGTTTCTCAGAATTGAGAATTTTTTTCCCAGAGTCTATGAATTGAAACTTATTTGAAATATAAATCTTTTGTAACATTATCCTGTTTTTACTGTCACTTTTGATCAAATGAATGTGTCCTAGCTGCATTAATTTCCTCAGGAATACTGTGCAATAAGCAGTATGTTAGCATTTCATTTAAAATACTGCAATATACTGTATATACACTAATATATACAATTTGCATGTATTTGTGATATCCCACCAGAATATCATAAAATACTTTGGAAAATACTTTTCTTTAGAACCACTATTTATATAAAAAATAAATAAACAAAATACATTTCACAAAATTCCCCAGAACTTTCAATCTGAAATCTTTCTGGAATATCCGGAAACTCCTCCACCTATCTTTAGTTTCAGTTTGGCACATCTAGACACTGGTGCTGGTCGTGTTCTGGCTTGTCTCTTGTGGCAGGGAGGATCTATTATCCCTCTGTTCTGATAAGCACCGGCCCCTGAAGGGCCAAAGCCGCATCATGTCAGTACCAAGCCCTGCTTTGTTTACATTCTGAATCACTTCCTCTAGAACTGGACAAATGGTGTGTGATGAGTCAGCATGAAGCTCAGCACTTCACGGTATTAGAACAATCAGATTATTAGAAAGAGTGCGAGCTATGATTACAATCAAAATATCATCAATTAACAGCAGCAACTTCAAACGAATGGGTGACGCAGAAGACATCTAGAAGATAGGGGGTATGAGCGTGTATTGGCACGCCTGTGTTTGGGTGTGTGGGAGAAAGAGAAAAGTAGAAAACAATTGCATGCATGTTTGTTCATGTGTGGATAAACTCAAGGACTCCCATACCACCCAAAAAGGGAAACCCCCAGCTTCAATGTCCAATATATTGAGCATTATTTATATGTTATTATATATCTAGACTTATGTGCATTACCTGCGGGCAGGCCTTTTCCTCGCAGACGTTCACGAATCTCTTTACTTCGTTCCGGAAGTGACTCTCTTTCGCTTTCAGACAACAGACCGTCCAGCTAAACAAACACACATGCACAGAATAAGAAAGACATAAGCAATCATTCCCTCTTTTCAAAGAAAGAGATTAAAAGAAAAGAAAATATACTGGGAAAACTGTTTTTATTTATCTTGTGAAATAATTTGTATCATGAAGACAAACACACTACCATTCGAACATTTGGGGTCAGTACCCCCTTTTTTTTAAAAATTATTTTCAGCAAAGATGCGTGAAATTGATCGTCAGTGGCAGTAAATACATGTATAATGTTACTATACATACATACATATAAATAAATAAATATATATTTATATATATACATTTTATTTTATTTATTTTTTCAAATAAATGCTGTTCTTTTGAACTGACAAAAAAAAAAAAAAATCAAAGAATCCTTAAAAAAATTTATCAGTTTACAGAAAAATATGAAGAACTGTTTTCAACACTGATAATAATAAGAAATGTTTCTTATGGCAAGCAAGTCTTTCAAAAACATAAATTCTTTCCAACCCCAAACTTTTGAACAGTAGTGTTTTTTAATTTGTACAATGCTATTTTTTTTTTCCCTCAAGCCACCCAAACCATTTAAGCTACAAAAAAAATTAAGATCAATTAAAGATATAGTTAAAAGTTTGATAAACGTATTGATTTGTTCGATATATTTTTTGATGAATCAACTGAATAAAAAAGTTGGGAAAATTTAATTTTGAGTAGAAAATGGATTTCATAGGGCCTTAGAGGGCTTAAAGAGCTTGATCAAGATTGCTAAACCAAGTCAAAACATCTTTTGAACAAAACTGTCAAATTTTTAACTCTAAATCAAACACATGATGGAAGACTTGATTGAGAGGGTTGCTCAAAAGGCGGAAAACCCCTGGCATCCACTCACAGGATTCATCAACAGAAATTAGAACATGGCATCCCTACTGGGCACTTTCACGTTTACCTCCCCAGTGTGGAAAAGCATACACAGTGCAGAAAATAAGACCAGAAACATCTGTTCCTGACAATACACTGTTTCTATATCGTTGTGCAAGTAAATTACCGGGGAGTGTATAGCTGAGAAACAGGATGTGACATCAAACAGGAGAAAACAAGGGCAGGAAAGACAGCTAACTACCTTTTTAATTGAAAGCTGTTTTATAGGGCTGGACTGTGCAGGCAATTCAGTTAATAGAAACAGTATGTTCCCACACATTGTGCTAAATCATTATAGCTTGGATGTGATCAACTAACAAAGAGTTGGGAATCAAGAACCAGTGCTAAGTTAAAACAGATTACAAAAAAAACCTTAATATATGTACTTTTTGATTCTATATAAATGTATTTTTAATAATCTGCTTCAAAACTTGAAGGTAAAATACTGTATGGCTAATAAAAAAATGTCTTTGAAACAGAAAACAACAAGAGTCATTCAATGAATTGGTAAAAAAAAAAAAAAAAAAAAATCATTCTAATGATTCACTGAAAGAGTCAGAGTGGCTCTTTAAGTACTTGCAGAACCGCAAGTCATTTCTTCTGTCATATTTAACTTGAAATTAACCATAAATTGTTGAAACAATGACAAAAACAAGTGTTGAAAAAAATACATAGGCAAGTACCTGAGAGAGACTGCCAAGAACAAGTCTCACCAGCCTCCTGACATATGAAAATGAAGGGTCACAGTTGGAGTTGCGGATGTGAGCGCTGCAGGTGTCCAGAACCGATCGTGCAGACAGTCGAGTGAGTGTGGAATCATCACACATGTTGAGCAAGACTCTATTCAGGTGTTCTCCCAGTTTCATTGGCTAAAACACACATGAAGAGATCAATGAAAAGATACAAGAAGTTGCTGAATCATCTAAAATCTATTATTTGTCTGGGCCAATTGAATTTATTTCCATAATTTAACAAAAGTATTGCTGCTATGGCAGACATCCCACCTCTCCCGGAAGGTCCGGGATACATTTTTGCCAAGTGGGATGTCTGCTGTGGTACAGCAGAATTTAACTGCTAAGACTTGATTCTCCATTGATTCAATTTGATGTTAGCATGTTGCTAAGCTAACAACATGATACTCTACAAAGCACTATAAAATACAAAGTATAAACAAATATTGGGTTAATAATACATACAATTTAATTGGATTTTAACCACTTTAAAATTCACTCCTTTTAACCTGATGTTTCTATGCATGTACAGCAGAATGAAACAGACCCGATTCTTAAATGATATTAGCATATTGCTACGCTAACAATGTGATTCTCTATAAAAGCACTATAAATGACATGGTAAAAATACATATTTGGTAAATATATCAAATTTAATTAGAATCTAAATCATTCTAAATCACTCCTTTTCTATATTTAACCAAGTCAAATTAAATGTAAGAATTATAAACATCAAAAGCCTCACCTGGCTCTGAGGAATCTGATAGTCTGCACCCCAAAACAACGTCATGCCAAGTGAATACATGTGCATCTACAAGTTGACAAGGAAACAGAAATGTCAAGTGACAATGGAGCATTTTATATGATTGCATTTGATGTTTTAGTCCACATAACAAAATGGAGAAACAGCAGACAGCCTCATTCTGACACATTTCAGCAAGCAAAGACAAGTGCAAACGAGCTGGTGTTGCCAAAAGCATTTTCTAGCCCAGAGTATGTTTCAGGCCTTAATCAGCATCAAATTTTATATATATAGTACATCTGCATAGTTTTGCGTTTCTTCCCCGTCTAGTTCTTCTGTCTGTTCCTCCTGCTAAAAAATAACTTTGGGAACAGAATATCCAAAGGTCTGCCAAAGAATGTAAAAGATCCTTTAACTTCTCTGTAAATAATCATGCCTTGACTCGGCGATGGTGTATCGGTCTTTCTCTAAGAATGTCATGTGTACACAGAAGTGTACTGTCAAAATGTTTAAGAGATAGACATACACTGCCGTTCAAATGTTTTTGATCGGTACGATTTTTTATGTTTTTAGAAGTAGTCTCTTATGCTCACACCAAGGCTGAATTTATTTGATTAAAAATACAACAAAACATTTAATATTGTGAAATATTATTCAAATGTAAAATAACCATTTTCTATTTGAATATATTTTCAAATGTAATTTATTCCTGCGATTCAAAGCTGAATTTTCAGCATCATTACTTCAGTCTTCAGTGTCACATGATCCTTCAGAAATCATTCTAATAGGATTCTTTGATGAATAGAAAGTTGTTGTTCAAAAGAACAGTGTTTATCTGAAATAGAAAGCTTTTGCAACATTGTACTACCCTTCAAAAGTTATGGGTCAGTAAGAATTTATTTATTTTTTAGGGAAAGAACTTAAAGAATTTATTCAGCAAGGAAACATTAAATTGATCAAAAGTGACAGTAAAGACATTTATAATGTTACAAAAGATTCTATTTATGAACTTTCTATTAATCAAATAATCCTGAAAAATGTTTTACACAACTGTTTTCAACATTGACAATAATCATAAATATTTCTTGAGCATCAAACCCTCATATTAGAATGATTTCTGAAGGATCATGTGACACTGAATACTGGAGTAATGACGCTGAAAATTCAGCTTTTTTTGTATATTTAATCAAATAAATGCAGCCTTGTTGAGCATAAGAAAATTCTTCTAAAAACATTCAAAATCTTACCGATCAAAAACTTTTGAATGGCAGTGTATGTACACATACAATGTAAAGGAAATGGTTGCATGATAGCGGCAATGAAAAACAAACTAGTTTTAACGTTCCCATTTCTCTCAATCACATGATGCCAGTTTTCATAAACTAAAACATTTGAATTACCTCACTACTGACAGATTCTGTAAACAAGAGCAACATTGATCAAATGCAAATTGATACCAGAAGTAGTAAACAAGAAAAGAAAACAAGAGAGCTCAGCAAAAGTCTTTCAAATCCACCTTTTCCATATCAGAAAGCGAGGAGAGGTTGAGACCATCCAGCACCTCTGGAGGAGTGAAAGCCCGCAGGTCCTTCTGTGTCACATTTTCATCTGTGAAAGAGACGTTTCCGGAAGGCATGAGCAGCAGCGACCATGGAGAGATGATGAAACCCAACGCAGATGGATCTGTTGAACCTGAGGTAAACCAAACATGCACAGTATTACCACAAACGTGACCACAACTACAGTGGACATGGTCTGAATCTTTATGAGAGAGATAGATAGAGATAGAGATAGAGATAGAGATAGAGATAGAGATAGAGATAGAGATAGAGATAGAGATAGAGATAGAGATAGAGATAGAGATAGAGATAGAGATAGAGATAGAGATAGAGATAGAGATAGAGATAGAGATAGAGATAGAGATAGAGATAGAGAGATAGAGAGATAGAGAGAGATAGAGAGAGATAGAGAGAGATAGAGAGAGATAGAGAGAGATAGAGAGAGATAGAGAGAGATAGAGAGAGATAGAGAGAGATAGAGAGATAGAGAGATAGAGAGATAGATAGATAGATAGATAGATAGATAGATAGATAGATAGATAGATAGATAGATAGATAGATAGATAGATAGATAGATAGATAGATAGATAGATAGATAGATAGATAGATAGATAGATAGATAGATGGACCCATGGATTGCTCGACTGATTAACCCTTTTTTTTTATGTCTTTGGGTTTTATAAAATCTTTCTTTGACATGATGGAAACAGACAAGTTTCCAACATTGGCAAGGTTCGGTTTTGTAAAGTGACACAAAATGGCATTGTGTATGAGGAATTTCTACGATACTAAAAGTTGTTGCTTAAGCGTGGGCGATTATGGCCTTGGCCTAAGAACATTTCCTCAATACGAGTACAGCATGATCTGACTGCACATGTTTCAGTAACTTTGGAGATTTGGTGGTAGAAAGCCAATTCTTTTCATCCGGACAAAGACATGTAATAAAGAACTACATTATTCTGTGAATGAGTGCAATTCCTTGAAATACGAGGCCCTTGGGATCTCTTTCAAAAAGATGATTCTGTATGACAGTTCATTTTTTGTCTTTGATGTTTTTTTTCCCTCTACTTTTGTGCTGCTGCAGGGACAAAACAATGGAGCCTTTGCAGTTCAGAATACAGCCCAGCGGTTTGGATGGAACAGCTGTACAGAAATAACTCATCTATTACATGGAAATGTGGATTTGCTTTTGAGAAATGTATTTTTATTATTTCATGTCTACAACTGAACATTTTGATTCTTATATTTTCTAAAGCAAATGTGAGTGGTGCTTGCTCAAGCAAATACTGTCACAATAATTATGTCTTTTTTTTTTAATGCTTTTTTTCAGCAAGGATGCATTAACCACTCAAAATTTGCGGACCCTGTACAGTAATCATCATGTATATACTTTCAATTTTAAATGTCTGTGGAGGAGCGCTGACCTCATATGTGGTACCATTTGAAAGCTTAGAGTCTCTACTTTCGGGGGACATGCATCACTTTGGCATTTGTTTTACACAAAGTAACTTATTTACACTAAATTACTTTGGTACCATTTCCGCCTGGATTTAGCCTACCCAAATTGAAAAGCTTCCCATACCTACATACAGTGGTCTAAATGCAAAATATTGGTGTTATTTTCCAGGAAACCCTCTGAAGTTACATAAAACACTGCTAAAAGTGATAAACATGTAAGTATATGGTGTCTGAGCTGTAATAACAATCAAATACAGCATATTTTTCATTAACCATGCAGCAAAAAAATTAAATAAAATTTAAACCGTTTAACTGATAGTTTTAAATCGTTCAAATTCTTACTTGACAGCAAAGACAAATATAATATTACACAAAATATCCATTTAATATAAATGTTATTCTTTTCTATTTATTAAAAAAATCCTGAAAGAAAAATGTATCATGGTTTCCACACTGATATTAATTAGGAATGTTTCTTGTTCAGCAAATCATCATATTAGAATGATTTCTGAAGCATCATGTGACACTGAAGACTGGAGTAATGATGCTTTGCGTCACATGAATAAATTACATTTTAAAATCATTCAAATAGAAAACTGTTATTTTAAATTGTAATAATATTTCACAATATTACTGTTTTTACTGTATTTTTGATCAAATAAATTCAGCCTTGGTGAGCATAAAGGCCCGGGTATACTTCGGCCGTCCGCGTTCGTGCACCGCCCGCATGACGTAATTTTCGTCATTCGGAGGGCGTGCGGCCGGCCGCACACCCCGTCCGCGCGCAGCCCAAATTTCGAGACCGCGCGGATGGTCCGCGTGCAACAGCGCATGCGCCAGCAGTACAGAAGAGTAGAGCATAGGGAAAAAATGTACTGCGCATGCGTCGAACGCGATCATCCGCGCGCATCCGTTGTGTAGTATACTTTGAAAGACGCGCGGACAGGGCTGCGCGCGTGACGCGTCCGGGCGCGGTAAGTGAAGTATACCCGGGCCTTGGGGGTTTATTTTGGCATTAGAAACATTCACGTCAGTAGCTCAAACAAGCTATGCTCCTAATACTGTACTATAGAGTTAGAGGATAACTCTATTGACAAAGGATAACATTGACAAAATAACTGAACAGAAACATTGTAATAACATCAGAATGTGTTCAAGAGAACAAAAAATAAATAAATAAATACATTCAAGCAGCAATGCTATAAAGCGCTGGAATTCCCAAAGTAAACACATGCTTCCTGTGGAAACTGTCTGACCACAGTTGGACCTCATTGTGAAAATCTAGCAGTGCGCTCTCGTTTCGCCTCCAGCACAGATATTCCAGCATCTTTATAATTATATCCTAGTAGACCTACACAGGTAACAAACCTTTCTTTGGAATGCACCGCCACAAAAATTCTCTATATATATATACACACATATATATGTGTGTGTGTGTGTGTGTGTGTGTGTGTGTGTGTGTGTGTGTGGGCATGTTTTTGTGAAATATCAGGACACAAATGTGTATAATGACATGGGTATGATATAGGTATTACAAAAAGAGGGTGAAATATGAGGACGTTGTACGGTATAAAAACCATTACGCCTATGGAATGTCCCCACATTTCACAAAAACAACCGTGTGTGTGTGTGTGTGTGTGTGTGTGTGTGTGTGTGTGTGTGTGTGTGTGTGTGTGTGTGTGTGTGTGTGTGTGTGTGTGTGTGTGTGTGTGTGTGTGTGTGTGTGTGTAAATATTATACACTGTAAAAAAAGTTCTGGTCCCCAATTGAAAATGTTCTAGTGACCAAATTGATGCAATTTAATTCACAGAAATTAAATTTGGCCAACTAAAAAATTGATGTGCTCAGTCACTAGAAATTGTTCAATTGGAGACCTGATTTTTTTTTTTTACAGTGTATAATATATATATATATATATATATATATATATATATATAAATAAATGAAATAGTAATCCACACATACACACACATAATATATACACGTGTGTAGATTATTATTTTATGCACATATACATTCATACACACACTCATATATATGTGCGTGCGCGACTATTTTATTTCACATAGAAAGTAAATATATATTGACACTTTCCATGTGAAATAAAATAGCATCACCTTATATTAAAACGACATGTTATTAAAGCAAACTTGCTGACTTGTTCAAGTCATGTCCCATAACTCTCGTCCAGGGCCCAGAATTTCTGCAACCTCTGTCAAGAGGGACCTTTGCCAGCAAGTTTTCACCCCAGAGCAACTCAAGGCCAGATAACAAGCTACTGTGAGACGAGGAGAGTCCTACTTCTCCCTGCGAACACATGCCGAAGCGGCTACATCATCTTTATCATCATCGTCCTCCTCGACCCTGAAGACAAAGGCTTAATTACATTCCAAACCCTACTGGCTAATGGCCAGGTCTGCTGAATAAAGGGGGCAACGACTGTCTGGGATGACGACAGAATGAGAATTGTCCACTGACTGTGAGAAAGACTTGTCGAGAGTCTCCAGATCTGTGAAGGAACGGCAGCAGATATTGGTCGAGAGGAGCTGGCAACATCTCAATCACCACAAACTGCCCACCAGACTGCTCTTTAGGAAACCAGGGTGCGGGGACAATAAAGAGGCTTTTGTACTCAGCGTTGACACACAACACTAGCCCACACAGTCATTCTGAGAGACAGTGGACAGACATAAGGCTGAGTAAGCCTTCTCATAAATTTCACCAAAGTGTTACCCTTCCCTTCAGAGACAGAAAACGGAGATTTCTTCTTTGAATCAGACTGATAGGTGCTATTTTTGGTCTGTCCTACGCTGACAGCTTTTGAGCAGGGCCGGAGATTTTCTCTAATCACTTTAAAACATGAGTGAATTGGCTGAAGACAATGCTAAACATGCACATACTAAAAGAATAACCATTCTACAAAAGAATTGTGTTGAAGGTATTGATAATGTCACAGCTGAGGGTTGTAATGGCTTTGAATTGTTTGCGAGATAAGGACAATACAGCAAATGTGGACAGTGAAATATGTTTTCACATTTAAAGACATTTTTGTGAGGTAACGGCATGGGCTGTGTGGCATACCTGTGGTCTCAAGTGGTCGCAGGGCATTAACTTAAAGTCATACTAGAGACATGACCTCAGTTTTTCATTTTTTTCTTTTTCAAACAATCCCTGCCAGTTCCCCATGATAACCATAGTTTCCACCAAAATAAAGATACTGTGGTTACTGCTACAATAAGGCTATTCTAATCTTATATTAGCAACAGTCATCCAAAAAGAATGGCAGATTTTAACAATTACAACAAGAGATTGGACCAAACATAACTAGATTTTAACATTTTCTAAGAAAAAAAATTTGGTAAGATTGTTTCTAGCAAATTGTTAGCTACATAATATGTCATATCATTTAAAGGGTTAGTTCATCAAAAATGAAAATTAGCCCATGATTTACTCACCCTCAAGTAATCCTAGGTGTATATGACATCTTTCAGATGAATACAATCTGAATTATATTAAAAAAGTCCTGACTAATCCAAGCTGTATAATGGTATTGACTTGATGGGTTGTTTTTGAAGTCCATAAAAGTGCATCTATCCATAGTATAACTGCTCCACATGGCTCTGGGGGTTAATAAAGCAAAGTGGCGCATTTGTGCAAGAAAAATATCCATATTTAAAACTTAATAGACTAAAATAGCTAACTTCCGGCGGTCAGCAGTGCACGAGTGCTCGATCCCCTGCGCTTCGGTGTTCATTAATACGCATGCGTCAAGCGTTCAAGGGTTATACTCTTTCGTCGTAAATCGATGCGTACGGCAATCCGCCAGAAGTTAGCTATTTTAGTCTATAAAATTTTAAATATAGATATTTGTCTTACACAAACATACCACTTCACTTCAGAAGGCCTTTATTAACCTTACTCACTTGAGGGTGAGTAAATCATGGGCAAATTTTCATTTTTGGGTAAACTATCCCTTTAAAGGGTTATTTCACCCAAAATTGAAAATAAAGTCAGTAATTACTCACCCTCATGTTGTTCCAACCATGTAAGACCTTCGTTCATCTTCGGAACATAATTTAGTATATTTTTGATGAAATCTGAGAGCTGTCTCACTCCTCCATAGCCTTTCAGAGGGAATGAAACTTGATGGCCCAGAATAGTAAGTAAAAACGTCATTTAAGGAGTCCAAATAACTACAGTGGCTCTGTATTAAGTCTATCATGCGACGAAAATACTTTTTGAGCGGAAAAACAACAAAAATAACGACTTTATCCCACTATTATTGTTGTTCAATTTGAGCCTCTGACGAGAGTTCGCGGAGTGCCACGACGCATGCACGAGAACTGAGATTAGTAGTAGTAGATTCTACTATTCTGGGTAATTCCACGCAAAAATGTCACATCCATAACGCCAACTAAATACCATGGCATTGTGTTGGTGTTATGGATGTGACAGTTTTCCGCGGAATTGCCCTCTACTACTTCTATTTTTGTTGTTTTTCCGCTCAAAAAGTATTTTCGTCGCATGATAGACTTAATACAGAGCCACTGTAGTCATTTGGACTCCTTAAATGACGTTTTTACTTACTATTCTGGGCCATCAAGTTTCATTCCCTCTGAAAGCCTATGGAGGAGTGAGACAGCTCTCAGATTTCATCAAAAATATACTAAATTATGTTCCGAAGATGAACGAAGGTCTTACATGGTTGGAACAACATGAGGGTGAGTAATTACTGACTTTATTTTCAATTTTGGGTGAACTAACCCTTTAAGTTATCATCACATCATACAAACTATGGTATATTGGTGGAAATTTTGACTACCATGGTACGTTTTTGCATTTGTCCCAAACAAACAAGTTTAGTGCATGAAATTCTATTGAATACATAATGGATTCATTCTGAAATGTCAAACTGGGACATTTTGTACATTTAACAAACAAGAAGGTTTGCAATCAAGGCGACGAGGAAAGAATAGCTACAAAAAAATCAGGTTAAAGAAAACTGAAATTGCTATAGGCTGACCAAACCAGAGAAACCAGGTGAACAAGAACAAATTCAGACAGAAAGAGAGTGAAAAGAATTAGAGACAAAAAAAGGAACTAAAAAAGCAGAGACAGGGATGATACTCTGTGCGTATCATTACAATAAATGGAAGACATTTAAAAAAATTCCACAAACTATTAAGAAAAACACCTCTGAATGGCACCTCACTGGTTTGGAACACACAAGGTCAGATTTTTCAGCATATTCAAAATAAAGCAGCATTCTCTGCATGTTACTTGGCAACAGAAGCTACCGGGTTCTGAAGAGGTCAAAGATGATGGCTTACAAACACATCAAACTCAAACCTGCAGAATTCATGACGCACGCTCTATAGGAGACTTGACTCACAATTGCTTTCAATGAGCATTTACATGCACACCAGTACGCTGATAACTGAACTGAAATAACCTGTTGTCCGGTTTTACATGCAAACCAATAACCTGACAACGCAAGTAAACTGCGTTTACAAGAGTTTATTAATAAATCAGGTTATTTCCTGGTGGTGACGTCAAAACGTAATAATTACACACACCACACACCACACACACACACCACACAGACACACCACAACACACACACACACACACCCCACAACACACACATATACCAGCCATTACACAAAAACAGACCGTTAGGCCATGTGTCCACCAAAGTGTTTTTATCCATCTGAAAATGCTAGGCGCTCACTGTGAGAGCATTTTGGCAGTGCAACGTTTTGGGGGTTTTTTTCAGCTGAGACAATTTGCTTGTTATGATAAGCCTAAGGAATATCCGTGCAAGTGTTACTAGTGTCTCATTTCACAGAAAATTTGTTTCTGTATTGATTCTATATAAAAATGCAGATACGTGTTTTAAATTATTTTGTTCCGTTAATATGCTCGTTGTTTTCATCTGTTGACATTGTACAAGCAGAATGTGGTGGTTGGTCTGTGTAGTATTTGACCCGCCCCTCCTCCACTTTGATTGGACGGCTGGGTAAAAAGTGACAGTGATAAACGCTGCGTTTTACTCAAAGTTGAACATTCTTCAACTTTCGGCGACCAGTAAAAAACAGCGTTGGCGCTCATGGCGTCCTAAAAACGCGGCGCTCACATTGAAAACAATTGGAATATGCCAGCCAGCCGCATGAAAAAACACTTATGAAAATTAACAATCCTCTATTCCAAATTTGATAACGCAGCTAAAACTACTAGCTTAAAGGGATAGTTCAACCAAAAATGAAAATTGTGTCATTTAGTCACGCTCAAGTTGTTCCAAACTTGTATGAATTTCTTTGTTCTACTGCACACAAAGGAAGATATTTGAAAGAATATTTGTAACCAAGCAGATCTCCATTGACTACTATAGTATTTTTTCACCCCACTATGGTAGTCAATGGCTGCCGAGATCTGCTTGGTTACAAACATTCTTCCAAATATCTTTCTTTGTGTCCAGTAATTGTTGCTTTAATGAGGATTAATCTATATTTAATGTATTATTTATGCAGTGGAGACTTTATTACATTTCTGTAAAATATGGTAAATATGACATTTATTATAATGGGTTTATGTGAAGATTGTTTTAAGTTCACTTAAATTAAAAGGTGTAATTTTTTTAAAGCCTAATACATGTTGAAATTGATATAGCTTTCAATCATACTGTAATGTTGAATGATTATCATTAATGTTTAAAAAAAAAATCAAATATATAGTCATCAGTAGTAGTATTAGCAGTGATACTGGCCTTCATTCATAAAAAGATGCCATTATTGCCTAAAATATACGGTCGTCAAGTTGTTTCTACATTAATTTGGAGAGTAACTGTGAAATTATTACAATATAAAAACATAATTGTTTAAAAACATGATGTTTTTTTAATTGCGATAAATTACAGAATTTGTTTTTATTAATTTGTTTTAATCAATCAATTGACAGCACTAATATTTATTAATAACAAACATTTCTTTCAATGTGTTAGCCATCCGAGACAAAGTACATTCATTTTTACTCATCTTTCATTTGTAAAGAATACATAAAAAAAAAAAAAAAAACTACCTTTTGGAACTACCTTCACATCAGAAGCATGACTTAAAATGTAGCCTATGTAGGCAGCTCACTAGGTTTTGGGATGAGATTCCTTTAGTTTTGGATGGCTGGTGCGTACACCGCATTTATGTAACCTTATGGCTTGCACCATAACCAAAAGAAGCCAGATAGTTGGTATCATTTGCAAAAACCCTGTGTATTTTGAGCAGATTGCTGAATACTTTGGACATGTGTTATCAACAAATGTTCTTATGCGCTCCAAAGATATCAGACTGCAATCCAGGGTCTCTGATTGTCTCGGCCATCCCAAGGCCTCAAGTTCAGAGTCAACATTGCTGGGTACCCTTGGGAGATGTGAGAGTTATCACTGCGGTTTACCTCTGCGGAGGAGTTCATGCAGGCTCTCTGCGCTCTGGTTCAGCACGGCCCAGACCTCCTCCTCCTGCAGGGGCCCTCCTCTCACCTGCAGCGCCTCAGCCAGAGACACATGCATGCTGCCTGCGGGATCACAAAACTCAATGTTATTCTTACAATCATCATCAACATTGTACATAATACCTCCAGGACATTTACAAGTGCTCTCTGCACATCTATGGGGATTTTAAATTTTGTAGAACCCTTCTTTTTCAAATATGTATTGGGTGTTTGCTATTATTGCAAACATTTAGGCTGAATCACCTACAACAGTAGCCTAAAAACACATTCTATAGTAAATCGCTGTTTGGCTATTGTTAACCAAGTGATATCAGCCAACACACACACAGTAATTTAGAGGAGGAGCAAGTAATGAAAGATTACGAAGTAAAAATTTTGTTCTTTGGTATAACATGAACTGATAAATCGCACTATAAAAAGTAATTCAGGGGACCTGTTACCACAACATAAATAAATGCATTGTTGCAAATTAAAAATTTAGTTTTAATAAAAACATTTTAAGTTGCAAACATTATTTTGTAGAGTTCTATTGACATAATAATGTTTCTCATTACATCAACTTAATATCATCTGTAATTTAAACGCAAAAAATTAATTGGCTTTTTTATATTAGGTTGTAGTAACTTAAAGGATTAGTTCACTTCAAAATGAAAATTTCCTGATAATTTACTCACCCCCATCTCATCCAAGATGTTCATGTCTTTCTTTCTTCAGTCGAAAAGAAATTAAATTTTTTGAAGAAAACATTCCAGGATTTTCCCCCACAACATAGACTTCCATTGCAACCAAAATGTTGAAGGTCCAAATCAATGCAGCTGAGGAATAGAGTCTTATCTAGCGAAAACATTGGTCATTTTCTAAAAAAAATGTTTTAACTTAATTGCTCATCTTGCGCTGCTCTGCGGCTCGCCAGTACGCAATCACATCGAAAACGTCACACTAGACGTAGGCGTAAGTACCGCCCTAAGCGAACATGCGAGGACTTATACAAACGCCCTTTAACAAAAAACACTCCATCTTCAACTTCAAAATCGTCCGACGTTTTGCCTTCTTTTTTTGGCTTAACGCGCACTGGCGAGACGCAGAACAGCACAAGATGAGCAATTTAGGTTAAAAAGTATATTCATTTGAAAAAAAATTGTAAAATGACCGATGTTTTCGCTAGATAAGACCCTATTCCTCAGCTGGGATCTTGCAGAGCCTCTAAAGCCCTTCGAAGTGCTTTGAAACTGCATTGATTTGGACCTTCAACATTTTGGTTGCCATGGAAGTCAATGTTGTGGGGGAAAATCCTTGAATGTTTTCATCAAAAAAATGTATTTCTTTTCGACTGAAGAAAGACAGACTTGAACATCTTGGATGAGATGGGGGTGAGTAAATTATCAGGAAATTTCATTTTGAAGTGAACTAACCCTTTAATGTCTTGATAACTTCGGAAATTGGGCTGTGGATTTTTAGTTCAGGAGAATAAATGTTGAAATTAAGTGTTAATTTGTTTGTTTTTAGTAAAGGGAAAGACCTGTTAGTGTTTAATGCTGTTATGTTTGACATTTAAAAGAGTTTTTGTAATGTTGAAGTTTTTGTGGATACCATTGTGCTGAATAGTAGATACATGAAGGTAAACACTCCATTGACATAAGCAATGACTGCGCTAATGCCAGTGACAAGTAATATCTTACTTGTTTATTAAATATACATGTTAAATATGTTATGTTACCATGGCTATGATAGCTGATGATTTGAACTGAAATAGAGAAGATTCATTGGTTTCAGGGCTACAACTCCGGTAGTTGGAGCAACTTAATTTTTTGGAGTAATCAACTTAAAAATGTGTGTTTATGCTACAAATAAGTTCCTCTAACTAGGGGTGTGCGATATTGACCAAAAGAAATTCTGGGATTTTGACGATAACGATAATTGGACAATATATTATGGGGATTTTTACCTTTATAAAGCCATTTTTTAACCTAATTATATTTATGCACCATCTTTTGTGTAACATTCTTACATTTAATCAATAAATTAAGCTGTTACTAATCAAATTAAATCTATCAACATAATTCATGTTTGCAGTGAAACTGAAGTGGAATTTAGATGGATTTACACAGTCTGTTTAATGCAGCTCAGAGGTGACAAATGAATAACCTGCAATTACAAATGCATACTGTTTGGATGCATTAAATATGAAATGTTGAATGTTGATATTTGAAATGATTTAAAACATGAAAAGATACTTTAAATGTGATATTACAACGGTTGATGGTTACATCCATCAGCAGACCGATGGAACACAGAGTGGGTGGAAGAAAGCGGTCTAAAACATTCATGATTATTTTTGCAATTCCATTTGGTGCCATTAGTGGTGCAGAAATTATATACTTCACCATTAAGAACAGAAACGGATAGATGTAGAAAAAGAATTAACAAGGTATTGTGCTTGTGAGCATGTGCTCTTCACAGAAAGAGCAGTTCCTTCATCCCTTTCTCCCGAAGCATGATTTCATAAGTCAAGCTGTTGACCTCAGGAGGCTGAATCATGTGGTTGCTGAAGCTACAGTGAGATCTCTTCAGAATACCAGCCTACTAGGAAATAGGTGAGGAGAAATCTGCGATTCTTTCATTTTAAATATATGATTCTGAAAACGAAAAGACTCCTGAAATTGTACAGCTGATCCAAATAACAGTCCATCAACCGCCATAGTCACAACAAAACAAGCAAACCTGTTGGTGTCCCGTCAGGACTAATTGTCAGGGTGGGGTCAGTTACACTTGCAGAGAAATTGCTTGTCATTATGTCTAAACTTCTGCAATGCTGCCACAACTGTAGTTACAAAGAGCCATAAACCCCTGGAAATCCCAGCATGCTGTGAGGCAAGAGAGACAGAGGAAGCTCAGGGTTTAAGGGATTACTTTTGAGCGGGCATTACGAGGGGCTACCTAAATGGTTATGTGTCCCATTTCAATTGAACTGTGGAGTCAGATATTTCAGGCAGCGCGTGCATGCATGGAACATCAGAGCACATCTGTGACTTCGGCAGTCATGTTTCATCATCGATCAACTTTTTGTAAAATTTGTCATTTTCGTATTAATAAATAGGTGATAAAAGTAGTTAAATAAAAATAATTAATAAAGCCTGAGACCACAGTGGGGAGAAAATTACAAACTAATTTATAATAAAAAATAAATGTATTTACATACTATTTATTTACAGATACACACAAACAAGCAATAAATCAGTTTCAATTAGACTGATTTAACAAATTCATGTTATCCCAAAGTAAAAAAATTAAATAATAATCCCCATAATCTTTCATTACAATTGTATCATTTTAAGTGGAATTTTTTTTTTTCAAATATAAAAACAGGTTTAAGGGTGGAGGTGCGTGCGTGTGCATTAAGGGTGGAATATTTTTTAAAAGCTCTAAATCTCATTTTCTGAGACCAAACCCCATCAAGAATGCACTAAAAGACATGGCAATCACCTTCCATCTAAGACACTTAAGGCCCCAACGAGAGCGGGTCATTCCACATAAGAGAAAGAAAGCTCTACAGATAGGCGTGTATTTATGCAGGAATGCCATTGGGGATGTGAAACTCTCTGAAAGAGGGATATGAGGGGAGGAAAGTATGATCCAGACCGCTCCCGCATGCCTCATTAGCCTTTACTGTGGGGGGCTGTCATATGCAGATTGTTTTCCTCGGCTTTGTTATTCCAACACAGCCACTGAGTGGAATGTTTTCCCCCCCGTCTCTAAGGGTGCTGTGGAGCACTGGGTCATTCCCACCGGTACGTTTAGCCACAGGAGAACAGGAGAGAACCAGTGTAAAAATAATGGCGTATAATCATTCCAGTAGAGCAACACCATCGATTCCAAGGGGATGCATGACCTGATAAAAATGTCACTTTGGATAAAAGTGTCAGCCAAATGCATAAACTGGGAATATTTGGAATGGGGAAAACTACCAACAATTTTTTACGGCAGTATTGAGTAGTTTGCACTGGATGCAAATTTTCAGTTTGCATTGAATCCTCGCATGACCTACTACCAGGAATACTGTATCTTTAAATAAAATGCATTTGACTTCCCTTTAAAGGAATATTCCAGGTTTAGTACATGCATGTGGATCACCACCACAAGATTAACTTCCACTTGTTCCTCATTTTCATTAAAACAGCAAAAGACTGATACCGAACTAGAAAATCTAGAAATAGAAAATCTAAAATACATACAAGATCAATCCGAAATATTCCATGTATGTTTCTGAAATGTTTTATGAATTTTACAAGTAGCCAGAACGAGTTAATAAAGAAGATTGTGCAGACACTTAAAATGTATGTGTTAACATTTTAAGAAGAACATGCAAACATATTCGTTTTACATCATTTGAAACTGCTACGGCAACATAGCCTAGAAATCTAGACGCACCCTAGCGGCTGAAAATGTATTTTGCCGCGAGTGTAGTTAGCAACTCTCGGTAGACCTGAGAGCTGGAAAAACCAAACTCTGGTCAGGCCAATCACAGCATGTCGGTGGGCGGGCTTAACATATGACGGCACGTCACGGCAGAGTTGCGGAGGTTCTGTGTGCCTATATAAATAAGGTTGACTGACTACTTGTAAACAAAGAAGCTGATGAACAGTGGTCTTTTAAATCGGCTTTGGCCGCGCTCTGGAAGACTTGGAGTTAAGCTTTTCTTTGAGAAAAGAACGGCACTGAAGTCATTCTTAAGAAAAGAAGATGTGTTCTAAGTTGTGCCGACTGGATACGGTCTAGCTCGGCTTCACCTTCTTCTTTGCTCTGGTTGGTTGTGGCGCTCATGGTGCTATCCAATTGCCTGCAGAGGGAATTTGAAAGACAACCGTTTGTCCCGCCCCTCGGATTGAGCCCTGTCAATGGTGAGTTTCCAGACCCAACATCTTGATGTGGGTCTGGCTTGTCAGGCTAACGGCAACAGGGAAGATGCAATAATTTGTGTTATTTTAATGTTATGCTTAGTTTTTACTTTTTACATTTGTAAAAAGTACCACTGAAAAAAGGCAATTTAACTGTACTTATTGTGGGTGCTGATTAATTACACGTGCAACTTTCTTAGTCATGTCTGCACAATATGTTACATACTGCATGCAGTGTGAGGTACGCTAGAATTCCATTCCGAACATACTGTAGCATATGTTACACCTTCCCGACAATGTGAGCTCTCACACCCAAGTGTTTATTTCACTATGTACATTTCAGAAAGGTTTATTTTCCCAGTCATTATGCATGATGGCAGTTATTTCTAAAAATGTTAAAAGGCATCAAGCAGCACTGAAACGCTCAGGACTGCAGGGGAATTTGGGTTATGCGGTATGTAATCACTTCAAGGAGAAATCTTGCACGTAAATGTCTCAAGAGGAGGAAGAAAAGCCAGTTTTTATAGCTTTATTTACACACAACCAAAAAACACACAAAAACAACACAGCTTCAAACTACTTCCGTAATATTAAGCTTTCTAAATGCATATTTATAAGGCCATATTTTAAATGCGTTTTTGTACATTAATAACGTTATTCAATGTTTCACGCAGAAAAAAAAAAAAATCACAATTTAATTACATTTAATGCTACTACACCTTTAAGAATTAAATGTAAATAATCCCTGATATCATTGGCTAACCACTTTGAATATGAAATTAATAATTTCCCACCAGAGCTATTTTAGGATCATTGAGAAAATATTATAGTCGTTATTAATATTTTGTATTAGCTTTATTTTTATATTTTCAGCGTAATTTTAGTTATAAGTTTGAGTAATTTAGTTTTACTTTGAGTTATTTAAGTACATCAGGTTGAAAATTAAATGGAAATGAGAAACAACTTCTTAGCAACAAAATAAGTTTAAAGTCAGCATGAACCGGTGTTTTCTTCCTTACTGTGACGTAAATTGAGTGAGTGAGTGAATTGGCTTCTCAAACAAGAACAAATGTAGGGCTGGACTTTATTTTGTCCATGGGGAATTGACTGGATGGTTGGGGTTTGCTATTGGTCGATCTCATGTGAGTGACAGGTTGCCCCGCCCTCACACCAGTAAACACAGAGAAGAGAAGCAAAAGGGAGGGGGAAGTTATTTTGATCCGGTGAAAAATTAACCTAGGGGTAATTAACACATGGTTACCGAGTAGATCGTTCTCTGGGATGCGTTTTTTTGAAAATCGAATGTAAAGAGCTTGATCTCTAAAAACAGATTAGCTTATAACGCTAGTCTATGGGGCATATAATAAGTAAAATTAAATTGCTAGTTAATACCACTAACACGGCTCAAAATAGCCTCACACTAACACGGTAACATAATGAGGGTCCCTACATGCAAACCGAAGCATTGAGAACTTTGTAAGTTTGCAAACAGTTTAATAAGAAGATACTTTATAAAGTATCATTACGCGTATACAGACAGGAGCCATCTTGGAAAACAGTCTCGACGAATCGAGCCACGAACGCTGTTCTAAGCTGAACTTAATTCCTATCGACCAGCTCACCAGCTAGGTTTATTTTTCACCGGAGTTGTCCTTTAAAGTTTATGATGGCACATGAATTAAAAAAAAAAATTTATGATGTGCACCGATAAACGTATAATAAATGCTGCAATATTACAAAAAACACACAAATTGTCTATTTTGATTACTTTTATTAAAAGTTACTTTTATTTTTGTATATTTTATTTTATTTCCGTTAGCATTTATTTTATTTCAAGTAATGAAAATGTTTTTATGGAAATATTTTAGTTAAGTATAATAACCCTGCATCCCACCCATAGACTGTATAAAACAATGGGCGTAGTGTCCATGACGTCACCTGTTTTTGAGCATTTTTGAAGCCCAAAGTGGGCAGAGCCGATCTCCACCATCTTGGCAGCACGTCACCGCACGTCACTCCCAGATAACCTAAATGGGCAAAGAGGCGGGACGTGGGTGGAGCAGAGAACAGCTAGTCGACCTATCGCTCAAATGGCCACTCCCTTAATTATGCGGAACATTAACGCTTAATATAATTTAAACAGATGAGTTATAAAAAAGAATTCATCCCCCTCACAGTTGTCATGAAGGGCAAAATTAGCTGTATAGACCAAAACCACATTTTGTACCAGGCTGTCAAAAATCTGTGTTGGATTCAAGAGAGAGAACGGAAGATTGTCAATTGATCCCACCATGTTACTGAACACTGATTTTGATTTGCTACGTAAATGTGGGCAGTTACATACCAAGTTGCTCACTTTTGTGAATGAGCCAGTTTTGCAGCATATTTATTTTCATAATGGTCTGGTTGATCTTTTAAAGATTCAAGATTTTCTCTAGACAGTAGCAATGAGCGGAGACATGAAACTTTAAGCCCTTAAAACTAGTCAGCAATGAAAGAAGAGCTGCAATAGATAGTAGATTCAGGCCAAGATTACTCCCCCAGTACCCAGGGAGCTGGGGAAACACAAACAATGAGCGTGGTCAGGGTTTTCCTGGTCATAGTAATGAGGATTTTAAAGGGATTCATCTTTGAAACATGATATTTCATCCCGCTCCTCAAGCAGGAGAAATCCCTTTACCCAAAGGAAACTTCCTGGATTTTTTTAAGTTGTAAATAAAGCAAAGATTATTGGAATATAATTTTAGTCTTTTTACTTCACCTTAAAACTGCCATGCTTAATTCAATGTTGCTTGCCATTTCTTTGTAATCATTTGTGAAATTTACTAGAAATGTCTGAATGCAAATTGTTTCAAAGTAAATCCCACACCAATGTTATTCCATGTAGAGACAGAGGGTTAATGAGATAGGCGAACAGCACTTGTTTTAAGTCATCTTCCAGATGACACAGGCACTCTGTTTTTCCCATAAATGCCTGAGACTGGAGTCATCATTTCAGTATTTTCCATTTAGTTGCAGAACTTGGCAGTATGCATATTCAAGAATAAAACTCTAGAAGCAATCCATTTTTTTAAAGCATGGGGTAACAGTTTCCAAAAGAACACCGAAGCCCATTAGAGAGGATGTTTAATTTTCTCATAACATTAATCTGTGGTTGGACCCGGTTAAATCATCTGTAATTCTAAAAACAGCTCGATGCCAGTAAGCTGAGCTGAAAATCTTTCTTGGAGATGCTTTTGACCGAAGAAAGCAAAAAGCACTCCAAACTCCCAGAATCCTTTGCTGGATCCCCTTCCCTCTCTCTGTCTAACTTAATCTCTGTTAAAAATAAGGAACACTTGAGAGCCAGGAATGCCTCATACACAGATTTTCCAAATACAGATCACTGAGACCTAAAAAGCTTGTATGACATAAAACAGGAAGCAACTACGCTTCCTCAAATTAAGTTTCTCTCATTTCAGCTTTAAACAGTAGTTCTCAACTAGTGGGCCATGACCCAAAAATGGGTTGCAGGTCTGTTCTGATAAGGGCATGGACAAAAACAATGTCAAAAAGGAAATGATCAAAAGCATCTAACCATATAATCACACAATTGGGAGAGTAAAGTAATCCAAACCCAATGTTTTATAATCATTTTAATGGTGCATCTACGGTGCTCTGGAAATAAATCTTGTAATGTTATTTCCATCAAGAGGTGCATCAATTTTTGGTCAAGATCTTGTATTGCCAATGCAAGAGTCCAGCACTCTGTAAAGTCTCCTCCAGCACATCCCAAAGATTTAATGAATTTAAGGTCTGGACTCAGAGGTGCCGATTCATGTGTGAAAATGATTCTTCATGCTCCCTCCCAACCATTCTTTCACAGTTTGAGCCTGATGAATCTTAACATTGTCATCCTGGAATATGGCCATGATGTGTCTTCCTACATGGTTGTTAAAGAAATGAAAAGCTACACACTCCATCAATTAGGGTTACGCCCGTTTCACACATACTCCGTCTGCAGTTGCAATTGCAATTCTCTGTTTACACTTTCATAGATGTCACGTTTTAACGTACTACATTTAAACAACGTTTTATTCAATTCATTACTTTATATTTATATAGCCTTTAGATTTAGCTCACACAAGTGGCAAAACATTTAAACATTTATAGCCTAAAATTACAAACATTTAAAATTAGAAACTTACAATAGGATATACAAAAACAGCAGACTCTCATCTTTTCTTTCGTTTTTAAACCTGCAGGTCATAAAGACCTTTGTTTTTCCACCTCCAAGAAAGGACGAGTGTTAACCATTATGTCACATTTTTTACCTAAATGCCAGGTAAGGTGTCGTTTCCTTGCTTTAACCGAGAAAAAAAAGCCATGTGTTGACTTTGAAACAGAGTATATTTTAAATTATATGCATCTGTGGTGAAATTACTAGATTTTCGTGTCAGTACGTGTTTATTTTAATGCGAACAATGTGCTGTCACTTTAAAGGTGCCCTAGAATGATTTGAAACAACAAAAACATAACGGTTCATTATTTAAAGGATGAACGGCCTAGAAAAATCAACTTTCATTTTCCGTTGGCCTTCGTACACGATGTAACTACAGAAGAGTCAAGTTTTAAAGGTGCCCTAGAATGATTTGAAACAACCTTTTAAATGGTTCTCTGGTATCTACATAGAGGGTATGTGGATTATTTAAGGTCAACAATTGTCCAGATACGGTTTTACAGGTCCATTTACAACTCTAGAAATCTTCCCCAGGATGAAATGGTCTGTTTTTGCCTTATTTTGAAGGGTCATGAATATTAATGCATAGTTCTACTCTGATTGGCTGTTTCACTGCGCGGCTCAATGATAGCAGGCACATCTATACTGACCGTCATGACGATGGAGACATTAGGCATTCAACCTTATATGTTTGAGCCTGTTTCTGACGAAGATGCAGATTTTGAGGAACAACAACATGTTTTGAGATTGGAAAGGAACGCTTCTTAATGGTAAGTCAAGTCTTTATTTTAATTAGGAACCTGCAAAATCATTAAGTCCATACCAGAACTTCAGCCTAAACGATAACTAGCATATAGCATTAAATATACACAGCAGTCAGCAGTCACAACTTTAGCATTGTAAAAATATTTTAATTATTGTAATGTGTCCCTGTATGATTTTACAATGATAGCTTCTTCACTTTGAATCACAAACTGAACTGGGTAGCGCTTAAATATGTTGTTTGTACAGTAACGTTTGAGTTTGACAGTAGAGTACTGATTTAAAAGTCAATTTATTTAGCCATTTAGTTATGTAAGATACTTGGATTATCCTATTGTTACTGTACTAGTATCTTGCGTTGGATCTAGACAACAACGGGTATATTTTCGTTAATGTTGTCTCTCTAAGAAACTTTCAATTTAATCAGAAATTGTTTAGACAGTCAAGAAGTGGATAAAATCACTTACTGCTTGCAGGCATTTGGTTGGAATTGCCCCTTTCTTCAGTGTCGGACGCTGAGCAAAGCCTGCTTGATTGCCCCAGGTGTGAAAAACTGTCCGTGGTGAAATGGGCTGAGCAAACTAACAACTTTGAATTAAATTGTTGCGGTATCCGATTATAAATAAACATCAACCATGCCTGTTGACATGTTTTATCTTTGGGAAGAGTATGAAACGTCTTCACATCCCCTGCACAGCCTGGAACATAACATTTGTTTCCATGATCTGCCATGCTCGCTATCCTCGCGTGACGCTTGTTTACCTGTGCAGAGATGATTCGGCTGCGCAGTTTCACCTGACAGTGAAAATGTGCTGGCATATGCAAATGTTAGGGGGCGTACATATTAATGATCCCGACGATTGCATCACTCTCGGTGTTACGTTGAGATTCGCCTGTTTTTCCATGGTGTTTTTCACAAACAAGATTTACATATGAAGGAGGAAGCAATGGTGTTTGAGACTCACTGTATGTGATTTACATGTACTGAACTCCTGTTATTTAACTATGGCAAGGTTAATAAAATTTTTCATTCTAGGGCACCTTTAATTTAGCAGTGCAGCACAGCAAAAAATAGACTCGGTACGGAAACGATCGGCGCACTGCTGCAGATGCACCGCACCTGGATCCGCGTGCAGTGTGAAAGCTGTAATCCGTTAACATGTATGTGTGTACTGTTACCAAACATATAACATGCTACAAACATAATAACAACAATAATGATCCAATCACAGACTCTTAAGCATTTGCCTATTTAAATCCAAAGCAACTTTTTTTGGGCCGTATATTATATGTTGCTATTGTCTAGGGTTGGGAACCGAGAACCGGTTCTTATGCAGAACCGATAGTGATTTTTGAAAAAAACCGGAACCGCGCGAAGTTCATAAGTTTCGGTTCCGAAAACGGTTCTGGTGCAATGTGTGTGTGAAGAGCTGGGAGCGTACCCTTTAATAGCGAGCGACAGCTCACCTCATCATGAATATTAATTACGTTGCCTGCCGTTTCCAGGAGTGCAACCAATTAACGCAGTTCAGCACTGAAAGCCCTCGCGCTACACATTTATGGATTTGCGTCAGATATTTACGCGTTGACCACCAGCATGGCGAAGAGATCACAAGTATGGATTCATTTCCAAAGAATTAATAATGATGAAGCAAAATGTAATACATGTGAAAAGGTAATAACATGTAAAGGAGGCTGCACTAGCAATATGAATAAACATTTGCTACAGCATGGCATCAACCTCAAAACATGCAATGTTTTTAACTGTTTGAGGAAGACTGCTGCACCTTGCACATCTCCATCGCCAGGTAGGAATTCATAAACGGGTAAATAGGTTATTTCAGTAGTAATAAACTATAGACTATCAATATATATATAAAAATATTATTTACGTTTTTTCAGATGTTAAACAAAAATGCAACTCCTGGAACTTCGGAGATGGTAAATCCGTTTACTTTAGCGAGTAAAGGGAAAATGACGACAGAGAGAATAGATGAGTGCCACAGGGCTGTTACCAAATTTATAGTGAAAGGCCTACATCCTTTTTCCACCGTTGAGTCCCCATGGTTTAGGTAAGTGTTTAGGCACAATTACCTTTGTAATGCTGAATTACCATGTATTATTACAAGTTCACTGAATAACTGAATTACTATTAAATTAATAATATACAACTAATTAATAATTAGTTATTAATTAATAAATATAATGTATAACTTGATTTTATTCAGAGACAGAAAATGTAATTAGACAATTTTGATTTTCAGAAAAATTGCTAATTTTTGTATTATTTCTTTGCAAGAATGGCTTATACTGTAATATATGTACAGTACAGTACTTTTTTTGACATTGCCAACCTGTAAATTCATTTAAGACTAAGTAATAAACACAAAAAGGATTGTTTGAGTTGCGTATTGTGCCTTTTTCCTTTACCATTATTTGTTTAATAATTTTAATGGAACCGGAATCGGAACCGGAACCGTTAGGCGGAACCGGAATCGGAACCGGAAAATTTCTGACGATTCCCAACCCTACTATTGTCACAGGTTTGTTAATGAGAAAAATATATTGTTCCCTCAACATAGGATCTCGAGGCCATTTAAAACATTGCATGGCCATAACATAATAATGTCATTACCTCGACAAAATGATCTTGTGGCCATGACATGGTATCACGTTCCCACTAGTTATAAGTCACATCCATGACAAAACAAACAGAACCGAATATGTCCCTTCCAGCACCATAGAAATACATGACTGGATCATTTCATTTAGCCAATCCAACTTGTATACACTGTCATCAAGCCATCAGTCTTGCCTATAAACGTCTACATTAATGACTAATTTCTTCCACTGCAGGGAAGAAGACTCCAGCTCAGGAAGAAGTTTCCAGTTCAGGAACATTTTAATGTTTTTGAATCATATTTAAATTTGCAATTTTAATTTAACTTCTTGAACAACGAGAATGAATTGGAAGGTTTAGGAAAGTAGGGTTGTTTACAAATTAATCAATGTTTACAGAATCCCCAATAAAAAAATTAAAATCTATTTTATGCCTGTACATTTCCACATGTAAAATGTTGAATGTTTTCAATAAATGTCATTTTTGTGAAACAAAAAGTGTCTTCATTTTACAGTACACAAAATGAATGCAGTAATGAAAAAAATATACAGCATTCAACTATTCTGATGACGACTGCAGCACTGTAATTATTACTGCAATAGAAAACACAGTAACAATATAGTTACCGTTAGGGTTTTAAATTAACTTTTTCACTCACCGGCCACTTTGGCAACAAAAAATTTAAGTTACTGGCCATTCAGAACTTCTACTAGCCAAAAAAAAGAAAGAGAGACATAAACCAGATTAACCGCGTCACAGCTTATATAGGCCTATATATTTATTTATTATACAATTTTTATTTCTTATTCAAGCAATATTATTCTGTAATTCAGCCATCTCCTCCCTTCATCCTCATCACCAAAAATGTATTTTAGGTGGACAGATCAATACAGTACAAAGAACATCAAACAACATGCGGAACAAAGTTTCTTCTCATCCCACTCAGCGCGCAGTAGTGCGTAG
This sequence comes from Romanogobio albipinnatus, assembly GCA_023566225.1. Classification (NCBI taxonomy): domain Eukaryota; kingdom Metazoa; phylum Chordata; class Actinopteri; order Cypriniformes; family Gobionidae; genus Romanogobio; species Romanogobio albipinnatus. The sequence continues at coordinate 38,717,013 of CM042255.1, read as the reverse complement.
TGCATCAGTAAACCAGATTTGCGCAGATTATGCCCAATACGCTGTATCATGATGACTCACGAGTTGGGTATTTGCTAAATCTGCGCAGATTTGGCTTACACCAACTTCCCCAGCAAAGTGAGTAAACATAAGCCGCCAGATTGGCTAGTGATTTGACAGCATTGCCCACCACAGTTGACTTTTACCCGTGTTTGGCAGGTTGGGGGGTGTTCATTTCAAACCCTGGTTACCGTGATTAACTTAACAGTAATCATACTGTGAAATGAACTATAGCAACTTGCTGCCAGAAAGTTACCTCAAGTTTTCTGGGGGTTTTTTTAGCATGCATGCATATATATATATTATATATATATATTAGGGCTGGGTAAAAAAATATTGATTTCTCGATTTTAATCGATTCTCACTTTTACAAAACAATATCGATTCTTAAATCCCAAGAATCGATTAGGCATCCTGTTTTCAGTTAATGAATGAAATACACATTGTAGCGTGCCTCCCATCCAATAAACCACAATAGTCTTTGTGCATTGATATGAAACAAAGTCTCAGATTTCAAATCACGTTTATTTATTTACGAAATTCAAAAGCATAAATACCGCTTTGCCGTAAGATCGCTCTGCCGCAGCTCAGCTCAAGAGAACCGGCAGGCGGCAGTGTGGAATGCACATGAACGGATCTTCTCTTCCGCATTAATACCAGTTACAGCGCGAAATAAACATGAATGAGCTTCTGAAAGTGTGTTAAAAGATACAGGACAACTTACTGAAATCCGCATCATGTCACATAGAATAGCTCAAGTGTTTCAACCGCAGAGAGATGCAAGTAAAATGGTTTGTAAACAATGTCATGTAACGTCATATTTACATGATACATTGTCCATAAACTCGTTAGTCATCTTTAGTCAGCTAGTAAAATTAACTCTAGAGAGGAGCATTTTGCTAATTATATGCACCACATTACATAGGCTACTGATTGTCATTTTTAATGTTCTTCAATATTTAATGCATGTATGCCTATGAATAAATCTGGCAAGTTATGACAGCCAAATGTTTATATTTGAAAAAACGAATTGAAATAGAAGTAGAAATATGATTATGTAATTGTAAAGTTAATATTATAACTTTATTATTATCTTAAAAAAATAATAATTTAGTGTAATTTCAGTGTTTGTATACAAATCAGTTAATTTTTACCTTCATTAGTAGGCTAATGTAGTACCAACTGACTCCCATAGTTTACAACATTAGTTCAGAAATGCATTTTCCTTGAGAAAAGATTCCATGTATTGTACCTGATATATATCTAAAATAATCGATATTGAATTGAATCGAATATTGAATCGAAAGCTTGTGAATCGAAATCGAATTGTGAAATTTCAAAACCCAGCCCTAATTAATTAATATATATATATATATATATATATATATATATATATATATATATATATATATATATATATATAAACACAATGAGTATTGCACAATAATCCCTGACAACTAAAGGCAGATCAGAACAGTAGGCTTCTGTCTGCAGTATATGGGGCAGTAACACAGGCGACTGGAAGGACAAGATTACTGTACCATGATGAATCGGTGCAAATTTTCTGCAGCATAAAACAAAACATTCTTCCAAGGTAGAGGCAGAACTCCCTTTTACCCTGGATGAGTCACTACTTGGCTGAAAGATTGACCCCGCCCCTGATCTTCATTTCTCTTTTCCTATTCCACCGTTTTGCTTGTGCAAGTTCATCATGATTGTTCATTGCTCAGGAAGCCTATCATTTCTACACTCATCCCTGGCCGTTATTACTTTACTTTCTCCCATCTCTAGTAATAACAAGGTTGCTATGGGGAACAGAACTATGCAAATCAACTCCTCCTTTTCTCTTCTTCTTCTTCTTCTTCTTCTTCCCTCCACAAGCTCAACCAGGGCTGGACAATACAGTCTATGCAGCCAATTAGACTCAATATGTTTAATTTATGAAGAAAAAGAGTTTTAAAAAAATGTAGTGAAAGAACGCAGAGAAAAATAAAAATGTACCTTATTTTCTAGAATGTCATCATCTTGTACTGTGACTTTCAGTGCAAATGACTCAAATATTATATAATGCCAAAATGAGAAGTATAAATTCACTGTATAAATTAAATATAATTAATCTACACAAGTGATTTTTTTCTTAGTTTTTTGTTGTTTGATTAACAACAACAATAGACGACAGCAGATATATTAGGCTGCTGTCACTTTAAGACCGAATGCAGAGATCCAATATACTGATACAGATCAGTTCTCTTTCTCAGTTGTTTACGTTCAACTAAGACATAATAAGCAAATGTGTTTACGAGAATACTCGCTGAGACAGCCATTTTGACAATTTTGCATGCATGTGTCCGTTCCAGTACAAAAAAAACAAGAAAGGGAACTGAATTCAGTGTTCGCGGTGTTCAGAAAAAAGCGTGCGAGTTCTGGATCAAGTTCTTTTTCACGTCTTCTTGCGCTTGAATGTTTAAAGCCCTCATGAAATCAAAATTGACCCGATTTACTTTGTAGGCACACATTACAGGTCTTACACAATTAACAATTAAATGACAATTAATCTGTGTTAATGCACAGAAAAAAAATTGTTTGTCTCGGTAATCTTTAATCAAAATCAAAAGTTATTGCAGTCATTCCAGTCCGGTCTGGAATGGCTTTCCTTTACCGATGACGTCTGTTTGACGGCCTGGATTTGAATATCCTTAACCAATCCCTATCTATTTCACTTGTGAATATGTCACAGCGCTAAAGTAAACTCAGTTGCTACTTCTGGTCCACAGGGACTTTAAAACTCACTCGAGTGTTAAAACTGACAGGACTTAAATGTATGCAAACTTTCACTCTGTGATGGTTAAACTTTGCATCTGCGAATTACATGCGTTCCAAACCGTGGGGCCTGGTCCGTACGGATCACGGATCAACTACGGTCCCTACTTACTTGACATCACACATCGTGTATGCGCACATCTCGATGTCGATGCTGAAACGATATATTGTCCCTTAAGTCCCTTAAAAGGGGGTCGCACACCGGACGAGAAACGCGGAACAATATGTACATTAACGACGATTTGAGACAATTATAATGTAAATTTAATGTAAAACTAGGTAAATGGCACGGCTGGATTTTGAACAGCATCCCGAGTCGTAGCTGGACTGAGCTTCTCATCCGGTGTGCAACCCCCTTAAGACAAGTCATTTCACTTGGTGGCCATCTTTGATACGCCCCTTGGGCATGGAAGTGCAGCTCCTATCTCTTTGAATGGGGATATTTGAAATCACCAAGGAAATCTGACAACAATGATCTCAGAAATTGTGTTTCTAAATGTAAGCTAATGCACATACGCAGTCCTAAGTGCGCGACTCAAAACACTGCCTGTTTCTATGGCAACCGAAGCTTCTAACAGCTGCTGCAGTGACAGGATGACTTTACTAAATCAACGATTGGCTCTTTTATTTAAATGGCGGGGCTTATTAGCCATGTTGGGCGTTGTACCTTCTCCCATTCATAAGTAATCGGAGTGCACCATCTTCCTATATATATAAAGTCTTTGATACTGTGCACCCCTACTTCAACTCCCAATGTACTTTAAAAGTAGAGGTCGACCAATAGTGGATTTTACCGATACCGATAACTAGGTTGGACCACACTTTCCGATAACCAATTAATCAACCGATAGTTTTTAAAATGGATACTGGATAAAAATAAATGAATCAATCAATAAATAAATGTACATTACACTCTAAGTAAAACAGTGCTGAACTTTATTACAAGGAGAAAAAAAAACAGTACTGAACCATGAAAATTGCTAAATTATCTATGTAAATATGGATACATTAAAAAAGTTCTAACAGAACAAATTCTACAGAAAATAATGTAAACATTAAAAAATATTATAAATAAATGTTCCTTTAACTATAATAAAATAATGTCATAGGTAACAAACAGCAAGTCCCATTTGTTAACAAGGATGTATTAGCTTATTTAGCTAGCTCACATGAACTATATGCATTATGCAACCTGGAAAAACTATAACCAATTGTTCCACCAATCAACTATCGGTGCCGATTAATCTGCAAAACCGATGAATTGGTCGACCTCTACTTTAAAAGGGATAGTTCACCCAAAAATTACACTTTATAACGTAATAATTATGGATATTTTTCTTACAAAAATGCATTGCTTCGCTTCAGAAGGCCTTTAACCCCCTGGAGCCGTATGAATTACTTTTATTACGGTATGAATGGCTGTGCTTTTTTGGGCTTCAAAAAACAAGGCACCATTCCCATTATAAAGCTTGGAAGAGCCAGGATTTTTTTTTTTATATAACTCCAATTGTGTTGAAAGAAGAAAGTCATATACACCTAGGATGGCTAGGAGTACATGATGGGATAATTTTCCTTTTTGGGTAACCCTTTAAAACCATTTCTACATTCAATATTTGCTAGGTCCAATTGTCAGTTTTGTGATTAATTTTGTAATGGTAATGCATGAAATTCACACAGGTCAGCTCTGTTCCCAGATCAGTGAGGGCGAGGTTTCTTTTCTTTTTTCTTCTCCCAATGGTGTGATAAATCAAGCCTCTAAACTAGAGCTCTGAAGAAAACCAGAGGCCTCCGGAATAAAACTACCCACTCGTTGCTGCTTCTCAGGGTCAAACGCTTTTATATCTGCCACGTGTTGAGCCTAGGCCAAAGATATACACACTGTGCCTGGGGCAACAGCCTGATTTGACTTGGATATACAGTACTGGTAGAAAGCAAAATATACAAGCATTCAATAAGTTTCCATCCTGGAAAAACCCAAAATATGTGAATCATCCAAGAAATATTTCCATTTTCATTTTAAAGCTTACTCTGCATGTCTTATCTACTGCATTACAAGAAAAGAAAATTAATTCAAGCAAGAAGACCCTGGAAACCACCCACAACACCCTAGCATTGTGCAAACTAAGTGCTAATGCAAGAGTAAAAGTCTAGTTAGTTACTCGCCATATCAAACATTAGCAATTGCAATGCCGTTCAAAAGTTTGGGGTCAGTAAGATTATTTAATTATTTAATTAAGATATTGAATTATTCAACCTTCAATGGACACACTGAAGCTTGAGTCGTCAATGGCTAGTACATTTCTTATTTTACTTGCCAGACTTTTTACATGCAATGCAAGAACAATGCAAATAAAAGGTTTTTCAGATAGATCTAAAAGTAGTTAGATACAGATTAGGTAGATTAGTCACAGAAATTGAATAAAGTAATCAAATGTAAAATAACACTGCATAGACTCACTTCACTGTATAAATTAAATATAGATGAATCCTTAAAGGGTTACTTCAGCGATTAGCATTAAGCTTTGCATCAGTAGAAATCCGGTAGTATATTCAAATTACGGTCCTTTCCCCCGCAAATATCATCGTTTTGCGTCATCGGAGGATTTTTTGGCCAGAGGCTAGAGACTACAGGAGCGAGTTCTGCATGTTTTCAACCCCCCCCCACAGGGGAGGGATCTTACTCACAGAATGTAAATGCACAGCCGCTCGGATCTGGCATTAATAACGAAGCGGTGCGGAGCAAAGTGAGTGTTTCAACTTTTCAGTGAATTCCTATGAAAGTTTAGCTTCCATGTGCGATCTGAAAATGCGCCAGACTGGACACGCGGCGAGAATGACAGCCGTGCTTACATCAGCTCTGCTCAGCTCTTCTCGTGATGAATGAAATCTGACTTCTGCTGCATTTGTGACTTTCGTTCGGCTCACTCACACGTTATTGAAAAGACACGTTCAGTTTTTAATTGTAGTGTTTATTCTCTAACTGAACGAAATTATTGTATTACTATGAAAATTAAAATGACGGTGGGGTGGTGCCGCGGTGGGCAAGTGATATAACCAGTGGCCGTGGCTTTGGGAGTGGCCTCGTTGGGCAGCGAAGCAAGTGCATTCTGGGAGTTGTTGTCTTTCATCTACATGAGACAAAAATACATTTTCTGTCTTTTCTCAGTCTAGAAGGCACCGAATTCTAAAAATAATTTCACGTTTCTACTACATAAATGCATTCATCTTCCCAGCGCTGAAGTACCCCTTTAAAGTAACAAAAGTTATTCAGTGAAGAGTTGTGTGTTTTCAGTGAGTCTGTTGACCCACTGAACCAAAATACAGTAAAAAAAATTATAATAAATGACTACAATTTAAAATAACTGTTTTCTATTTTAATATATTTAAAAATGTAGTTCATTCCTGTGATGCAAAGCTGAATTTTCAGCATCATTACTCTAAGTCTTCAGTGTCACATGATCCTTTAGAAATCATTCTAATATGATGATATGCTGCTCAAGAAAATGTTTCTTATTATTAATGTTGAAAACAGTTGTGCAGCTTCATTTATTTCTCAGGATCTAATCAATTTAATGCATCCTTGCTGTAGTCTTATATAAGCATTTAGAGCTTTATTTCCATGTCCAAAAAGCCATTTTATTTCAATAGATCATTTATAAAATTATGCATCAGCGCTGACTCCCAAACCTAAATCTGTCTAGTATATAAAGATCAAAAAAATCTCAGAATAAGCACAAAGTAGAGTGCAAATGCACATTCTAAAGAAAAACACCTCACATAGATGATTGAATTTAGCCGAACTAAAAACCTGAGCTGTGCGCGTCTGGCGTGTAAAAGCGCACTGAACTGCGGTTCAGCAGAGATGGAATTTCCTCAGTGGAGACAGGCCAGAACAAAATAACACACTGAAAGAGCAGAATTAGCATCAAAGGTGTGAGGGTGCGGCTTGACCCAGGCGACCATCAAAACTGAGACTTCCATTCAACACATTTCTCAATCCGGCGAGAAAGATCTCCTTAAAGCACGACCGGAAAAACATGTCGACACAATGCTTATGTTATTCTTTTTGTAAAATCTGAGGCCAACCAAGATTGTTGTGCCACTTCATCAAAGTCGCCTACAGAAGCTTCCTGTTCACCCGAATGTTAGGAAACAGAATAAACATTTACACAAACGTAACAAGCAAGCAAACCAGCGCTCGCGCCCTTTCTTACCCACCTGTCAAATGCACCATCCAAATGGCTGTTACGTCACATAATAAGCGCCATAATCCATTGGAAAGCCTCATAGCAAACAGAAATAAATAGCAGCTGGATTCAGACAGTCAGAGGTGACCTCATCCACTGGACGAAGGTAAATCTCTTTCACTGTCGTCCTACTTTCAAATCCATCCAATTTCGGTCCAAGTACTCAAAACGCAGGGCTAAAATTGATGGACTGAATTGCCAAAAGTTCAAATGTACTTTTACACAGTATCAGAGTTGGTTTGCTAAAGGTCAATTCACACCTAGAATGATAACTATAAAGATGATAAAAACAATAACTAGCTTCCACACCAACGCACAAACTATATTGTTTATTAAAAGCACAAACTGCAGGTATGTCGTCTGCTGCTTTAAATGCGTAAGCGCTATAAGGTCCAGTGGATTCTGACTGGCTATCAGTGTTTTTATCATTCATCATATGGAAAAGAGGTTATGAAAGTGATTCCAATTATATTTTTCCTCAGTGTCATTATTATATTCTACACTAACGCATTAACGCAACAGTTTGCATCAATTTGTTTGTGTTATGACGACTTTGAGAGAATTTACATTCAACCAACAAGCTACATTGAGTTTGTATCATAAATTAATCAACTTAAAAATTTCAGTTTAAGTCGCTCCAACTACCAGAGTTGTAACCCTGGAACCAATTAATCTTCTTATCCATTTCTGTTCAAATCAACCGCCATCATTATAGCACATGCTAAAATATAGGGATGCACCGATTGTTCGGCAACCGAAACTATTGAATTAAACTGATGACGCGTTCAAATATAGAAACCAGCACGTGTGAGAGAGAGGCGCGCACGCTTCTAAATGCAGCAATGCAGCACATGTCGGAAGTGTGGAAGCATTAAGCCTTGTTTATACTTTAGTCTGGCTCCGCAGTGCAAGCCTCTGCCTCGTCCGCTTGGTCTACGTAATTTTTTTGCCGCGCGCACCCGATCGCGCTCGTGCGGACATGTCGAGTATAAACCAAGGGGGTAATCCAGCACCCGGAAAGTGTACCTTCCATAGGGGCAGCCATTGCTAACCAAGCCATCACCTGCTGTTAGCATCCCATTGATTCCCATTCATTCAGCGAATAACTTTACATCTGTGGCATTTAAAGACTCCATTTGTCCATTGTTTATTTCTAAAGAGACACGACAATGTATAAAAGGCTCCATTACCTTGTATCTTACACTATCGCCCTGTAGATGCCGTTTTTGTAAAAAATAGGCTAACGATTGTGCCATAACCATGCGACTCTGTCGCATAGTAGAGAAATTACCGTATAGACAGGAGGAGAAGCTCGCAGGCATTCTTTTACTGTCCATGACGCAATCGGGGGGGACGTGGAGGCATAAAGTCCGATAAAGACAAGGGTAAAGCATGGGGAGAAGCCCATAAAGAGCCAGAAGCAATGGGACAAAATATTTCAACAACGTGATTCAGATTTCACTTTGCACAACTACTAGAAGACTTACAACTGTCAGACAGGTTGCTCACGTCACATCTGTCGTCAAGCTCAGTCTGAGGTTGTGCAGTACGCTCAGCCATCAGGAAGTGAGTGCTTCTAATTGACTTCACTTTTCCCTGTCGAAGCCTATGGGGTCGCTGTGTCCATTTCTTTTACTGTCGATGGTATAAACAAGGCTTAAAGAAGGCTTTAAAGTCTCAGAGAAAGACTCAGAAATGGCCGTTTGCAGACACTGTTCTGCTGAATTGTCTAAGTACCCTCAAATGCAAGCAAGAGCACCCTCAGCTGATACTGTAATAATATACTAGTAAATGCTCCAGTGCATATGCGTGTCTGTAGAACGTCAAATGTATAATTTTCGACGTGTTTCTGCAGCGGTGACTAGTTGTTGATCTCTTCTACGCAATGGCCATTATGTTTTAAGTTAGTCAGACTCCGCTCACTGCTCAAACCGCCAGAGTTTTTATTTAGTGATGAGTTATACAGGCTTGCAAAACCTCTCATGAACAAACAAACAAAATTTGATTATGATTTGATTATGATACCTGTAAGCATAATAGGCCAAAGATATTATAAAAAGATAAGATAAAAATATTTTTATTTTACTTATTAAATTGTCATTATTTTATAAGCAAGACAAAATAGTAAAAAAGCTAATTTATGCAATGGTGAAAAAATTGGCAAAAATAAATGGAAAAAAAATAGAAAAACCATCTTCTGTGTTTTATTATTATTCGGCCAAGAATTTTCATTTCAGTGCATCCCTACTAATATAACATATTTAACGTATATTTAATGAACAAGATAGATATTACTTGTCACTGGCATTAGCACAGTCATTGCTTATAGAGTCAATGTAGTGTTTACCTTCATGTATCTTCAGCACAATTGTAACCACAAAAACTTCAACATTACAGAAACTGTCAAACACAACAGCATTAAACACTAACAGGTCTTTCCCTTTACTAAAAACCAATAAATAAACCCTTAATTTCAACATTTATTCTCCTTATCCAGTCCTATGCAGAGCATGCTGGGAACTAGAAATTCGCTGTCTAATTTCCGAAGTTATCAAGACAATTTCATTAAATTACTACACTACACCATATTTAAAAACAAGAAAAAGCCAATTAACACATACATTTGAGTTTAAATTACAGACCACATTAAGTTGATGTAATGATCAACATAATTGTGTCAACAGAACTTGAAATAATGTTTGCAACTTAAAAACTTTATTTAAATCATTAAATTAGAATTTTTAACTTGCAACCACGCACTTATTTAAGTTGTGGTAACGGGTACCCTGAATTGACTTTTTATAGGATGGATTCTGATTGTGAATCTTTTTATCACTCATCAGCTGGAAAAATAATAATTTGACAATGATTCCAATTATATTGTTTCTCTGTGCCATTATTGTTATAGTTGTGGTGTGGACTCAGTTATTCTTTTTAATTTAGAACGATTTATAAAACGTTATCGTTATCCTTGGCGTGAATGGACCTTAAAGGATATGTATTTTTTTTTTTTTTTTTATCCGAGAAACAATTCTATAGCCAGTTATTCTACTTCGAAATGTGCGTTCCGTGTCGAAATGTCTGCTTTTGTTTTGGTACATGTGATCCTGCTCACTGACTATTTATCCAATAGTATTTCGACACCCGGGTTGCCAGTAGGTGGAAACACAGTGTACTGCAGCTATGGAAGCCAACAAACAAAGAGATAGCAGATTCTACCCGACCTAAAAATCCTTAGCATCTAAAACCAGAGGCATATTCTTACATTATCAGGCTTGTCGCCTTCCATTGTCAATTGCACTTGTTTCTGTTGCGCGTCCTCAATCTGGCAACCCGCATGAGCTTTGAGACTGAGAAGGAGGGGGTGGGGCAAACAACTCTCTCCAATATTTTGAATTTGGACTGCAGTGCCCATTTCAAGCACTAGCTGTCAATATTACATCCTTCATCTTTAAAATCAGCATGAAACAAACAAAGTTATGATAGAATTTTCTTCCATATTGTGGTGTACATCCGAGTGAAACTAACAAGAAAAAAAAAAATGTAGGACGGGACTTGATTTTGGCCATTGGGAATTTATTGGATCATTAGATGGTTTTGATTTGCTATTGCCGTGATCTCATGTGAGTGACAAGTTGTCTCGCCCTCATGCCGGTAAACACGAGAAGAGATGAGCAAGAGGGAGGGGGAAGTTATTTTGATTAATGAAGCTATGAGGGCACATGAGTATTGCACTGATACATAATGTAAGAACTGTCCATTTTGATGTCATGGTGACTTGGTAACCCATCTCCTGTCCAGCACAAATTAACTTTGAGATGTTTGGCTAGGCAAGACTACCGAGCCAGATTCACACAACCCAGATGTAAGCAGCGCCCGAACTGTATGAACTGCAATAGAGACATGAAACAAAAGATCCATTGAGCTCAGCGCAGAGGATAAAACAAACCTTGGGACCACAGCACAAAAGAAAACAAGAACTTGTATTGGCCCCTATAACTATGGCTGGATGAATCAGACACCCTCAGTGTCAGGAACATTCCTCTGTGCAAAAACCTTCTCTTTCACTGCAAACCACAGACAGAAATCTCATTTTATAAGAACTCCGTGTTCTTATAAGACAGTTCCGCCTGCCATTAGTTCAGGAGTGGCATTGTGAGATATAAACAGACTAAAAATGACAAGTTCCAGCTCTAAAATGACAGCTTTGGAGAGCTGAAGTGCATGGGGATGAAAGGTTCCTCAAACTCATGATGATGGTCATCAGGATATAAATAGCAGAGTACAACCTTCCAACTTTTGCAAAAAGTACTGTGGAGGCATGGTGTGGTAATGATCTGGGATGATAATACTATTGTACTAAATGCACTTTAATTACTTTCAAGTCATTTAGGATTACCGGATTTTATTCAAATGAGTTTATAGAGATGTAGATTTCTATGTCAGGTGATAAGATAGAATTGACTTTACCTGGGCATTACAATATTAAAATTATCTCTTTCGTTACTATATTAATGTATGCAAGTTTACCATCCGTGTTCATGTAGCTACATGAATGGTTGTCAAATTAGAAAGGAATTGTTTTCTAGCAAGAAATAGCCTACAATGTAATAGCATAACATTCAAACATGCTTTCTAACTTTTATACTTCACAGTTTCCCATTAAACAGGGTCATATTAAACATCAGTTACTATATTCGTGATATATAGACTTGTTGTGTGATGATTTGGGGGGTCAGGCTACAAAAAAAGGAGGCAAAACAATGACATACCTACAATAATTATACCAAAAAAAGATCTAAAGTCTTTCATTTCAATATCACTGACTGAAAATGAATGTTAAATGCACAAAATTATGGAAAAGAGACCCTCAAGGGGACCAATGGCCATCAGCAAAAACACCTGTGGTAACTTCCAACTCGCTCCACCATCCAACACTGCAACATTTGGCACATTTTGTATTTGCAGAGCTCATATGTTTAAATACATAGACTGTGATGATAAAACACGAATAAAGTTCGAATAAAAGTCGCATTTTTGCTGGAATACACACATAAACCTTTCCTAATCCAAAGCCTGGTGCCTCATGGTGTGTGTAAAGCTACTTGCGCGGTTTAAAGACTAATATAAAAGCTGGTCAACTTTGCAAGCAACAGCATCAAACTCAACAAAGTATTGATGTAAAAACAAAAACTTACCTCGCAAATAAGTGGCCTACAACTTCAAACTTCGCTCCAACTACCAGCCAGAGCGCAAACAAGAGTCCAGCATCACATCCACCAGCAAACCTGAAATGGAAAACCAGCCCGGGTCGAACTGGCAACAGGTTTTACTTCATTAAATCTACTTCGACCGTAAGGTCCATGATATCCGTTTAAAAAAAAAAAGTAACCCGCACTCCTTGAATTGTCCTTGAAGGATAATGCGTAAAATCTTGCAATCCGAGTAAAAGAAGAGGCTGAAAACAGGCAGCGCGTCTTTGGTTCCTTTGGGAAGCCAAGTCACCCTTCCAGCCCGAGAGGTTCAGATCTCTCTCTCTCTCCGTCTGTGAGCCCTCCTGCTCGCTGGAGAGAGGGAGTAACCAGACACCGCACTCCTGTCTCTCATTGGTTACTTTCCACCGGAGCAGGAACCGTCACACCAGCAACACGAGGCGTCTCTATAGAAACTCTCCTCGACTGGGAGGAAAATACCACGAAAAGTTGTTCGAGTGAGGCGCAGTCCACGGTGGCCACGCATCCAGATATGCAACGCAACCAAAACAAAACTAGAAATAAGCGGATTTGCGTGTAGGTTTTCCTTACCCCTTTAAACTTGTGGCTTTAAACATGTGACTCAATCTCATTAAATACCTACATATTTGCATATTAAGGGATAAGGCCTAACGTTGCCACAAAGATAGGCTATTAGATACAGCAAATGTGATTTAATTACAAATAAATGCACAATTTTACTAATGTAACCTTTTCAAAATGCGAAAGATATTTACGGTAGGGAATTTACAAAATATCTTCATGGAACAAGATCTTTACTTAATATCCTAATGATTTTTGGCATAATCATTTTTTTGACCCATACAATGTATAAAAAATGTATTATTATTAGTAATATGCATTGCTAAGGACTTCATTTGGACAACTTTAAAAGCGATTTTCTCAATTCTGAGATTTTCAAATACGGTAGTTGCATCTTGGCCAAATATTATTTTTCATTTGCTTCACCGGTTATTAAAGAAAATATGCCAAACTACTTTTTTTCCAGCATTTGTTTTCCTCCACAAAAACCCCATCATTTTTATAGCTTGCATTTTAATGTATTCATATTATTTTAATAAATAAATTAACATATATGCATTTGATCATGGCAAAGCTTACATTTAGATTCCCAATTATATGCATGCAAGGCCTGAGATCTCATATGATAGACTTTTCAGAAAATGACACAACTTTAGTTTATTTTTTAAAATTGCTTTGTTTTATTTGAAATTTACACATAGCCTAATGAAAGCTGAATAAATAAGCTTATTAGGATAGGACAATATTTGGCAGAGATACAACTATTTGAAAATATGGAAAAAATCTAAATATTGAGAAAATCGCCTTTAAAGTTGCCCAAATGAAGTCAATGCATATATTTTTTTATATATATATATATATATTTACGGTAGGATATTTACAAAATATCTTCATGGAACATGATCTTTACTTAATATCCTAATGATTTTTGGCATGAAACAAAAATGTATCATTTTGACCCATACAATGTATTGGCTATTACCACAAATATACCCATGCGACTTATGAGAATGACTGGTTTTGTGGTCCAGGGTCACAAATGTATTTTTAAATATAAAATCAGAATATTTAAATAAAGCACTTTTGTGCAGGCTATGTTTAAAACATGGTTTTCTATGAATAGCCTACATCAAGACAATCATCAAAAAATGATCAGTTATCAAAAATCATCATACGTGTCGAAATCTAAAATATGTATTATTTATAAACATTACTGTGTTCACTTTGAGTATAAATTCATTTGTGTAAAGCCTTTAAAATATTTAACCAATAATGAAAATGCATAAAGGTGATATAAATATCAAACATGTAATATTTATTCATGTTTAGATGTCATTTTGGATGTTTAGTTTTTTATCAGTAGTAAAATATTGTGAAGAATCAAAGTAGTTAAATCCGTTATCATCATCGACCTCCCATTAGGAGAAAGAAGAAATATTGCTTGGTTGTGTTTTAAAGGAACAGTACACCCAAAAAAGGACAAATCTGTCATCATACCCTCAAGTTGTTCCAAACCTATGGATTTCTTTCTTCTGCTGAACACAAAAGAAGATATTTTGAAGAATATGGGTAACCAAAGTATGGAACAAATATGGAAGTCAGCAAATGTTTGTTTTTTTGTGTTCAGCAGAATAAAGAAATTCATGCAGGTTTGGAACAACTTGAGGGTGAGTAAATGATGACAGAATTTTCACTTTTGTGTGAACTATCTCTTCAAGAGTTCATGCTGTTACACCTCGCAGTGTTTTGTTGTGCTTGAAATTCTGTTCTGGGGTCAGCTAATGTTAGCCGTGTGTTGCCTGAGCTACTGAGGAATGAGAGTTTAGTACTTTAACCACAGAATTCCACCTCCACCCCTCCTCCCATCCCATCTCATCTCCAATCCTCTCCCCTTCACGCTCCTTTCCCTCACCCTGTGCCATTATTGACCCTGGAAGTCTTTCTTTTAAACTTGAACAGAGCTTCCTACTTTACAGGGATCACCACACATGCCTGCATGTGACCCCTGCAAGAGATTAAAGGTTGTTGCATACATATTGTTTTGATCAGAGAGATTTATTTTACTTTAATGCTTTCATTAAATTGTTTCTGGAGCTCTTAAACGGGGTCATGAAAATGTCTTTTCAAACATGCAAGGGCATAGTGGTGTAACATGGCTGAGGTAGGAAGGGTGTGTGCGCTGTGAGTTAGCACTGTTCCTATGACTAACAGGGGGAAAACTGAGTTTCAAGCCACAAATAGCAGGGTTCGGATGAACTAAATGTCACTCCAAAGTGCTGTGCTACAGCTTTGACATTTCTTCCTTCAAAACAGAATCCGGAGAGAGGCAGAATGAGTGCTATTTTAAAACAGACCGCTGGATTTTTGTTTTCAGGCCTGGATTGCCCACCTCCAAAAACGTGGAGCAAAAGACTAACAGGAGGAGCCGGATATGAAGAATTAGATGAGGAATATGGGACAGGACGTGCAGGAAAATGCAATACAGAGTGCAACATTATAAGTTAAAATGTCATTAAACATTTTTATTTTTTAAAAAGACTAACAATAATGTATAAGCCTCTCTGCCAAGAGATCCAGGATTGTTAAGCAGTGTCATGTTCTTCTGTGGAAGCCACAAGTCAGCGTGATTTCAACTTGTTTAAACAAATAATAGAACTACAATACACGTGATAACCAATCGGATACATTTCTATTACCATGCAGCATCCACTGCATTTTTTTTTTTTTTTTTTGTAAATAAAGATTATTGGAGTGTTTTACAAGAAAATACTATTTCAGTCTCTCTACTTGTACAATTTATGCTATTATTTTACCTCTTATCAGTCGAACGTGATCATCTCTGAGCTCCGCCATAACTTCCGCTAAGTGAGGTCAAATATGAGCGTGGTCATAGATATATCGATCGTAGATGCCTCATTCTACTGATCCGTGCAGGCGCTAATGAGGCATCTACGTATACATCTATGACCACGCTTGTATTTGACCTCACTTAGCGGAAGTTATGGCGGAGCTCAGAGATGATCACATTCGTCTGATAAGAGGTAAAATAATAGCATAAATACTGCTCGGTTTCTCGCAGAAACTGATCGTTTCGCTAGATAAGACCCTTATTCATCGTCTGGTATCGTTTAAAGCCCTTTGAAGCTGCACTGAAACTGTCATTTGGACCTTGAACCGTTTGGAGCCCATTGAAGTCCATTATATGGAGAAATATCCTGGAATATTTTCATTAAAAACCTTAATTTCTTTTTGACTGCAGAAAGAAAGACATTGACATCTTGGATGACATGGGGGTGAGTAAATTATCAGCAAAAGTTTATTTAAAAGTGAACTAATCCTTTAAGCTTAACTTCTTTTGATGAGTTAAAGCAATGCAAAAACATATATTGTTATAACTTATTGAACATATCATTTTTTACAGTCAGGCACTTCAAAATGTTATAAAAGTAGTACTGGAAAAAATATTGAAACTAAGCCCAAAAGCATTGGTTATGGGGGAAAGAGAGAAACAGATTTACATTTACATTTATGTATTTGGCAGACGCTTTTATCCAAAGCGACTTACAGTGCACTTATTACAGGGACAATCCCCCTGGAGCAACATGGAGTAAAGTGTCTTGCTCAAGGACACACTGGTGGTGACCGCTGGGATCAAACCAGCAACCTTCTGCGAATCAGTTCCATGGTTTAAGCCACTGGACCACCATCTCACATGCTTACAGTATGTGAGACCAGCTTACAGTATTCGACCAGATTACAGTATCAACAGGATCCAATGATTGTAGAGTGCTGAGAAGGGTGCATAACTACAGCATTGTCTTTTCTGTATTTCACTGTAAACAATATGTGAAGTTTACTGTAAAAATCGGTAGCTGCGGCTGCCAGAAATTTACCGAAAAAACCTATTGAAGTACTAATATCTGTTTTATACCTTTGTTGTAATACACTGACAACCACCAAAACAGGTGGTGATGAGAAAGTCACATGAATAATTTAAGCTCATCACAAGCAGCTAAGTTCACTGAAGGCAAGTTGAAGGTGAACCCATGTGCAGTTTATTAACATAAATGGTAAATGAACTGCATTTATATAGCACTTTCAACAGACCCATGGCCATCCAAAGCGCTTTACATATTGCCTCACATTCACCCATTCATACACCAACGGCGGTGTCAGCCATGCAAGGTGCCGTCCAGCTCGTAGGGAGCAGCTGGGATTGAACCTCCAACCTTCCGGTTTGTAGACAACCTACATGAACCACTAAGCCAATGCCACCAACATAAACATAAACAAAATACACAATAAACAAAGACTTGGCTTGACTCAAACCATGAAATTTGAAAAGAAACGCACAAACAAAGCTAGACAAGACACAATAGGAACATGAGGGTTATAAAAAGACTAATGACTAAACAAGACACACCTGAACACAATTAAATAATCAAGACGTCACATGAGGGCAAGGACTTCACATGACAAGAAATCAGGAACAAAACTTCATGAGTCCATTAACCAAAACCCAAAACTAAACGTGACATCACAAGCTGAGAGGGTAAACATAGTAAAAGGTGCTCCGTGTCATTCACACAAATACTAAACACCACCATGCTAACACACATGATGCCACTAAATGCAATAAACATTAATTTAACAACATTAGATGTAACATGTACATATCTGATAAGAAAAAAAGAATACATAAATTGTGAAGTGTCAGGCAAGGAATTCTAGGAATGTCAATTTACGGTTTTTCACTGTAAATTATAGATTGATAATCGTGTCCAAAATTATGTCCAAAATTACTGTAAAGTTGCATTAAATGTAAGGTTAGCTCTATTACAGTTATTCACTGTATATAGTAAATAAACCTACTGTTAACCAATTAACCCTTAAATGCATGAATGGTTTACCAATCATTATTTCATATTCGGGTCTTTAGCGACCCGGATCTACATCTAACACGGATGGATCTCTACCTGTCACGATAATATAAAACTCTCCTGATATTAGAGTAACAATTACAGAAGAATAAAAATAAGCATATTTTGTTACCTTTTGGAGTGGGAAGGGTTCAGTTTGAGCAGATGTTTCATACCATCATCACTGTCCTCGTCAGCTCATTTCCCAGTACATTCAGCATCTGCCTCATATTCGCCATCTCAAACATATTCACAAAACTATCATTTTCAACAGCTTCAAAATCAATATTGTGATCGCTGACAGCTTCTTCACCAGATCCACCATTAAAAATGACAGTGACAGTAATATTTGATTGTGCAGCACTTGCTCTGCTGTAAATCTCTGAGCCATTTCGAGTTTGGCTTTTGATACTTCATATTCTTTTGTTTTCAGTCTGATGTAACTATGAGTGAAACTTCATCATTGTGTATCAGACATTGCCATCTTGTGGAATAAAGGTGAATCGCACTTATTCACTCATCAAAGATTCGATTATTGTTGTGTAGATGAATAGGAAATGAAACAGCCCTTCTTTTATATTTGTTTCTTGTCATATTGTGTATAATGAATCAATTGAGGAATACTAAGAAGGCTGATGTCTAACTTTACAAAATGAAGGGTAGTGAATGACGTTCCGGGTCACAACGTATGCGTTTAAGGTTTAACAGGTTTTACTGTAGCATTTTTAGTCTTTTACTGTTAAAATCACAATCATTTTATTTAGAGAGAAATTCAGAGTAGGCCAAATGTATTGTTGATATTAATATTTTATTGTTATGCTTTATTTATGGAGACACTTAATATTCAACAATATTATTGATTTGACTGCACTGAACCTGTTGAGAACTGAACTGAGCTGGACAATGGCATAATTTTTTGGAGAACTGCTTTATAGATAATTTAACAGAACTGAATCAACATTGAACTAACTTCAGCTGAACAACAGCTGGAATGCATTATTTTCCAGTATTCTGTATTGTATAAAGCGCTATATAAATAAAGGTGACTATTGCCTCAAAATTCAAATTTGATTCCGTGATTTATCTCGTAACTGTTTAGTTCATAACTTCTTTATAGAAGGAATTTTTTTTGTTTTGTTTTTTGTTACAAATGAATAGACCATTATCTCCCTCTTTTTTCTAGGCCTTTAACATTTAGAGAATGGGATATTCTTTGTCTGTTTGGAATTTATTTGTTTATGATGTCTGAAAATGTTCCACCATGACTTAACGGCGAGTGACAGCAGGCTTTCTCTAGCCAGGGCATTGGAGGTTTGTACCTACAGGGCAAAACAGCACAGAGCGCTCCTGGCTCCCGACCAGGCCATTAAAACCTCTGTGGGGATGCCGGAAAGGAAAAGGGGAGGAGGGGGACGACAGGCACTTTTGCTACACCTCTGAGGGCCCTGAGTAAAACAGCATGTCCCAAAGAGATTCGAGTTTTCAACAGGATTGTATTGTAACACAGGACTGTAACGCTTTTTGTTTCTGACTCTAAAGTTGTACTATAGCAACTAAATGTTGTTCTTTTGCTCCCTAAAGGCCCAGTTGAATGCAGACGCTAAATACACTTTAATCCATCTGATCTCATACATCTGACTCATATATGTACTTTACATAAGAAGCTGAACTCTATAGGCTTAAAGTCCAGATTCATGCAGTGGCTCGCAGACAAACATAAGCCACTGACTCTCTCAGAGTATGCAGTATGTTTAGTTTTGCTGACTATTTTCAACACTAATAATAAAAAAAAAAGAGAGAGCCAATTAGCATATTAGAATGATTTCTCTGAAAGATCGTGTGACACTGAAATCTGGAGTAATGATGCTGAAAATTAAGATTTGCATCACAGGAATAAATGATCATCTGTTGAAATGTAAAACAGTTATTTTAAATTATAATAATATCATACTTTTATTGTTTTTATGATCAAATAAATATGGCTTTGATGCGCATAACAGTCTTCTTTCATTAAAAAAAAATCAAGGTAACACTTTGTTTCAGTGGTCCACTTTAGACATTCTACTAACTATAAGTAACTTTGCAACTACATGCCAACTAGTAGTCATTATAATATTATCTGCTAACACTTTATTTTGATGCTCCCCCAACAGACATTCTACTGACTAGAAGTAACTTTTCAAATACACTATACGAATACACTTTACATGGTAGGCCACGTATAATCACTGAGCGGGGTCAGCGCATGCTCAGTGCGCAGAAGTCACCAACTTTCTCAGTCAAGTCAATAGCTACAGACCTCCAAACTTTGTGTGGCCTTCAGATTAGCTCAAGAACAGTGTGTAGAGAGCTTCATGGAATGGGTTTCCATGGCTGAGCAGCTGCATCCAAGCCTTACATCACCAAGTGCAATGCAAAACGTCGGATGCAGTGGTGTAAAGCACACCACCACTGGACTCTAGAGCAGTGGAGACGTGTTCTATGGAATGACGAATCACGCTTCTCTGTCTGGCAATCTGATGGACGAGTCTGGGTTTGGCGGTTGCCAGGAGAACGGTACTTGCCTGACTGCATTGTGCCAAGTGTAAAGTTTGGTGGAGGGGGGAGTATGGTGTGGGGTTGTTTTCAGGGGTTGGGCTTGGGCCCTTAGTTCCAGTGAAAAGACCTCTTAATGCTTCAGCATACCAAGACATTTTGGACAATTTCAGGCTCCCAACTTTGTGGGAACAGTTTGGGGATGGCACCTTCCTGTTCCAACATGACTGTGCACCAGCGCACAAAGCATGTCTATAAAGACATGGATGAGCGAGTTTGTTGTGGTGGAACTTGACTGGCCTGCACAGAGTCCTGACCTCAACCCAAAATAACACCTTTGGGATGAATTAGAGCGGAGACTGCGAACCAGGCCTTCTCGTCCAACATCAGTGCCTGATCTCACAAATGCGCTTCTAGAAGAATGGTCAAAAATACACGCAAACACACTCCTAAACCTTGTGGAAAGCCTTCTCAGAAGAGTTGGAGCTATTATAGGGGTAGGCCAACTCAATATTAAACCCTACGGATTAAGAATGGGATGTCATTAAAGTTCATGTACATGTAAAGGCAGTGTGTCCCAAAACATTTGCCAATTATGTCAACTTATTCTACCAAAACCCTAACACCTAACCTCACAGTCTACTAATAGCCTACTCTAATGAGGGTTAGTTGACATTTAATTGCAAAGTTACTTATAGTTTGTAGAATATCTAAAGTGGACTATAGAAATAAAGTTAAACTTTTAAACGATATGCATCTGGTTTAATCATGCTGAAATAACTAGACCTATACAGATGGTAATGAAAGTAGGCCTATACTAAAAGTAAATGCGGTAATTACAAAACATCCCATGCAGTTTATTCATATGTAAAACACCCGTCCAGATTCCAGATGTATATGTAAATAGCAATTTCCTATAGCACTCAGAAAGTGGTTATTCTAATCTATGCAGAGGCAGAGTAATACAAAAAACATTTGTATATTTCCTTGTCTGGACCATATGCTGGTCATCATCAGCAACTGTGTGCATTACAATGACAATGATTGATGGTGTATGTCGAAGTATGTTCAGAATATTTTAAGGTGCTCTGCAGAGCAGCAACCTTTCCCCGTTGCAGTGATAAGGGCCACATCAGCCATAATAAATGCAACTGACTAAAACATGCATATATTTATGTTATTTATAGAAAGTAACCTACAAAAAGATCAACGGACAAAACATAAAAGTCAGAGATTATGTTATCAGCATCACTCAGTGCTTGAAAGTTGGCTTTCAATAGCTAGAGGTCAAGTTTGTCAGGAAGTAATTGAGCCTTAATGGCTTCCTTCCACTAAGTGTTCTGTTGCTTTTGCATTTATAATGCAAGACACGCCCCCTAGTGGAATTGTGGTGTTATTATAAAAAGCCACCTTTGCACAGGAGGACTGGTCGTTTTTAAAGTGTTGTTTATAACAAATCAAATTCATATTCACTCATTCTTGACGCATTTTTGTGTGTGGAATGAAAACTAAGATCTTTGTCTCGGAATATTTTCACCACCATCAAAATGGAACCATGTTCTGCAACAATCATGAAATATGTATCTGATTCTCCTCGATAACACTGAAAGCCTTTTTATGTGCCACTCTGCAGAGTGTAACAGAGCTCTCAGTGTATAAGCAAATATTGCATCTGGAAATTCGACAATAGGAGATGAAACGTTAAACACAGTTGTGTTCATGTGGATTGATTAGATACATGAGGCTCATAACTTCCCCTGCACAGCATTGGCAATGTCTGCGATAATTTCCATAATGATATTACGTAAAGATTTTCTCGAGTGCTCTTGATTTTCAAAGTGGACCACTTCACTCTGGCACAGCTTGGTCAATATTTACAGTTGCTGGGAGAACTTAACTTGTTCTGTCACAAAATGTGAGACAGTTGAGCTGTAATATTGCAAGTTCTTTGATTTGAATTAATATGCAACAACAGCATTGAGGGAAGTCCCAGTTGAGCCCCAGATTCACTAAAGGGCTTGGGGGTGTAAAAGTGTGAGAGGGCATCATAGGACATTGTTATGCACAGGCTGTTAGATATAGTCCCAAATGAGGGATGATAGATTAAAGCAATATACTCAGAAAGACAGGGAAGTAATTGTGAGATAGACGGCCAAAGCATTTTGCGTATTCAGCATTTTCTGCCTCTTGACTGCTCTATACGTTTAGAATGATGACAGCTTGCCTAAGAATTGGGGCTGCCAATCACTCTAACCACAGCTCTTATGTGACAATACTGTTCCTGGAGGCTTTTTTAGTTAGAGAACAGAGCACAAGGGACTCTTATAATAGATGTATGTTAATCTAAATTCACTCATGGTTTATCTACCTTTCTAGTCCTCACTGTAAAAAAGTCGGTAACAATAGGGCACAATGTGCTGTATAAATACGATTTTCTTAGGTTTTTTATCTGTATTTTTTGAAGTACTCATTGCATTAGGCAAGGATTATTTTTTATAAAATTACTGGATAATGTCCTAGCAGAAAATTACCAGAACATTTTCTGTTTTTATTTTTTAAAAGTGCTATTCCATGCTCCATGCTACTCCAACAGTAGCCACTTTCAAATCCAGACTCAAAACACATCTGTTCAGCTGTGCATTTACTGAATGAGCACTGTGCCACTGTATGTCCGACTGATTGCACCTTATCTTATGCTTTTACTAAATGAGCTCTGTGCTTTGTCCGAACTGCTTGCACTTTAATTATGTTTCAATTTAACCCGGTTTTTAATTTTAGTTTTAATTATACTTTTTATTTTATTTCTTTATTTTTTATTTCTTTTAATTCCTATTATAACTGTTATACTGCGAATATTTTAACTTAATTTCTGTGTAAAGCACTTTGAATTGCCACTGTGTATGAAATGTGCTATACAAATAAACTTGCCTTGCCTTGCCTTGCCTATTCAGCTGCAACATTACTGAATGTCTGCAGGGGTCTGGAGATATGGAAATGAAAAGGAAGCAAAAATAAATAAAAAAATAAACGAAAGAATGAACGAACAAACAAACAAACAAACAAATAAATAAAAAACTTTTTTTGTATAGCCTACTGTATTTTATTTTATTTTAATATTTTTTTTATTAGCATTTGCTAAATGCATTAATGTAAATTGCATATATTCTGAAATAAGAAAAATATAAGATATAATATAAAATAAACCAGATATGTGTTTAGTACCAGATATGTGTTTAGTATTATGTATTCTAATTGGGATATGGATACATTCATGAATTATTATTATGGATACATTAATTCATTATTATTAATATTATTATGATGATGCATGTAACTAGCTTATCATGACTATGGTACAGTGTTTATAGGCCCTATATTATTGTCAGTACACTCAAAAAAAAAAAAGGTTCTATATGGCACAAAAAATGGCTCTTGGCCCGTAATCATAGGGGAACCTTTTTAAGTGCTATATAGCACCAATTTTGGTGCTTCAGTGGTTCTTCAGCGGTTCTTCAGAGGTTCTTCACTGGTTCTTTAACTAAGGTGCTATATAGCACCGCTAACTATGGTGCTATATAGCACCGCTACCATATACAGAACATGTTAAGATATGGTGCTACATAGCACCAAAAGTGGTTCATCTATGATTACGACGAAGAACCATTTTTGGTACCATATAGAACCCCTTTTTTTTAGAGTGTACAGTGGCAATTAGTGATGTGCGATTCGCGAATGAATCGTTCGTTTGAACCGATTCTTTGCAATCCAAAGCGTTTGCGCTAAACCAAGGGATAACTTTGCAGAAACATGTTGAAATAATAAATTACGCAACATTTAAAATTTTTACGAGCATGTTGGAAAATGATTTGCCATAAACTTACACAATCACTAAATAGGCTACCACTGGCTAACCATATTTTAGCATACATAATTTAAATGACTTAACATATGTAGTTGACTAACACTGCTAAAAGAAGGCGGCGTTTAAGGTTGTTGATTATTAGTTATTATAGGCTATTAATAAGTTCATGTTGCCTTTGCTAGCCTAATATTATGTAGACCTTAATATCAGGAATCATAATTTCGGTGAATCGATTCATTTGAGCTGATTCACCGGAAAGAACCGATTGTTTAAAATGAATCGAATGCTCTGTGATGCTGTCTGCTGTCTTTTTCACCGCCCGCCTCCAAACACGCAGGCGGTGGTCATGTGCGCAAAGGCCCACCAATCTACAGATGCGAGATCAGAGCGCCGCTCCTCTCCATCTCCTCACTCCTATGAGACCGCTCTCGGCTTTGACGTCATCGTGCGCTCCCTCCGGTTGCCACGGCAACCCGTCTCCCGCACCCCCTCCTCTTCCCATCCCTGCGCTGGTAGGATCCATAATGGTACAGGCAGCATCCTGCAGCACAATGGTGAGCGCGCAGTGATTCAGCATCGCAAACTCAGGCTTTAATCCTTGTCTTTTTATTTCAACTAGCGTTCTTTCTTTATATCTGTTTGGTTCGTCCTCACAGTGGTCTTTAAAACCGTCGCCTACCGGCATGTTTTGAACAGGACTGGACTGTCACCGGACCGGGAACGTCGGACGGGCAGCTGGCACGGAATGGTAGGTCGGTCGGTGGGAGATGTTGATGCGGGAACCTGAAGGGTGGGGTGATGAATATTGATCGCTATGAAGGTTAATGAAGTCGATGCCTTTGTGGCAAATGAAAATAAATGATCCGTCACGATTGGCAGTGCGCACGAGAACGACCAGACCCGTAAACAGCAGGATTTCTCCGGTGTTTACCAGTTCTGAGCGCGTGAGCGCACATCCATCCATGTTTTTCCTGCATCACTCGCGGTCCTGCATCATATGTCCTGTTTGCAGTGACGCCAGGCCTTTGTTAGAATATGGATTGATGGAATGTGGAGTCACAACAATGACATGTATATATGCAAATGCAGGTTAATGTATAAGCTGTTTAATTCTGATGTAACGCTCTATTCCACTTAAAGAGGCTACCTTTATTGAATTCGGTAAAAAAAAAAAAAGATTGCTGTTAAGTTCCATATTTTTTGTGCATTTGATATTTTTATACTGTTATCAAAGCATATGAGTTCATCCTGGAGTCTGAGACGGGGCATATGGTTGTTTTTCTCATGTAGGTTACTAAACAGGAAGCTGCAAATGTGTCTCT
The DNA here is from genome assembly GCA_023566225.1 of Romanogobio albipinnatus. Taxonomy (NCBI): domain Eukaryota; kingdom Metazoa; phylum Chordata; class Actinopteri; order Cypriniformes; family Gobionidae; genus Romanogobio; species Romanogobio albipinnatus. Next base: position 38,691,474 of record CM042255.1, on the reverse strand, counting down.
TTTTTAAAAATAGGATACACACAAATTGATAATAATTTAGATTGCTGTGCTTTGATTTACTTCTTCATTCCAACCTATGGTTGAATATAACCATTATTCAATAACTATTCAAATGAAACACTTAATCACATTTTTTTGATTATTTAGGTTGTTTGTGTGTGTTTTTTTGTGCACATGATGAAAGTTTGGGGTTTTTAGGGCTATTTTTGGTTTCTGGTTTGAAAAAACAACACTTCAACATCACAGGATGTGACGTTTTTATGCACTTTAGTGCATTATTTTTCATAAGACTGCATGGAATAACAGTCTTAAAAGCTATTAAAAATTCAAAAGCGCATTCATATATATTTTTGACGCAGAATAAAAAATGTCTCTGCGTTTATTAATGCATTAACTTCTTTGACCTGAAGGTATTTGTGTAGTGTAGTGTGAGCATAAAAAAAAATGGAATATAAAATATTTGTGCATTTTGTTGCATTCAATGAACAGTAGTACATTTGTAAGAACCCCCTTAACTCTTAAAGGATTAGTTAATTTCAAAATGAAAATTTCCTGATAATTTACTCCCCACCCCATGCCATCCAAGATTTTCATGTCTTTCTTTCTTCAGTTGAAAAGAAATGAAGTTGTTTTGAATTAAGTTGTTTTTTGCTCCACACAAGGGACTTCAATGGCAACCAAAATGTTGAAGGTCCAAATCAATGCAGTTTCAAAGCGCTTCGAAGGGCTTTAGAGGCTCTGCACGATCCCAGAGGAATAGGGTCTTATCTAGCGAAACCATCGCTAAACAACTTTTTTATTTATATACTTTTTAACCTAAATTGCTCATCTTGTGCTGCTCTGCAACACACCACGGGTTACATAATCTCGTCGTAAAGGTCACACTAGATGTAGGTGGAAGTACCGTCCCCGTGTTTACAAAGTGCTCCTGCAAAGACTAATACAAAGTCTAGTTTAGTGCTTCAGTGGTTCTTCAGCGGTTCTTCAGAGGTTCTTCAGTGGTTCTTCAGAGGTTCTTCAGAGGTTCTTCAGTGGTTCTTCACCTGTTCTTTGACTAAGGTGCTATATAGCACTGCTACCATATACAGAACATGTTAAGGTGCTATATAGCACCAAAAGTGGTTCCTCTATGATTACGACGAAGAACCATTTTTGGTGCCATATAGAACCTTTTTTTTTTTAGAGTGATAGCGTGACCTTTCCAACATGATTGCACAATCTGTGGCACGTTGCAGAGCAGCGCAAGATGAGCAATTTAGGTTAAAAAGTATATAAATGTTTAGTTTTTCTTGAAAATGATCGATGGTTTTGCTAGATAAGACCCTATTCATCAGCTGGGATCGTGTAGAGGCTATGAAGCCCTTTGAAAATGCATTGATTTGGACCTTCAAAATTTTGGTTGCCATATAGGTCCATTGTGTGAAGAAAAAGGCTAAAAATGTTTTCCTCAAAATATAATTTATTTTCGACTGAAAAAAGAAAGACACAAACATCTTGGATGAGATGGGGGTGAGTAAATTATCAGGAAATTTTAATTTTAAAGTGAACTAATCTTTCAAAGGGCTAAAAGTAGAATTCAGAAACTTTTGTTATTAGCGACACCGGTGGCCATTAAATGAACCGCAGACAGCAACGTTTTGCTTGTTCTCGCACTCGTGCACATGTAACGTACAAGAGACTGAATGTTATTCAAGGCCTCGATATATACCCACGGCAAATTTCTTTTTCATTCTTTGCTTAGAAGTAAAAAGTTAGAAATACCTTGCAGCGAACATCTCAACGCTGTCCAAGCTACGTTTAGATGAATGCGTAAATATTGTATTGGTACAAGTATTGGTCTTATTGGTTTATTTAAAGGAATTCAATTATTAAAGGATTAAAAGGGATTTAAGGAAATAAAGAAAAATAAATAAGAACTGTAAAAGTTCCAGTTCTATTGTCGTTACAAAGCAAACAATTTGCAAATAATATATTAAAATATGCACTCATTCTCTCTTATTTTCGACAAAATGTTTCTCGTGACGTCAAATTCAATTATGATTTACATGAATAGGCTGATTGTCAAGTAGTTTGCGTCACTTGATATTACTGTCGGTCGCTGAAAGTTTTTATCGTAAAACAGTTGTCAAATATTAAATGTTTAGCTACTTACATCTTACGACACTCTTTCACTGCTAAAACTAAAGTGTCGCATTGGAATCCGCACTAACATTAAGCCCCGCCTTCTTTGATTTGATTGGCCATCTCACTCATTCTGACAGTGACGAGCACTGTTAGACCGCTGAAGCAGACCAGCCTAAAAATGTAACAAACATGTAACAACCTAGCAACAAACAGAGCGGTGTGTACACTCTAAAAAAAGGTTCTATATGGCACCAAAAATGGTTATTTGTCGTAATAATAGAGGAACCACTTTTGGTGCTATATAGCATCATATCTTAACATGTTCTGTATATGGTAGCGGTGCTATATAGCACCATAGTCAAAGAACCGGTGAAGAACCTCTGAAGAACCGCTGAAGAACCACTGAAGCACCAAAATTGGTGCTATATAGCACTTAAAAAGGCCATATAGAAACTTTTTGTAATGCAGTACAGCAGAGCAGCATCAACCATATCAAATATTGCCATTTTTGGCCATTTCTAATTATTCGGGGGGACTTGTCCTCAATGTCTATGGTGGTTACGGCCCTGCTATTGTTTGAATGAATCCCCCTTTTCTTTGCACGACACATTGGCGTTACAGTACAGAATAGCTCTTTCGGCATTATCCTGAACATTGTACAAGCATGTCATTGAACATAAGAGAGGCTCTCGGAAGCGTGGGTAACCGTCACATCCTTTGGATTTTCCCTGCACAAAGTCCTTCACATAAAAATCTACAGTCTACAGGCTTTCATAGACAACCTAGGAAGTCAGGGAAGGTCTCGTTTTTTTTGAGTTTCGTTACAAGCTGTTCACACATTGGCAATAAAAAAAGCAATTGATACATGAAAACTCTTACATATAGCGCCATTTAAGCATCTATGCCTTTGTTTTAATGCAACGGCATAATGTGGCTTTGAAACATCAGTACTCTATTCAAATGGACCAATTACTGCAGGGTTTGGCAAAGTGCAGTGGATAGCTCTGAGGGACATCCTTGGACAAATCAGACCCCCCCAAAAAAAGAACCCATATGGCTAATTAGGCTGTTCTATTGTGCCTGTATATTGTTAAATCACACACCAGTGGGTCCACTAAACTCCGGTTCAGTGTCAGGGGTTGTCGTGATCATCTGAATTCTCATATTCTCCAGGTGTGCTGACATTTGGAAAGATAACTAGAGCTCAGAGAAGCTGGCTGGATATGAGTTGGATGGTTCAGAAAAAAAATCCTTCCCCCGCTCCTAGTTTTTTTCAAGGACTTTTTTACATGAATAGTTTATTGTAAATAGATGCTTGACCCATCCAGTTATGTATTCCACTGTAATAGACAGGGTTAAACTTTTTATTTCCATCAATATTTATTGGCTTGCTGGTTCGTTTGTGTGCATATTTAGCTATTGTTTGCACTCATGTTGGATCAGTAACCTCTTGATTTCTTGTGCCACGTCTATTTGAAAGTAAACATACACGCTAAAAAATGCTGGGGGTTGAAAATGGACTAACCCAGCAATTGGGTTGTTTTAAGCAAACATTTAACCCAACCGCTGGGTTAAAACAACCCAATTGCTGTAACTTGGGTTATTTTTAACCCAGCATTTTTTAGAGTGTAGTGTTTTGTATGACTGGCTAGTTGCAATTTATTTACCAAAAATACAGTATTATGCTGTGGTCATCAGGTTTTGAGGTCTAAAATGTAAAACTGCATGTCTAGATGTCATGTACAAGCTCTGCGGAATTGCAAAATCATAATTTTAGTCTCTGCTGCTGTACAGTCAAAGAACAGTCCCAATTAATATTTGATGTTTTGGAGCCAATAGCTTGTTCTGTTTCTGGTTGATTGTGGTTAGGATTAGTCGACGCCGGTTAAGCCATCTCAGTGTTGTAATGTTTCTATCGCATGCCCACATTATGCAACTATATTTGGCGTGTTACAGGTCAAAGCCATTTGTAATGAGTTTGTAGATGATGTCAGTGCTAATCAGGGAACACAATGTATCAGTGTATCAAGCATTACCAATCTGCTGTTACCAACACTTTTTAATGTCAATGTTTGAAACATTGGCTTGTGCCATGGCGCATTTTCAGGGGTGCTAATTATTTTTGTAATATGAATTATTAATAAGTCCAATGTCTTTTTTCCTCATGCGGTGTTGGCATTTTAGATGGAGTACGATATGAATCACAATCAAAAAGGCTTAAATGGGCAATTCTGACATAATTTACTCACCCTAATGTTGATTTGAAACAATGTGACTTGAAAAGAAGATTTCGATAGGCTAATGAAAGTAAATAGGCACTATGGAAGCTTGTTTCTGCCATGGACTAAAAGTATAAAAAGGAAATTGCGACTTCCTATCTCACATTTACATCACATTTTACATCCCACAATTTCGCATTCCTGTAATTTTCTCATCTACTGTAATTTTTTCTTCTCCTGTATTTTTTCCCCCTGGAAATTTTAGACTTCTGACCTGACTGACATGATGAACATGCAGAAAACAAAGTCAGAATTGCAAGATGTGAGGTGTAAACTCGCAATTCGGATAAAACATCAGAATTGTGAGGTATAAAACCGCAATTGTAGTAAAAGGACTTTTTAATCACTTTATTCTGTGGTGTAAATAAGCTTCCATAGGGGACCATGGGCTGTCAAGCTCAAAGGACAAAAACAAAACAAAACCATAAGACCATAAAAAAAGTGCTTTCTTTGACAAACAGGCTTAAATCAGTATTCTCTTACAATATTGTAAGTTCACCCACAAATCATTTCCTCACGCTCAAGTTGTTCCAAACTGATATGATTTTTTTTCTTCTTCTGTTGAACACAAAGGAATATATTTTGAAGAATGTCGGTAACCGAACAGTCGATGGACCCTATTGACTACCATAGTATATTGTCCATACTTATGGAAGTCAAACCCATATTCCTCGAGACATCTTCTTTTGTGTTCATAAAGAAATGCATACAGGTTTGGAACAACCTTTCTTTTTTGTGTGTACTATCCCTTAAAGACTAAGAGGACTATAAACTAACATAAAAATAGAAAACAAACACTTCATTTTATAAACTAGGCCTACTATGATATTTGTTTGCTATTTTAGGACTATTTAGTATGTTTTTACAGATTTTAAACCCTAACATTTGTTTTCCATACATTATCACAGTGGTTTATATATCCCAGTAGCAGCAGTGATAATTTGGTATATTTTGGTTGTTTTAAAGGCTCAGAACTCTGAATTTACTGTCCATGAATTCTTGGGACTCATTATCCAGGCGAATGACGGATGATTGTGGGTGTGGCGTGACAGGATGCTCATTATACTTGTAATTATGCGAGAGGAGGGGCGTGGCTTTAGACAGAGCCCCACCTGCTTCTGTTCTGAGCGACTAGACATCTATAGCACTCGCGTTCTGATTATCAGTCGCTCTCTTTTATTATATGCTGTAAAAGCAGGCCCACACGATCTGTAGCATAGAACAGAATTTCAGTTTTTTAGTCTGTACTGCCACAAGCTTCCAGTGTGCCGTAAAGAGATTTAGCATTTTCTGTACACTGGAAAATAATGTTTATCGTCAGCACAGAATTTCAGCCCCAAGGAGAATGTTCAAGCCGATGGTTTTAAGATACATACCACAAAGGCTGATGGGATTGATTCTGAGATTACTGAGCACAGCAGCCCACAGCATGAAAAACTCTATGACTTTATCAATAGCTTTCCACTTTCATGTTTGACCTTCCTGCATCACTTCAAAGGGAACGTTAATCATGACTTAGTTTGCTAAATGTGTGTGGTAAAATAAACCATTTTTTATATCTTTATAAAATTACAATTAGATTAATTAGAATTTAGCTCTAACTATATCCAAACTATTGGCATCTGCATTGGCAGATGTTGCTTTAAGTAATCTCAGCAATGGCATCATTCCTATTCCTATGCAAAATAGACATTTATGTACATATTATACACAATGAGCAATGCTAATCTACAATCCTCTGGTACTTCGTCTTCGCATTTGATGGAAGCTCTTGAACTGACAGATGGTGCAGTTATTGGCTTGCTGTTTGTTTATATAATTTCAGTTGTTCATTATGATTTGATCTCATATAACTGTTTCTCTGTAGTTGTAAATCCAGTAGCACTGCATCAACAACACACTTCTACTAGAGTTGATTTGCTGTCGTAGATTAGTGTTTGTTTTTATTTTATAGTGATTGTCTACTAGTGATACCTTGCATTTGTGCTATGTGGATATATTAACTCTTTCCCTGCCAGCATTTTTTTTTTTAAAGTTGCCAACAACTGCTAGCATTTTTGATCACTTTCACAAAATGCTCAAGGCCCCCAGAATATTTTGTTGTATTTGAAGCAATATATCTAAAGAAAGAACAGGCCCTCTGCTTTTAAACAAAAAACAAATTGCTTCATGCATTCCTTTTTTAGCAACACTTAAATGTGGGCAAGTTTCGTTAAAAAAGCAACATTTTGAGAAAAAAGCATACGGATTCAGAAAGATGATCAAAACATAGATGGAGTAGATTGGGTCCGTCAACACCCCCAAAGCTCTTCTAGTGATACGGCTGTGTCCGAAATCGCCCACTATAACCTTAAAAAGGACACTATTTGACACTATCTCATTTTGTTCTTGAGTTATAGCCATTTAAGTAAAATAGGCTCCTCCCACAACATTTGTTTTCCGCCCCTTAGCGACCGTGAATAGAAATTTTTACTTTTTTTCGATAATTATTGATAATCAGACTCCAGAGAACATTTCTGCTCTGGTTTGGTTCCGATCCAGCGAAAAACCTAGGACTAGTTCGCAAAAGTAGTTTTTTGACAAAATTCAAAATGGCGGAAAATCTATCATGGCAGAAATGAAATCGGAGATATACAAACAATTGTAGACGTTATTGAGTGCACTCATTCAATCCCACAATGCACCGCATTAACAAGTTTACAACTGATGTACGCTCAACGGCTAGAGAATACCCATAATGCACTGCGAGAGTTGCGAGCTGAATGAATTCCCGCGTCTCGCCAGGAGATGGCGTCCGCAGCTGAATCAATCATCCATCCATTTTTCAAACCGCACTGGTCCAATGTAATATCATACAGGTATACATTCCTTTGTAATTGATTATGAAATGGTTTAATTATGGTTTATACATGCTAGTTTCCATGGCAGAGTTCAGGGGAAATCCTTTCATAAAAGCGCCAGCCCTTCCGGCACACAGAGTGTCCGAATTCATTCACTTGTTTTCATTCATTCACTATATTAATGGAGTAATGTAGGGAATAGTGAATGCGGGTATAGGGGACGATTTCGAACACAGCATATGATATTGCTTGTTTGTTTCTGCTTCTTCTTCACGTCTTTTGATCAGGCGATTCAGTGCTCTTTCAAAAGATGTGTCATAGTGCCACCTACTGTATAACAATAAAAACACGGAAAGCCGAAAATTTCTGTCAATGGCGGAGAAGCGTTGTCTCATAAATGACAGAAATTTCCATCAATGGTGGGGAAAGAGTTAAATATGTTATATTGCATTGCTTGTGACTTAGTTTGTGATATGGAAGCTTTAGCATAAGTTCTGCCGGGAAGACTTAATTGTCATGTCACTTTAACTTTATCTATCCAATCACATTCCAATACCTGGGTATAAAAGATCGGTACTTACGCATGTCTGAGTTCGCAGATGATGACGCTCCAATTCACCGCCATCCTCCCCACAACCTCCAAGTCAAATCCTTCCCTACATCCACCCCACCACCACCAGGATGGTCCCTTCCATACCTCACAGGGGGGTCGGCTGCGCCTCTGCCTTCGTCTTCAGGCAGGATATGCAGAGTCCGGACCCTCAGATTGCGAGCTACGGACGGGGCCTATGCCAATGTACTTTATTGCTTGCTGGGCTGTTAATAAATTTATAATTGTCACAGTATTTATTCTCCCGAGTCTCCCGAGCGTACATCAGTTGTAAACTTGTTAATGCAGTGCATTGTGGGATTGAATGAGTGCACTCAATAACGTCTACAATTGTTTCGGACACTACTACAAATGGCTATCCCCTCAAATAGTGTCCTTTTTAAGGTTATAGTGGGCGATTTCGGACACAGCCGTATCACTAGAAGGTGTTGTTGATGCAGTGCTACTGGATTTACAACTACAGAGAAACTATCAGTTATATGAGATCAAATCATAATGAACAACTGAAATTATATAAACAAACAGCAAGCCAATAACTGCACCATCTGTCAGTTCAAGAGCTTCCATCAAATACGAAGACGAAGTACCAGAGGATTGTAGATTAGCATTGCTCATTGTGTATAATATTTACATAAATGTCTATTTTGCATAGGAATTGATACCATTGCTGAGATTACTTAAAGCAACATCTGCCAATGCAGATGCCGATAGTTTGGATATAGTTAGAGCTAAATTTGAATTAATATAATTGTAATTTTGAAATAGATATAAAAAATGGTACTGTTACATACTGTTGCCCTTGACTGTTCTAGCTGCTTCTATTGCTCTCATTTGTAAGTCGCTTTGGATAAAAGCGTCTGCTAAATGACTAAATGTAAATGTAAATGTCTTTCTGGCAGAACTAAAGTGATTCCAAATCCATACGATTTTATTCCAGAATGCAAATGGAGATATTTTGCAGAACGTCCAAGCTGTTCCTTACAAAAGTGGACATTGATTCAAATGCCTCTAACAATGCATTCATCATGGTATACATTTAATCAGTTCATAAATTTTACATTTAACATGACTTATTGTTGCTAGTGTGATCACACATTAACTCTGTAAAGATCATAAAAGTATAAAACACCATAAAGTCTTCTGAAGCCACATAATATCTTTGTGTGGTGGAACAGCATGAAAATGATGTAATGAGATTGTGACATGCCAGATTGTGCAGATTTGAGAGAATTGAGTGGACTATTTCTTTAAGTACAGTACATTAAAACATCATTACTCTTGGAGATAATAGCATCTTAACGCTCAAATAGTAGAGCATGACACTAGCAACGGCAAGGTCATGTGTTTGATTCTCTGATTAAATGTATATTTTTAAATCTAGTGTAAGTTGCTGTGGACATAAAATGTAGATTCAGTGTGGTTTAAGAGTCTTAACTATACAGTGTCAAATGAACATGTTGATTAATGTCTCTGACCCTTTGTTTTGTCAGAGAAATTAATCTCTAGAGGCATTAGTGTAAATGTCATGAATTCATATCAGTTGAATAAATTGATTTTCGCTTTTTGCTTAATTGATTTTATTAGGTGTGTGCTACGCACTTTAGTGACTATAGATGCTTGTGTGTATGTGTGTGTGAGAGAGTGTATTCACTTTTTTTCCCCCAACACACAGCAGAGAAAGTGTAAGTCATCATGCTCAGCTCAGTTTAGAGAGAGTTGTGATTAAAGCCGGGAATACTGCAGCTGTCAACAAAGGATTTATCTGATAGTATTAATGTGGACAGGAATTGTGGGATGTCAAACCAAACATCTGCACTAGCTATTTTTGAATTACTATACTGTATCCAGGGTTGCCAACTTTTATGGGTTTTATTAGATTTTATGGGGATTGGGGTGTGATTGATTAAGTTTTTTAAATTTCACATTTAAAGAAATCTAGTGTTTGATTATATCTAAATATTTATTAAAATGCAAAGCCTAAAAATAAGTAAGCAGTTATGATTTGCAATACTTTGTTGAGCAACTAGATTAGATACATGTATATTTATTAAAGAGCCATACAGGCACCTGATGGGTAATGGCATTACAAATGAAAATTATTGTTTTTCCAGCTACAAAATGACTCTAATTTGCCTCTTTGAATTGGAATTCTCTATTTTAACCTTAATTACTACACTAATTGTAATATAAATAAGAAAAATATTAGAAGAAAAATATTTTAATAGATAGATAGATAGATAGATAGATAGATAGATAGATAGATAGATAGATAGATAGATAGATAGATAGATAGATAGATAGATAGATAGATAGATAGATAGATAGATAGATAGATAGATAGATAGATAGATAGATAGATAGAACTCTTTCCTTCAAGACTCCTATCTAAACTACAATCATTCTTTCAGCAGTTGATGGATGTATGGATGGATTGATGTTTTATTGGATGGATGGATGGATGGATGGATGGATGTATGGATGGATTGATGTTTTATTGGATGGATGGATGGATGGATGGATGGATGGATGGATGGATGGATGGATGGATGGATGGATGGATGGATGGATGGATGGATGGATGGATAGATAGATAGATAGATAGATAGATAGATAGATAGATAGATAGATAGATAGATAGATAGATAGATAGATAGATAGATAGATAGATAGATAGATAGATAGATAGATAGATAGATAGATAGATAGATAGATAGATAGATAGATAGATAGATAATTCACTTGTAGTAATTGTTGTAAAAATGAACTCTTTCCTTCAAGACTCCTATCTAAACCACAATCATTCTTTCAGCATTTGATGGATGGATGGATGGATTGATGTTTTATTGGATGGATGGGTTTATGGATGGATGGGTTTATGGATGGATGGATGGATTGATGTTTTATTGGATATATGGATGGATGGATGGATGGATGGATGGATGGATGGATGGATGGATGGATGGATGGATAGATAGATAGATAGATAGATAGATAGATAGATAGATAGATAGATAGATAGATAGATAGATAGATAGATAGATAGATAGATAGATAGAACTCTCTCCTTCAAGACTCCTATCTAAACTACAATCATTCTTTCAGCAGTTGATGGATGGATGGATGGATGGATGGATTGATGTTTAATTGGATAGATGGATGGATGGATGGATGGATGGATGGATGGATGGATTGATGTTTTATTGGATGGATGGATGGATGGATGGATGGATAGATAGATAGATAGATAGATAGATAGATAGATAGATAGATAGATAGATAGATCGATCGATAGATCGATAGATCGATAGATAATTCACTTGTAGTAATTGTTGTAAAAATGAACTCTTTCCTTCAAGACTCCTATCTAAACTACAATCATTCTTTCAGCATTTGAGTTGTTTCTTCTCTGTATTTTGAAATTAGTCCAATGGCCACATCATTAATCAGACTGCAGGAATGTGAATCATTTAGATGCTTTTGCTTTGCCCTATAGTGGCAGAGTGTGTTATGCAAGAGACAACTTTAATTGCCTCAGCACACTAATGAGATGTTATTAGCACTGCGCTTTGTTTGTGTTCTTCTAAATAGTCATCCAAACAAGTGTTTGGACAAATGTCCTTTCCCCCGGGATAACCCCGTCCTGGTGACTGCTTTCCTTCCACTTTTGTATCTACTACATACATGCGTGTGTTTAATTACAGACACTCGGAAGTGTGTGTCACCATGTTTGTGTTTCTCAATGAGATAGAGCATACATGTTTGCTGCTGTCATCCGAGGGACAGGAAGTTACACACTTTGTATAGCCTTTTTAAAAATGTTTTTTCACTTAATTTGAGTATCTTTCTAAATAAGCAGCTGGTTATAGAGGCTGATTTAAACTCTCAGGTCCTGAAAAGCAATTTACAGTTGTCATTCTAAATATTTCACTGAAGTAACTGCAAGCCATCCACTTTCACTCCGCTCTGAGCTGTGAGGTTCGGTTGTGTGTCTTTCTTTAGTGTTTGGTTGAATGCATCTGCTGCTGCGGAGCTCACTTGACAGGATTTCAGGTTCCCCACAGCACCGTGTAGAGAAAGAGGGGGGGAGGGGCGGGCGGGGGGAGACGAGAAAGAGGGAGGAAGGAAAGACGAGAAATATGGGACCAATGTGGAATTACTGGCATATTTATGTGATGCTTGTAAGCCGACTCAAGGTTTGCCTCTGGTGCACAGCAGAAAAGAAGAAACTAAAAGCACACACACACATGGCAAGAGCTGTAAATGTAAAAATGATTGTCATACACCTATAAGTGATTGCGAAACTAAACCAAGCAATGTGGTGTATTGTTTATTTTAATATTTTTTCAGACTATATATATATATATATATATATATATATATATATATATATATATATATATATATATATAAATATATATATATATATATATATTAGAGGTGGGCCGTTATCGGCGTTAACATGCTGCGTTAACGTGAGACTCTTATCGGGCGATAAAAAAAATATTGCCGTTAATCTATTCTCAAAGTTGGGTTGGGAGCTGGGTCTATACTACGCAAGCTATTTTAGTGCGGATGTATACCTAGCCGAATTGCACTATAGTAGGGGGCGAGAGAACGAGTCTTCGAACCTGTGTGTATGCCTACTAGTGTTTCCTACTAGATATTTCGCTATGTATCGATACTGAAATATCTGAAACGATACAATACTCATTTTCGACAGTATCGATATCAGCTGCGCTCTCCTCTCCGACCGACAGCGAGTGACACACACCCGCCTCCTCTCATTCAGTCCGTTTAATCCTCTGAACATGAACGGGTGTTCTGCTGGACATCTGTTAGTATTGTTAGTAAATATATATGTATATAATTTTTTTTCTTTTTCGTTTTAGTCATTTTAATACTTCAGCTTAAACTTATTTCTTTCAGTTTGTTCAAAGCAACATTTCTATTTTTTATATTTATAATTTACTATTTATATTTTATTTTATTTCAGGTTTATTTCAATTACTGAAAACGATTTTAATATTTTTAGATTTAGTTAATACTGATTTCAATAGAGTTTGATGTCAAACAACATGATATTCTAATAAACATAACAAATATTGTGTAGTTCATTTTAATTAGTTTAGTATATTTTATTGATATTTCAGTACTGATGAATGACTATATTGATGCATTTCTTTTCTCCTTACATGATGATTCCATTTGGCCAAAATGAGGCAGCAAAATGTATTGTATTAACTTAAGTTTGAAAATATATAACATGTTAGATACGGTAAAGATAAATACGGTAAAAAAAAAAAAAATTGTATTTGAAATATAATGTAACATTATAAAGGCCTTTTATAATGCAGCTTTTGACCAATTTAATGCATCCTTGTTCATTAAAAAGTATTAATTTCCTAAAAAAATCTCACAAAATTTTTAACAATAGTGTTTATTTTTAAACAATTTTATTGCATGAAAAATGTGACTTTGGCACCTCCAATATTTTTGAACAATGAAGCAAATGAATTAGTGCTTGGAACAGTTAATGAAACCGAAAGATTACACTGGTTCCCAGAAATGTATTGAACATTATAGATTTTTTCGAGCTGATTGTTTAGTAGTCATTCACGAGTTTGTGTGCCCATATAATCTTAGTGAAAGTGGTAAACAGATTTGGCTTGCTGTCTGCTGTAGAGGGTCTCGGAGAGGATATTCAACCCGAGCTCCGATTGCCCCCCTATAACAGGCAAAAATGTACAAAAGGTGGAGCAGGGGAGGAGGAGGGATGCTGCAGGAACTAAAAATGGGAAAAGGTAAGCTGCTGGTTTTATACTTTGGTATTAATTGGAAGATTAGATGGGCGTACTCCTCCCAAAATTACGTTTAATAACTTCACTTATTCTGGATCTGTGAACGAATCGTGAAACGTGACTTATTTGCACCGTGTCAAACAGAAGGGTCATTTAAAATAGACTGGTTTTCCCAAGGACACATAACGCTGGCTAAAGCAGGTCTCTCTCTTTTGCTCTCATTCTGTGAACTTACTCAGACAGAAAGCAGGACAGAGAAGTGAGAGATCACCTAAACTTTAGGATGGATGGATGGATGGAAGATAGATAGATAGATAGATAACGGATGGAAGATAGATAGATAGATAGATAGATAGATAGATAGATAGATAGATAGATAGATAGATAGATAGATAGATAGATAGATAGATAGATAGATAGATAGATAGATAGATAGATAGATAGATAGATAGATAGATAGATAGATAGATAGATAGATAGATAGATAGATAGATAGATAGATAGATCGAGAGACAACGGTTGGATGGGTGGATGGAAGATAGTTAGACAGACAGACAACAGAAAAGAGGATTTGATATTAACAGAACAGTGAGTGACATTTGCTTTGGACACTCAAGGCATCTGCCATTGTGAGCTCAACCAATCAGCATGTTTTCTTCTATTGTTTTTAGGATGAAGGTGGTACAGCCAGTCAAACGGCTGACAAGATAATACGAATCATAGCCATAGTGGGAGAGAACATCTTGAGTATTTCGGCAGTTGCTAAGAAACTCGTTGAGTCACTGCAGAGAGTTTGGGTACATGATGGGCGCTGTGAATAGGAGAGACATCATGACTGACTGTTAGTAGGCGGCGTTTGTTATTTGCTCCTCCCACCCAATGAGGGAGGTATGGAATATGGATCTGTCAAAAAGGTTGATGTGTCACTTGAAGAAAGAGGGTTTTGTGGTTTCTAACATATTAGTGAGCTCCCTAGAGTACCTTTTAAGGCGTCGTAGGCAATAAGTAAATGGTATAAGTTCATACAATACGCTTTGCTGCCTTGTAAGATTCCTTATTTTGGCCAAATGGAATCATCATGTAAGGAAGCGATCCCAGAATTCCTTGCGACAATTAAGCTCAGAAAAGAAATGCATCAATATAGTCATTCATCAGTGCTGAAAAATCAATAAAATATACAAAACTAATTAAAACGAACTACACAATATTTTCATGTTCATTAGAATATCATGTTGTTTGACATATGCTAGCATCAAACTCTATTGAAATCAGTATTAACTAAATTTAGAAATATTAAAAATCGTTTTCAGTAATTCAAATAACCCTGAAATAAAATAAAATATATATAGTGATTTAGTGAATCAAAAAAAAAAAAAAACTAAAATAAGACATGTTGCTTTGAACAAACTGAAATAAATACGTTTAAGCTGAAGTATTAAAATGACAAAAACTAAAATAAAAATGGAAATAACAAAAGCTAATAAAAGTGACAAGCAGATAACAACTTTACAGCAGAAAAAAACATGTTTACAGTCTGGTACAAATTGTGGTTTTGGTCTATATAGCAAATTTTGCCCTTCATGACAACTGTGAGAGGGGTGAATTATTTTAAAACTCATTCTTTTACATTATATAAAGCCTTAAAGCTCTGCATAATTAAGGGCGTGGCCACTTTGAGTGGCAGGTGGATTGTCGTTTGTCTGCTGTCTGTTAGTCATCACGTCACCTCAGCTCCGCCCATGTCCCGCCTCTTTGCCCATTTTCAGTTATCCGGGAGTGACGCGCAGTGACGCGCTACCAAGATGGCAACGGCCAGCTCGACCCGACTTTACGCTTGAAAGCTGCTCATCAGAATTCTATGGGTGACGTCACGGACACTACGTCCATATTTTCTTTACAGTCTATGGTTATTGCCTATGGAAAACATCAAAATCCGTCATTGAGTCACTGGATCTCCATTTGTTCCAGGGTTTCAGTCTTTTATGTTATATAAAACACATTGTGATGTGCACATACCCTGACATATTATAATAAAAAGTACATTAAAGCAAATTCTTTTGTGCTGTTATCTTCCGTTGCTTCGCTCTGAAGTGAATGAAAATGACCCACAGGATGAGAGAGGGAGAGAATTTCCTGTTCTTGACCTAGTGAGCAACTGAGCATGCTCTGTTCTTCTCTGTGGCATAAAGATTAATTCAGCCGTCCAGTATCTATGGACACGCTCAATTCAATAACATTAAAAGCTTCTTTGTCTTTTTGCCCCATTCACTTATTTAACATTAATATATTTATACTTCTCCTTCCTAGATAAAGATGCCCTGGGATATTACAGAGACCAGTGTGCTGTCCATCCCGCACTTTATTTTCGTCTATGGGACATTAATCTAAAAGGGTTTGTAAGCTATTGCAGGACAGAATAGCTTAAGGATCTGAACCTGATAGAATGATCACATTATTCCCTTATCAATCTGCATTACCCGGAGAGAAATTACATAACACACAATCACAAGCTGCTGTTTTCTTTAAAGAAATGTGCTTCATTAAATCCATTATTATAATCTGATCACACCGGCGGTCTAATGATCAACCACACACACAAAGACGTGTTGTCAGATTAACGTTGAAACCCCAGCTCAAAAAAATCCTATCTCTAATCCAGATCGAGCCTGTAGATTCTATTTTTTTTTTTTTTGCAGGGATTTTGCCCAGCACGGAATGTAGGCCTGATCTAATGGGAGTGTTGGAATGCAGACATACTCCTGGATTTTACCTCTCATTTTCATCAGTCTTTATTGCTGGTTGGCATGGTTTTGGATCCATATTTGGAAACTGCTGTACAATATTGATGTTATCCAGCTGGTGGTGTATTTACAGCCGGGGCAGGAGTCAGATGTTGTTTGTATTTGACAGAGAGAAAAATTAAGCTTACCCAATAATATGTCCTTTAGAACAATGTTTTTAAAAATGCACAGACCATCAAGGTTAACTATCCCGGAGTGTCTATTTACACCAAGTGCAAATAGCGTGCCTTGTTGGCAAGTGATATTCGCACTAGCTCCGCCTAACAATGCCCGTTTGGGAAAAACAGGATTAAAAAAATAACAGGCATTTTTCAATGTTTTCAGTGGCGTAGTCAGTAAAGCACAAGGCTTAATGATCTAGGTTTTGACCATATACTGTTAAAAAATATGGACGTAGTGTCCGTGACGTCACCCATAGGATTCTGAAGAGCAGTTTTGAAGCGTAAAGTAGGGTCAAGCTGGCCGTTGCCATCTTGGCAGCACATCACCGCGCGCCACTCCCGGATAATAGAAAAAGGCGGGGCGTGGGTGGAGCTGAAGTGATGCGATGACTAACAGACGGCAGATAAATGGCTATCCACCTGTCACTCTAAGTGGCCACGCCTTTAGTTATGCAGAACTTTAAGGCTTTATATAATGTAAAAGAATGAGTTATAAAAAAATTCACCCCCCTCACAGTTGTCATGAAGGGCAAAATTATCCGTATAGACCAAAACCACAATTTGGACCAGACTGTAAACATGTTTTTTTTTCTGCTGTAAAGTTGGGCATTTTAACATGGGGCTCAATGAGATTCTGCTCCCTTTTGGAGCCTGTCCCTACTGGCCAGACGATGAATTGCAGTTTAAGTCACTTCCGTATTGGCTTCAAGTGAAACTGCGGGAGGTTGCAGCTTGGTTTTGACACGATCGACCCGGGTTCGAATCCGCCTTTTGCTGAGCTCACTCTTATCTCTTGTCCTATCACATATCACATCAGAAAGGCATTTTCCCTTCAATAAAAATTAAGAAAATGTTCTAAAAATGGAAATAAAGTGCCTAACGAAATGTTTAACAATAATAATTATTTACTGGGTAGGGTTAGGGGTAGGTGTAGGGAGGGCTTTTATTGTCCCATTAAGGCAGCATCCATTTAATATAATCCAAACTTCACAGTCTATTCATCATCAAACTAAATTTGCAGTCAACCAAATAGAAAAAAAATCATTTGGCTCAATTTATACTGTCTGTTGTATACAATTGTGACTACTGCTCTACAGTGCAGTGTTATTCCAAACACGTTTTTTGCTCATGTGAATGTTGTTTTAGACTGGGACATGAGTCATACAAAGCATTGTTACCATAATAAATAGTCTAGCATCCAAATGCGAATATAGAAATATTTGGATTTGTGCAGAATGATAAAGGAACAACTAAATCGCCTAAATCAATATAGTTTGAAGGCTAATGAATGGCACTATAATTTATTTTTGTTTTACATTTATATTTTTCATTCTTGTTATGAATTTCGTTACATTTAAAGGATTTGTTGTGGAAACAGCCTAAAATAGCTACATGTTGATAATGTTTATAAACATTTAGTTTTTACCAGTATTTTGAGTAAAATGCGACTGACACAGTGTGATTTACCTGTTTTTTTTTTTTTTCTCTCAACAACTTAAGTCTTACCCAGTGCATACTCAGGTACGACTCAGTGTGACAAAGGCACATATAGGCTATATAAGTTATCTAATGTGGATAAAGGCATATTTTGTACACATCACTATACAACACATGTCCTTATTAGGAGAAAATATATGTCGTTTTAAAGAGAACAAATGTTGTTTTAACGACATAAACATCTCGTTGTTACACCATAATTGAGTGGAAAAAAATTATATATGTGGCAGCAATGCGTCACCGTAAATTATCCTTGGTTATATTGGCCATTTTTTTGCTAACAGTAACTTATAAGTGTGCGTGATTTGGAACACTATACTGTACATAGGCAGCAACTACATAATTCTACAAATAGTGCTCCTTATGTGAACTGCACAAGTGGGACTGGCAAATCTAAAAATGCAATATTATGACTATAAAGTATACATAGCACATGCAAATATTGGCCATTTTAATGTCATTTATATTTTTCTAAATACTTTTCAGTACTGAACTAAATATAAAGTAGTTATAACGCTAAAACTCCTTTGTTGTGTAAATGAATGGCCAAAACACATAGAACGTTTTCTGTTTTCAGTTGTCTACTGTCTAACATTGAATAATCTTATTTAATTATATTAGCTTAATAATATTAGCAATAACGTTCAGAGTTTGAGTTTCGTTTTTCATGGACTATTAGGTATTTTCTTGTTTTCCTGTGTTTAGTGCCTGTTTCCTTTGTTCCCATTTTCCCGCCACTTGTTTGTTTCTATGGTTACAGATTATGTTCACCCGCACCTCTTCCTTATCTCCTGAGAATTTAAGCCCAGAATTCATAGTCTGGTATTGTCTTTGTGTTACACAAGCTGCTCTTTGTTGCTCCTGTGGGTTGCTTTCTGGGTTGTTGTGTGTATTTTGATTAAAAGCCTGCTGCAAATATCTTCGTCTTCTCTTCGTTGTCTGAATGTGACACTGCCTGCCCTTTGGAACAGCCTTCTTTTTAGGAGCGCAGTTGCCAAATGCTCATGTTGCCAAATGCTTATGTAGGCAGCAAACTAACAGTTTTGTTTCTTCCGTGTACACTACTGTTCAAACTTTGGCATCAGAAAGATTTTTTTAAAAAGCAAATTAACTGTTTTATTCAGCAAGGACACATTAGATTTATCAACAGTGACAGTAAAGACATTTAGAGGGACCTATCATGCACCCGTCGCAATGCAAGTCCAGACGTGATGTAAGTGTTTTTTGCTAGTTTCCGCCCAAAGCAGTTATCATTTTCACATCCTGCGCCACGTTGTTTAAATAGCAAATGCACTCGTGCCCTAGACTGGGTAAACCCAGCCTGATCTGCCGGCGATTTGATTTCCTGTACATTCATTTCTACTGCTTCTTTTACACTTTTGCGGGAACCAATCACAGACTGGCTTATCCACCTGGCGCGCTATTGGCAGGTTTAACACAATGATGGATAGAGAAGCAATGGGTCGTTGCCGTTGATCACGCCTCTTGTGGTCTGATTGGTTGAAGGACTATCCAATTGTGTACAGAGTCATTTAATTTATGCTCGTATATCACGCCTCTTGTGCAGTAGAAAATACAGAGCAGACTCCCCAGACCAATGTTCAATCTTAAATTGAGCTTGGTCTGGTGATAGCCAGACAACTCATGCCCATCTGTTTGCTGGTCTGAAAACGATGTGTGTTCAGGCGCATTGTTGGTGCGTTGCTATTTTGAGGTGCAGTATTTTTTGTGTTATTTAAAGGGTGCATTAGTAATATGTGCCTATAGGCGCATACACTCTGCTTAATACACACACACAAGGACGTGCAGCAGCACACAAACATTTTTAAATATTAAAAATAAAAGGATTCCTTTCTGGAGAAGTGTTCAGTCTTTCCGCTCGCAAATTCCGCCATGTAAATTGCGAATCCGCCATGGTGCAAGCACAACTGGCTTTTAAAGGGAATGGGAGATGAGAGGTTTATTGCACGTTACGCCCAAAACACACCCATGACTCATTAAAAGACTAGGTTCAACTCTTTTAAACTAGCAAAAGTGGATTCGGACACGACCTAAGTGAACCTGCGCCATGCGCTTCAGACCACGCGCTCAGACCATGTGCTTAGATCGTTAAAATAGGGCCCAGAATATTTCAAACAATTTCTATTTCT
The DNA here is from genome assembly GCA_023566225.1 of Romanogobio albipinnatus. Classification (NCBI taxonomy): domain Eukaryota; kingdom Metazoa; phylum Chordata; class Actinopteri; order Cypriniformes; family Gobionidae; genus Romanogobio; species Romanogobio albipinnatus. The sequence continues at coordinate 38,671,214 of CM042255.1, read as the reverse complement.
AACAAATGCTGTTCTTTTGAACTTTCTTTGTTCTTTTTGAACTAATTCATCAGCGAATCCTATGTAATGTATCACCGTTTCCACCAAAATAGTAAGCAGCACAACTGTTAATAATAAGAAATGTTTCTTGAGCACCAAAATCAACATATCAAAATGATTTCTGAAGGATCATGTGACACTGAAGACTGGAGTAATGGCTGATGTACGCTGTACAATGCAGTAAGAGAGGAAGAAAAATGCAATAGTAGGAATATTCAGTGCAGTAACGAACAGACTGTGAATGAGGGGAGATGTGAATTATTCATATCATTAAGCCATCCAGGATCCTGCAGAGTTAACCGTGAACTAGAGTGGGATTAGTCTGATGTCACACACACACACACACACACACACACACACACACACACACACACACACACACACACACACACACACACACACACACACACACACACACACACACACACACACATGTAAGTACTGACAAAAAAAGAGGCCAAAACTGAGAAAGCAAGGCAATTTAAGACCAGGGAGACAAAATGGAAATAGAGAGTCTCATTCTGGCGTCTCACAACCCTTTGCGCTGATTTACTGCTCTAGTCAATTATGTGCCTGGACTCCAGAAATGCATTTGTGCAGCCAACTGCAAAATATTCAAGTGCTCTGTAATTAGTGAGTGATGTCTGCCATTGATTTAACGGTATAAACAAAGCACATTACGGCTCTTCCCAGCGAGAGCTCCGGCTATTATGTAGGTTTGAGGGATTTGAAGTGTCTTGCATTTTTTTTGGTGTCTTCTATGATCTTCTGAAAGGATTCTGTTAGAGTTAATAGAAGTTCATCATTTAAGTTCATTAAGTGTTTCATTTCTGGCCCAGATGGTTCTCCAAAGATTTATTATGAGCAATAAAAATAAGACATACAGTGAATGTATAGAAGTACAACCTTAAAGTGAATATTACTGCTCAAATATTCTTGGATGAATTTGATGTGAAATATAGTTCATATTGAGAACATGATTTTTTGGTATCTTGGCAAATGCGCGCACACACAGTTTGAGACATAGTTGAGATGTCTTATGAAACTGTGAGTTGTTGTCTTTCCTCAGAAGAAAAGTATGAGAGAAACTTATCCAAAAGTGTCCATTTGCTCTCCATTTAATCGTATTGCTGTCAAGGGGCAATAATTGGAATAATAATGATTTTTTTTTCTATCCTATATTGCCAGTCAGCAATGTCTGTTTTTAACTTTGTCAGCGTGTTTGAGGGAAAAATTAATGTAGGAAAAAATGTATGCTTGTGTGTGTGTGTGTGTGTGTGTGTGTGTGTGTGTGTTTGTGTGGAGTGTGTAAGAACTAAAGTTTGACTGCAGAACTGCTGAATAATCCAGAAGAAGGTTGAAAATACGTCCCATTAAGTCAGAAAAGCTGAGGTGTTAAATGAAACTGTCAGCACTCAACAGTCGGCAGGTTTGATTCGCTCCCTGCTCGCCTTTTACCTCAGAACAAGCGCAAATAAGAGACAAATAAAAACTTTTTTCAAATGACATTTTAAGGCATAATTTATATAAGTTATCCTTTATAGACAACGTGATAGGAAAATGTATCTTATTTACTTAAAAAATGTCGCTGGTCTTACTGTGCATGATTTATCACTGTATTCAAAAAAAAAAATGTTTTCATAATGTCTAATATAAAAATGTATTTGTATTTTCGTTTCTACTGATGTAACTGAGGCGGTATAGGCAGGGAAAATAATATTTGCCACTAATTTTCAGTTTCACCTAAATACGTCATATTACGGAAGTTTATTGCTCCCTTGTGGCCCACAGCTCTGCTCTGGTGAACTAGAATATGGTTTTACTGCATCTGTCTTATGATTTCAGTCAGTTTTGTCTAAAATGCTCATCTGATACCAAAGCTTTGGTCTCTTTTAGAGGAAGATATACTAGATAAGACCTTCTTTGAACTGCTGCTTATGGAGAATGTTGAGATTTTGCCTGCAGGAATTTTCTTAATTCAGTTTGTCGCATTTTCAGATTTGCTCTTTTCTGGCCTTTCCACCTTCATTTGTCATCATTAATGCTACCTAGACAATTAATTAAGCTTGAGTAAATATAAATATATATATATATATATATTTTTTTTTAATACAGATTCTTGCCCATGTAAAACTTGGCAATTAGCTTTTTTTTTTCTCCGAATATATTATCAGTTTAGTTTTAGTAATTTTGTTATATGATTTTGTCATTTTTATTGCTATTTAAAGCTGCAGTCTGTAACTTTTTTTGGTTAAAAACTATCCAAAATAAATTTCTGAGCAAATTTGAGGAAAATAGTACATTTGAGAAACCTTTCGTCTTTGCGTCATGTCTGTATACATAAAGGAGGAGTCTGGCTACTCTGCTAAATCATGCGAGGATTCTGCAGGTGGCGGATCATTTATAGCCTTTTTTCAGAGCAGCTGGAATAATTAATTTATAATTAATTTAATTTAATTATGTCACAGCCGTTGAGCTCGGTAAGGCCGCAGTTTCCTCTTAATCTCTAACCGTTTCTTATCCTAATCTCCATATCACTTTCAAATATAGCATATCCGATATAAAAATTAAAAAAAAATTCAGTTTATTTATGTTTTTTACATTTAATGAAAATTATAATAGTTTTATAGCCTGGATGCCAGACGAATTTAGCCCCGCCCACAACATTTGAATTCGGGAAATTCGGTCTGGAATTGATCCGTTGTGGAGCAACTATGCCCGAACAGGAGCTGTTCGGACCAATGAAATTGTCAGGGTGGGCTTTATACGATGATGGACAGAGCACTTGGGTTGAATTTGTTCTAATCCTAAACGGAGAACTTGTTCGTATATGCATTCACCTTTACTATTTCTCTCAAAAGTGATGACCGTGTTGGTAAGTACTCCGTGTGTGAATGCCTGTTATTTACATTGCTTCTTCTGATCTCTTATATTGGGCACTTTTTGCACTTAAATTGGCTTATTCTTACTGTTGACATTGAAAATGATGCATGTGTTTTTCTGAGGGATTGCCGTTTTGACAGTTTCCACCTGGACATATAGTCATATTTGCTAATTATTTTTAATGTATTTGCCCTGTTTTGATCCGATTCTTTTTTACAACACCGGCAAAGATCGTTTACACTCATCTTCTTATTCTACTTCTTCCAGCGTGTGTGCAGTTGAGTTCTGTTGACAACTAACGTTATGCGTTGCTCCGTTGCTCTGATTGGTTGTAGGTCTATCCAATTGAGGTCTTTCCTGGTTCGGATGAAACACGCCCCATAATCACAGCCCAACGGAGCAGTATCAGACTCATATTCTGACTCGAATTGAGTATGACGACGTTAGGCTAATAGTTTTAGTTAACAATAACAAGATTGAACTTTTGCTATGTAGTTGCTAGGTAGATACTTTCCAGCCCACCCTCAAGTCTTCCAAATCCTCAAGTCATGGTCCATCCTTCAATGTATGTCAATGGGATTTACAGTCTTCCGTTTAAGGGGGCGTTTACACGGCACCGTTTTCAACTAAAAACTGGAATACTTAATACAGTGTTTTTAATCGTTTTTGCGGTTCAGTGTTTTGACGTTGTTGTTGTCGGTACGCTAAAAACGCAAAGGAGACACATTTTCATTTTTATTATAATGTTGTTGTGTAAACTTACCCTTACAGTCCAGCAGGTGAAAGTCATTCACTTAGAATAGAAATACCAAGCCATGTAACAGCATGCTAAATGTGATTATTTAAGTTGCATAGACATAAACATATGGTAATGTATTAGATTTCTAGCAGACAGGAGTTTGTTGTGTTTGTGTGACAACATGGCCGCCCTATATCATTATATGCATGCTCTGAAACATAAACAGCACAGGCAGCAGCAAGGACATCTGTCTTCTTTTTCAAGCTGATGTTGTTCTACGGTATCTGCCGCCCACACACAAGATACCTGCCAGCGGTGTCAGGGAAGACAGCTCCCAGTCCTGCCGACAGGGCCCAGATTGGCTCCCGGTGAGCAGAAATGTTTTATGACCTGCTACTTCCCCTGAGTAAATCAGCCTCACTGCCATTGACAGCCTCTCAAAATCATACAGTGAGGAAAATAAGTATTTGAACACCCTGCAAGTTCTCCCACTTAGAAATCATGGAGGGTTCTGAAATTGTCATCGTAGGTGCATGTCCACTGTGAGAGACATAATCTAAAAAAATCCAGAAATCACAATGTATGATTTTTTAACTATTTATTTGTATGATACAGCTGCAAATAAGTATTTGAACACCTGAGAAAATCAATGTTAATATTTGGTACAGTAGCCTTTGTTTGCAATTACAGAGGTCAAACGTTTCCTGTAGTTTTTCACCAGGTTTGCACACACTGCAGGAGGGATTTTGGCCCACTTCTCCACACAGATCTTCACTAGATCAGTCAGGTTTCTGGCCTGTCGCTGAAAAAGACAGAGTTTGAGCTCCCTCCAAAGATTCTCTATTGGGTTTACGTCTGGAGACTGGCTAGGCCACGCCAGAACCTCTCATCTGACCATATGAATTTCTCCCATGACTCCTTTGGATCATCCAAATGGTCATTGGCAAACTTAAGACGGGCTTTGACATGTGCTGGTTTAAGCAGGGGAACCTTCCGTGCCATGCATGATTTCAAACCATGACGTCTTAGTGTATTACCAACAGTAACCTTGGAAACGGTGGTCCCAGCTCTTTTCAGGTCATTGACCAGCTCCTCCCGTGTAGTTCTGGGATGATCTCTCACCTTTCTTAGGATCATTGAGACCCCACGAGGTGAGATCTTGCATGGAGCCCCAGTCTGAGGGAGATTGACAGTCATGTTTAGCTTCTTCCATTTTCTAATGATTGCTCTAACAGTGGACCTTTTTTCACCAAGCTGCTTGGCAATTTCCCCGTAGCCCTTTCCAGCCTTGTGGAGGTGTACAATTTTGTCTCTAGTGTCTTTGGACAGCTCTTTGGTCTTGGCCATGTTAGTAGTTGTATTCTTACTGATTGTATGGGGTGGACACGTGTCTTAATGCAGCTAACGACCTCAAACAGGTGCATCTAATTTAGGATAATAAATGGATTGGAGGTGGACATTTTAAAGGCAGACTAACAGGTCTTTGAGGGTCAGAATTCTAGCTGATAGACAGGTGTTCAAATACTTATTTGCAGCTGTATCATACAAATAAATAGTTAAAAAAATCATATATTGTGATTTCTGGATTTTTTTTTTTGATTATGTCTCTCACAGTGGACATCCAACTACGATGACAATTTCAGAAGTGGGAGAACTTGCAAAATAGCAGGGTGTTCAAATACTTATTTTCCTCACTGTATAAGAACACACAATGTGACGTAGAGCAGAAACCATCCTGCTGTTCTGTGGTTTTCAGGACAATGTTACAGTGCCTATTCTCATGGTCTTGTCAAGGGTTAAAATGTGGGATTTTGAGGCACTGTAAATCTGTAATTTGATTGTGTGTATTTTTCATACACCCGTAGGGAGTTTATGCATCACTCTGGTTTTGGTTGTCATGGTAATTTTGTAAGATAATAAGTCTGGAGATTTGATTTTGGTATTACGGTGGGCAAAACACAAATGTGACAGGGACCTCTTGACCCCTGTGCGTCTGAGATAATTTCCTGTTGTGTTTTGTTTTTAAGCTGGATGTATTATCAGAGGCAGGTCAGATAGCCAGTAGTTCAGGTTTTTACTTAACTTGCCAACATTTTATTAAAATTTTTTCCATAATTTTATCGATTTTCTTGATTTCTAATTTCCAATAATAACTGAAAATTATACGATTGTATGATGTGTTGTAATTGTAACCTAAAAGCTAATAAAGGTTAATTCAAAATATTAATAAATTCTATAATAGTATATAAATACATATTTTAAAAAGTAATTTATTCCTTTTATATATGATCTATCTTGAATGAGTTGAATGAAGGCATGAAAAGGTGGGCTTTGCACAGGAAAGCATCACTCCGAATGTAAAATCTAGTTTCATATACAAATGAATCTGGGATTATTCATTTAAACAAAATTTTATCTTCAATTCTAATTTTGGAGGTTTTACATTTTGGAGTGATTTACCTTTAAATTGAAGTGAAAATGTAATCCTGGCTAAATTAAATATTAAACAGAAATCTCTGTAATTAAAGGTCATCCATAATTATCCTTGCCATTCTCCCGGCCAAAAAATCTCTTCTCCATCTGCTCTCTTGTTTTATCCCATACCCCTCCCTATAAGAGCAATATTTCCTCTTTCCTCTGATATCTCATAATATCAGGAGAATTTAGCTTTCCCCAGACAACATATTCCTACCAAACCTATGATGATTGACAGATAGAGTGATTGAATAATATTAAAATCCGAGACATAAGCCAGACATGATGTATCTGACATTAAAGGGGAGAGGTTGAGTATCTGTTTTTATCCCTCTCGTTATTATCATATCCAGCTTCAATTTCATGGATTATTTTATGTGCTGTCTTTCTCACCTCTCTTTGCATATTTATGAAGGTTATGCGCATATCTTATCAGAATCTAATGCTACTCGTTAATATACCGGGGAACACTAACGATTTGACGGTGGCTGTAACAAAAAAAGCACAGTTGAGGTGTATGATGGTAAATATAGCATATCTGCTTCTCAGGATCTCAAAAAATAGACATATAGTAGCCTATATATTCATATTTCGAATGAGCTTTTATTTTTATATTTTCAGTTTAGAAGTACACTGCATTTGCACTGTTGTTTAACAACATACCAAATGTTCAGATGATAAAACATCTTTCCAGATAAACTAAAAAAGTTGTTGTGAGTTATGAAAATTACGAACTCTAGGACATTTATTCAGTGCTTTCCATTATAAAGACTGTAAGCCTATCACTCACAGCCTCCCTTTCATCTGTTAAATTCAATATGGCGAATAACCTGACTAAAGTCTACTTTAATTTAAGTTTGAGGCTTTTTGTGTTGTTGTAATATATCTTCATTGAGTCATTAAATCTGAAAGCAGAATCATTTTTTCTTGTACTGGAGGGCTGACACAGCTTTAGGCCTGAAACAAGTAGCCTATGTGGATGCAGATGTTTCTAGCTAGTTACGAAAGCTCTACTTTGTTAGCATAGCATAGCTTAACCTTGTTTACATTTGAAGTTAACTCTATCACCCCCTTGAGGTTTGTTATTGCCACACTAGTGCAAGAAAAAATTAAATGTATCAAGGTCCAGAATTAATAATGAAAATACTTCAAGTGTGTAAGACAGTAAATTCCCTGCTGAAAACAACAACAACAACAACAACAACAGCAACAACAACAAAACCCCCAGCTAAAACCTATATGCTGGTTGGCTGGTAAGGCCAGCTACATCCAGCTTAAACCATCTAAAACCAGCCAGACTGGATTTAGCTGTTTCCAGCAGGGTTGTCCTCTTAGTTGCTAATTGTACACCTAGCACTGCATAGCATGGTTTAGCCTCTGCAAAGCTAATGGATGGATGTAGCACAGCATAATGTTGGACATGCTAGCATTAGCGCTCTGCGCCACATTAACAACATCACTTTAGCATAGATCCCTCTGACAGATCATCAGTGTTAATTGACCTGAAAGCTCTAGACAAAACAGACTAATTAATCAATGTTCTCCATTCAGGAAACTGAGTCGAAGAAGAGACAAAGAGTACGAAACAGGGATGGAGTTTCAGTGATGTACACTTTCCATCTGTCGGGTCTCAGGGGTGATGATTCATTGTAGCTCTGAAATCACCTGTCTGTTCTTCTCAATATGGCTGGCGTGTACTAAAGGTTTCACACGCTGTCCACACGCTGTCCAGACACAAAATTAGTCTCTGGTGCGCACCACCTGAGTGAACAACAGATTTCTGCATAATAGCAGCACACACAGCTTCTAGGGTATGACGTATAGGGCCTATACAATTCAGTGATTAAAATATTTCAACTGGTAGAGATTTTGCTGTATCACTGATACCACTTTACGGCTATTTGAGTTGTATTTATAATATAGTACTGTTTTGAGACATGTTTTTATCTCTTAAAAGATTTATCTCTGACTTTTTTGTATTATTATATATACCTTTTAGTTTGTGTCCATTAACAAAAAAACAAAAAACAAGAGGTTTTGGGGTTTAATTTTCATTGTTATTTTCATGGTTAAATATATTAGCATTAAAAAATATGGGTTTGGTAAGATTTTTTTATGTTTTAGAAGTCTTTTTAATATGCTCACCAATGATGCATTCATTTGATCAAAAATACAGTAAAACATTAATATTTTTTCTATTTTGATATATTTGAAAATACTATTTATTCCTATGAGCAAAGCTGAATTTTCAGCATCATTCAGTGCCATCTTCAGAAATCATTCAAATATGCTGATTTACAGTTTTTATTATTGATTATAATTGTATTATAGAAACCATAATAATAATAAAAATAAAAAAATCCAGGATTCTTGGATGAATAAAAAGTTATTTTGTAACTAGAAATCTTTTGTAACATCATAAAAGTCTTTACAGTAACTTTGGATCAGTGTAATTTGTGCTAAACAGTAAATATAAGTAAAAGTTAATAAATAATAATATAAACATATATAAGTTAATATAAGTAGAAATCTTACTGAGCACAAACTCAGTTCACACACACACACACACACACACACACACACACACACACACACACACACACACACACACACACACACACACACACACACACACACACACACACACACACACACACACACACACACACACACACACACACATATATATATAGCGAGGAAAATACGTATTTGAACACCCTGCTATTTTGGAAGTTCTCCCACTTAGAAATCATGGAGGGGTCTGAAATTGTCATCGTAGGTGCATGTCCACTGTGAGAGACATAATCTAAAAAAAAAAATCCAGAAATCACAATATATGATTTTTTAACTATTTATTTGTATGATACAGCTGCAAATAAGTATTTGAACACCTGAGAAAATCAATGTTAATATTTGGTACAGTAGCCTTTGTTTGCAATTACAGAGGTCAAACGTTTCCTGTAGTTTTTCACCAGGTTTGCACACACTGCAGGAGGGATTTTGGCCCACTCCTCCACACAGATCTTCTCTAGGTCAGTCAGGTTTCTGGCCTGTCGCTGAAAAAGACAGAGTTTGAGCTCCCTCCAAAGATTCTCTATTGGGTTTACGTCTGGAGACTGGCTAGGCCACGCCAGAACCTCTCATCTGACCACATGACTTTCTTCCATGACTCCTCTGGATCATCCAAATGGTCATTGGCAAACTTAAGACGGGCCTTGACATGTGCTGGTTTAAGCAGGGGAACCTTCCGTGCCATGCATGATTTCAAACCATGACGTCTTAGTGTATTACCAACAGTTTCCTTGGAAACGGTGGTCCCAGCTATTTTCAGGTCATTGACCAGCTCCTCACGTGTAGTTCTGGGATGATCTCTCACCTTTCTTAGGATCATTGAGACCCCACGATGTGAGATCTTGCATGGAGCCCCAGTCCGAGGGAGATTGACAGTCATGTTTAGCTTCTTCCATTTTCTAATGATTGCTCCAACAGTGGACCTTTTTTCACCAAGCTGCTTGGCAATTTCCCCGTAGCCCTTTCCAGCCTTGTGGAGGTGTACAATTTTGTCTCTAGTGTCTTTGGACAGCTCTTTGGTCTTGGCCATGTTAGTAGTTGGATTCTTACTGATTGTATGGGGTGGACAGGTGTCTTTATACAGCTAACGACCTCAAACAGGTGCATCTAATTTAGTATAATAAATGGAGTGGAGGTGGACATTTTAAAGGCAGACTAACAGGTCTTTGAGGGTCAGAATTCTAGCTGATAGACAGGTGTTCAAATACTTATTTGCAGCTGTATCATACAAATAAATAGTTAAAAAATCATATATTGTGATTTCTGGATTTTTTTTTTAGATTATGTCTCTCACAGTGGACATGCACCTACGATGACAATTTCAGACCCCTCCATAATTTCCAAGTGGGAGAACTTCCAAAATAGCAGGGTGTTCAAATACTTATTTTCCTCACTGTATATATACACACACGTACACATATACACACGTACACATATACATAAATACACACACATATATACAGTATATATATATATATATATATATATATATATATATATATATATATATATATATATATATATATATATATACACACACACACACACATCACCCTGTTGACAGGCTTGAAGATCGACTTTATTAAATATCTTGTGCACCCTAACCAAATCAATATAGGTCTGTCAATACCTCGAGAGGGCTTACCCACAATCCAGTATTATTAAACTCATCCGATCTGTTCTGTATTATCCCGAGGTTGGATGCTTGATCCACAATAGGAAGACTTTGTGTGCATCCGTCTAGCTCGGGTTCTAATCTCCAGGCATCAGTTTTATTACCATGTGTGCCCTTTTTAGACCCTTGGGAAGGCAGATTTCCTGCTCTCTGCTTGCGTCCTGTTGTCTGTTAATGTCATATTTGCACTCAGTAATTCATCACTTTCTTATCAAGGTTCTTCATCGGTTCTTGGTCTCATTCATCACGCCTGACCTTGCCATATCCTCCTCTTTATAGATACTATTTCTGTGCAGCTCTGTGCAGAGTGTGTATACGTGTATCCCAGCTTACAATCAATAATGTCTAATTTAAGAGGATCATGTGAAATACTGAATGTTGCTATGGAGACTATAAAACCAGTAGCTATTGATTTGATGCCACACTAAATACCACACCAAACTAGTAGCTATTGATTTGATGCCACACTAAATACCACACAAAACTCCTAATAAGACAGGAGTTTTGAGAATAATAAACATCTATAATTGGATGGATTTGCTTTTCTATTTAAGTAAATTTTCTCCTATAAAACACTGTCCAATCATTAGTGGCATTTGCTAAGTCTAGCATCACTGTTATTATTGAAAAAAAGAGGGCCGGATATAAGGAACAGAATATGCAAAAGCTCGTTTGACATGGGCTAGTAATCAACACCTTTGCAGTACCCTAGCAACAACCCAGAACACCCTAGCAACCGTATGAGAATGTGCTAAAAACCCCTCTAGCATCATTGCAGCACGATTAGCATGTGCTAGCACCATAGCTAGATTTTTGTTCATATTTTGTTCTGTAAAAATCACAAACACGTCCTTGTTGTTCTCTGTTTTTGTTCCTTTGGTGAGAGTGTTGATGTGGTGTGATTTTATTTTAGCATTCATAGCTGGTGCTGCTGTAAACACAACCTTTCAGCCGAAGGTGTTGAGAAGCATAGATTGGCACTTTTCTCTCTCTGGTCTGGTATCTATTTCTTTTTTTTCCTATTGTAGCATTCACTTTTTACAATCCAGTCAATTCCCGATGGATAAAATGTTTTTCTCATATTTTCAAATATCTTGTTTCACTAAAATATGTCAGTTTACAGAAGTAAAATGTGACTTTAAACCTGCTGAAGTAAATATTGGAGTAACATGATTAAAGAGGACCTATTATGCCCTTTTGTTTTTGGGGTCTATTGAATAGATTTCATGCTTGAATGTTTAAACACCAAAATCTACATTAGATTTTACATTATTGCAGCACCTCTCTGTCCAGGCTGTCAGTAACACTATGTTCAAAACCGCCCCCATTTGCTGCAATATCCACCATTTGAGGGGACAGCCATTTGTCCGAAAGTGGACATTATTGAGTGCACTCATTCAATCCCACAATGCACCGCAATAACGAGTGTACAACCCAGTTTCTCTTGAAGCCAATACGGAAGTGACTTAAACTGCAATTCATCGACTGGTCGCTAGGGACAGGCTCCAAAAGGGAGCAGAATCTCATTGAGCCCCATGTTAAAATTCCCAACTTTACAGCAGAAAAAAACATGTTTACAGTCTGGTACAAATTGTGGTTTTGGTCTTTAAAGCAAATTTTGCCCTTCATGACAACTGTGAGGGGGGTGAATTTTTTCTCATTCTTTTACATTATATAAAGCCTTAAAGTTCTACATAAATAAGGGCGTGGCCACTTTGAGTGGCAGGTGGATTGTCGTTTGTCTGCTGTCTGTTAGTCATCGCGTCACCTCAGCTCCACCCATGTCCCGACTCTTTGCCCATTTTCATTTATGGCCAGCTCGACCCGACTTTACGCTTCAAAACTGCTCTTCAGAATCCTATGGGTGACGTCACGGACACTACGTCCATATTTTTTACAGTCTATGGTCCTGTCCCAAATGGCACACTTCATGTGCACTTTCGGTCTAGTGGACTTACCGCTGCGTGCGCGTGTCTGTTAAGTCCACGAGACCGCAGGGTGTCCCATTTGTCATTTTAGGTCTGAGAAGTACTTCTGCCGAGCACGCACTGGTGCGAGCTATGCAGCGGACTTCTTCCCAACAGTCAAAGCAGCATTACGTTGTGAAAGTGCGGACTCAGAGGAAGACCGTGAGGGTTTAGGGTGCCATTTGGGACAGGGCCTATGTGTACAACCAATGTATGCTCAGCAGCTAGAGAATACCCATAATGCACCGTGAGAGTTTCCATTTCCAAACCATTGGTCAAATGTGGCTACAGTGTAATATCATACAGGTAAATTCCTTTTTAATTGATTATTAAATTGTTTGATTAAGGTTCATACATAGGTCCCTATCAGTCAGTCATGTGCGACGTTACGACTTTTCCAGAGTTCAAAATGAATCTTTTCATCTTACTACTGGAGTTGCCAGTTTGCTAAGTATCAAATAATTATTAAACAGCAAGCACAAACTATGCAAAAGTGGCAGCCCTTCCGGCACACTCAGTGTCCGAATTCACTCCCTCGTTTTGTCCCTCTAGTGAACTATATTAGTGGACTAATATAGAAAATAGTGAATGAGTGTATAGGGGGTGATTTCGGAGACTCTTTTTAGTTCCTGTCTCTGTGAAGCCCTTCTTTTCAAAAAGTGCTCTGATTGGTAGACTGGACAAGTGTGTTGTGATTGGTCAATATCTCCAAGCACATATGGGTAATGTCATGCTCCTTACCATAATTGCAAGTTTCACACTACTAACGTAGCTCAACCAGGCCTAATCCCTTTTATTTTGCATATGCTTTAGGCAGGAATGATTTAAAGGTGCACTGTGTAAATTTTAGCGGCATATACCCCTCCCCTTTGAAGCACATAGAGAAGCTACGCTGGCCGACACAGGACAACGATGTGGTCATCTGAGACGGCAGAGAGTAACTAGCGCTGTGTAGAGCAGTTTGTCCATTTAGGGCTACTGTAGAAACATGGCAGCGCTAAATGGCGATTTCACAGTAAGGAGACCCGCGGTGTATGTAGATAGAAATGGCACATTCTAAGGTAATAAAACATAATGGTACATTAAGTAAGGTCTTTATACACCACTGAAAACAAAGTTATGTATATTATATTGCATTTCTGTCAATAGATCCTTATAAATACTACACAGTGTACATGTGTTTTCTGAAAACTGGCAGATAGGGGGAGGATTTAAGAGTGTTATTTATTTTTTCTGTTCTGTTTGGTGCTGTTAGTGGTGTTGACAATTGCTTACAGTAACCTCTCAATATCTCAAGAGTTTGTATCTCACTGTGAGTGATAAAAATCTGTGCCTTCAGAAATCTTCAGGATGTTCTCCCCGACGGCTGTGCGTCTCCTTTTGAAATAGTTAATTTGTTTAAAAGTATTGGTTTGCTGCCATGGTAACAGACTGTCGGAGTGTTTGAATCAATGCTTTCAGTATAAAGGAACAGTAAGGCCGCGTGTCCACAAAAGCGTTTTTAGCCAGATGAAAACGCTTGGCGTTCTGCTGAAAATGTCTCGCTGTGGTCGCTAGAGAGCGTTTTGGCAGGGCAGCTTTTTTTTTTTTCAGTTGAGACTCTTTGCTTGTTATGATACGGAATATCCGCGGAAGTGTTACTAGTATCTCATTTCACAGATAGTTTGTTTCTGTATTGATTCTATATAAAAATCCTGGTACAATGTAAAGTATTTGCTTTGGCTCTTGCTTTAAATAATTTTGTTCAGTTATTATACTGCTTGTTTTCATCTGTTGATGATGTACACGCAGAATTGGTCGGTGTTGTATTTGTCCCGCCCCTCCTCCACTCTGATTGGACAGCTGGGTGAAAAGTGACAGTGATGAGCACTGCGCTTTGCTCAAAGTTGAACATTCTTCAACTCTCGGCGACCAGTAAAAAACGCTGAGCGCTCAGCGCTTGAGCGTGAAATACTTGCTCAGCGCCTCGTTACGCTCATGCCGTTCTAAAAAACGCTTTGGTGGACACACGGCCTTACTAAACTAATGAGGACACGACTTGATAATCGTGAGATTCATTATTCATGACTGCTACACCAATATATAAAATGTTTTTACTCTACGGAGGAATTGAAATATTTTTAAAAAGCATGTTGTTTTGATTAAAAGAGGCAAGTGGCAATTTCTAAATCTGTAAAAGACAGTTTCAGCTGCAGCAGTAAAATAATCACTCATTTGATGCTGGATGTGTTTATGAGAAGCTTTCTGTATTGATCAGAGGTTTACACATCTGCACTGTTATTAGACCAACTCCAGACAGCAATTCATGAAGGAAAACAGTAATTAAGAAGCAGAACCCGCAAATTACTGAACCAGGAGCTATTTAAGATCTCTCTCTCTCTCTCTCTCTCTAAGATGTCTCCCTCTCTCTTCTCTCTGGGTCATACTCTCCATCATATTGACTCATTTTAATCAATAATATTAAGGTTATCATCATGAAGCTGCAGCAGCAGTGCAGATTCAGCAGCCGCTGTGGAAAGGAAATGAAAGCAGTGCTGTTAATGTCAGTCATTTTACAAACACACATGTGCTGTAGGCAGTGCTCATGCCATTTACACACACAGCTGTAAGCTGCCACTCAAAACCAGCAAGAACATCACCTCAAGTGCTAGGCTTCACTGACACATCCTAACCAGCATCTATGAATATGTGTTGAAGGCACAGCCATTTATGGTATTTTGACGGAGCCCATTATTTTTGAGCTCTTTGCGAGTTAATGTGTAGTTTCTCGGTAGAAAGCAAACGTGTTTGCGTTGGAACGCAGTTTCTCAGGGTGACGCAAAACATTTGCAAGACAATGCAAAAGCATTGACAAATATTTTTCCCATCATCTAATTGTCCTTTTAGGGGCTCTGTATATTTTAGATATATAGGCTACATTATATTTTATTATTAGATTAATAATAAATTTATTATTAGATTTTTAATGGCCGGGGCAACAAAGAAGGGTAATGAAGGGATGTTTTTTTAATGAAGTGTCATGCTCACTAAGGCTGCATTTATTTGATACAGTAAAACAGCAGTATTGTGATTTTTTTTTGTATTGAATCATTTTTTACAGCTTTTTGACATGTTTGTTCTCATTGATATTGTAAAAGGGATAATTCACCCAAAAATGAAAATTAGCCCATGATTTACTCACCCTCAAGTCTTCCTAAGTGTATATGACATTCTTCTTTCAGTCGAATAAAATCGGAGTTATATTAAAA
Organism: Romanogobio albipinnatus; assembly: GCA_023566225.1. Classification (NCBI taxonomy): domain Eukaryota; kingdom Metazoa; phylum Chordata; class Actinopteri; order Cypriniformes; family Gobionidae; genus Romanogobio; species Romanogobio albipinnatus. The sequence continues at coordinate 38,655,617 of CM042255.1, read as the reverse complement.
AAGTCCAGGCTAATCCAAGCTTTATAATAGCAGGAATTTGTTGTTCTGTTTTTGAAGTCCATAAAACGCATCTGTCCGTCAAATAACGTGCTCCACACGGCTCCGGGAGGTTAATAAAGGCCTTCTGAAGCGAATCGATGCGTTTGTGTAAGAAAAATATCCATATTTAAAACTTTAAAGTAAAGTTTCGGCCGATCGCCTTCCGTATTCAATTTATGGGAAAAGTGTTGAAAGTGCCTCTGCCGATCAAAGGCTTCCGTTACCAGGTATGCTCGTCAGACGTCACGAACGCATCTTGAATTGCGAGAAGGCACTTTCAACACTTTTCCACGGAAGCCGATCGGCTGGAACTTCACTTTATAAAGATTTAAATATGGATATTTTTCTTACACAAGCGCATCAATTCGCTTTAGAAGGCCTTTATTAACCCCCCAGAGCAGTGTGGAGCACGTTATTTGACGGACAGATGCATTTTCTATGGACTATAAAAACAGAGCAACAGTCACTGCTATTATAAAGCTTGGAAGAGCCAGGACTTTTTTTATATGACTCTGATTGTGTTCGTCTGAAAAAAGAAAGTCATATACACCTAGTATGACTTAAGGGTGAGTAAATCATGGGCTAATTTTCATTTCTGGGTGAACTATCCCTTTAATTGAAGCTTACTGTATTATGTAGAGTATTATAAGAGAAAGAGATCGAGCGAGCGATTGAGTGAGATATGGCATTTTCCTTCAGTTCAGTGAACTTCAGTCCTATGTTCGTAATAAAAAATCTGTGTCCGCAAAACCGTTAAGGGCTTTTCCGTGTCCTGACCAATGCCGGGGGGGTTCTGTTGTTAGAGAGTTGTGTTTTTGATTCATTTCTTTTCAGTGATAAAACGGTAAGTTCTTGTTGTGTGATAGGCTGCAATAGTAAGTCTCATTACAGAAAGGGTCAAAAACTAAACTACGGGGAAAGGTTTTTTAGCTTTCCCACTTTGAAGAAAGGACATGGACATCATATAGCAGACGTAACAATGCGTCAAATGGCTTGGGTTGCAGTGGTGCGACGAAGAGGCAACCTCCCGCAATACGGAAGTGACTTAAACTGCAATTCATCGACTGGCCGCTAGAGACAGGCTCCAGAAGGGAGCAGAATATCATTGAGCCCCATGTTAAAATGCCCAACTTTACAGCAGATTAAAACATGTTTACAGCCTGGTACAAATTGTGGTTTTGGTCTATACGGCTAATTTTGCCCTTCATGACAACTGTGAGGGGGGTGAATTTTTTTATAACTCATTTGTTTACGTTATATAAAGCTTTAAAGTTCTGCATAATTAAGGGCGTGGTCACTTAGAGTGACAGGTGGATAGCCATTTATCTGCCGTCTGTTAGTCATCGCGTCACTTCAGCTCCCCCACGTCCCGCCTTTTTGCCTTTTATCCAGGAGTGGCACGCGATGACGTGCTGCCACGATGGCAACGGCCAGCTCGACCATACTTTGTGCTTCAGAACAGCTCATCAGAATTATATGGGTGACGTCACGGACACTACGTCCATATTTTTTTACAGTCTATGGGTGCGACGCAAAAACATCACCTTTGCAAACATATCTCCGAATGTACTATAATAAAGTACACTATTAAATTCTACATAAATGTATTTACTTCAGTAATGTCAGACAGTTTGTTTCATGATGATGACTTGTTTTATTGGAACATTGTCTCTGTTTTATTGTGGTTTGTGTAATTGATACAATAAAGAACAAAAATGCATTAAAAGGGGGCAACTTAGTATTAAATAATTAAAAATTTGTCCTACTCGCAGCACGTTTAAACTAATCAAGCCATTCTTAATCATTAATGAATTATACAGTTAACATGACGTCATTACCATTACAGCAAGCCCACCTTTGCTGATACAACTGTGTTGTCGCAGTCCTTCAGTCGGAATGTAAATAAATCCTGTACCCTGCCATTGGTGAAATGTCCATGGGCTTCTAGAGATTTATAGTTTTTAAATTGTTCACTGGCATATGCGCTATCATAAACAAGATAGTTGACAATGTCGAGGTATGAGGATGGAGGAGGTAGCAATGTGGGGTCAGTGCTCCAACTTCAGTCAGCTCATATGGATCTATGTTCTGAAAGGATGACAATTTTTCCCTAGCATCTTTATTGAGTTAATCACGGTACGGCTTTTTCTCAGTTTTGCGAGTTATTTATTTGTTATCTCTACTCTTATAATATCTTCAATATGAGTCAGTCTGTTGCGATACCTCAAAAATGGTGCAGCGGTGACACAACAAACCCACGTGACTGACAAAGACCGTTTGCTATTTACGGTGAGGGACTATTTTTTCCAGCGGAAGGAAGGCTTTTAGTGATTTTACTTCATGAAAGTTGCATTGATGCATATTTTTTTGGCTTTAATATTTGTATTGTGTGGTAAGCATTTTATAAAAGCAATAAGGTACTCGAGGCTAGTGCTGTATCCTGAATAAGTCACGGCTGAAGCTGTGCGTCGTGCCTAACAACGCCCTTCAGCCGTGACTTCACGATACAGCGCAACCTCACGTACCTTATTGCTTTTATATAGGCTATATATATATGTTTGTTTTTCTCCCCCCGGAGAGACAGAGGATGCCACTAAAACATATCCTTTGTGCCTGAACAGGCAAATATGAACAATGCAATATTCTAAAATACAATTATAATAAGAACCTCCTGTTCTGCATCGACTTCGTTTTCATCAAGGGAGACTGATGCAGAGGCAATTGCCATTAGATTTTTCTTCATTGCCTCAGACAGATGACTTCTCGTGGCAGTTTTAATTTTGTTCAGGGGTGGGAATTACAGTTACAAGTTACAATAGATCACTCTCAGTGTAATCTGTCAAAATGATGGTTGGCCTTCAGATTTTTTCTGTCACAATCAGTCAATGACAGAAGATCACCATCAAGTTGTTCCACACCTGTACGAGTTTCTTTCTTCTGTTGCACACAAAAGAAGATATTTTAAAGAATGTTAGTAACCAGACAGTTGACGGTAGCCATTGACTTTCATAGTAGGAAAAAAATAAATGGCTACCATCACCTGTCTGGTTACCAACATTCTTTAAAATGTCTTTTTTTGTGTGCAACAGAAGAAAGAAACTCATACAGGTTTGGAACAACTTGAGGGTGAGTAAGTAAAATTTCATTTTTGGGTGAACGTTCCCTTTAACCGAATATATATGCATTTTATTGTTGATGGCCGATGTTTTAATCTGCGATACAAATTCGAGTTTATTATTGGTAATATTGAAATTCCGATATGTTATTTTATATCAATATTATATATTTTTAACATTCACACCAAATGAAATCAGTAATGATAACCAGGAATGAAAAAACTAAACAAAATGACCCACATATTGTGCATGTATATGGATTGATCCCTTTGTTACTGCTTGCGGAGATGAAAACACTAATGAATATTTAATGCTAATCCACAGGGCTTTGGTATCTTTAAAAGGCAGGGTGCACAGCGCAAAGCTCCTCCTCGTCCCTTGGGGAAAAAACAAAACAGGAAACAGGCGGAAGAAATAATCAAACCAAATTAGCATACTGTCTTTGACTCCTGGATGACACTGACTATTCTTGGAAAGCCTGTTCTCCTCAGACACAGAGCTAATGCATAAATCCTCAGTGTGCCGAGAGCCGTTAGATTCACAGGCCAGGGGCTTTGAGACAGAATAAAGATGGTAGACGTGAGAAAAAGAAAAAAAAGTGTTGTTTATCATCTCAGCCTTTTCTCTCTTTTAGCACAAATCCTTATCTGCAACAAAAACCATCTTGAGAAGTGTGGACATTTGGAGATGAAATGATCATTACGGAACAAAGCCCCCTCAATATCAGTTTAGAGAGGGAAAATTCCGACCATTTATCTATTCATTCAGGTTTTGATCTTTTCCTTCTTGTTGTATTCCTGTGTTTCAGGTATTTATGAACAGACGTTTCTTATATAACTGCAGTGCTCCTGTCCTGGATGTGAAGATTGCCTTTTGTCAGGTGTGTGTTCCATACAGGTAAATTAAAAGGTAGAGTATTCATTCACTTCCATTCACTTCCGTCATTCTTATGGATGTGTCATTGTCTAAAACGAATACTGGTGGCAGCATGTCTGGGCCCTTAAGGAAGATGTACAGCTTACACAGAATCAATTCAAGATCATTCCAAGCCATTCAGAGTCATGTTTCCCAAAATGCATTAAGAGCATCTTAATACACTTTAAATATGCATGGAAGTGTTTTCTAAAATCAATGCAGTCATACAGATACATCATTCAGATTAAAAGCACTTAAAGGGAAAAAGAATTCCAAATCATTTACTCACCCTTGTGTCTTGTGACTTTCTTTTTCCGGGAAAGTGACTTTTTTCATCGCAATATTGTTTCACTCTGAAATATAACACAGGAAATATTTTGGAAATAAAATTGGTTGCAGATGCTTTTCCATGTTGACTTTAAAGTTATTTTTTTTTAAAGCCATTATTTATTCAAACTCATCTTGTTTCAAACCCATATCTTTATTTTTTAAATTTCTCCCTTTTTTTGCACTGCATTAACAAAAATTGGTTTGGAATGAAATGAGGGCAAGTAAATTGTGACAGAATTTTCACGTTTTGAGTGTTTCAAATTACAGATGTATATCTTACTTAAATTTAGGGTTCTAGATTGACTGACTTGAGTCAAGAGTCAAGTGGAAGTGGAAGCACAATGATTCAATACCAGATTACATATCAGAATGCTGTATATTTTCTTGTTAATGATGGTGTTACATAATGAAACTTCTGCTTAATATAAATGTGAAGTACAGTATCTATTCCCAGAGGTACAGTAATCACAGTAGCACAGCAAAACATTCAATGAGTCACCTCTTGGCTTCCTGTCCTTCATTTTTTCATTTGGGCTTTAAAGTATCCTCATCACCTGTCAGAAAAACCTTCGGTGAGACATACAGATCACAGGCCAAGAGGGCAATAGGCGGAGTTGACTAGTGGATAAAGATTTTCTCTGTTAACCATAAGGTTGTAGGTTAAAATCGCAGAAGGGTTGATCCATGAATCAACACTGTGCCCCTGAGCAAGACACTTAACCTCTGTGTCCTCCACAGGGACTGTCACTGTTGGTCACTTCAAATAAATGTGTCTGCTAAATGACTAAATGACAACTGACTCCTCAACCAAGAGTGTTTCATATCCCTAAAAGTGTATCAGCTCGGCTCCAGGCTACTTACTATATGGGGCATGGGAGACTTGACACTCAACTGACTGACAAGCTAACAACACAATACTCTAAATAGCATAAATTCAATGTTGGGTAAAATCAGAGCTGTACGTTAACTTTTTTTGCATATAGCACTGGTGCTACAGAGGTTGAAAGTTTTGTAGCACAGCCCACAAAATTGTAGCACATGTATAAAACGTCTGTTACCATGTCTGAAAAATGCCAAAAAAAGTGCTATACAATACAAATATTTAAGAATAAAAATAATAATTATTATTATCATATTTTACAGAAAACAAACCATTAGAAAGGTCTAAGGTTTTATAATAAAATATTAAATTATGATCAAAAAATGTGTGACTAATGTCTTAATTTTTGTTTTATTTTATCTTATGTATTCACTGAGAAAAAAGTACTGTACACGTCTCTACACCGCAAATCTATCACTGTACTACAGAATATTATAAAATAATATAATTTCTGCCTCATTCTGTGATGTGAAGCCTGTCAGATTACAAAAGTAGGTTATTTCAAACACTCGATTAAATGTTCTCTTTTGTTGGACAACAGGTTTGTAAACGCTTCTCGTCGCATGAAGTTCATTTGTTGCCCTGATTGCACGCATATACGCGAATACACTAGTATCCAAGGTAAATCATCAACACCATCATCCCTTACATGTGTTTTATTGAACTAAATACATTGTAATATGCTAAAACACATATGCAGGTTATGTTTCTTCCTGAACAAATGCGCACCCGAGTCCGTGTTGCTTTCACATTCACGTGAATCGCGGGACAGTTCGAGTGCCACCTCCTTCAGAGTCCCGCACAGAGCCATTGACAGCTTTTATATTAGCAATTTTTCATGCAAACCGTGCCCCTTTTCGAACTATGACTCCATCTCACAGTGCATGCAGAGATAGAGCAGCATTTATTGCGAACCGATCGATCCGCCCTGAACGCTGTGCTTCATCTGCACATATATTTCTTTATTTAAAAATTGAAGCGATTCATAATTTCACAAAGACAAATCTCGATTTTGGTTTAAGTCAAGTCAAGTCAAGTCAACTTTATTTATATAGCGCTTTTAACAATGTAGATTGTTTCAAAGCAGCTTTACAGTGTTAAACAGGAAAATAATGTAGCATAATTTTATTAAGCTGTATAGCCATTTGATGTCATCAGTTTAAAATTCCATTCGGTGACAGTGTGGGCTTTAGATCAATAATTAGATCAGTAATTTAGTTTATATGGTTCATTTAGTTTATTAATTAGATTTATTTCGATATTTAGTTGAAAAATATAGTGTCCCCAACTGAGCACGCCAAGCCAGAGGCAACAGTGGCAAGGAAACCAAACCCCCATCAGGTGACCTAATGGAGAAAAATAAACCTTGGGAGAAACCAGGCTCAGTCGGGGTGCCAGTTCTCCTCTGGCCAATTAACAAACAGCGTGTTATTATTACAATTATTCTGGCCGCTTTACAGGTCAGAGGTCATAATAGATCGGAATATTCGAAGGGCCGGAGGCAACACGCTGGAGACGGGTTTATTGAGGATGATGTTGATTAAATAATTATTCAAGTGCAATTTTCGAATGATCGAAGGCAACACGCTGGAGACGGGTTTATTGCGGATGACATATCGATTTAAGTATTATTTAATTGTAATATTCGAACAATCGGAGTCAACACGCTGGAGACGGGTTTATTGCGGATGACATATCGATTTAAGTATTATTTAATTGTAATATTCGAACAATCGGAGTCATCACGCTGGAGACGGGTTTATTGCGGATGACATATCGATTTAAGTATTATTTAATTGTAATATTCGAACAATCGGAGTCATCACGCTGGAGACGGGTTTATTAAGATGCCGTGTCGATGAGGCAGTCGATGAGGTTTAATTTCAGTCAATCGTGCAGCCATAGATTAACCTCACACGAGCACAAAACAAATTCTCCCTTCACTCAAACGAGCTCTGTCTCACATGCTAAACTGTATCGCACGCGTACTACTGGGGTAAATATATTCATCGCACAGACCGATTTTTTTGTAGTGCGTGCAACATATATGTCGCACTGTACAGCCCTGAAAATAGTAAATTTTTTTGTATTGTGTATGTTTGGCTGGTTACTATATGATGATTGAAATCGCCAAATGGCCTTAAACAATTACAAAAAAAAACTGCAAAAAGTTACGTTTTCTAATACATTCAAAATTTAATTCATTCGCCATCTGCGGGAAACACTTAGCATGTTAGCCAGGGTTCAAAGGGCCAAAGGTGCATAAAATAAAGCACCCAGGCATGCAGACGCTTCTACAAAAATTTGATAGGTTGCCACCTGTGCACTAAGTCCATTTGTGAAATTTCCTCACTACTAAATATTCCACGGTCAACTGTTAGTGGTATTATAACAAAGTGGAAGCAATTGGGAACAACAGTAGCTCAGTCGCGAAGTGGTAGGCCACGTAAAATCACAGAGCGGGGTCAGCGCATGCTGAGGCACACAGTAGAGTCAATAGCTACAGACCTCCAAACTTTGTGTGGCCTTCAGATTAGCTCAAGAAAGAGTGTGTAGAGAGCTTCATGGAATGGGTTTCCATGGCCGAGCAGCAGCATCTAAGCCTTACATCACCAAGTGCAATGCAAAGCGTTGGATGCAGTGGTGTAAAGTACACCGCCACTGGATTCTAGAGCAGTGGAGACGTGTTCTATGGAATGACGAATCACTCTTCTCTGTCTGGCAATCTGATGGACGAGTCTGGGTTTGGCGGTTGCCAGGAAAACCCAAGTGTAAATTTAGGTGGAGGGGGGATTATGGTGTGGGGTTGTTTTTCAGGGGTTGGGCTTGGCCCCTTAGTTCCAGTGAAAGGTACTCTTAATGCTTCAGCATACCAAGACATTTTGGACAATTTCATGCTCCCAACTTTAGCCGCGTTTCCACCGCAGGAACTTTCCCCAGGAACTAGGAACTTTGGGTTTGTGTTTCGACCGCAGGAACCAGGGTCTAAATGAAGTTCCGCGTAAATATTTCCCCCTCTGAACGGCCCTGCTCCCGAGGTAGTACTTTTTCAAAGTTCGGGAACTTTCGGGGGTGGGACTTGGGCGCTGAACATGCTGATTGGTTGAGCTCACGCAGCATTTTATTTCAACAGCATTTTTAAAAGTCTTTTGCGAGGATCGTTGTGCATTCAGCAAATATCAGCCTTGCTCTTTCTGTCTAATGGCACGCGTTCGTCTCAGCCAGCTCACGGTCAATGTCCGTAATAGCTGATAATAACATACTTTGTCTTATTATAAATCTAGCTTTAATCTCTGCTTGAATCTCCTCTATACTTGTTATTGTTGCACATAAATTATTACTGTCTGTCGACTGGGAGGAGCAGTTGCGCCACGCACAGTCCTACATCACCAGACTAATTTGCCTAATCTTCTCGGTACTTTAGACTGCAGTGGAAACGCAGACAGCAGCAGGTCTGTGGGAAAAAAAGTTCCTGTAAAAAAAGTTCCTAGTACAAATTGTTCCGGGTAATTTCGGTGGAAACGGGGCTTTTGTGGGAAAAGTTTAGGGATGGCCCCTTCCTGTTCCAACATGACTGCGCACCAGCGCACAAAGCAAGGTCCATAAAGACATGGATGAGCGAGTTTGGGGTGGAGGAACTTGACCGGCCTGCACAGAATCCTGACCTCAACCTGAAAGAACACCTTTAGGATTAATTAGAGCAGAGACTACGAGCCAGGCCTTCTCGTCCAACATCAGTGTCTGACCTCACAAATGCGCTTCTAGAAGAATGGTCAAAAATTCCCATAAACACACTCCTAAACCTTGTAGAAAACCTTCCCAGAAGAGTTGAATCTGTTATAGCTGCAAAGGGTGGGCCAACTCCATATTAAACCTTACGGATTAAGAATGGGATGTCATTACAATTCATGTGCATGTAAAGGCAGGCATCCCAAAACTTTTGGCAATATAGTCTGATGTGTGTTTCAGAGTAAAAGCACAGCACTGTGTTCATTTTCAGTTTCAGATTTTTTTAAATAATAATTGAATATATAAATGTATAAATCACATGCCTGCTCTTCGAGTTTTTGCCTTAAAATGCCATCTAGGCTGCTCACTGGGTTTTGGAACAGAACAAATTTCACCACAATAATGAAACCAAACCATTCTATGCGCCCTATAAACTGATATGTTTCAATAAAAGGCAGCAATTACCGCAAATCTTAGCTCATTAGGTTCAAATTAGCCCAGTCAGTTTAATAGGTGGGCACTGCAGTGAGGGTGACTCCCATGATGAAGATATACTTTATGAAGCACGCACACACACACACACATATATATATATTTATTTATATATGCATATTGCTGTCTCTCTCTCTCTCTCTCTCTCTCTCTCTCTCTCTCTCTCTCTCACTAATTACCATTTAAGCTTGTGAAATTATGTGGACAGCTTCCTCCCTTGGTATACCCAAAATATATTCACTATGTGACAGTTAGTACAATCGATTACACAGTTGGCCCTTGTGCCGTCGCTGGCATGAGCTCCAGAACGAAGAGACCCCTGATAACCTTGATAGTGTGATTTAATATAGACTGATATCTGAGATCTTCAGCCAAGCACAGATAAGATACTCTCTCTAGTAGCAAAACTAAAATGTCTAGATGTTGTGCGCTTGTACCCTGCTAACAAAAATGTTCTCTGAACGTTTTGCTAGTGTTGCCATTAGGTTATGAAAACGTTATTTCTGAATGTCCTCTTTTCTTGGTTATACAATTGTTAAGGAAATATTCCATTTGATCATTTTAGAAACATTTTGGAAATGTTACTTTTGAACGTTTTGAACTATCAACAACAGGACACGTTCATTTTAATTCATGAAATACAACCCATAGGAGCATTTACTAAAGTTGTGCCCCTATCAACAACAGGACACGTTCATTTTAATTCATGAAATACAACCCATAGGAGCATTTACTAAAGTTGCGCCCCTATCGACAACAGGACACGTTCATTTTAATTCATGAAATACAACCCATAGGAGCATTTACTAAAGTTGCGCCCCTATCGACAACAGGACACATTCATTTTAATTCATGAAATACAACCCATAGGAGTGTTTACTAAAGTTGCGCCCCTATCGACAACAGGACACGTTCATTTTAATTCATGAAATACAACCCATAGGAGCATTTACTAAAGTTGCGGCCCTATCGACAACAGGACACGTTCATTTTAATTCATGAAATACAACCCATAGGAGTGTTTACTAAAGTTGCGCCCCTATCGACAACAGGACACGTTCATTTTAATTCATGAAATACAACCCATAGGAGCGTTTACTAAAGTTGCGCCCCTATCGACAACAGGACACTTTCATTTTAATTCATGAAATACAATCCATAGGAGCGTTTACTAAAGTTGCGCCCGATCAACAACAGGACACGTTCATTTTAATTCATGAAATACAATCCATAGGAGCATTTACTTAAGTTGCGCCCCTATCGACAACAGGACACATTCATTTTAATTCATGAAATACAACCCATAGGAGTGTTTACTAAAGTTGCGCCCGATCAACAACAGGACACGTTCATTTTATTTCATGAAATACAACCCATAGGAGCGTTTACTAAAGTTGCGCCCGATCAACAACAGGACACGTTCATTTTATTTCATGAAATACAATCCATAGGAGCATTTACTTAAGTTGCGCCCCTATCGACAACAGGACACATTCATTTTAATTCATGAAATACAACCCATAGGAGTGTTTACTAAAGTTGCGCCCGATCAACAACAGGACACGTTCATTTTATTTCATGAAATACAACCCATAGGAGCGTTTACTAAAGTTGCGCCCGATCAACAACAGGACACGTTCATTTTATTTCATGAAATACAACCCATAGGAGCGTTTACTAAAGTTGCGCCCGATCAACAACAGGACACGTTCATTTTATTTCATGAAATACAATCCATAGGAGCATTTACTTAAGTTGCGCCCCTATCGACAACAGGACACATTCATTTTAATTCATGAAATACAACCCATAGGAGTGTTTACTAAAGTTGCGCCCGATCAACAACAGGACACGTTCATTTTATTTCATGAAATACAACCCATAGGAGCGTTTACTAAAGTTGCGCCCGATCAACAACAGGACACGTTCATTTTATTTCATGAAATACAACCCATAGGAGTGTTTACTAAAGTTGCGCCCCTATCGACAACAGGACACTTTCATTTTAATTCATGAAATACAATCCATAGGAGCATTTACTTAAGTTGCGCCCGATCAACAACAGGACACGTTCATTTTATTTCATGAAATACAACCCATAGGAGCGTTTACTAAAGTTGCGCCCGATCAACAACAGGACACGTTCATTTTATTTCATGAAATACAACCCATAGGAGTGTTTACTAAAGTTGCGCCCCTATCGACAACAGGACACTTTCATTTTAATTCATGAAATACAATCCATAGGAGCGTTTACTAAAGTTGCGCCCGATCAACAACAGGACACGTTCATTTTAATTCATGAAATACAATCCATAGGAGCATTTACTTAAGTTGCGCCCCTATCGACAACAGGACACATTCATTTTAATTCATGAAATACAACCCATAGGAGTGTTTACTAAAGTTGCGCCCGATCAACAACAGGACACGTTCATTTTATTTCATGAAATACAACCCATAGGAGCGTTTACTAAAGTTGCGCCCGATCAACAACAGGACACGTTCATTTTATTTCATGAAATACAACCCATAGGAGTGTTTACTAAAGTTGCGCCCCTATCGACAACAGGACACTTTCATTTTAATTCATGAAATACGACCCATAGGAGCGTTTACTAAAGTTGCGCCCCTATCGACAACAGGACACTTTCATTTTAATTCATGAAATACGACCCATAGGAGCGTTTACTAAAGTTGCGCCCCTATCGACAACAGGACACTTTCATTTTAATTCATGAAATACGACCCATAGGAGCGTTTACTAAAGTTGCGCCCGATCAACAACAGGACACGTTCATTTTAATTCATGAAATACAACCCATAGGAGCGTTTACTAAAGTTGCGCCCCTATCGACAACAGGACACTTTCATTTTAATTCATGAAATACAACCCATAGGAGCGTTTACTAAAGTTGCGCCCCTATCGACAACAGGACACTTTCATTTTAATTCATGAAATACAACCAATAGGAGCGTTTACTAGAGCGTGGTCATTTCATGACGACAGACGTAACACGACACTGTCATTGTTTTTACGCCAGCTAGAGGGCGCATGACTTTAAAATGTAAATAAAGTTCGTAATAAGGTGCTTAAAAAATTACCTATAGAGTCGTTTCTTTTGGAGGACAGTCTGTTTAATTAATATCTCAAGATGAGACATTATGTCTTATTTTAAACTCTTTCACAATTACAATTTGTTGGCTTTCCATGTTTGCTATTCTTATTTATATTTATATGGCCTCTTCTCAAATTGCTTATAGTAATATTTGTAATATTTTTCACTCATTTGTGACCCCTCATTTCATTTCATTATTTTAATTTAGTTGCTTAGTGTGTGGTTTGGCCTAAACATCAAGGTCTACATTGTGTATTTGTCTGCAAATCATTTAAGCAAACTCATCTGTGGATTTACAGCGTCAAATGGGTTTTCATATCATGTGCTGATGAAGAGAATACAAACAGTTTTATCCATACCTCTTCACATTGTTTATATCACTATTGAGGTAAATCATTTGCACAGGTTTTTATGACTCATTTAATAATAGCCTGCAATTGCTTTGGAGCTGCTTATCAACTGTCTAAACCCAAGTTATATGATGTGCGCAGCTCATACATCCATCTTTTTCTCCACACAGGGGTTTGGCAAACAAGTTGATGTTTCTTACATTGCCCAGCATTACAACATGAGCAAAAGCAAAGTGGACAACCAGTTCTACAGCGTGGAAGTAGGAGATTCCACCTTCACGGTTCTCAAACGGTACCAAAATCTAAAGCCCATTGGTTCTGGGGCTCAGGGAATAGTGTGGTGAGTACCCATGGTGCATCACTATGTGTTTTTATCGTGAAATATGTCCTTATGGTTGTCTCAAAGGCTTTGAATTTTAAGAGCGATTTTGGGGGGTGGTTTTTGGCAGGGTGTGATGAATCGCAGTTCCCAGTAGACAGCAGCTAATTTGGATCCGAGTTCAGAAAAGAACCCATCCGTTAATTGCGCTTCACAAAACTCAGACCTTATGATTTTTGCAATGAAAATGGGTGGACTGTGGGTAATCTCGATGAGGCTGGCAGTTTCCCTCCCCCATTCCTCTTTCCTTGCATCTCAGTTTCAGTGACCGCAGTATGTTTGTTGCGGGGAAGGCAGAGAGGCAGGACTGGACTGTTAATGACGTTGTTGATGTGTTCTGGCTGGTTTGCTGGCTGCAGTAATCGTGCCTGCTGGACGGACAACCCTGATCTAATTTAGCTTCCTCTCCTCAGCAGCAGTCACATGATGTAGCATGGCAGCTGTATTAGCCTAACAAACGCCACATCATTCTCCGGAGAGGGAGCGAGAGAGGCAAAAGAAGGACAGTTTGTAAGGACAGGACTGTGCAAAGTCACATGTCTTCCACAGACCCTGATGAAACTGGTTGTGGTTAGGTTACATTGTACAATTTTTTTAAAGCTAAAAGCATAGAAGCTAGTTTGCTGTTTTGTTTTTACTTACAAACTAAGTTTCAGTTGACTTGTTTGAATAGCAAATCTGTGCAAGTATCTGGCAATTTAACATGACAGCCAGTTTACATACAATACACTTTATTTCAAGGTGACATAGTTATGTTACAACATGTAGTTACTATAATAATAACAGCAAATTGTGCATAATTAAAAGTAACTAAGCCTAAACCAAACCCTAACTGTAACTCTATAAGTACACGTAGTTAAATTCATATTACTCAGTACTTATTTGAAGGCACAATATGTAAGATTTTTGGATCACAATATCCAAAAACCACGTGTTATATTTTGTTGACTATATCCCAAATGTTTCCATGTTCCATGTAAATAAGCAATTTTAACCAAGACACGGACCATCGCCTATCAAAGAAATTATACCCACGTTACCCTCGACACCAAAAACGCTTTAATATATTATGCGCTTCTATTAGACAAGGACGCAACTCTTTGGAGACATTTATAGACACAAAACTGTTTATTGTACAGTAATACAGCATTTTCTCCGTCATACAATGTTTCAAAATTAATTGCATGCCATTTAAAAAAACACAAGCCATCCAGCTTTTATTAAAGGTGCACTATGTAAAAAAAATTCAGTAAAATATCCAAAAACCACTAGGCCAGTATTATATGTTTTGTTCAGTTGAGTACTTACAATATCCCAAATGTTTCCAACTATTTGTAAATCATGAGAAATTGCTATTTTAACTAAGGAACCGGGACGTGTGAGGGAGTCGCCTGTCGATTGCGTCATATCCGCGTTACGCTCAGTATCCAGTTTTATTTTACAGAAACGCTTAACTCTTACTACAGTGACAAGTGTCATAGCAGCCGCTGAGTGAACGCACAGAGTAACGTCATAACATTATTTTCAACACACTCGCCGGCGCCATTTCCGGTTTTCCGGTCATGAGTATGAGATAACGCAGCTCTGTTTATCATATTAGACACATCCGAGTGTGTTGATGATGTGATGACGTTACTCTGTGCGTTCACTCAGCGGCTGCTATGACACTTGTTCACACTGCAGTGAGAGTAAAGCGTTTCTGCAGAAACCGGAAACCAAGGGTAGGCAGATATGACGCAATCGACAGGCGACTCCATCACACGTCCTGGTTCCTTGGTTAAAATAGCAATTTCTCACGATTTACAAGTAGTTGGAAACATTTGGGATATTGTAAATACTCAACTGAACAAAATATATAACACTAGCCTAGTGGTTTATGTTACTCAAAAAATGTTACATAGTGCACCTTTAAAATAAAGTGTAACCAAAAGTGCTAGTAAATTTCACTAACAATCTATAAATAACACATTGAATTATGAATTTTTGAAGTATTTCAAAAGACAAATAGTATTTTCTTGTAAACATACTCCAATAATCTTTGCTTTATTTACAACTTGAATTTTTTTGCAGTGACAATTTGAATTTAGAATATAATTTCTATACTATAATTTTCTATTATTGACAAATGTAGTTTTGATAACGTTTGCAACATTTCTACAAAAATACAATACCGAAAAAAGTATTGGGATAAAAGTTTGGGATTAATACGATTCTGCTCACCAAGTCTTCATTAATTTGATCAGAAATACAGTAAACACAGTAATATTGTGAAATATTATTACAATTTAAAATATTTGTTTCTATTTTTAATATATTTTCAAATGTAGTATACAGTATTCATGGGATGACATGGCTGAATTTTCATTCTAATGCTGATCTGGTACTCAAGAAACATTTCTTATTATCAATGTTGAAAACAGTTCATGATAATGGAGCTGCAAATCAGCATATTAGAATGATTTCTGACACTGAAGACTGAAGTAATGATGCTGAAAATTCAGCTTTGTCAGTATACAGGAATCAATTACATTAGAAAATGTAGAAAAATAGAAAACAGTTTTTTAAATTGTAATAATATTTCACAATATTCATCAAATAAATGCAGCAATGGTGAGCACGAGAGACTTATTTCAAAGTAGTGTATGTATTTATTTTCATTGAACAAACCAAACATTTGTCAAATGATTGTGTACGTTTGTTAGGTTATCGCAAAGTTTTCATGGCATAGTTTAGCTGGCTGGATCTGCGGAGTTATTAAACGGATCCATTATATCATTCGCGGTCCATGTTGGAAAGCTACATACTGAATATTTAGATGACGCAGTGCTGCTTTCCTCAGAGTAATAGAGCTATGAGCATCTGGCATCGTGCTGCTGCTGCTAAAGGTCTGCTCGCTAATAATTTATCATATCACACACACACACACACACACCAATTTCCTGACTGTGTATGCCAACAGAAAATGAGATTCTACCCCTTGCAGGAGTCTCTCCTATATTGCATTTTGGGTAAAAAAGTGTGTGAGAAGAAAGTAAATGTATAAGTACATACATTTAGAAAAACAAACAGCATGCTCAACAACATTATGAACAAATGCAACGTATCACACTTTGTTTTGAATTAGGCAATTTTTCAAGAATCAAAGAGATGCTGTCAGACTCTATGGGGATTTTTGGGCCCAAATAATGGAAGAAAGCAATGTTTTTTCCTCATTTTTGTGTTTCACTGAGGGTAGCTTTAGTACTCGCTATTTTATGAGCAATCTGTCGTTGGGATATTGATTATTCAGGAAATCAAGTGGAAAAGTGTCGTCAAAGTGAGGGTTTGAGATGGCATACTACAATTTTTTTTATTAACATTTACTGTATTGTTGCATATTGTATACTATTTGTTATGTATGTACTACCCAAAAGTCTGGGGTCAGTGAGGCATTTATAATATCACAAAAGATTTCCATATCAAATAGATGCTTTTCTTTTTAACTTTCTATTCATTAAAGAATGCTGGGAAATAATGCATCACATTTTACACAGAAATATCAAGCTGCACAACTGTTTTCAACATTGATAAAACGAAGAAATGTTTCTTGAGAAAATTCCGGAGAAAATTCAGCCTTGCCATCACAGGAATAAATTACATTTTTAAATATTCAACACTTTTTTCTGTATTTTTTTTTATCAGACAAATGCAGTTATGGTGTGCATGAGAATTTTTTAAATCATACCGACTCAAATATTTTGAACAGTAGAGTACACGCTAGAGCACTAGTACTGATTTCTGATTATTTAACACCCTGACCCTCTCATATTAAAAATGCCTTTATTATTAATGCCTAGCATATATGACAAGAACAATCTCAGGCACAAAGGCTGTCATTTATGAAAGAAAAATAATGAGAGCGCAAACAAGTTGATAGGACAGTTCTGAGCCGAACTCTTGAACAGCTGGCAGAGGGGCTGAACATAGTGATGAACTTAGTGTCGAGTTAATTACACTAGGCTGTGTTTAATTTCGCCAGGCTGTCACGAAACTCCACTATATGGCTGTCAGCGGCTTTGTCATCTTTTCCACTTCTTCTCCACACAGAGTTCTTCAGTGTTGGGTTTGGGGCATGAGATGTTTTGTGCTTTGATTATAGTGATTCAAAACGGTCTTTAATGCATTTCCTTGAAATTTTAGTGTTCCAAAAACGCTGGAAGGTTTTAAAACCTGCAAAAACAGCCGTCACAAACATGTAACCAATCCCGTCAACAGGTGGGGCAGGGCTTATGACGATGAATTGCATGTGTTTCTCCACTGGCTTTCTGATTTCAAAGCGTTCCTAAGGATACTGATATTTAGAAGGCAGCTTTTTGACTCTGAGATGGTGAACGGGAACATGGTTTGTGTAACATTAGTAACTCATTATTAGCTGTTTGATAACGTAGTCAAGCCTAATCATATCCATTACTGTTATGCGTTGTGGAGAGTGATAAAACACATTACCATTCTGATACACAGACTTGTAGACGAGCCTGTGTGAATCGCTTTTCTTCTTCTTCTGAATCAGTTTTTGGTTCAAACGTACAGGTGCTGGTCATATAATTAGAATATCATCAAAAAGTTGATTTATTTCATCAATTCCATTCAAAAAGTGAAACTTGTATATTATATTCATCCATTACACACAGACTGATATATTTTAAATGTTTCTTTCTTTTAATTTTGATGATTATAACCAAGGAAAATCCCAAATTCAGTATCTCAGAAAATTAGAATAATACTTAAGACCAATACAAAGAAAGGATTTTTAGAATTCTTGGCCAACTGAAAAGTATGAACATGAAAAGTATGAGCATGTCCAGTACTCAATACTTAGTAGGGGGTCCTTTTGCCTGAATTACTGCAGCACTGAATGGCACTGCTCAGGTGTTATGAGAGCCCAGGTTGCTCTGATAGTGGCCTTCATCTCTTCTGCATATCGCATCTTCGTCTTCACAATAAAGGTCAGGCGAGTTTGCTGGCCAATTAAGAACAGGTATACCATGGTCCTTAAACCAGGTACTGGTTGCTTTGGCACTGTGTGGAGGTGCCAAATCCTGTTGGAGAATGAAATCTGCATCTCCATAAAGTTGGTCAGCAGCAGGAAGCATGAAGTGCTCTAAAACGTCCTGGTATACGGCTGCGTTGACCTTGGACCTCAGAAAACACAGTGGACCAACACCAGCAGATGACATGGCACCCCAAACCATCACTGACTGTAGAAACTTTACACTGGACCTCAAGAAACGTGGATTGTGTGCCTCTCCTCTCTTCATCCAGACTCTGGGACCCTGATTTCCAAAGGAAATGCAAAATTTACTTTCATCAGAGAACATAACTTTGGACCAGTCCAGTCCTTTTCGTCTTTAGCCCAGACGAGACGCTTCTGATGCTGTCTGTTGTTCAAGAGTGGCTTGACACAAGGAATGCGACAGCTGAAACCCATGTCTTGCATACGTCTGTGCGTAGTGGTTCTTGAAGCACTGACTCCAGCTCCAGTCCACTCTTTGTGAATCTCACCCACATTTTTGAATGGGTTTTGTTTCGCAATCCTCTCCAGGGTGCGGTTATCCCTATTGCTTGTACACTTTTTTCTACCACATCTTTTCCTTCTCTTCGCCTCTCTATTAATGTGCTTAGACACAGAGCTCTGTGAACAGCCAGCCTCTTTTGCAATGACCTTTTGTGCCTTGCCCTCCTTGTGCAAGGTGTCAATGGTCGTCTTTTGGACAACTGTCAAGTCAGCAGTCTTCCCCATGATTGTGTAGCCTACAGAACTAGACTGAGAGACCATTTAAAGGCCTTTGCAGGTGTTTTGAGTTAATTAGCTGATTAGAGTGTGGCACCAGGTGTCTTCAATATTGAACCTTTTCACAATATTCTAATTTTCTGAGATACTGAATTTGGGATTTTCCTTAGTTGTCTGTTATAATCATCAAAATTAAAAGAAATAAACATTTGAAATGTATCAGTCTGTGTGTAATGAATGAATATAATATACAAGTTTCACTTTTTGAATGGATTTAGTGAAATAAATCAACTTTCTGATGATATTCTAATAATATGACCAGCACCTGTATATGGCTGAAATAAACTACCGAGTGGATCAGGTAGTCCGAGCTGGTGTTATTAAGTGGAGGCGGGGAATTTGCATATTCATGCGTATACTAAATGAGGCAAGGGTGTAGAGTTACATTCAAGCTATTTTAAGGCATGAAGAAATTATTTTCACAGGGGGGAAAATTACATGTAATTTTGATTATCAAAGATGAGTTTTAAATGATACAATTATTGACTGCAGGGGGACTTTAATAGTTTTTGCAGAGAAATAAAATTATGTCATTTACTCATCCTCAAGATTTTCAGCAAATAATGATTTAAATTTCAGTTTTTCATACATATATATTATATGGTTTTGAGGACAAGTCATATGAACTTAAGCTGTTTTGTGACTTTTTTTGGAGCTTATCTATATGAAATACCGATTTATCATTTTCGTTACATTGCAGTTTTGACACTAAGGGCCCTATTTTAACGATCTAAGAATCCACTTTTGCTAGTTTAATGACAGAAAAAACGGTCTGCACGGCACATGATCTAAGGCCTAGTCCACACATACACGGGTATTTTTATAACCAGAGTTTTTCCTCCTCTGTTTTAAAAAACAATCGCGTCCACACAAGCACGGTTTAAAAAAAATCTCTGTCCACATGAAAATGAAAAACCACGCTATGATTGGCTGCCTGATTTCCACATGGGTCCTATCCACGGCACCGATGCACTGAGGGATGCCATGGGCTCAGTGAAACCCTTCTACAAGTTTACTTAGTGACAGGTGTATATACACAGGGGCAGGGCCCAAGTGGACTGAAGCTTCACACACTTGCCTTACTATTTTGTATTATTGCATTCTGGCGCCTCTGTTTGGCAATACAATGAGATAACTGCGCATGTATCTGTATACCTGTGATAAGCGCTGTTAGCAGAGTTATTAAAAGCTACGTCCGCCATTGCATGGACTCCACTCATGTAAACAAAAGCAATAACGGCGCACAATCTGACGTCAAACAAAGGAGAGAATGCCGCACACTTCGACTTAACAAGCCGAAATCTCTGTTTTCACCATCTACTACACGATACCGCTGCAACCGGAGTTTCTAAAAATCTTCACCCTGGCCGGATTTCTCAAAAAAGTCTGGTTTCAGTAACCGGATACTGCGTTTGCGTGTGGACAAACAGCCAAACCGTATATTTTAAAATACCTGTGTTCGTGGAGACAGGGCCTTAATGAGTCATGGGTGTGTTTTGGGCATAACGTGGAATAAACCAATCAGAGTCTCATCTCCCATTCCCTTTAAAAGTCAGTTGCGCTTACATCATGGCAGACTCGCCATTTACATGGAGGAATTTTATGTTTTCGGTTTCAGTTGCCTCAAAATAGCAACGCGACAATGCGGCTGAATACACCTCGTTTTCAGACCAGCACGCCCATGGGCAAACAGATGGCGCGAGTGCATTTGTTATTTAAACCACGTGGCGCTGGACGTGAAAATGATAACTGCGTCGGAATGAAACTAGTTGCACCTGGCGTCACATTGCACCGGGTGTATGATAGGGCCCTCAGTTTTGACAAAACATTTTTAAAAAAAAATTATTTCTTACAATTCACGAGTTCACACTTACATATCATTTATAGAGAGTAAATTTAAATGCGTATTTGGCGTGCTGTCCGGGGGGAGGGCTTCGAGCTCGGAATTTGGCCCGAACCCAGAGTAGAGTACCCAGTGTATGTAAGTGGTTAGAACTTAAAGTGTGGAGAAGGGGTGGTGGAGGGATGCTGATAAACTGTCAATAGCAGAGGTAGGACTGCTGCGTATATATACCTCTTATTGTTGATTAGCTGAGTGCTCTCCACTTGTGTCAATTATCTGAACGTGCTCCTCCCGAACCTTGTTAATAAAACATTGTTAAATATTATAATACTTTTGTAAATGTGAGTAAATGATGACAGAATATTCCTTTAGATTTGACTAGTGTGATATGGTGTCTGTGGTTGTATGTCAGGTCTTTTAATTTCTTATACTGTAGCTTAAAATGTGGTGTTAAAGTAGTTAAAATAGTGTCTGGTTTGTGACAGCTGCCTGTAGGCAGGGCTCTCGAAGAGCAATACTGCAATGCATTAACCACCTAGAGAGACAGCCATGACATCATCTTTGACACAAATGGGTGTCTATGGCCGCCATTAGCCCCAAAAAATCTCTGAAACTGCCGTTACCATGGACACATCAGCCATCGGTTCCAAAAAAGTGCTTTAGAAACTTTTATGCTGTCACCCAGAGAATATTATGCCTGCCTAAATTCATATGGTTTAGTGGACTATAACTATAATGTAACCATATTCAAAGCATTTGGAATTTCTTTTGTGATTTTAGCTCGTTCTGTAGATTCTCTTTCATTGTGTGTGTATGTGTAAGACTTTGTTATTTTAGTATCATTGAGAGAGATATTATTGTAGATTAAATTTTTTATTAGGGCTTTTATTATAATTTCTTTTAAATTTTTTATTTAACTATAAACCTGGTGTGTGTGTACTGTAGGGTTTCTCCTCACCCCTCGTAGAAAGCCTGTTTTGATGTACCTCACCCCCTTCTGCTTTGACCATCTGCTGTATAACAAACCCCACAGCTCTGACTGTCCGCTCAAATGATCCATAGGTGAAACAAAGATCCGTATGGGCCTGTGCGTTCACACAAATTCACACTATCATTCAGATGTAAACATGCAGCTTTGACTGTTGAATTATAGTGGAGGGTTTAAAAGGGTTGCATTGAAAGCCAGAAAGAGGGCACTCTTGAGCAAGTCCACATCACACATTTTATTCACCCACAAGGCTTTTTAATAGGTTTTATTGGGGATTAAAACAGTGAAGGTCAGTTTTGACCACAGAACCTAGCTTCTTTCAAATTTTCAATGGCGGGTTCTGTCTGTGCCTTCATGGGAAAGGAGCAAATCAGTTTTCAATCACTGCTGCATTTCCTGGTCCCATGTGAGTCATATTAGTCTTTATTTTTATGTCTTTTTTAACAATGGTGCTTTAACCTTTACCAGCACATGTCAACATGGTTAAAGAGCAGACTTTTACCAGTGCAGCCTTGTGGGATGAAACATTTAGTCATAAACCTCAGTAGCTTTCAGAACATGATGGCTTCTGCTAGCACTCCCTGTACCTGGTGTAGTCGTAAAAAATATAATAAATTAGCCACAACACGCACAACCTTGAGGCGGATGGGCTACAGCAGCAGAAGACCCCACTGGGTACCACTCATCTCCACTACAAATAGGAAAAAGAGGCTACAATTTGCACAAGCTCACCAAAATTGGACAGTTGAAGACTGGAAAAATGTTGCCTGGTCTGATAAGTCTCGATTTCTGTTGAGACATTCAGATGGTAGAGTCAGAATTTGGCGTAAACAGATTGAGAACATGGATCCATCATGCCTTGTTACCACTGTGCAGGCTGGTGGTGGTGGTGTAATGGTGTGGGGGACGTTTTCTTGGCACACTTTAGGCCCCTTAGTGCCAATTGGGCATCGTTTAAATGCCATGGCCTACCTGAGCATTGTTTCTGACCATGTCCATCCCTTTGTGACCACCATGTACCCATCCTCTGATGGCTACTTCCAGCAGGATAATGCACCGTCACAAAGATCGAATCATTTCAAATTGGTTTCTTGAACATGACAATGAGTTCACTGTACTAAAATGGCCCCCACAGTCACCAGATCTCAACCCAATAGAGCATCTTTGGGATGTGGTGGAACGGGAGCTTCGTGCCCTGGATGTGCATCCCACAAATCTCCATCAACTGCGAGATGCTATCCTATCAATATGGGCCAACATTTCTAAAGAATGCTTTCAGCACCTTGTTAAATCAATGCCACGTAGAATTAAGGCAGTTCTGAAGGCGGAAGGGGGTCAAACACAGTATTAGTATATATATATATATTAGGGGTGTAACGGTACACAAAACTGACGGTTCGGTACATACCTCGGTTTTGAAGTGATGGTTCAGTACGGGTTCGGTTCAGCAGTTTTAAAAAATGGCTTTTTATTTATTTTTTTATTAAACAGTGGTTTACTGAAAAAAATTGTGTCTGTCCTTAAATTAATTAAATTATAACTAAAAGTTTCTTAAAGATGCTGTAAACTATATAGGGAGCCCTTCCTTGCACATTATTACTATAATATTAAAGGTTAACTACAGAGCCCAAACTATGAGCCTATATTCAGCTGATATTCATGTTTAGATATAATAAGCAACACTCAAATAAAACATTGTGTGCAAACATGTAAACTTCACATAAGGCAGTTGTTGCATTAACTCCTAAATCTAATTATAAAATTATGTTTTTTAAACAATTCGTTGTTGAAATATAATCTTAGTGACTGTCATTTTCATGACAGATTTATCTAAACATAGCATTAAATAATCAAGACATCACTAACAGGTTAAGTAGAATTAATATATATATAGGCTAATATAGTGCATATATTTAGTGAAAGAGTTGATTTCTCTAGTGAAGTAACAGCTGTGGACACTGAAGGACTTCTGACTCTGAGGTAAATGATCCTGCGTGACATTGTTTACAAGCTGTTTGACGTCTTTCCACGATCGACACTGATTGAAACTGATTGAGCGATTACACGACATATTATACGTTTCAGTAAGTGTTATCCTCAACATACCTTAAGATAGTAATTCATGTTTATTCTTCTGGAAGAGATGATCGCGTTCACTCGCGCGCGTGCCTATACAGTGATCAGTCGTCACATTAAAGAGCGTCAAAACAGCATTTATCGTTTGACTTTCGTGATAAAATGGACGGAATACTTAATATGTTCGAGTGTGTTCCATGCTTAAAACAAGCCGACTGTTAACTGTTAAAGATTGCATTCGTAACCGTTCGGTACACACGCGCATCGAACCGAGAGCCCTGTACCGAAATGGTGAGGTACGAATACGTGTACCGTTACACTCCTAATATATATATATATATACAAAACAGCCCTGACCCGTCGAGGCATGGACTCCACTAAACCCCTGAAGGTGTGCTGTGGTATCTGGCACCAATATGTTAGCAGCAGATCCTTTAAGTCCTGTAAGTTGCGAGGTGGGGCCTCCATGGATCAGACTTGTTTGTTCAGCACATCCCACAGGTGCTCGATTGGATTGAGATCTGGGGAATTTGGAGGCCAAATCAACACCTCAAACTCTTTGATGTGCTCCTCAAACCATTCCTCAACCCTTTTTGCTTTGTGGTAGGACGCATTATCCTGCTGAATACCGTTTCCATGAAAGGGTGTACATGGTCTGCAACAATGCTTAGGTAGGTGGTTCGTGTCAAAGTAACATCCACATGGATGGCAGGACCCAAGGTTTCTTAGCAGAACATTGCCCAAAGCATCACACTGCCTCCCCGCCGGCTTGCCTTCTTCCCATAGTGCATCCATAGTGTTCCCCAGGCAAGCGACACACACGTACCCCGGCCATCCACGTGATGTAAAAGAAAACGTGATTCATCAGACCAGGCCACCTTCTTCAATTGCTCCATGGTCAAGTTCTGATGCTCACGTGTCCACTGGTGGCACTTTCGGCGGTGGACAGGGGTCAGCATGGGCACCCTGACTGGTCTGCGGCTATGCAGCCCCATACGCAACAAACTGTGACGCACTGTGTATCCTGACATCTTTCTATCAGAACCAGCATTCATTTTTTGAGCAATTTGAGCTACAGTAGCTCGTCTGTTTGATCGGACCACACAGGCCAAGAGCTGCAGTTTTGGAGATGCTCTAGCCCCGTCGTCTAGCCATCACAATTTGATACTCCATTGGAAACTCCATTACAATTTGGTCAAAGTCGCTCCAATTTTTTTGCTTGCCCATTTTTTTCTGCTTCTAACGAATCAACTTTGAGGACAAAATGTTCACTTGCTGCCTAATATATCCCTAATATATATATATATATATATATATATATATATATATATATATATATAGTTTGGTCAGTGATTTCAGTCCTCAAAATTTCGGTGCATCACTAATTATGACAGTTTTAATGCAATTTTTGACCAATATAAATATAAGTTTTTTCCACATTAATCATAAACACTGACAATCACAAAAACACTTTTCTTCACGCACTTCAGGGCACATCCCCATCATGTTATCACACAACACAGAGGTGGCAGGCTGGAACTTCATGGCTGTCTGTTTTTTAATTTTCCATAATTCTCAGAGTGAAGACAGGAAACAACCGAGATGGGCACCCACTGTTTTATTAATTTTTGTAGCTAATTTATTATATAATTTAGTGTCTCCTTTTGGCCTCCAGGTATACTTGTTGAATGAAGAGACCATTTTGTGCATGAAATTAAATTATGAATCATTTAATTTAATTTTAGGCTTAATTTTTTGAATACAATTAATATCAGCTTTCGCCTCTTAGGAGAACACTAATGTGTTATATCACAATGAGCCATTGGCCACCTTGTTTTCTGCAGTGCTTTGGAATTGAAGCCACACGCGCACACACACACACACACACACACACACACACACACACGTTGGGTTTTCATGGTTTTTTTTTTTTCCATGGAGTATTGCTGCAGTTAGAGAGCCTTCCCTGTTAATATAGATCCGGGTCAAATGTTATAATGGTTGGCGAAACCATTCACGCACTTAAGGGTTAACTCACATAAGAATGTTCAGTGTACTGTACATTCAAAATAGAACTGTTACTGATGATGTCATTGTAATATTTACTCACTGATTTGTGATTGGTCTTCATTCTTGCATTTATTTGCATACTCAATTGTGATTGGCATGACATCTATTCAACTAAACTGAAAACAAGACGTGTGCTGACCATTTCATTTACACAGAACCCAACCTTAACACCTAACATTTCTTAACACGTTAAATATTTCTTTGTGAAAATGCGAATCTAGTTGCATTTTATACCCTTCATAATGATAGATTATGCAGATTGAAATTAGCTGCAAATTAAAAAAGCATTTTGCATCTTTAATATTTGCTTTTAGGCCAGTGGTTAGATGGTGATTTGTGTTGAATTCTACTCTGAATGTATTTAACATTTAAATGAATTCCATTATTTTCAAGAACTCATTAGTTGTGTCCCAAATGACGCACTATACACTAATGCACTTATTCAACACCGCAGTCTGATGCCCCTCCGTTACGTAATTAAAGCTGCGACAGTTGAGCGCATGAAGTGTCCAACATTCCACACTTTTTTTTCCCGGTTAATTAAGTGTATCATCCGGTTATATAAAGTGTACTTTTTGTTATTTCGAATTTACTCGCACTATTTATACTACAAAGTAAGCTTGCATAAGTATGCAAATTTGGATGCACCTTTTGTTTTCCACACATTAATATTGCTTTCTCTCTCTCTTTCTCTGGCAGTGCTGGATATGACGCCGTCCTGGACAGAAATGTGGCCATTAAGAAACTCAGCAGACCCTTTCAGAACCAGACTCACGCCAAGAGAGCATACAGGGAGCTGGTGCTTATGAAATGTGTCAATCACAAAAACGTGAGTGCCAGAGCTCAACATCTCTCACCTGTTGTCCCATTGGATGGCAAATATTGCTAAAAACATTGCTTTCCTGTGAGACAAAAAGTGTAAAGCTAAACCCACCATTAAAACCAGTTCAAAAATCTCAGGGTGTTTTTTTGTTTGTTTTGTTATAAGAGAATATTGACCCTGGGGAATGAGCCTTTTCGGAACTATTTAATGTACAGTCAAACCAAAATGTATTCAGACATTTTCTCACATTATCACAGTTTATTCGCTATAGTTTAGAAAATGGTAATAAAATATGACAAGAACTAAATGAGCTATGAACTAAACTGTGTCAGAACAAATTAATCGCGATAATGTCAGGTATGTAATGGATTACAGTCAACCAATCAGCTGTTCAATTTAAGTACACAATTAGATAATACCAATTTAGGTCAACCAATGACCAAGCAATGCGTACTTTTGTTCAGTCTGTGGTGTAAACTGTAAAAGGTCAACATTAGCAATTCAAGAAAAAACACTTAAGCAAAACATGCTCAGCTCAAAGTGTCTGAAATGTTTATCAATTTGACTGGTAGTCCACTGTATGAAAAATTTTTGGGTATATTATGTCACAGTTTACATTATTTTGCTATCCTCACTTACATAAATGAACTATAGCGTCCTGCACCCACTAGTAAAACAATTATATCTGGTGTCTGAATAATTTTTGGTTTGACTGTGCATGCATGTTCTAGTGGAAATAAACAGATTTGTTTGTTAAACCGAAAGGCGGGACTTCTGTTCCTACTGGCCGCCATATTAAGCATTACTGTGCGTATAGTATCCTGTACAGCACACAAGCCTCAGGCCGAGAGAGAGAGAGAGTTTGGTGGAGATTGGTGGCATTGGATAATGAATAACAAAGTAAGAGAGAAAGGGAGTGATAGTGTTAAGAGACAGAGGAAACACTTTTTTGGCTACTGAAGAGATGCTGCTGCCAGATCTCTTGTCCTCCACTCTCCCTCTCGCCGTCTCTCCTTCTGAGACTCGGGTTATAAAGGGTACAGCTGGGACGTGACAGAAATACAAATGTGCTTTTTCTATCATCCTCAACTTATATTGACTGTTGAACAGTGCTTTTATAAAGCTCTCAGCCTCTTTCCGATAAAAATTACTGGGCAAAGTTTTCTAGCACATTATTATAAATAAGTAGTTAAAGAAATAGTTCACAAAGAAATGACAGAACTGCCATTATTGACTCACCTTTGTGTCATTAGAAACCTGTGCTGTTATTAACCTTTGGAACTACATTTAAAAAACATTCATACAATTATAGGACTATATACTGTTACTATATTTAATTTTTTGTGTGAACTATTCCTTTAATAATTAATCCAATGGAGCATTTGGTTACTCACCTTTGTGCCATTCAAAACCTGTGAGCTGTTATTCATCCTGTGAAATAAAAAACATACGTTTTTGTTTACATAATATTAATGTGTGTGTATGTATATGTGTATGAATGTATGTGTGTCTGTATGTATATATACACACAGACATGCACACACACACACAATGGAGTATCGTTGCATTATAATTTCATGTTTTACTAAAGTTCTTCTCTTCTTTTCTCCTCCAGATCATCAGCTTATTAAATGTCTTCACACCACAGAAGTCTTTAGAGGAATTCCAAGATGTGTAAGTAATGTTTTCATGATTTTCCAGACATGAAGTCATCTGATTATAGTCAAGTCTCCTTTAGTTATATAGCTCTTTATATGATATAGATTGTTTCAAAGCAGCTTTACAGTGATAACAGGAAAAAGATTTAATGATGCAAACAGAATTCATTCCGGCTGTACAGCAGCTCTAAAAAAAAAAGTGTCATTGTTCAGCTAGAACAATGAAAGCTAGCTTTCATTGTAATGATCATCATTTATTAAATTAGTTCATTTCATCAACATTATATTAAACACTCGTAAAGTCTGGATATTAACAGCTAATGTTTCAGCAACAATCATGAAATAAATAGTTCTGGGTCTGAAATCTGATTGGATAAGTCACATCAAATCCATTTTTCTGTGGAAATAAATTTAGAATCAGAATTGAAAGTGGACATTTATAGTTGAAAGTGTTTGCATTTGAATAAACATTATTAATAAATAAATAAAAAATCATACCTAATATGCAATACTTGTATAAACATGTGCTGTAAAACAATGTGTAGTCGGCCAGGGTGATGAATGATATTTTAGGTTAATTACAGGATGCCCAGTGGGGTTTGATCTCATGCAGGGTCCCAGTACAACTGCTGTGATGTTGCAGTGTGAGGGTGATCGATCACCTGCAGTCGTTTATGCTCTCGCTCTCTGGTTGGTCCCGATGCTTGAATCTAGTGCCGCCCATGCCTTAATTCATTCTACACGCTGTGTGGACTAATCTAGAGCAGGATCAATATGTTGAGTATGAAATGTCAAAGCCGGATGATTTGAGTGTTAGGATGGATGGGGCATGGGTTCATGCAGACTAAATTATTATAAATCAACAAAGTAGCTTCAGATGTTTTGTTTGGATTGTGGTCATATATATATATATATATATATATATATATATATATACAGTGGGGAGAACAAGTATTTGATACACTGCCGATTTTGCAGGTTTTCCTACTTACAAAGCATGTAGGTCTGTATTTTTTATCATAGGTACACTTCAACTGTGAGAGACGGAATCTAAAACAAAAATCCAGAAAATCACATTGTATGATTTTTAAATAATTCATTTGCATTTTATTGTATGACATAAGTATTTGATCACCTACCAACCAGTAAGAATTCCGGCTCTCACAGACCTGTTAGTTTTTCTTTAAAAGCCCTCCTGTTCTCCACTCATTACCTGTATTAACTGCACCTGTTTGAACCCGTTACCTGTATAAAAGACACCTGTCCACACACTCAATTAAACAGACTCCAACCTCTCCACAATGGCCAAGACCAGAGAGCTGTGTAAGGACATCAGGGATAAAATTGTAGACCTGCACAAGGCTGGGGTGGGCTACAGGACAATAGGCAAGCAGCTTGGTGAGAAGGCAACAACTGTTGGCGCAATTATTAGAATATGGAAGAAGTTCGAGATGACGCATCAATGATCATTAGGAAGGTGAGGGATCAGCCCAGAACTACACGGCAGGACCAGGTCAATGACCTGAAGAGAGCTGGGACCACAGTCTCAAAGAAAACCATTAGTTACACACTACGCCGTCATGGATTAAAAGGAGGAATGGGAGAAGGTCATATGGTCAAAAATAGAGCTTATTGGTCTAAACTCCACTCGCCATGTTTGGAGGAAGAAGAAGGGTGAGTACAACCCCAAGAACACCATCCCAACCATGAAGCATGGAGGTGGAAACATCATTCTTTGGGGATGCGTTTCTGCAAAGGGGACAGGACGACTACACCGTATTGAGGGGAGGATGGATGGGGCCATGTTTCGTGAGATCTTGGCCAACAACCTACTTCACTCAGTAGGAGCATTGAAGATGGGTCGTGGCTGGGTCTCCCAGCATGACAACGACCCGAGACACACAGCCAGGGCAACTAAGGAGTGGCTCCGTATGAAGCATCTCAAGGTCCTGGAGTGGCCTAGCCAGTCTCCGGACCTGAACCCAAAAGAAAATCTTTGAAGGGAGCTGAAAGTCCGTATTGCCCAATGACAGCCCCGAAACCTGAAGGATCTGGAGAAGGTCTGTAGGGAGGAGTGGGCCAAAATCCCTGCTGCAGTGTGTGCAAACCTGGTCAAGAACTACAGGAAACGTATGATCTCTGTAATTGCAAACAAAGGTTTCTGTACCAAATATTAAGTTCTGCTTTTCTGATGTATCAAATACTTATGTCATGCAATAAAATGCAAATTAATTACTTAAAAATCATACAATGTGATTTTCTGGATTTTTGTTTTAGATTCCGTCACTCACAGTTGAAGAGTACCTATGATAAAAATTACAGACTTCTACATGATTTGTAAGTGGGCACACCTGCAAAATCGGAAGTGTATCAAATACTTGTTTTTATACATTATTGAGAATAATTATAAGTACATTTAAATGATAATATAATAAAAATACAGTATATACAGTGCACCTTCACATGATTAATTGAGGGTAAACTCTCTGTTTTGGAACTAAATACATTTCAAATGTGATTTTTAATCCATAAATGTGCAGCCATGGCTTTTGAGCACTCAGCAGAATACAGTTATACTGTTAGTATTCCATTCACCGACTTGCTGACTGTCATCAACCGACAAGTATTTTCTCTGCATAAGAGGTCGTAAAGATCCACATCGATCCACAGCGGTCTCTTTTGTACATTAAGAAGCCATGCCAATGAAATATGACAGAATCAATGCGACAGTCACTGTTGCCCAGCCTAGGAAATTCACATTTTCTCACTTCTCCAGTTACCTGGTCATGGAGCTGATGGACGCAAACCTTTGCCAGGTGATTCAGATGGAACTGGACCATGAGAGGATGTCCTACCTGCTGTACCAGATGTTGTGCGGAATCAAACACCTGCACTCAGCCGGCATCATTCACAGGGTGAGAGACATGGATACACACCTCAGGATCAATTTAAATAATAAATCGAATCTAAACTCCTAACAAAAAATGTGTCGTCACCTCCCCATGACACATATTCCCCTTTAAGGATCTGAAACCTAGCAATATTGTGGTGAAATCCGACTGTACGCTGAAGATCTTGGACTTTGGGTTGGCGAGAACCGCGGGCACTAGCTTTATGATGACGCCCTACGTGGTGACGCGGTACTACAGGGCCCCGGAGGTCATCCTGGGCATGGGCTACAAGGAGAACGGTAAACCAAATCACAGGGCTGCAACACTTTCAAATAACACTAGAACTCCTGGGTCTGATAGAATTGGAGTTTTGTGACTTTTAGTTCATGTCTGCCAACTATTTTAGTATTTTAGTAAGTGTGTGAAGGCTGTATGCGGTCACATTTTGAAAGTAAATATGGTTGTTTTGCATTTGGAATGACCGAACATGAACGTAACCACAAAGTCGTAATTACAAGTGGGAAACTCTGAACTTTCTTTAAGCATAGAGTTTCCGAGTTGGGAACGTGTTAGTGAGAAAATATATTGGATGCAATGTCTGTATTGAAGGTACATTTCTATTTACATTAAAACTAAGTTGTATGTACAAATTATGATAGAATATATAATGATATAGTCCAAAAGTAACTTGAACGCTCCTGATGTCATAATTACGACTTGCCAACTCATAAATGCGAACTTCCCAGGAAGACTTTGTTTCAGTAGGAAATATAGGAACACAGGAAAGGAAAAAAACAAACAAACATATTTATGTATTGTTGACGCTGTAAAGTATGTGTTAAAATGAGCATTCCAGTTGGGTAAAAGTAAAGGTTCTTGCATACCGAGTCAATTTTCATATGCATTTTTCGTATTTGTCATCCTAAAATTGATTTGTCAAAACACCTCTCTCGAAATGCTTGCTACGGATGAAAAGCGCAGAAAATTGAACCGGATCCGGTTTATTTTTTTACGTGCGAAAATTCCGGATTTAGTGTGCAAGGACCTTTAATGTTACTGGTGAGGTCGGAAAGTTTTATATTTCTTGCTAACCTGCTGTTAATTTACTGAAATACTAACAGATTCTCTACTGCATGAAAACTCATTAATACACTAAATAAATATTAGTGTGTATATTTAGAGTTTGAGAGGATAAGAGAGAGGTCAGGCTATGGATTTCCTGCCACAAACAGTCCTCCCTGAGGTCTGTCCCCAACTCCAACTTTGATCTGAGCAGTCGTGGAATAATCGTTTGTCTAATTAGCGAGAGTGATACAGCTCACATAGGTCTTTCTCTCTCCATCACTGATGACTGTTTTTTCTAACGCTAACCTCTGTTTTTCTTTCCTTCACTCTCTTTCCCACTTCTGTGTGTGCCTGCAGTGGATATTTGGTCAGTTGGTTGCATCATGGGAGAAATGGTGCGCCACAAAATCTTATTCCCCGGCAGGGATTGTATCCTTCATGAAAAGGTGCAAACTGGCTTGATTTGACTAGCTGATAAGAAATTAGCATCACTTATTGGTGAACACATCAGTTTTATCAAGTATAATAATTCTGTATGAATATATCATTTTGTGGTCCACATGAGACTCGACCTGACCAGTGTTCATCTGTTCAGGCATAACTAATTGACTAAGGCTGTAGTTCTCCTAACCTGCAGGTTTTCTTATTTTTGGTGTTGAAAAAAATCAGCATATGCTGGTTAGGTATCTTTTGAAGCATGGCAGCTGAAGCATTTAAGATGGTCCTGAGCTGGTTATAAGCTGGTCCTGACCTGGAGCTAGTTTCTTAGGACCAGCTTGGGACCATCTTGACCAGCTTAAACCAACTCATGACCAGCTTAAACCAGCTGCCATGCTTCAAAACATACCTGACCAGCATATGCTGTTTTGTTCAAAAAGGTTAAATATCCAAATTCTGTATAAATATATTTTTCCCCACTTTGTACCTTCTCCTCTTCCCTTAAATCCTAGATGAATACTGAGGATTTTGTTCATTAGGATGTTGTGGGATCATTGTTGGATGTGTTTTTGAGTCTGATATGGAGGCCTGGCACCTCTCCTCACCGCGATAGTTATTCGTCACTTAATGGGAAGTGGTTCTTGCTTAAGTGGCAATTAGAGAGTGAGTGAATGTAGTGAAATAATAATACAGTCTTCCTCTTCAGTCACTCATTAGGGTGAGTTATTCATTTATTTAGTGATTTCTCTTTCTGCTGTTTTGGATGGTTCTGTGGTCGCGATGAATCGATTAAATTGTAGTTATAGATAAAGGGAAAGTTTACCCAAAAATGAAAATGACCCCATGATTTACTCACCCTCAAGCCATCCTGTGTATATGACTTTCTTCTTTCAGACGAATACAATCAGAGTTATATATTTTTAAAAAATGTCTTGTCTCTTCCAAGCATTATAATGGCAGTGAATGGCAGCCCAAAATGTGAAAAAAAAGAAGTGTATCCATCCATTATAAAAGTGCTCCACACAGCTCCAGGGGGTTAATGAAGGCCTTCTGAATTGAATTGATGGGTTTTTTGTGAGAAAAATATCCACATTTAACACGTTATAAAGTAAAATATCTAGCTTCCGGCAGACCACCTTCCGTATTCAACTTACGGAAAAAGCGTAACTGGCATGACGTTGGACGTAGCGTAAGCGTTTTGAACTGCGAGAGGTGCTACACTTTGTCCGTAAGTTGAATATGAATGGCGGTCCGCCGGAAGCAGGATATTTTACTTTATAACATGTTAAATATGGATATTTTTCTTACACAAACCCATCGATTTGCTTTCAGAAGGTCTTTACTTTTATAATGGATGGATACACATTTTTGGGCTTCAAATTTTGGGCTGCCATTCACTGCAATTATAATGCTTGAAAGAGACATTTTTTTATATAACTCTGATTGTATTCGTCCGAAAGAAGACTGTCATACACACCTAGGATGGCTTGAGGGTGAGTAAATCATGGGGTAATTTTCATTTTTGGGTGAACTATCCCTTTAAGTTGCAGGAGAACAGTGCTTGTTTTCTGCTCTCCAAACTGCAATTAAAGTATTGATCCTGTAGACGAAGCTCAGCTTATTTGGGTCTTTTTAAAAACTCATTAACACATGCCTGAATGAACTTCTTTGCTGTGCTGTCTCATCGATATCTCTTATCTAGTCAACATCTACAGGGTCTACTTGACCAAAGCCTGAAACACTACAGTAACTCCCGGTTTCACAGACCAGTCTTAAGCTAGTCCCAGACTAAAATGTATGTTTGAGCTGTTTTAACTGAAAGCAGTTTACACGGACATCTCTTAAAATATTTTAAAAATGTTGTCTCAAGATGTTTGTTTCTAAGGCACGATTATAAAAGCTACTTAAATGTTGTACATTTTGTAATTATATAAAATGCAGTCCATTTAAGACCTGGCTTAATCTAAGCTCTGTCTGTGAAACCAGGACTAAAGTTCTTTTAAAGTTAAAGTATTTCACATTTTCATTTTGGTTGCATTTAAAGGGGATCTGTTATGCCCTTTTTCAAATTCTTGATTTTATTTTTGGGGTCTAGAATAGGTTTGCTTAAATGTTCAAAAACATATTCCCCTGGTTTCACAGACAGGTCTTAAGATAGTCCCAGACTAAAATGCATGTGTGCGCTGTTTAACTGAAAGCAACTTGGACTGACGCATCTTAAAATATGTCATAGTTTTGTCTCAAGATGCACATCAATATTGTTTTTCTAAGGCATGTTTATAAAAGGTACTAAAATGTCCTAATTGAAGGCCTAATCCTGGTTTAGGATAAGCCCTGTCTGTGAAACCAGGCCATTATTTTTCACATTTTTTATATTATAGCATCACCTCTCTTTCCCAGAGCCAAATATGGTAGCAAGTTCCGCGACCAAAGTTGACTAACGATGCTTTTGGGAAACACACCTCTGTTTAGTTCCTGTCTCTATGAAGCCCCTCAATATGCTCTGATTGGCCAAATGGACCAGTGTGTTGTGATTGGTCCACCGCTTTGTGCGTATACCTTATTGTGTATACTTTAGGCGGGAATTATTTAAATGAGGAAAATTATGACGTGTTGGTTCCTGGACGAAAACTCAAGATTACAATGGATGCGTTTCAGGGAGTTCAGAAACAGTGCGCAATGTAGAAAATAACTGTCCTTGGAGTGACTTTGTGCTTTGTAACTTTGCAGACCTTTTTTCATGCTTCAACAGCAACATTACACACTAAAGAACATTGAAAATATAAAAAAGCATAATAAGACCCCTTTAACTTGCGCCTTTATTCCTGTATGTTTTTGGCTTTGATTTTTTTTCTTGTATCACATTCTGCTAACCTCTTTTAGATTCGTAACATAGACTGCTCTAATCTCCTCGTTTAATAATAAATTAGAATATTTAATGCATGAATATGAAAGATTGCATTATCTCACTGAACCTGAGTGAGTTCATAAGTGAAGTGAGATTTTGAATGAAATGAGTCATTGAGGGATTATCTTTTAAATATTGTCACATTCCCTCAATTCCCACAATCCTCAGTCAGTACTCTTTGTTAGTCTGTTGAGCCGCCTGATATCATTTCAAAGCATCGTAAGAAAGACTGTTCCAAAATGTGACTTGTAAAATAGCTTCTTTTGGCAAAATTCAATGGCAGGTTTGAAATTATTCATCACCGAATAGGCTATTCAAGAATCCACTGCACCCAGCTTTGTGAAAGCATGAATCCTTGTTAGCCTATAGCAACAAACTCCATTGGAATCAGTTGAGTCGAGCATCTGAGTTGCTAAATCAGGTTTTGGTTTTGGAGTTATTATATTAAAATATATAGTATGAGTGTCATTTTATGTGGTATGTTGAGTCGAGTGTCTGATAGTATGTTGCATATGTGTATGTGTGTGGTGTAGTGGACATGTGGTCTGTAGGCTGTATCTTTGGGGAAGTTATAAGAGGAACAGTGCTGTTTCCAGGGACAGATCGTATCCTTCCCTTCTGTCTGTTCTCCTCTCCTCACTGCTGTCTTCTTTCATATTTAACTTGCCAAATATGACCATATGAATGTGAGTGTGTGTGTGTGTATGTGTATGTATATACACACGCACACACATGCATATTAAAATGGTAATGTTCATTTTATAAATATACAGTGAGGAAAATAAGTATTTGAACACCCTGCTATTTTGAGAGTTCTCCCACTTAGAAATAATGGAGGGGTCTGAAATTGTCCTCGTAGGTGCATGTCCACTGTGAGAGACATAATCTAAAAAAAAAATCCAGAAATCACAATGTATGATTTTTTAACTATTTATTTGTACGATACAGCTGCAAATAAGTATTTGAACACCTGAGAAAATCAATGTTAATATTTGGTACAGTAGCCTTTGTTTGCAATTACAGAGGTCAAACGTTTCCTGTAGTTTTTCACCAGGTTTGCACACACTGCAGGAGGGATTTTGGCCCACTCCTCCACACAGATCTTCTCTAGATCAGTCAGGTTTCTGGCCTGTCGCTGAGAAACATGGAGTTTGAGCTCCCTCCAAAGATCCTCTATTGGGTTTAGGTCTGGAGACTGGCTAGGCCACGCCAGAACCTTGATATGCTTCTTACAGAGCCACTCCTTGGTTATCCTGGCTGTGTGCTTCGGGTCATTGTCATGTTGGAAGACCCAGCCTCGACCCATCTTCAATGCTCTAACTGAGGGAAGGAGGTTGTTCCCCAAAATCTCGCAATACATGGCCCCGGTCATCCTCTCCTTAATACAGTGCAGTCGCCCTGTCCCATGTGCAGAAAAACACCCCCAAAGCATGATGCTACCACCCCCATGCTTCACAGTAGGGATGGTGTTCTTGGGATGGTACTCATCATTCTTCTTCCTCCAAACACGTTTAGTGGAATTATGACCAAAAAGTTATATTTTGCTCTCATCTGACCACATGACTTTCTCCCATGACTCCTCTGGATCATCCAAATGGTCATTGGGAAACTTAAGACGGGCCTTGACATGTGCTGGTTTAAGCAGGGGAACCTTCCGTGCCATGCATGATTTCAAACCATGACGTCTTAGTGTATTACCAACAGTATCCTTGGAAACGGTGGTCCCAGCTCTTTTCAGGTCATTGACCAGCTCCTCCCGTGTAGTTCTGGGCTGATTTCTCACCTTTCTTAGGATCATTGAGACTCCACGAGGTGAGATCTTGCATGGAGCCCCAGTCCGAGGGAGATTGACAGTCATGTTTAGCTTCTTCCATTTTCTAATGATTGCTCCAACAGTGGACCTTTTTTCACCAAGCTGCTTGGCAATTTCCCCGTAGCCCTTTCCAGCCTTGTGGAGGTGTACAATTTTGTCTCTAGTGTCTTTGGACAGCTCTTTGGTCTTGGCCATGTTAGTAGGTGGATTCTTACTGATTGTATGGGGTGGACAGGTGTCTTTATGCAGCTAATGACCTCAAACAGGTGCATCTAATTTAGGATAATAAATGGAGTGGAGATGGAGTGGACATTTTAAAGGCAGACTAACAGGTCTTTGAGGGTCAGAATTCTAGTTGATAGACAAGTGTTCAAATACTTATTTGCAGCTGGACAAATAAATAGTTAAAAAATCATATATTGTGATTTCTGGATTTTTTTTTTTTAGATTATGTCTCTCACAGTGGACATGCACCTACGATGACAATTTCAGACCCCTCCAAGTGGGAGAACTTGCAAAATAGCAGGGTGTTCAAATACTTATTTTCCTCACTGTATATATATATATATATATATATATATATATATATATATATATATATATATATATATATATATATATATATATATATAAACTACTGTTCAAATGTTTGGTGTATGCTAAGATTTTTTACTAAGATTACAGTAAAACTGTAATTTTGTGAATTATTATAATTTATAATTTTATCTATTTTAATATATATATTTACATTCTAATTTATTCCTTTATATATATATATAATGCCTACATTTACATTTAGTCATCTAGCAGATGCTTTTATCCAAAGCGACTTACAAATGAGAGCAATAGAAGCAACTAGAACAGTCAAGGGCAACAGTATGCAAGTGCTGTAACAAGTCTCAGTTAATCTAGCACAGAACACAAAGGACAGAATTTTTTTTTTTATATATATATATATAAATTAGACAGACAGAAAATTAATAGAATGTTAAGTGCTATTCTTGATTGGTCAGGTGCTGCTGGAAGAGATGTGTCTTTAGCTGTTTTTTGAAAATGGCTACAGACTCGGCTGCTCGAATTGAGATAGGCAGGTCATTCCACCAGGTGGGGGCGGTCCAGGAAAAGGTCCGTGAGAGTGATTTCATGCCTCTCTGGTATGGCACCACAAGGCATTGTTCACTGGCAGAATGTAAGCTCCTGGAGGGTGTGTAAGTCTGAACAAGCGAGTTTAGGTATATTGGTGCAGAGCCAGTGGTTGCTTTGAAGGCGAGCACCAGTGTCTTGAATTTGATGCGAGTGGCTATTGGCAGCCAGTGCAGACTGATGAAGTGAGGCGTCACGTGCGCTCTCTTCGGTTCGTTAAAGACCACCCTCGCCGCTGCATTCTGGATCAGCTGCAAGGGTTTGATAGTGCATGTGTGATAGTGTACCTACTGACCCCAAACTTTTGAACGGTATAATCATTATATTATACTATATATTATATTATCATATACTATATATTATATGATATATTATTACTATATTATTATATTAATATATATTATATTATACATTTAATATTATATTATATTATATTAAATGTATTCAGACATCTTCAACATGTTTTCACATTATCACAGTTTATTAGCTATAGTTTAGAAAATGGTACTAAAACATGACGAGAACTCAGAGTTTAACTGCCTCACAACAAATTCATCTTGATAATGTCAGGTATGTAATGGATTACAATCAACCAATCATTTTGGTCCCAAATCTTTTATAAATGCTACTGGTAGTGGTGTCGGAATCATTTTTGGTTTGACTGTATATAGTAGATACTATTGGAAAATTCTTGAAAGTTCCTTTTTTTTAATAGACTTGCCATTTAACTTGATTTTGGAAGCTATTTGGAGCAAGAAAGCCACCAGGCAGCCGTTATTGTTTGTTTGGCTTCCTTAAACATGTGATTGCAAGATAGAAGGTGAGAGATACGGGTCGGGCTGATCGTTCCCGGTGGATGATGTAATGTGGTCCTGGCTGCCCTGGCCCTTTGAACCAGGACCCCCCTTTGTGGGAATCATGGGAAGCCTGTAGAGAAAAAAGCAGTCATGTGACTCCCCAAGGCTAACTGGGCTACCATGACAACATCCATTCCCCCCTTCTGTTGCTAGGCACCCATACAGACGGCTCTTAACGTCTTCAGGATCCATTCACTCTCACCAGCTCAGACCTATATGCCGTAAACCGTTCGCTTAAACGCCAATAATCAAGACCGTTGAATGCCAGCAGTCTCTCTCTCCATCCCGTTCCTCCCGTACTTTCCCATCGCCACACGATAATGACACGAATAAAGAGATTCCTGAGAGAAATATAATTTCGTAACTGGGTTAAACCATGGACCTGATACGCAGAAGGTTGCTGGTTCGATCCCAGCGGTCACCATAAACTAAACACATTTAGTTTTTATATGAAAATTCAGCTTTGCATCACAGGAATAAATTTAATTTTTCACACCAAAATTACAACTTTTGGTGATGGAAATAAAAATGAAATCACTGTTATATTTAAATGTATTTATTTTTTAATTCATTCGGCAATCTGATTGGAAATGATTGGCCATTATGTGGTGATGGACTCAGCCAGATAATATATGTGATAATAGATTAGGGTCAGCAATTAAAGGTAGGGTAGGCAATTTTGGAGAGGCTAGCAATAGCAAGCTAGCTTTGAAAGCATGTGATCCCACCCTCAGAGCATCTCCAAGGCCCTGCCTCCTTCAAAAGCATCACGACAGATGGCGTGAAACTACCTCATGTCTCAAAGCACATAACACCTGACTGCTGCAGATTAATTTCGCCGCTGATAGTGTTGACATAGAAATCTGAGTCGGAGGACGTGAACATCACGGTTTGCCGTCTCGTAATCACGGTTATGATGGTGTGAGCGCAGCATAAGCTCGTTGGTTTGGTTCAGGAGGAACTGCTGTTCGTTTGTGGCACTGGAGTGTCTGTCTACAGCAAAAATGTTTTGTTGGTCCTGAGACTTCCACAGAAGATATATATACATGTTTTAATATTTAGACTTCTATTATTGATTGTTATCAGGATGTGAAGATAGTTTTAACCAGTATAACAAAAATGCCTACCCTACCATTAACAGGGGCAAAAAATACCACAGAAATTGACAAAATGCCACTGAAATTCTAAATGTTGTGGCAAAAATATGTCCCTGCATGGGTTCTATTGATAAAAGGTCATACATTTTCTACAGGTGCTGGTCATATAATTAGAATATCATCAAAAAGTTGATTTATTTCACTAATTCCATTCAAAAAGTGAAACTTGTATATTATATTAATTCATTACTCACAGACTGATATTTTTAAATGTGTATTTCTTTTAATTTTGATGATTATAACTGACAACTAAGGAAAATCCGAAATTCAGTATCTCGGAAAATTAGAATATTACTTAAGACCAATACAAAGAAAGGATTTTTAGAAATCTTGGCCAACTGAAAAGTATGAACATGAAAAGTATGAGCATGTCCAGCACTCAATACTTAGTCGGGGCTCCTTTTGCCTGAATTACTGCAGCAATGCGGCGTGCCATGGAGTAGATCAGTCTGTGGCACTGCTCAGGTGTTATGAGAGCCCAGGTTGCTCTGATAGTGGCCTTCAGCTCTTCTGCATATCGCATCTTCTTCTTCACAATACCCCATAGATTTTCTATGGGGTTAAGGTCAGGTGAGTTTGCTGGCCAATTAAGAACAGGGATACCATGGTCCTTAAACCAGGTACTGGTTGCTTTGGCACTGTGTGCAGGTGCCAAGTCCTGTTGGAAAATGAAATCTGCATCTCCATGAAGTTGGTCAGCAGCAGGAAGCATGAAGCGCTCTAAAACTTCCTGGTATACGGCTGCGTTGACCTTGGACCTCAGAAAACACAGTGGACCAACACCAGCAGATGACTTGACACAAGGAATGCGACAGCTGAAACCCATGTCTTGCATACGTCTGTGCGTAGTGGTTCTTGATGCACTGACTCCAGCTCCAGTCCACTCTTTGTAAATCTCCCCCACATTTTTTCTGAATTTGGGATTTTCCTTAGTTGTCTGTTATAATCATCAAAATTAAAAGAAATAAACGTTTGAAATATATCGGTCTGTGTGTAATGAATGAATATAATATACAAGTTTCACTTTTTGAATGGAATTAGTGAAGTAAATACATTTTTTGATGATATTCTAATTATATGACCAGCACCTGTATATATATATTAGGGGTGTGACGAGACACTTATCTCACGAGACGAGACATGAGATTGGGTTCACGAGAACAAGGCAAGATTTTTACATAGCATTTTTAAGAAATCCTCAATGATAAAATACATGACTAGAAAAAACATTTGCAGGTGCATTTGAACTGTTTTAACTCATCATCTTGTAATGAATGTCATTTCAGTTCTACTTTCTGAGTATGAATTATCATATGCAGTAAGGTTTTGCCAAAAACTCAACTGACTGGCTTCTGTCCTGTATGATTGTCTCTTCAGACCTTAGAACTGCACATAAGCTTCTTTTGTCCTCCTAACTGAACTCCTTCCCACAAACTGATCATAGATATTAAGTGCAAACAATAACCATAATAACATAGTCAAAGTACTCAATATTCAAATTGCAAATAGAGACCGCATTTTTCTTCAAGCATGATACAGAGCTAAGAGATGTTACAACGAGAGAGCTTTTATATTGGGAGGTATTTGCCATGGTCCAGTCCAATAACATGTAACACACACTTGTAACACACGCTCAATGCGAGCGCTTCACTAACACGTAACACACACTCATAACACTCGCTCAATGTCTCATTACGTGATCAGTGCTTCGCACTATGTACGACTTGAACAGCTCGTGTTGGATGAGCTGATGAAATTGAAGCGACTGTTACCCACCTGAATTAAATTGGTTTTATTTCTATAAAAAGCAAAACTAGAGTGGAGGCGTAATGTAAACGTAGCGTTGGCATATTCTATCCTAACTTCACCCTTACACTCCGTCATGACCAGGTAATGAATTGACAATATGATACAAGATATGTCACCTCAATGAGAAATCTCGTCCCAGTTTAGTCTCGCGAGATCTCGTGGCACGGGATATCGTCACATCCCTAATATATATATATATATATATATATATATATATATATATATATATATATATATATATATATATATATATACACTCACCTAAAGGATTATTAGGAACACCTGTTAAATTTCTCATTAATGCAATTATCTAATCAACCAATCACATGGCAGTTGCTTCAATGCATTTAGGGGTGTGGTCCTGGTCAAGACAATCTCCTGAACTCCAAACTGAATGTCAGAATGGGAAAGAAAGGTGATTTAAGCAATTTTGAGTGTGGCATGGTTGTTGGTGCCAGACGGGCCGTTCTGAGTATTTCACAATCTGCTCAGTTACTGGGATTTTCACACACAACCCTTTCTAGGGTTTACAAAGAATGGTGTGAAAAGGGAAAAACATCCAGTATGCGGCAGTCCTGTGGGCGAAAATGCCTTGTTGATG
The DNA here is from genome assembly GCA_023566225.1 of Romanogobio albipinnatus. NCBI lineage: Eukaryota > Metazoa > Chordata > Actinopteri > Cypriniformes > Gobionidae > Romanogobio > Romanogobio albipinnatus. The sequence continues at coordinate 38,612,298 of CM042255.1, read as the reverse complement.
CTAGAGGTCAGAGGAGAATGGGCTGACTGATTCAAGCTGATAGAAGAGCAACTTTGACTGAAATAACCACTCATTACAACCACAACAAATGCAGCAAAGCATTTGTGAAGCCACAACACGCACAACCTTGAGGCGGATGGGCTACAACAGCAGATGATACGGGTGCCACTCATCTCCACTACAAATAGGAAAAAGAGGCTACAATTTGCACGAGCTCACCAAAATTGGACAGTTGAAGACTGGAAAAATGTTGCCTGGTCTGATGAGTCTCGATTTCTGTTGAGACATTCCGATGGTAGAGTCAGAAATGGCGTAAACAGAATGAAAACATGGATCCATCATGCCTTGTTACAACTGTGCAGGCTGGTGGTGGTGGTGTAATGGTGTGGGGGATGTTTTCTTGACACACTTTAGGCCCCTTAGTGCCAATTGGGCATCGTTTAAATGCCACGGCCTACCTGAGCATTGTTTCTGACCATGTCCATCCTTTTATGACCACCATGTACCCATCCTCTGATGGCTACTTCCAGCAGGATAATGCACCATGTCACAAAGCTCGAATCATTTCAAATTGGTTTCTTGAACATGACAATGAGTTCACTGTACTAAAATGGCCCCCACAGTCACCAGATCTCAACCCAATAGAGCATCTTTGGGATGTGGTGGAACGGGAGCTTCGTGCCCTGGATGTGCATCCCACAAATCTCCATCAACTGCGAGATGCTATCCTATCAATATGGGCCAACATTTCTAAAGACTGCTTTCAGCACCTTGTTGAATCAATGCCACGTAGAATTAAGGCAGTTCTGAAGGCGAAAGGGGGTCAAACACAGTATTAGTATGGTGTTCCTAATAATCCTTTAGATGAGTGTATATGATATTGAAGTCCTCTGAAACTATTTACAGTAGATAGACACTCTCGTTGTGATTTGTTTGTGTTTTAGGCTAGTTTCTGCCTTCGGAACGAAATCTTACAAGATTTCAGTGAGTTCCATCTTATGAGTCTTATTCCAGTATGCATAATGAAAATGAGCATTGTAATATCGAGTAATATTTGAATATAAGGTAATATCACATCTTATGGTGTGTGTTTGAGCCTAATGGGAAGTAATTTTCCAAACACAACAATTGAGATTCTCTTAATTGTAATGATGGTTGAATTCAAGTATCATCAGTATCATTTTCTCGTATCGTGTGTGTACTGATTTGGTTTCTTTTCCATTTATGTACTACAAATTCAGGCTTTTCTCACACTGAGGGCCTAAATAGGACCCCTCTGGGTGTTTTAACCTTCACTGATTTAGCTTTTATTACGCTGGAGAGGAAGTGTAATCAAACTTTATTTTATTACCGATGGCATTTTAAGGCTCGCAGCACTTGCTTTTATGTTTGTCTAGTGTAATCATGTTAGAATAACCACATTATGTAGTTATCTTCATTTTATACTCCATTTAAAAGTTAAATATCATACTTTATGTAATGCATAAACAACCTTAGAGGTGAGGAATGTACGTAGGTGTTTTTTCCATGACTCCACCCACATTCAGACATCGACCAATGGAATAAGGTTATAGAGCAGCTCGGCACGCCCTCTCCTGAGTTCATGAAGAAACTGCAGCCGACGGTGCGTAACTACGTGGAGAACAGGCCAAAATATGCTGGCCTGACCTTCCCCAAACTCTTCCCTGATTGCCTCTTCCCTGCAGACTCGGAGCACAACAAACTCAAAGGTATGTGAGAATTTGTGCACATTTAAATCAACTAAATTAAAATGATTATAGTATAATCATTAAATTGTTAAATTACACAGTACACAGCACTAAATTATTAAATATTAATTAGAATATCTTCCATTCTCAGTAACGCACTTAAATGTGATTTTTTGTTTTGTTTGTTTAACTGTAAAGTACTTATAAGCCATTTCTTTGTGAGGTTTACTCGAAAATACTACTAGAATAATTAAATAAATAGTCAACTGAGGTGAATACTGATATTTCTGTTTGATTCATCTCTCTTTCTATTTGTATGCGTGCTATTTTAATGGTTTGCCTGCAAGAATCAGGCAGCAATTTCCTTCCCATTAGCAAAGTTTCATGTTTTGTTCTCAGAGCTCCTGTTGTTCTTCAGGGGATAGCAGAGGAGAATCATGAGCTTTTGATATGAAAATTGCGTTTTGTGGCATCACAGGCATATGCTAAATTTTCTAGAGTTTGGGAAACAAAGAGGGATGTGAGGCACTGCTGATTAGAAACTGTGGTGTCGGTGATTGTAAATTGTGTGGGTGAGAATAACGGATGCGAGTGTGATTCTGAACCTGCAGCTAAAGGCTCCGTCTGTCACAGTGAGATGCAGGAGAGGGTTCAACACACACTTCATTCCAGGCCTTGTGCAACACTGCACTGCACATTTTTTGATGACTCCCTGATTCAACTCATCAGCCTGTTTAGCCCCGTTTCCACCGAATTTACCCGGAGCAATTTGTCCAAGGAACTTTTTCCCCAGGAACTCTTTTTTTCCCCCAGACCTGCTGCTGTCTGCGTTTCCATCGTTGTCTATAGAACCGTGAAGATTAGTCCGTGTAGGACTGCGCGCGACTTTCCAGTTCCTGCTGGATTTCGTCCTCCGCAAATAAACGTAATAAAGCCTGAACCTCGTCGTCTGTCCATCGGTCGTATTTTTTAAACTCCATTGTTGATACGAAGTTGATTCAACTTTTAGGCTGAAATAAAATGCTGCGTGAACTCAGCCAATCAGCATGTTCAGCGCCCAAGCCCCACCCCCGAAAGTTCCTGAAATTTGGAAAAGTACTACCTCACGAGCAGGGCTGTTTCGACCAGAGTACCACCCCCAAGTCCCTAGTTTTATTTATTTGATTTGATTTGATTTGATTTTTTTGTTATTTTATTTATTTATTATTTTATTTCATTTTATTTATTATTTTAATGATTTTTTATTTTATGACATTTTATTTTGTAATTGTATTTTATTTTTTCATCATATTATTTTGTGTCGGCATTTTATTTAGGCTGTCATTTTTGTTTTGTTTTGTTTTATTTCGTTTAGTTTTTTGTGCATTACATTTTTGTCTGTGAGTTTAGTTGCGTTTCAGTTTCATTTCATGTATTTTATTTTATATTTTCATTGTATTTCATCATATTTTTGTTTCATATCATTTTATGTATTTTATTTTATTATTTTATTCTATTTAGTCTCATTTGATATATTATTTTATTTTTTATATTTATTTTATCATTGTATTTCATTATATTTTAATTAATTATAATGATATTTATTAATTCTGTTCCTGTTTGTTCTAATTCTGTATTTTTGTCTATTTGTGAGTTTGCGTTTCAGTTTCATTTTATATTTAATTTTATATTTATGTTATTTTGTTTTGTCATTGTATTTCTTTTTAGTGTGTAATTTTATTCTGTGTCATTTTGTTTAATGTTGTCATTTATTTAATCTATTTTACTTCTATTTCATGTTGTCATTTAATTTTTTGTTTTGTTTTACTTTTTCTTTTCTTTTCTTTTTTGGTTTGCGTTTCAGTTTTACTTTATAGTCTGCAAACACGTAGCCAATATACAGTGAGGAAAATAAGTATTTGAACACCCTGCTATTTTGCAAGTTCTCCCACTTGGAAATCATCGAGGGGTCTGAAATTGTCATCGTAGGTGCATGTCCTCTGTGAGAGACATAATCTAAAAAAAAAAATCCAGAAATCATAATGTATGATTTTTTAACTATTTATTTGTATGATACAGCTGCAAATAAGTATTTGAACACCTGTCTATCAGCTAGAATTCTGACCCTCAAAGACCTGTTAGTCTGCCTTTAAAATGTCCACCTCCACTCCATTTATTATCCTAAATTAGATGCACCTGTTTGAGGTCGTTAGCTGCACAAAGACACCTGTCCACCCCATACAATCAGTAAGAATCCAACTACTAACATGGCCAAGACCAAAGAGCTGTCCCAAGACACTAGAGATTGTTGGAGCAATCATTAGAAAATGGAAGAAGCTAAACATGACTGTCAATCTCCCTCGGACTGGGGCTCCATGCAAGATCTCACCTCGCGGGGTCTCAATGATCCTAAGAAAGGTGAGAAATCAGCCCAGAACTACACGGGAGGAGCTGGTCAATGACCTGAAAAGAGCTGGGACCACCGTTTCCAAGGTTACAGTTGGTAATACACTAAGACGTCATGGTTTGAAATCATGCATGGCACGGAAGGTTCCCCTGCTTAAACCAGCACATGTCAAGGCCCGTCTTAAGTTTGCCAATGACCATTTGGATGATCCAGAGGAGTCATGGGAGAAAGTCATGTGGTCAGATGAGACCAAAATAGAACTTTTTGGTCATAATTCCACTAAACGTGTTTGGAGGAAGAAGAATGATGAGTACCATCCCAAGAACACCATCCCTACTGTGAAGCATGGGGGTGGTAGCATCATGCTTTGGGGGTGTTTTTCTGCACATGGGACAGGACGACTGCACTGTATTAAGGAAAGGATGACCGGGGCCATGTATTGCGAGATTTTGGGGAACAACCTCCTTCCCTCAGTTAGAGCATTGAAGATGGGTCGAGGCTGAGTCTTCCAACATGGCAATGACCCGAAGCACACAGCCAGGATAACCAAGGAGTGGCTCTGTAAGAAGCATATCAAGGTTCTGGCGTGGCCTAGCCAGTCTCCAGACCTAAACCCAATAGAGAATCTTTGGAGGGAGCTCATACTCCGTGTGTCTCAGCGACAGGCCAGAAACCTGACTGATCTAGAGAAGATCTGTGTGGAGGAGTGGGCCAAAATCCCTCCTGCAGTGTGTGCAAACCTGGTGAAAAACTACAGGAAACGTTTGACCTCTGTAATTGCAAACAAAGGCTACTGTACCAAATATTAACATTGATTTTCTCAGGTGTTCAAATACTTATTTGCAGCTGTATCATACAAATAAATAGTTAAAAAATCATACATTGTGATTTCTGGATTTTTTTTTTTTAGATTATGTCTCACAGTCTCTGCACCTACGATGAAAATTTCAGACCCCTCCATGATTTCTAAGTGGAAGAACTTGCAAAATAGCAGAGTGTTCAAATACTTATTTTCCTCAATGTAAATATGAAGTTTCTGTCATGTTAATAAAACATTTACATGACTCATTGAGATTGAAAGGCAGAGAGAGGGAGCGAGTCACAGAGAGTGAGAGTCAGCCATACAGATCTGCAGAAATCAGTGTCGGCCATTTTGAAGCGGTCCAGCCGGTGGCAGAGAGAAGGGAGAGATGGGATAATGCTGTGAGAGGAGAGAGAAAGAGTCTGACTTTACCCGGCTATTTATAGAGCAAGAAAGTGAGGGAATCGGAGAGCGTACAGAGGTGGAGAGGAAGAGAAGGAAGAGAGGGAAGGAAAGGTGACAGTGCGAGGAAAGAAGAGCAGGAAAAAGAGAGTGTGATGTTTTCGGTGCCCTTGCGAAGGAACAAACAGAAATAGAGGACGTAATAAAAAGATTGTAGTGTCTGATTTGTGAGATGTTTGCACTGCATTCCTCAAAGATTTGAAATCAACAATAACTCTGTTTACTTACTTAAATGTCTCTGCTCTAATGCTATGCTATATACATTAGCTTCTATGAAATCCCCAAATTTTAATGATGTAAACATTTCTAAGCTGTGTTGTCATGTGTTTTACAGCTAGTCAGGCCAGAGACCTGCTGTCTAAGATGTTGATCATTGATCCGGCTAAGCGGATATCAGTGGACGAGGCCCTGCAGCACCCCTACATCAATGTGTGGTACGACCCGGCCGAGGTGGAGGCAGTGAGTACAGCTCTCCCTAATTCTCTCAGCACTATCGATTAGTGCGCCTGGGGCCATCTGTCACCTGTTATTCTGATTTGGCAGCCTCTCAGCTGTGTCCACACTACTGCTAGCTAATTAAAGACTGGACACTGGAGCTTTTATATACTCAGGTCTGTGCTAAAGTTTGGCCATATGCAGCATTTTGGGTCATCTGACCTGTTTTTTTTTCTACATAGTTGGACCACTGTGACCAATCATGATATCCTCCATCACTCACAACTGATTGGATAGAATTTATTGTTATACAACACACAACACTATAAATAGGTACAAATCAATATGATACATCATCAGAGACATAAGACCTATTCAGTCTGAATTTTCAGTACAAAGAAAATGTATGGTAAGATTTTAAATTGAGACATTGACATTTTTTTTCTTCTTGAATTCAGATCATACATTTCATTTATTCGTTCACTCACTCATTCACCCATGCACTCACTCATTCATTCACTCATTCATTATTTAATTCACTCATTCATCAACTCATTCATTCGTTCACTCATTTACTTATTTATTCACTTGTTCATTCACTCACTCACTCGCTAATTTTTTTTCATTCATAAACTCATTAATTCATTCATTCACTAACTCACTCATTTACTTATTAATTCACTTGTTCATTGACTCACTCATTTATTCATTTAATCATTCACTCACATTTATTCACTCATTAATTAATTAATTCATTCATTCACTAACTCACTTATTTACTTATTCATTCATTCACTTTTACATTCACTCGCTCATTGACTCACTCACTCACTCACTCATTTACTCGCTCACTCATTTATTAATTTAATCATTCACTCACATTTATTCACTCATTCATTAATTCATCCACATTATAATGTATTGTTTATTATTTATAAAATATTATTCATTTAATCATTCACTCACATTTATTCACTCATTAATTAATTAATTCATTCGTTCACTCACTCACTCACTCACTCACTCATTCATTCACTAACTCATTCATTCACTCACTCACTCACTCGCTCACTCATTTACTTATTCATTCATTCACTCACTCACTCACTCACTCACTCACTCACTCACTCACTCATTTACTTATTCATTCATTCACTCACTCACTCACTCGCTCACTCATTTACTTATTCATTAGCTCACTCGCTCACTCTCTACTCACTCACTCTCTACTCACTCACTCTCTACTCATTCACTCTCTACTCACTCACTCACTCACTACTCACTACTCACTCACTCTCTACTCACTCACTCACTCTCTACTCACTCACTCACTCACTCACTCTCTACTCACTCACTCACTCACTCACTCTCTACTCACTCACTCTCTACTCACTCACTCACTCACTCACTCATTCACTAACTCACTCACTCTCTACTCACTCACTCACTCACTCACTCACTCTCTACTCACTCACTCTCTACTCACTCACTCACTCACTCACTCACTCTCTACTCACTCACTCTCTACTCACTCACTCACTCACTACTCACTCACTCACTCACTCACTCACTCACTCACTCTCTACTCACTCACTCACTCACTCACTCTCTACTCACTCACTCACTCACTCACTCTCTACTCACTCACTCTCTACTCACTCACTCACTCACTCACTCATTCACTAACTCACTCATTTACTTATTCATTCACTCACTCACTCACTCACTCGCTCACTCATTTACTTATTCATTCGCTCACTCTCTACTCACTCACTCTCTACTCACTCACTCTCTACTCATTCACTCTCTACTCACTCACTCACTAACTCACTCTCTACTCACTCACTACTCACTCACTCACTCACTCACTCACTCTCTACTCATTCACTCTCTACTCACTCACTCACTCTCTACTCACTCACTCACTCACTCTCTACTCACTCACTCACTCTCTACTCACTCACTCACTCACTCACTCTCTACTCACTCACTCACTCACTCACTCATTCATTCACTAACTCACTCATTTACTTATTCATTCACTCACTCACTCGCTCACTCATTTACTTATTCATTCACTCACTCACTCACTCTCTACTCACTCACTCTCTACTCACTCACTCACTCACTCACTCACTCACTCTCTACTCACTCACTCACTCACTCACTCACTCACTCATTCACTAACTCACTCGCTCACTCATTTATTAATTTAATAATTCACTCACATTTATGCACTCATTCATTCACAATATCATGTATTGTTTATTATTTATAAAATATTATTAATTTAATCATTCACTCACATTTATTCACTCATTAATTAATTCACTCATTCATTCACTAACTCGCTCATTTACTTATTCATTAATTCACTTGTTCATTCACTCACTCGTTCATTTACTCACTCACTTATTCATTCTCTCACTCTTTCATTTACTCACTCATTCATTTACTTATTCATTCACTCACTCGTTCATTTTCTCATTCATTCACTCACTCGTTCATTTTCTCATTCACTCACTCATTCATTCATTTACTCACTCACTCACTCATTACTTTAAACCTTCACTCACATTTATTCACTCATTCATTAATTCACATTATCATGTATTGTTTATTATTTATAAAATATTATGAATTAAACTCACTACAATAGGTTACACTAACAAAATATTTTTTTTTTATTTTGAATTTGATAGTCTGAAATATCAAATTTAAACAATTCATGAGGTTTTTACATACATTTTATTGAAACATTTAATTCAGACTAAAACAATGTCATTTTAGTCAAATAATGAGTAATATTGATCATCATTATTTGGATGCGTTGATGAAGAAATATGATATTATATTATACAGATCATCACTTAATAGTTTCAGATTATTAGCTAGATTTACTTTACCTTGTTGCCTCTGTTCAGTTCGTAAATGTTGATGGTTGATTCTGGAGACCTTCATCAGTCTGAGAGGACACAAGAAAGGAGTAAAAATAACATAAGGTTGTCCTGTTCTTTGATGAAGATTTCTAAACATTCAATAAGCATTTGATTCTGATTCTATTCGCACGTCCCCTTTTGACAAACAGCTTGTTATTGTCTGCGTGTCTGTACTGTTTCAAAGGGGTTTCAGTGACGCAACGAGTCTGGGTTTTCTTGTTTTAGAGAGTGCAGAACACAAAATACAAAGCTACAGAGACAAATATGTAATAAAACACTAGCTCACGTTTATTGTGTACAGCTGTTAGCAGATGCCATTTTATGTGAACGTACATTTTCTGTTGATCGAAATATGAAACGAAATTACTAATATGTTAGGGCTATGATAGAAAATCTGACATTCATTAGCAAATAGTTTGTTTTAATAACCCATGAAGCATCATTATGATTAGTGTGATTCTTTTCTCCTTCTCTCTGGTGTTTCTCTTTCTCTGATGAAGGCCAGGAATCAGCAGATATCTATGGTAAATAAAGACCATTCCACACTTAGGAAACCTCCTCATCTCAAATCACTCACACACACCGATCTCTTCTAACACATTGATGTCTCGAACTCAAAAACAGAAAAAGATTTGAAATTTGCACCATGTGTGTAGGGTGTAAATATCTGTGTATTTGTGTGTGTTTGTATTGTGTACTAATCTTGTACAATGTAAGATAGAATACAACAGAATATAATTGAAGTTAATGTAATGACACCAAACTATCCCATAATTCTAATTAAATGCGACCCGCTAGATCCACAAGTATTTACAAACCATGATCAAGCCTAAATTATTCATTTTTATGATTATGTATATATCATTCAGGCCAACCAGTTAACAAATGCCTCCCATTCACACTGAACAAAACTTACTTACTTTTAGGCTACGTCTACACTAATCCGAATCCAATTCCAAATGCCATTTTCATTTCAAAACGCTCTCCATCCACACTAGCGTTTTCAAGTGATTTTCAAATGTTTCTTGTCCACACTGAAACATTGGAAGACGCTTAAATCATCCTACTGTGCATGCATAACACATAATGAAAGCTCACTGAGATGATACAGAGAGACCAGACATATTAATGTTCTCACACTATTCTTCTGGCACGGACATTTTATTAGCAAAATATCTCACCACTTACCGGTGCGTTCAGGTCGTACTCAATAGCCACTTTGTCTAAAACGCCCTCAGCAATTACTAGTACATTTTCTGTCATCTTTGCAGGAATGTAATATGTAGATTGTAAGTAACATGTATCTTTAGCAAACTGCACAAGTGAATACCGGTAGAAACTATAGAATGTGAAAAAGATGGACGACGTGTCTCCACTTCCTTCCACTGTAGAAAAATGAAGCCAAAATATCCCCGCATCGGTCGTCTCAATCGCTAGCACACCCATATCAATCATGACACAACAACCCGTTTTTATAGCAATGTTGTTGGAAAAACGAACTCTTGAACATTTGTGAGCATGATGAGAACTACCTAAAATGATAGAAACCACCAATGTAACTGGATTATTGAATCGCGTCCCATTCGATGACATGGTGAGCGCGGGGCTTATGACCAATACTGCCTCCAGCCACCAGGGGGCGATCAAAACGTTTTAGCTTCACTTTTAAGGATGCGTACGGCACACTTGGTATAAACATATCTATCGGCACAATATGTGTCACATGACTAAACATGCGTTTTCAAATTCCTCCGTTTTCACAGTGCAATGCGAAAACAGTGTTTTCAAATTGATCCACTTGGGAGAGCGTCTTCAAAAAGCTCAGACAAAAATACCATCTCAGTGTGGACGGAAGGCCAAAACAGCGTAGACATAGCCTTAGATATATTTAGGCGTTAGATTAACTCACCTTTGGGTTTTGTGAAATAAATATAAAACTAATATACCGTAATGCAGGTTCATTGTGCGTTAAGAACCCCGTTTTCCCATAATGATACTTTCAGTGCCATTTAATCTCTCTCTTTCTGTTTATATCTTTCTTTAACTCTCTGGCTTGTAACATAACCTAGTGAGTTGCCTACCTAGACAGCATTTTTGGCAGCAACACAGGAGCATTTGAAATGAATGCCCAGGAAATGCTGCTGAGGATTGATTGGATTGTTCAAAAATGCCCCAAAATGCAGTCTAGTTAGGCTGCTCACTAGGTTCTGAAACACAGCCTCTCTCATGTCTCTGTTTTAATCCTAAACCGTACTGCAGACTTTTCTCTGATTTTTTGTCCTACTAATGGTGGTGTTTGGTCCTTATTTACTAAGTTCTTACTCTTGAACACGTCAGCTGCATGTGCAAATGAGGGTAACACATTACATTACAGTGTTCATGTTATTTTTCATGCAAATACCGATTACAAAAATTATGCTAACAAAGTGATTTAATAGACACATGTAATATTATAATATGAACACTGTAATGTAACATTAACCCAGATGTTTTAACATTACAAATCCGAGATCAAGATCTATGAAAGATGAAAAGCATTACGTCAAATACGTGACTCTATTTAGAATGTCTATATTTCGACATTATTAAACACTAAATATAAGTACATGTATTGCCTGATGAATAAAGCATGATATTTTATTGTTTTTTAACTGTTAGAAGATTGTTTTTCTGATTAAGCAATGATAAAGCTTAAGACATGTTTAATGTTGGTGTGATGTTAAATGTGTTTTCTCTCTGTCTCAGCCTCCTCCACAGATCTATGATAAGCAGCTAGATGAGAGGGAACACTCCATTGATGAATGGAAAGGTAGGCCTTCATTCATATAGACATTACACAACTCACAGACCACAGACAGATGAACAGATCGAGTACATTATTCACGCACGCGGTTGTTTTTCTCTCATGGTGGCCACTTACCATTGACTTGTTTTTATACGGAGCCAATTCGTTTCTATCATCAGATGGTAAAACTAGCCTTCAAATAAACCTTTTTGCATTTGAAATAAAACTTGATTTTAGTAGGACATTTTTTTATAGGACATGACTGGTCACCACATGACTGGTTATTTCAGCTTTTTAGTATTTTTTATATATTATTATAGTATTTATTCAAATGTTTAATTAGCTTTTTTATTTTATAGTATGAGTATGAGTTTTAATTTTTATTTTAGTTTCATTTTAAAAACTTTTTGTGCTTTTGTAAACTTAGTTTTGCTTTTTAACACGCGCGCACACACAAGTTTTAGTAATTTTAGCACTTCAACTGATTTATTTCAGTTAGTTTCTAAGGGAACAATAATTTTTTTAGTTTAAGATTTTCATCTAATATTTATATGTAATTTTTTATCTCAGCTTTATTTCAATTACTGACAATTATTTTAATAGTTTTATATTAAGTTAACAATAAAAACACTTGGTCCCCATAATTAAGCAAGTAAATAATAATAATAATAATTATTATTATTATTTACTTGCTTGCTTATTAAGTAATTTTAAATAAAAATGAATGAATAGAGTAAATAATAATAATTATTATAACAACTGTATACTACTGACAGACTCAAACCTAACTCCTAAAAAATAACTTAAAAAATAACAATGGGTATAAAATAACAGCAGTCTTAGCACTGGTATATAGTAATGCGACTCCTTCAGTTTACTATCTCAGTTTTTACACATGGATTTTCCATTAATAAGTAATTGTTTTTTGTTGGTTTCTAATGAACCAAAAGTGCTTTTGAGCTCTAAATGTGCTAATTTCTCTGCGTTTTCCTCTACCTGTGTCTCTCTCTGGCTCAGAGCTCATTTATAAAGAGGTGATGAACTTCGAGGAGAGAACAAAGAATGGTGTGGTGAAGGGACAGCCCTCTCCCTCAGGTACTCTCTGTGCATAAGCTATGCTTCTGTAAGTCAATTTAAAGTGATTTCAGCTGTTTATGAGAAACCCTCCCATTGTGACTGCTCCATTTGTCCCTGTCCCCCTCTCATCTCATCCGTGTGACTCAAACAGAACTCGTCTTGAGTGTGGTTACGTGCTAGTTTTTCGTTATGTTGGTAATATGTCATTTTGACAATGTTGTCTCGTCTGTTGTAGTCTTTGCTGAAATGAATTAAAGGTGCTGTAAGCTATTTCAGCCACTATCGCTATTGTATAAAAAACAAATGCTGCGTTCACGCAATGTCATAATTATCGTAATTGCGAGATGACAACACATGACGTTCTATTCGGAGCTGTGAATTATGCGTTTCTAACACTATCAATGCCAAATTGAATCTGCAGCGGTCACATGGTGCCATCTCAGAAAATTCCCAGTTTACAAGTTCTAGTAGGATTTTTACAAGTTACCGTAATTATGACATGGCGTGAACGCACCTAAAACTCTACAAAACCCCACCCCCAAAGACTGAAGTGAAGAGCTGATTGACAGGCAGAGAGTGTTTTTGATTGGCTAATAAAGCATGGGCCTCTCCCAGAGTTTTGGTCTTAGACTAAAGTGAATTAGATCTATTTCGGGATTGTAGGGACATTTTATTTGTGGTATACCAAAAAATTCTTACAGCATCTTTAAAGGGTTAGTTCACCCAAAATTGAAAATAAAGTCAGTAATTACTCACCCTCATGTTGTTCCAACCATGTAAGACCTTCGTTCATCTTCGGAACATAATTTAGTATATTTTGATGAAATCTGAGAGCTGTCTCACTCCTCCATAGGCTTTCAGAGGGACTGAAACTTGATGGCCCAGAATAGTAAGTAAAAACGTCATTTAAGGAGTCCAAATGACTACAGTGGCTCTGTATTAAGTCTATCATGCGACGAAAATACTTTTTGAGCGGAAAAACAACAAAAATAACGACTTTATCCCACTATTTATCCCACTATATACTCTCTGACGAGAGTTTGCGGGAGTGCCACGACGCATGCGCAAGTTCTCGCGCATGCGTCGTGGCACTCCCGCGAACTATATACTCTCTGACGAGCGCATGCGTCGTGGCACTCCCGCGAACTCTCGTCAGAGGCTCAAATTGAACAATAATAGTGGGATAAAGTCGTTATTTTTTTTGTTTTTCCGCTCAAAAAGTATTTTCGTCGCATGATAGACTTAATACAGAGCCACTGTAGTCATTTGGACTCCTTAAATGACGTTTTTACTTACTATTCTGGGCCATCAAGTTTCAGTCCCTCTGAAAGCCTATGGAGGAGTGAGACAGCTCTCAGATTTCATCAAAAATATACTAAATTATGTTCCGAAGATGAACGAAGGTCTTACATGGTTGGAACAACATGAGGGTGAGTAATTACTGACAGAATTTTCAATTTTGGGTGAACTAACCCTTTAAGAAAGCACTTTCTAACACTGTTTTTAATTTAGCCTATTTTTCACTTGAAGAGTTACAGTTGACCCTTCGCTAAGCCCCGCCTTAAAATGTTACTGACCAATCCAGTCCCTCATTTTCTTAGAGAAGCTTTGTCACTTTTGCAGTGTGTACATAATTATGCAAGGCAATATTCTGATCCTGTTTTTTTTCCAAGCACATTTAAAAAATTCCAAACCACATCAAGCGTAAAAGGATAGTTCACCCAAAAATGAAAACTCAGTTGTTAATTCCTTCGTTCATCTTTGGAACACAAATTAAGATATTTTGAAAGTGTTAATTAAATTGCTGTCTATGGAGGGACCTCAAGAGCACTCGGATTTCATCAAAAATATCTTCATTTGTGTTCCGAAGATGAACAAAGGTCTTACAGGGTCGGAACGACACGAGGGTGAGGAATTAACGACATCATTTTCATTTCTGGGTGAACTATCCCTTTAATAACTACTTTTCATTTTGTATATAATCATGTATAAGTGATATAAATTAATTGTTAACAAGGTCTGGAAGTGAAAAACCTTATTTTCATAATTAGCTGGGGGGTTTTTTGCAGGTAAAATGCCCAAAAATAGTAGAAAAAATATATTAAATGCAAATGAGAAGGATCCAATACTAATTCACTTGCATAATAATTAAGCACACACTGTATAATGTAAGTCAATTAAGGATCTGTGAGTTTTGACCAGTTCTATGAATTGAAAATATCCAAAAATACACTAAAAGGACTTCCATAACCATCATTCTGAACACTTGTAATCACTTTAAATTTTTTTATTTTATTTTCAGTTGATTCTGAGAAGCATTTGCCTTGATTCTGATTCAGAGTGTTACTATGTATTTTTTCCCCCCAAGAAAAATGGCAGATAAATGCAATTTATTCCAGCCCATATAATAATATCCCAGCATTTTACCACCTATTATGAGTATATTTTACATTCTGTGAAGCTTGCTTGGTTAGCAACCATAACCATGGGGCGGAGCTTAGTAAAGGAAAAATGTTTAGTTTTTTTCCCCTTTAAACCATTATGTAAATAAATTCTACATGAATGTAAAAGTATCCAAGTAATGGTAAAATGAAAATTGCTAAGCAAAATACTTGAGTTTACAACATTGATAAAATGTTAGGAAATGGCCTGGGTTCATTTTCTTTTTATGTATGTGTATCGGATTTTATATTGTATATTTGCCACTGTATATGTATACATGTTTCATAATTAAGGTTGGAGTCCATAATGTCTGACAAGTCATGTTCAGTCAAATTAAATAATTTTAGGACTGATTTAGTGTCAAGAATATGCTAATGTATTCACTCAACCAAGAGGCTTTTTCTTGGAGGTTTGTGGGACGTTGAGTTTATTTTATCATAATTATTATTATATACATCTCCGTTTGACCTGTAGAGGGCAGCACACGTATGTGTGTGTGTTTGCATTAGTGCGGTGTTGCATGTCTGCAGTCTGCAATCCTGCAGCACTGAGACGGTGACAGACAGTGACACGAGCTGAAGTTCTTCCTGTTTACTGTCGTCTCATTCACTTATTAACATGCGATTATGTATAGATCTATTGGTTTCCAGCTGCGTGGTTTGTGATATTGCCACTAGGATTCTTGACTTCATTTTGCATGCGTTGTCCATCTCTCTCTCTCTCTCTCTCTCTCTCTCTCTCTCTCTCTCTCTCTCTCTCTCTCTCTCTCAGTCAGTCTCCCCATTTGTAATTAAGTGCTTGTGCTGAAGAAAGCAGTCGCAATGCAGCTCCGTATTTCACAGCGGTGTGGTTTAGTGTGTTGAGAAAATCCCATTCAGTTCAATCCGGCTTATTTGTATAGCAGTTTTCATATATGATTTCACAGCAAATTATGGTGTAACATATGTGGTTTATAAGAGTAATTAATGAGTGTGTTTTATGAAAAAGTATTATTGTATTTGTCTGAAAAAAATAGCAGGTTTAAATATTCCAATAAACAAGCTGGAAATGTATTGATGCATGAGAATTCGTGAAGACTGGTGTTTACAGATGTCCTACACCTGCAGTGGACCACTGTCGATGTGGCGTCCTGTACTAAACAGTGATTCTGTGTGTTTAGTTAAACCCGCAGAACTGTGCTTGGGTTAAAAATCAATGTTGGCTATAAATCCTCATTCCCTTCCTGTTTTATTAAGGGTCTGGGAGTCAGAGATGCTCACTCCTGCAGTATAACCGAGAGATTTATGGTGGTCTCCGGGACATTGGAGGAGGTGTCCTTTGTGGGTGGGGGTGACTGGAGGATTCTGTTAAGTGAGAGCAGAGCGATGTAGCTCAAAGTCTATTTTTCCACCCGAACGGTCACTGAAATCACATGTATGGGATATACATGATGCTGATGGGAGCTAGTATCAATTGTGCGTAAAGACAAACCAGGGCAATCTAAAAAGAGGAGTTGTGAGTACCCAGAAGACCCTTCTGAAAAACTCAGCTGGTTTAGTCCTGGCCAAGCAGGCCTCCCAGACGACCTACAAAAAAGCTTTTAAAAATGAGCTAAAACCTCTATAAAACCAACTAACAGACCAGTCAAGACCATTTTTCGTAGGGTTGGTCTGAGCAATTTTATTTCTGGCAATATTTATTTTTTAAATGGTATATTTACTGTTCTTTTAACTGCCTTAATGTTGCAATCCGTAACTTTTTTTGGTTAAAATGACCATAACCAGCCAGTGTTCAAAACTATCTTCTTACCTTAGCCCACTTCACAACGGTAGGCTTGTAATAAAGTTATAATTTGAGTGGTACTGGTCTTTGTCTCATTACTTCACGTCTGTATAAATAAAGAAGAAGTCCAGCTAGTAGGCTAGTATCGCATGTGAGGATGCTGCAGGTGGTGGATCATTTATAGCCTTTTCTCACAGCAGCTGGAATAATTAGAATAATTCAATTTATCATTTTGATGGTGGATTGTAATCCAGAAAGGACCAAATGACAATCATCAGTGACAACTGGAGATTCACCCGTAGTCAAAAGCATAAGATTAGACTGTACGGAAATTGAAATCTACAGGTAACGCTAATACACACTAAATATACATAGTCATGCAATGCTGGTGTTGTAAATATTAACAATTTGAGAACAAATTATAACAATAATAATAATTTGCACGGTTTGATGTGATATGAGCTAAGCGATCGTTAGATTTAATCACCGTTGGTAGCGTGATTTATTATAATGTTTTTTTTTTCTCAGTTGGTCTGAGCAGACAAGTGGCAGACATGTTGCCTACTTGTTCGGATGACATTTTGTGGGGAAAATTCTTATTTTGGTCATACTTCCAAGACATAGAATCTGTGATTCCGAAGTACAGTGACTGACAGCCACACAAACTCCTCAAAACATTAGATTCATCCGCGCTGAGGAGCCGCCGATGCACAACCCACGTAAAGATGATAATTCCACAAATAACTGCAATTGCAGGTTTCAAACAGAGATGGCGACAACAATGAGGTAAAACTTACGGACTGCAGCTTTAAGAATATTTTTCATAGTACACTACCGTTACATTTTTTAAAGAAATGAATGCTTTTATTCAGCTAGAGTGCATTAACTATATATATATATATATATATATATATATATATATATATATATATATATATATATATATATATATAACATTTATTTATATTTCAAATAAATGTTTTTTCGAACTTTTTTTGTCAAACAAAACCCCACCAAACATGTTTTCTATAAAAAAAAAATTGAAAATAATAAGAAATGCTTCTTGAGGTCCATATTAGAATGATTTCTGAAGGATCATGTGACACTGAAGACTGGAGTAATGATGCTGAAAATGTAGCTTCTAACTCTAAAAATGAGAAAAAATATATTTTAAATGGTAATAATATTTCACAATATTATGTTTTTTACTGCATTTCTGATGAAAAAAAAAAATGCAGCCTTGAACAGAGAATTATGGGCAATGTTAAGGATTTTTCCCCAGTCTTCTATAGTGTTTGTGGAAATATTCTTGTCGGTCTGTGCCGTGAGGCTCACTGATGCTCTCAGTGTGATGTGATATGTAACTGGCTATCATATTTTGCTGGTCTGGCACATTTCTATAGAGCGAAAGAGAGAGAGAGGCTGAAAGAGAGACAGTAACCATAAAGCTGACAGCGATAAAAACCCCTTGCTGAGCCAATGTCACACACCCTCTTCATCTTTTCTTCTCATTTTAAAGGGTAGCTTCTGCTTTCCTCATTTATCATATTGTCATTATTTTTTTCACCCTAACCGTTGGTTCGAGCCCCACTCGGCAGTCATGCTTTGAAATTGCATGTTTGAAATGTTCATCTCAAATGAGGATGTGGCCAATGTAGTGTAAAGTTATTATAAATCATGTTCACAGCACTGAATGGGTATTAAAGAGTGCCTTCTATTAAAACGAAATATGTAGCCCGTCAATCAAGTAAATTAGCTTGTAACGTTATCGTAGGAAGCCGTTTAAGGGGTTATTTGCATTTGCTTTTTATCAAAAGCAATCTCCTTTCCTGTTATTTGAATGGTCAGAGCTCCTGGATTTGAGGATTTCTGGGTTGTGGATTTATAGGGCAGCCAGTGCAACTCTCAAATCTGATGATGAAAAATAGGGACAATTTGTCCTTTTTGCAGGAGCCTTTTATTTATTACTTCTTGTAGAGCGTTAGCTCCACCTAGTGGCAATCTCATATTAGATTTTTTTTTTATGATGCTTTTTTATAAGCATGTAAAATGATTGTGTAACTGTGTGTGAAAGTGATGAAAGTGATGTTTGCTTATGTTCGGGATGAGTTATGAACCTAACTCATCCTTCACAGTGTCTGCTGCGTTATTAATATCTCTAATCATGTTGCAATCTACTTAGAATATACAGTCAAACCAAAATGTATTCAGACACCTTCAATATTTTCTCACATTATTACAGTTTATTCACTATAGTTTAGAAAATGGTAATAAAATATGACAAGAACTAAATGAGCTATGAACTAAACTGTGTCAGAACAAATTTATCTTTATAATGTCAGGTATGTAATCGATTACATTCAACCAATCGGCTGTCAGCTGTTCAATTTAAGTACACAATTAGATAATACCAATTTAGGTCAACCAATGACCAAGCAATGCGTAATTTTGTTCAGTCTGTGGTGTAATGCTGCGTTCACACCCAACTCGAATAGAGCGTCTGGAGCGAGTGATTTCAATGTTAAGTCAATGTAAAGAAGCGTTGACCGCCTCATTCGCGCGAATGACGCAATTGGCTTTATGCACAGCTGCACTACTTCCTGAACTTCAGCCAGCTCCTTTGTTTCCTGTCTGCCATTATTGGACAAACTGATTAATCCAGGTGTGCCTGACCTCTGTAGTCACAGCAACAATAATCAGACACACCTGGATTAATCAGTTTGTCCAATAATGGCAGACAGGAAACAAAGGAGCTGGCTGAAGTTCAGGAAGTAGTGCAGCGGTGCATAAAGCCAATTCAGCGTCTTGCACGATACGCACGAGGGGGGCTTTTTGTGCATTCACGCGTATGAAGTGAATTCGCGTCTGACACCCGAGTTGAAAAATCTGAACTTTGGCGTCAATTCGCGCCGCGTTAACCAATCAAATACTACTATTGTGTCACAAAATGTAGTTTTAAGACTTTTCCAGGTGAGAATGTAGTTGTTTAAAGCTCAAATCTGTGGTTTATTTATAAAGAGAGCGCCTATTTGTCTAAAATAAATGTAACCTTACATTTTGGGAGTTGTGAGATCCAGGCAATCAACGATCAGCGCTAATTAACCCCGGCGAGAGCAGCCTTTCCTCGGCCAGTCCTTCTGATGTCTGACGCAGGATCTGATGTCTCTGTAGTGGTTTTTAAACAGGAGATAGTATTCGTCTTGTGTAGATCTAACGGGCAATCTTTGGTGTCATGAATCTATAATTTGTTGTCTGCCAAATCGTTTTGACTGAGGGCAAAGAGAAGTTTCATAACTTTATTTTTTAAGATATTTAAATATACATGCAGTGAAGATAATGTAGGCGTTGCCTGGACCACATTTGTGTGGCTATTAATGTTTAATTTTTTTTTTTTTATGAAATGAATGTGGACACGCGAATGGATTTGAAATGTTCAAGCGTCCAACTAGATGCGATTTTGATGCTTAATTTACGTTTGGTGTGAACACAGCATAAAAGTGTCTGAATAATTTTGGTCCCCAATGTTTATCAATTTTACTGGTAGTCCACTGTATGAAGAATTTTTGGGTATAATATGTCACAGTTTACTTTATTTTGCTATCCTCACTTACATAAACAACCCTCTACGCACACCTTGGCAATAGAATCGCCATTGGCTAGTACATTTTGTACATACAGTCTGACATTAATGACAACTTTGGCTTACAGTGTGACATGACTTAAAGCGGGGATCATGTTCGTACAGTCTGACAAGCAACAATCGGAAAGTGTGCAGTGTGCACCCAGCTTTATACTAACACACACACAGGCGAGTAAAATCGAAGCATTTATTAGCCAATGGCTAATGATAGACATAATTTAGTCGCCCAGAGTGAAGATTTACTTGCATTGTAGAGGGTTGATAAATGAACTATAGTGTCCTGCAACCACTAGTAAAACATTTGATCTGGTGTCTGAAGAATTTTTGGTTTGACTGTATATACACATATCTACCTATGATTTCAGACTAGCAGGAAAATAAAATTATGCAAATATGTATGAAATATATACATGTATGTGTGTATTCCAATATACATAATAATTATACACAGTACGCACACACACACACACACAAACACAATGTGTTTATGTGTTGAGTGTTCTGGTTCTCGAATCTGATTGGTTGAGAGCCTTTCACCGCTTGAATCACTTCGCTTTCAACATTTCTCACAGAGAGTGCCGTGCCGGACAAGCAAACCACCATCATTTTAGAAATACTACTGTTGTTGTCTCACGGAATATCGTTTTTTTAGGCGAGAATGTAGTGTGTGTGTGTCTGCGTTTACTCTAATGGTCTAATGGACAAAGTATGTATAATGTATAGTAAAATGAATATATACAATATGTATATATATTTATAAAATAATATAGTAAAAATAGTTTATATTCATATCCTGTGCTTAGGGTTCAGGATAGTAATCTGTTGGCACTTGTCCAAAAATGTGGCTCAACACCCTACAATATCACCTCAGAGCTGACTCAGTCCATGGACTCCACCCTTAAAGGTCCCAGTTTCATCCCTGTGGGATATTGTTGTGCATCCCTGTGCACATTTTGTTGTTATTGTAACTTTTAATATTTGCATCTATTAGCCCTGTAGAGGGCACTGTGGCTGTGCTTTTTTTTTCGTTGTAACCGTCTTTCCCCCGTTACTTCCCTTAGCGCAGGTGCAGCCATGAACAGCAGCGAGAGCCTCCCCCCCTCCTCCTCCGTCAACGACATCTCCTCCATGTCCACCGACCAGACCTTGGCCTCCGATACCGACAGCAGCCTGGAGACCTCCGCCGGACCGCTGGGGTGCTGCAGGTGACTAACCGCCTGCCTGCGCAACCCCATGTTCTTCAGAAGGTGAACGGCCACCGCAAACCTGAACGAGTACAAATCCACAAACCTCTGAATAAAAAAAATGTAATTAACGAAATAAAATCGAAAAAATGAGTTAATATATGCGTAAAATAATGGGTACATGACGACAAAGTGTGCATTTTCATTCAAAGAAACGTCTTAATATGTATATTTACGAATCTTCACTAGTTGCTTTGAATCCCCTCATATGGCATCCCAAAAATAACGAGACTTCAAAAAACGAAAAGAAAAGAGAAAAAAAGGACTTAATCAGGCATCTTTGTAAAGTGTACATTGACTGGCTGCTATCTAATACCTTGCGATTTTCTGTGCTTCAGTCGATGTGGCAGGGTGGGCTTTTATTTTAATGAGCACTGTACAATAATCGATCAACCCTTGTATTCTGCCCTAATAAGATGATTTTTTTTTTTTTTTTTTTTTTTTTTGCTTGTGCCGAAACTCCCAACTGGGTTTCAGATGGGCTGGTGTGTCTGTGTGCAATTCCTTGTAAGGTAAAATAATATATACAATGGCGCCCCCTATCTTTTGTAAATATGTAATTGTGTACAGCTGTGAGGCGTTCTCAGAGTGGGACTGACGGCCAGTAGAGGGAGTATTCGCACACCTTGCCACATTACAGCTAATCACCCGTTTCCCTTTGCCTGTAGTCTTGCATGGTCAGAGAAAAAAGTAATTAAGCTAATTATAACATATACAAATATAGAGAACCGTGTTTATATAACATTTTAGGAGCTAAAGGGTGAATGTTGGCGTAGCTGTCACTCGACAGGAAGTGAGGCTGCTTTAAAGGAAGCCATAGGGGGGTACAAGCACTGTTGCTGTCATTTTACAGACTTTCAACAGCCCTTCCTTCATGTTTGTGAAACTCGCCCTCTCTGCGGCAGCCTTGCATGCTTCAACTTCACCTTCGAAAGGTGTGTGTCTAACCAAGTCGAGAGCATGCACCTCATCTTCGCTTTTTGTTCTATGTTCACATCCACACACACTAAATCTCATCTCGAAACTCATATTTTTGTGTTGTCTGAAGGGAATCAACACGCTTACTACCTAAATTTCACAGCAGGAGTTTATTATTAAACCTATTTATTCTTGGATTTGGGAAGTGCCTTTGAAATAATGCAGTTTCCTCCTCAAAAACATGAATATAGTAAACGCTACGGCTCGGATAGAGGTGTTCCAGGTGGTGTCGGATGTGTCAGGTCTGTTTACCCAATCCCACAATCCCCTATTCATATAGATTTCCTAGTGTCTAAGTGTCTGATTTAAAGTCACTGTATGTTAAAAAAAGGGCACCTGGACAAAAATCGGATATTAGCCCCAGATCTGAGAACTACAGTGGCCTCAAACAGTATTTGGACATTTACATCATACTTAAAAATGTTATTACTTATTAAAAAATATATATTCTCCTCAAGTTTACACAGGTGTAATTCATCACATTAAACTATGCACATATTCCACTAACGTCTGACAACCCTATTGTTCATTTTGAGCAATTTATGTGTCATTTAACAAATTTGGTTAATTTTTGTTTGGAGAAAAAAAATGTCACTGATATTTTGTTATATGGATTTACATGCATTTTTAATAAATGTCTGAAGTGTCCAAATACGCTTTGTGGCCACTGTTTGTTCCAAATTTACCCCCCCCCCCCCCCCCCCTTCACATTTAATTGTTCCATTTTTAAAAAGACGAGTAATGTAGTCTACATTTTCAAAAACACATGGCTGATGTTTTAGTACTAGGTACATTTTAGCTTCATTGAATATACATTATGAAGTACACAGTAAATTGAACATATAATATTTAAGTTGTACGGCTTTGTTTTGTACCTGTATTTGTCCGATTTGATCAGTGTACTAAACATTTTAATAAAGGGATGAAAAACACATGATTTTTTTGGTTTGTTTATGTAACAAAGCTCTCATTTTCTAACGCATTCTAACTCAGAAACACTCTTTTTGTGGATAGTGTTTATTTGTGTTTTTAATAACACATGTATGTGACATTGCATGTGAATGTTTATTTGATTCTGCTTAAAAGGTACACTATGTAACCCTCTAGTGCAGAGCATTTTGCGGAAGAACATTGTTTAGGTTGTGCTTTGGCTCTGTGTGACTGCGGATGAATATGTTTATCATACTGCTCATAAAACATTTACTACTAGGCTTAAGATATAGAACTGGTTTAGATGGAAAGGATCTTAAGATGACTGAAGAGGTTACTGTAGCTATACCCATTAACCCTTGAACGCATACCTCGGCTTTTTAGTGACCCGGGACGTTATACATTTTTAAAAAGTTAGACATAAACCTTCTTAGTATTCCTCAATCGATTAATTATAAACTATATAACAATAAAGTAAATAATACAATTATAAAAGAGTGCCTGTTTTCCCATTCATTCTTGTAAAAACTGTATAGGGTCGCTAATGACCCGAAGCATGTAACAGTGTGAGAGTATATTTTTTTCTGCACAACAATAACTGAATCTTTGATGAGTGAATAAGTGCAATTCACCTTTATTCCACAAGGTGGCCATGTCTGATACACAATGATGAAGAGACGTTTCACTCATAGTTACCGCAGGCAGAAAACAAAAGAATATGTATCATCAGCAAAACTTGTAATGGCTCAGAGATTTACAGCAGAGCAAGTGCTGAACGCAATCAAATATTAGTGTCACCGTCACTTGATGGTGGATCTGGTGAAGAAGCTGTCAGCGATCTAAATATTGATTTTGAAGCTGTTGAAAATTATAGTTTTGAGAATATGTTTGAGATGGCGAATATGAGCCGGATTCTGAATGTATTGGCAAATGAGCTGACGAGGACAGTGATGATGGTATGAAACATCTGCTCAAACTGAACCCTTCCAAGCTCCAAAAGGTAACAAAATATACTTTATTTTATTCTTCTGTAATTGTTACTCTAATATCAGGAGAGTTTTAGATTATCGCGACAGGTAGAGATCCATCCGTGTTAGATATAGAATATGTAATAATGATTGGCGACGCATTCATGAGTTTGAGGGTTATTAGACACGGTACTTCCTTGAAAATAAATTCCAGCACTGCAACAGCCCATAATGGAATGGCCCTTCAAAATAGATAATGCTTTAAAATGTGCTACATATGGCAATTTATCTGTTCAATAAATTACCTTTCTCATCTGTCGAGTAATAAAAACACCATCCCCGCATCGCTTTTACAACTTTTCAAATCCCTCAGCTTCCGCCATCTCCCAAAAGCCAAGCTAATGTTGATTCTTGTTTTATTACGAGCTTTATCACGTTCTCTTTTGGCCAGTAGACTCTCCTTTGTTAAGCGTCTTTTGTATGTACACAATTTCCCACAAAAACCATCCTGTCAGATCTAAAATATACACACCTATAATAGTGAATCCGGGTAAGACACATTTTGGAAGGATTGATGACGCATTGTTTAAATTTTGAACGAGAAAACGTTACATAGTGTACCTCTAAGTACCAGCAGTTTGGTTTCCAGTTAACAAATGTGTTCGATTTAATTTTTTGTTTTGTTTTATGACAGTCACATGCATTTATCACCCCTGACATCGAATATGGACCCTATAAGTGTGATTACATATTCTAGCCTTCCGGCTGACACCTTCAGGGCTGAAAATGAAATCATTCAGGAGTCGCTTTATTATGTTCAAACATAAAACCTCAGAGTTATGATATTGAAAGCCATATAAATTCCTGTTTTATTTGCATGAGCATTATCAGAAGTTTCCCAACCTAATCAGACATTTACGCCACGACACGGTACAAAGGAATACATATCATCTCTAGAGGACAGAGGGGGTTCTGGGAGGTCTCCAGGCTCTGCAAAATATTTAAATATGGCTGCTGATGATTTTACAACAGGGTGGACACGTACATATAGTAGCTTTTGTATTTCAATTGTTAGAATTCAATACTAATTGTAAACCGTTGCGTTGTGTATCCAATTTGTTGATTGCATTTCATTTTAGAATAGACGGGACAACAATGTGGTGTGGCATCTTGCGTTTTATAAAAGGGCCCTCGTATCTGTCGGGTCGCGCACAGGGTTAATTTTTGCTACTCCATCATCACAGTCGTCCATTTTGAAACTTCGCACCACTTAAACCACTTGTTATGAACTTAAGCTCAAAGCGTCAACTTGATATATTAACTCTAACTAAGGTTTCCTCATAGGAGTGGAATGTCCGCCCAGGAGTGTGCGTTTCTCCCATGGTGCTTCAAATAAAAAAAATAAAAAAACATTAGGATCGATTTCTCAGAATGGCTTCCGATCAAAGTAGGTGTCAACTTTGAATGTTTGTACTTTTCACAATGTTATAATGCTGCTTCTGAAACAGTTATAAAACTGTGAGAACAGTGATATATACGTGGGATGCCACTACTGTGGCATTGTGGGTAAAGTACTGAGTGTTAAAGCTGAAAGAGCGTGGCAGGTGTGCTGTGCGTACTGTATTGTAGAGTTCGACTTTGTCTCGTAACAGTGGCGGTGCAGGGAACGAAAGATTGGAAATTATGTAACTTAACAATGTGCTATTATGATGTCATCATTTAAACTGAAACTGATTGGTCGAGATGGTGGCCTTAACAGAATTGTAAAATATTCCCAGGTTTTTAAGGTTTAGATTAAGTCTGTCATTATCCAGTCTTGTATGTTCATCAAATGAATGCATGTTCACTAGATGAAACCGTTCAGCAGCTCTCAGTAAACACATCTGTCATGTTATGTTTGAAATGAAGGTATATTAAATGTAATATTTTCGTATGAAGTTCATGCCTCCATCGAAAAACAATCTTCACAACAATGTACCGTTGTTGAATCTGTGTCATTGCAATCAAAGGAAACACTCAGAGCAATACTGACCACACCATCCATTACCTCCTTCCCATTACCTTTGTCCTTTCTCAGTTCCCCCTTGTTTCTTTTCCTTCCTCTATCTTTTTTACTGCCTTCACTTTCCTTCTTAGTCACCTTTTGTTCCTTTTCATCCTTCCTTTCATATTTTTTCCATCATTTCCTTTTTCTTCATTCGCTTTCCTTCTTTGTTGCCTTTCCTTTTCATTTTTGGCTTCATTTTTGCTTCCATTCTTTCCTTTCTTCCCTTCTTTAGTTCCTTATTGTTTACTTTCCTCACTTCTATTTGTTCTATCTCCCATTCTTTTTTCCTTTCTTCACCTTTTTGTTGCTTTTTTAACCTTTCCTTTCCATCCTTGCTTTTTTCCTCATCATTTTTTGTTTCCCTTCTTTAATTTTTTTCCTACTACTTTCCTCAGTTCCCTTTGTTCCCCCCTCTTCCTTTCTTCCTGTTTACCTTCTTTTCTTCCCTTATTCTTTTTCTTCCATCCTTCATTCACTCTCCTTTTTTGCACATTCTTCCTGTTTCTTTGACTTTCTATATTTTTCCTTTTAACATTGTCCTATCCTTTATTTCCCCCTTCACTTTCTTCCCTTTTGTTTACTTCCTTTCTTGCTCCCTCTTTTCTGTCTTCTTGTTTTCCTTTTCACATTCTTTCATTCCTTCCTTCACTTTAATTTCTTGCCCTTTTGTTCTCTTTCCATTCGTCATTTCTTTCTGTTTACATTTATTTCTTTGCCTTTTCTTTTTTTACATCCTTTCTCCATTTCTTTTTCCTCCTTTCTTCCTTTCTGTCCTTCCTTCTTTCCTTTTTCCATCTTCATATTTTGTCTTTCTAAGGTTACTCAATGTCAGAGATCACAGTAGTGCAATAACAAAACTCTTTAAGTGTGGATGAACAATGGATTGTTTTTCTAATCGTGAATTCACACTGTGTACTAGTTAATGGTGATGTTCAACTCAATCAAGTCTTTATGCTTTCATTTGGAATGGTATTTTAAGCCTTCTCTCTCCATCTATCTCTTTCCATGCTGTCAGTGAGCCATTCTGTTGAGAGTTTAATATGGAGGCTGTGGTTCTTTACGCAGTGCATTTTGACATCTAACGCAATTCTCACACCACCTGCTCCAGGCTGTTGTTCAAATCAAATTATTCAAATGCAAGATAAGATGAGATAGTTTGGGGGGAAAAAAAGAAAAAGAAAAGTTAAAGATTTAAACAGCACTATGAATTGCTGTTAGCACCCGACATTTTAAAGGTACTGTGTATGTAATATAAATATCTGTATGTGACTGAAAATAAACTCCTTTGACCTTGAAATGAACTGTCATCTGTTCTTGATTCGCATGCCTTATATGTATTTTAATTTAAGATAGACATAGACATGGTGACTGGTGGTGATTTATTTGGGTTGTCAACAACATGTCTACTTCAGGTAAAAAAATCGTATGACTGTGAGATGGGAAAGTGTATAGGTGCTGTAATGGTGTCTGTGGCATAAAAATATGAATATTCCATGTAGTTTCTCAATTAATATGAGGTCATAAACACTGCTTGGCATAACCACATTACCTTCTGTTAATTAATAATAGTGAAGTGAATAATTGATCATTACAATCTTGTTATAACTGAAATATTTGGAAGTTTAAAGGCAAAATATGTAAGATTTTTGGATTAAAATTTCCAAAAACCACTAGAACAATGTTATATTTTGTTGACTTGTGTACTTACATTATCACAAATGTTTCCAAGAATGTTTAAATCCAGAGAAAAAAGTAATTTTAACCAAGACACGGACCATGTCCGTGTGTTGCCCATCAATGACAGTTTTATATTGTAGAAACCATGGAAACACCAAAGATGCTTTAATATGAGTTTTATTAGAGAGGTCAGCAACTGTTTGAAGACATTCATTGACACAAAACGAATCATTGTTATATAGCTCAACACAGTTAGTCTTATTGTTTAGATCTTGTTTTCTTGATTTACCGCGAGTACCATGTTTTACCATGCCTAATATCAATCTAGCTTACTGCAGTGTGCAACAAGTGTCTCATAGTAGCCGCCGAGTGAACGCACGGAGTAGCATTATAACATAACTTTCAACACACTCGAATAATGTATTTATGGTCTATGATTTTGTTGGAATTTTAATCAGGTGCTAAAAACCTACTTATTAAAAGTAATGGGGTACTAACGGAGACCTGATTTCGAGGGAGGACCTGATTGGTCACCACACCTGCTCAACCGGTTACTTCCTGAGAACCTGCTCAAAAGAACAATTCATTCAAGAATCGGACATCGCTAGGAAGGAATGAGTATAGTTATTGATAGAGTGTTCAAAATGGTAAAAAAAAAAAAAAAAGAAAGAAAGTGAGGAAGAAAGCAAGTTTTGGTTTTTCAGTTCCAAGTAAGGCGGGGGAGAGAGACTACTCTCCTTGGTTTGTTGGGGGGGAGGGGGTTGATGTTCTTTTTTACCGTTTTTTGAGTGAGATTTAAAAGAAGAGCTGCATTTTTCTATTAGGGTCATTTCTGAGATCTGTGCTTTTGGCCCTTCTCAAAGCCGGCCTTGAAGAGTCCTCAATTTAGGACTCCTGAATATAAATAAATTAGTCCTTCAATACACAAGACACCTTCAACATGTTCTCACATTATCACAGTTAATTTGCTATAGTTTAGAAAATGGTAATAAAACATGACAAGAACTCAGAGTTAAACTGTCTCAAAACAAATTTATCTTGATAATGTCAGGTAACTTTGATAGAAAGGTATGTAATGGATTACAATCAGCTGTTCAATTTAAGTACACAATTAGATAATACCAATTTAGGTCAACCAATGACCAAGCAATGCGTAATTTTGTTCAGTCTGTGGTGTAAAAGGTCAAACGGACAAACTTCTCTAGAGCGCTAGTCACTCTCTGCTCTCCAACGACAACATTTTTGTCATGTGTCGGCCACCATAACTTCTCTATGTGCTTCGAACGGGAGGGGTGAGCGTTGAGTGATTGCAATTCCCAACCTTACCACTAGATGCCGCAAAAATTCACACACTGCACCTTTAAGAAAAACATGCTCAACTCAAGTGTCTTGATTAATTTTGGTCCCAAATGTTTAAACATTTTACTGGTAGTCCACTGTATGATAATTTTTGGGTATAATATGTCACGGTTTACTTTATTTTGCTTTCCTCACTTACATAAATGAACTATAGCGTCCTGCACCCACTAGTAAAACATTATATCTGGTGTCTGAAGAATTTTTGGTTTGACTGTATTTAATACCTATATATACCAATGTATATGTTACTTCTCAGACCATCTATGAGCCAACTAGAGAGTTTATAACATGGCGCAAGCTCAGGTTTCCATATGGTTCCTGTAGTCATGTAAATCTGGAAAAATACTTTTTCAAACCAGAGTTGTATAAAAGAGTGTGACCTAAACCTAACCAGGATATTGTTGTGAGAGTGTTTTTAATTTGTGGACATTCTGTAATAAGTCCACATTTTTTAACCACATTGAGCTCTAAAATATTTCTTCAGATAGACGCGTGGAGTTTGCTGTAAGTCAGTGATGTCTTATTAATGAGCAAATTGTTCTTTGGAGTTCATACTTTTCAATGACTCTGCTTCAAAAATCGTTCTGAATGATTCATTACTGATTTTAAAAAAAATCCTTTTCAGGTATTCAAAAAAATGAAGGCCATGGAAATTCTTTATACAAAAAGTGTGGGAACTCTATTTGGACCGTTTAAAGCTAAACATTTCAAAAAATGATTTAATGTTTTGAATAAAATATTTCTGCTTGAACACCTGTGTGAACTTCAGCTGAACTGACTTCATCCACTATAAATCACCTTGACACCCAGATGACTCAAAAGTGACTGCAAAAATGAAAAGTCACATGCATTCTGAGAAAAACGTGCAACATTTGTTTGCAGAGAAGCATTTAAAATCCAGATATGAAATTCCTTTAGACTTAAAGATTCCTAAAGATTAATAAATACAGGTCCTTCTCAAAAAATTAGCATATTGTGATAAAGTTCATTATTTTCCATAATGTAATGATAAAAATTAAACTTTCATAATGAAATATTTCAGGTCTTTTATTGTTTTAATACTGATGATTTTGGCATACATCTCATAAAATTTGCATATTTCATCCGACCAATAAAAGAAAAGTGTTTTTAATACAAAAAAAAAGTCAACCTTCAAATAATTATGTTCAGTTATGCACTCAATACTTGGTCGGGAATCCTTTTGCAGAAATGACTGCTTCAATGCGGTGTGGCATGGAGGCGATCAGCCTGTGGCACTGCTGAGGTGTTATGGAGGCCCAGGATGCTTCGATAGCGGCCTTAAGCTCATCCAGAGTGTTGGGTCTTGCATCTCTCAACTTTTTCTTCACAATATCCCACAGATTCTCTATGGGGTTCAGGTCAGGAGAGTTGGTAGGCCAATTGAGCACAGTAATACCATGGTCAGTAAACCTTTTACCAGTGGTTTTGGCACTGTGAGCAGGTGCCAGGTCGTGCTGAACAATGAAATCTTCATCTCCATAAAGCTTTTCAGCAGATGGAAGCATGAAGTGCTCCAAAATCTCCTGATAGCTAGCTGCATTGACCCTGCCCTTGATAAAACACAGTGGACCAACACCAGCAGCTGACATGGCACCCCAGACCATCACTGACTGTGGGTACTTGACACTGGACTTCAGGCATTTTGGCATTTCCTTCTCCCCAGTCTTCCTCCAGACTCTGACACCTTGATTTCCGAATGACATGCAAAATTTGCTTTCATCCGAAAAAAGTACTTTGGACCACTGAGCAACAGTCCAGTGCTGCTTCTCTGTTGCCCAGGTCAAGCGCTTCTGCCGCTGTTTCTGGGTCAAAAGTGGCTTGACCTGGGGAATGCGGCACCTGTAGCCCATTTCCTTGCACGGTGGCTCTGGATGTTTCTACTCCAGACTCAGTCCACTGCTTCCGCAGGTCCCCAAGGTCTGGAATCGGTCCTTCTCCACAATCTTCCTCAGGGTCCGGTCACCTCTTATTATTGTGCAACGTTTTTTGCCACACTTTTTCCTTCCCACAGACTTCCCACTGAGGTGCCTTGATACAGCACTCTGGGAACAGCCTATTCATTCAGAAATTTCTTCCTGTGTCTTACCCTCTTGCTTGAGGGTGTCAATGATGGCCTTCTGGACAGCAGTCAGGTCGGCAGTCTTACCCATGATTGCGGTTTTGAGTAATGAACCAGGCTGGGAGTTTTTAAAAGCCTCAGGAATCTTTTGCAGGTGTAATTAGTTGATTCAGATGATTAGGTTAATAGCTCGTTTAGAGAACCTTTTCATGATATGCTAATTTTTTGAGATAGGAATTTTGGGTTTTCATGAGCTGTATGCCAAAATCATCAGTATTAAAACAATAAAAGACCTGAAATATTTCAGTTGGTGTGCAATGAATCTAAAATATATGAAAGTTTAATTTTTATCATTACATTATGGAAAATAATGAACTGCATATAAATAATAAAATGCATATAAATATCAGTGTTCAGTTCACTATATTTCTCAATAATATGTCTTAGAAAAATTATATTTAAATGCTTCGTTTTACGATCAAATCAGTTTTATTTTATTTTTTTTAATTTATTTTTTGGGGGGCAACTCAATAAAACAATGATTGAGAGATGAACAAATTAACGTTCCTCAAAAGCCTGGTGGATCATATTTGATACTCACATTTTAACATGATTTTTCTAAACAATTATGAATGAATAATCGAGTAAACCTAAGTTGCTTCTATTAAGTAAGTGTTTATCTAGAAATTAACAATAGGAAAGTTATTCTTACGTTTACTTAAAAATCATTAAAGATACAACAGCAAAGTTTTGATCATATAGAGGCCTTTTTTTATTAATTGCTTTTTAATGTTTCCTGGGGTGCACTTATAATGCTAGAATGCTTTTTACATCAAAAAATGGTCATAATTTATCAATAAAAGGCATTTTTCCTACCCTGATTTTAGCCTTCTGCTCTGAACGCTCCGTTTTAAAGGGGCTTGTCCGCTGGGAGACTTCAGTGTAAACACCCACTGCTGTGATTGGCTAACGTCTTTGCATTTGAAATAGTATTAATCCCTCTTTTAGCTCATTTTTACAGCTACAGCTCTCACGGATAACTAATCGTGAAAAGTGTTGCATTACATTTAGATCTATGGCATTATATTTCGATCTATGGCATATAAGAAGATCGTGGCATGAAAGGTTGCAGTGATGATCATTGTAGCCGATCACACACACATGCTGAGCGCATGAAAGCAGTGATCTCGTCATTGCAACTCAGTTTCTGTACACTAACGAATGCTTTCATCTTCACCAACAGTGCAAACGTGATATAGTTAAGAGATTTGTTGAATAAAACGGGAGTCACTGATAAACGCGCCACTGATAAACTCTCCTGTTTGATTGACAGGTTCAGCGTGGGCTGCAAACAATTGCAAAGGGAGCAGCTTTCTTTGATCGCTTTCTTTATAGAATTTAATCACCGTTAAATAACAGATTATTTTCATCCTACTAAGAGAAACAACGCAAGTTGATGTTTAGTCACTGGTCTGATTTACTGACACACAGACAAAGAACATCTGACTGCATGAATCATCACATTTCAGATCAGGCATTAGATGAACACAGTTACTTACATGTTGCATTACTGTTGAACCCTGTCACTGCACAATATTTTGTAATCCTCAACAGCATGTTTATTACTTTGTAGCTTGAAGGTTTAACAGTGGGCCTATGTTACGTGTAGGCCTGTCACGACTCACGATAACACATTTTGCTGGACGATAAATTGGCCAAGAAATTATTGCGATAAACGATAATATTGTCGTTATGAGACCATCATCTAAAATAATGATAATGGCATAATAATGCCATTCATCGTCTTAATCACACACTAGATTTAATTATATCACATGGAACCAACCCAACCGATATAGATATTATACCGCAAAGTGATGATGTCACTGACCATTACATGGTAACTTGCATACTGCGTACTGCTGAAATCTGTCATGTTGCGCCACGTTATCGACCAGGCAGAACAATCATTCCAACCACAATAGATAGATTCTCAAATAGCTTACCTGATCTGTCTCAGCTGCTCAGTGAACCCAAACAAACAGATGAACTAGAGGAAATGACTAGCAGTATGAGCACCATTTTCTCTAGCACATTAGAAATTGTTGCACCAATTAGATTAAAAGAGGTTAGAGAGAAAACTAAAGCACCATGGTACAACAGTGCTACACGTTATCTAGAAAGAAACTCGTAACTTAGAGCGTAAATGGAAACAAACTAATTTAGAGGTCTTTAGAATTGCGTGGAAAGATAGTATGTCACGTTATAAAAAGGCCCTAAAAGCAGCCAGGGCTGAGCATCTCCGCAAACTAATAGAAAATAATCAAAATAACCCAAGGTTTTTATTTAACACCGTGGCTAGACTAACAAATAAACAAGCATCGCCTGAGCAAAATATTCCGTTACAGTTTAGTAGTAATGATTTTATGAATTTCTTCACTGAGAAAATAGAAAGCATCAGAAACAAAATTGTAAATGTACAATCTTTAATGATGTCTTATGATTGAACCACAATTATCGCCCCTCAAGAACCACTGCTACGCCGATATCCAGATATATATACTGCTTGCCGACCGGATTCTATTTACCAGACCACATCACTATCATCATGTGTTAATGAATTAAAGACCTGGCTCAACTCCAATTTTCTCAGTCTGAACCTGACTAAAACAGAAATATTAATCATTGGCCCTCCATCTCTAACAAAGTATGTAAGTAATATTCCCAGACTTGACCTTGAAGCCACATCAATAATTCCATATGCCACTGTCAAAAATTTGGGTATCATTCTTGATCCTTCACTGACGCTTACATTAGTCAACTTTGTAAAGCGTCCTTTTTTCATCTGCGCCAAATTGTCAAACTCCGTCCCTGTGTCAACCCAAAAGACGCTGAAGCACTAGTCCACGCGCTCATCACATCTCGCCTCGACTACTGTAATGTTCTTTTTTCTGGACTACCAGCACACACTATTTCACGTTTGCAATATATTCAAAACTCTGCCGCAAGACTACTAACTAAAAAAACTGCCCATAACACTCCAATTCTGTTTAAACTGCACTGGCTACCCGTGTTATCCCGTATCACTTACAAAATTCTTCTGCTTACCTTTAAGTCACTCAATGGTCTTGCTCCAGCCTAGCTCTCTGACTTACTTTCTCCTTATATTCCCCCTCGAACTCTCCAATCTTCTGGCTGTGAACTCCTCTGTGAGCGGAGATT
The DNA here is from genome assembly GCA_023566225.1 of Romanogobio albipinnatus. Taxonomy (NCBI): domain Eukaryota; kingdom Metazoa; phylum Chordata; class Actinopteri; order Cypriniformes; family Gobionidae; genus Romanogobio; species Romanogobio albipinnatus. Next base: position 38,577,355 of record CM042255.1, on the reverse strand, counting down.
TCGTTTATCATCTATGGGTGGCAGGCAGGTCTTTCTCTTACAGCCCCTAAGCTATGGAACTCTCTTCCCCTGGCTCTCAGGACAACAACCACGTTACATGAATTTAAATGTAAACTCAAAACACATTTGTTTAATCAGTATTATCAGTCATGACAATGTTAACTTGACATAGCACAGTATTAACTCACTACCAAAAATCTGTTACATCTTTACTCTAACTGCCCACCACGCTGTCTGTAATTAATGTTTTTTGCCTTTATATATCATTTTGTATTGCAAATGTAGTGCGATTTGCAACTGCAACCGCTCATTACTTGGACTGGGCAAATGTCCACTGTCCGTCTATGTGTAAACTGCTTGTTATTTACTGTTATTGTGAAGCGTCCTTGAGCTTGGGAAAGGCGCTGTATAAATTAAACTTATTATTATTATTATTATTATTATAGTGCTGGGAATCGATTTAAAAAAATTAACTAATTAATAAAAAATTTTTCTGTAATTAATGACGATTAATGCGTTTTTAATGTTGATATTGATGATGATATTGTAATCATTTCAGTTACTCTCCAAATTAATGTAGAAACAATTTATTGACAGCATATTTTACATGTGTTGTATTGTCATGTTTTTATGAATGAATGCGAACATGACGCTGATCTCACGCGCTGTCCCACGCATCTCATTTCCTCACAACTTAAGGTTAACACAGCTTCCTTAAGTTCATTTAAGACGTTATTTAACTTATTTAAGACTCCTAATATGAGAATACTCAAAATTCTCCGTTGTTGTTGTTATTGTTTGTTCATGAGCAAAAGAGAACTCGATGTGAGCAGGAGACTGTCTGTGCGTCGAGTGTGTGTGAGTGTATGTGTGTGTGTGTGTGTCAGAGTGTCCCTCGATTAGCTGACATGAGACGCAGCCACACAGACAGGACATTGACTTACAGCGCGTTCTCTTGTGTCTTGTCGCGCGTAGAAGCATTTACATGTATTAGAGCGTGATCATATTATGTAACGCTCGGCAAAAATGGATATAAAAACGGACGCTGGAAATTATCGCAGGCCAGAAAAATCATTGAGCTCATTTTTTAAATTATTTGATTATTGCGATTAATTGATTTATTGACAATCGCGACAGGCCTAGTTACGTGTGTGAATCGATGGGCGGGGCTTAAGAGGCAGTGATGAAGTAGGCGTTGATCTTCTTCTGCAGAGGCGGTGCTTGCCTCTCTTTGACGTCATAGATCCCCACTTTGAAAAACCTGTCGTTTGCTGGGCCTGGTGTCTATAAAAGCTTTTCTCTGAAACCTACAGGATATTCTTATATTACCATGACATTTTATATATCAAAAGCTCAAGGGAAAGTTGATTTCTCAATTCATGAGTTGTGTTTCTAATATGATAAACTTCATAGGGTTACTGGTGGTTACTGTTCAGTTCTTATTTTATTAGGGGCCAAGCACCGAAGGTGCAAAGGCACCTATTGAAACCGTTCCCATTCTTATTATTATTCTTCTTCCGTTTCTTCCGCCATTGAAGTCTATGGCAGCCCATAGAACCGTATGGTAAAACGTTGTGAAATTTGGCACACTAATAGAGGACAGTCTGAAATGTCACCATAGCAAATTTGGAGTCTTTAACTCAATCCCTCTAGCGCCACCATCAGTCCAAAATTTGACTCATGTTTATGCTAATAACTTTTCAACCAAAAGGGCTAGAAACAAGATTCCTTGGCTCAAGATGATTTGATTGCATCGTCATTTTCCGTCATTAAAATTTTCCTGCCATTTTCAATTTTCTAAAAAACCTACTTTTGCAAACTCGTCCTAGACGGTTCCTCCGATTTGTTCATCCGGATAATCTTCAGACCATGCTGACAAAAAATCTTGCAAATCAAGTTTGAATCGTTAAATCGTTTTCGATAAACGCGTGAAAAAAAATGTAAATAACGTTTGCGAAAACACACTTAAGGCAATATCTCCACAACGCTTTATCTTATTCAAACCAAACTTGGTACATGTCATCACAAGCATGACCTGAAGCAACATGCAGCGTTTCGGCGCAGCGCCACCTAATGGTCCGGAGATACGAAAAATTGCTATTTTTGCTTATAACTTCTGAACTGTTTGTCCAAAAATCATAAAAGGCTTGTTAGATTCAGGACGGCATGCCGAGTCGTCTGATATTACATTTTACCATATCGGCCATTTTGGCTGTCGGCCATTTTGAATTATGTGCTAAAATGCTGTATTTTATGAACGCATGAACGGATTGTTACGAAACTCGGTTTGGGTCATCAACACAATGCCCTGAATGAGCCCAATAAGTTTCGAAACAGCGCCACCTAGTGGAGATTTTTTTTTCAAATGCTTATAACTTAAGGTGAACTTGACTTATTTTCATGGGAGTAACTTTTTTTGTCTCCTGAATCCTTGCCGAGTCCAACGATACCAGATTTGCCAGGTTTCGGTCTATGGTTTGGGCAGCGTTGCAATTTAGTGCTTAAAAAAAACGTTAGCTGATATCTTCGAAACTGCTAGTCCGATCGAGACGAAACCAGCGTCAGAAGTTCGGAAACATAGGTCGATAGTTAAATATTAATACCCAAATGTCAAAATATTGATAGTAAGGGGGTGTAAAAACCTGAATTGCCAACAAAGGCCGATCACTGCACGAGAAGCACTCTATTATCTGTGCTTCTCTCCAGCTTCCAGAGGTTTGTATTCTTCAGATCAAGCTTGGCGTGAAAATATTCCTGGATACCGCTCATTTCTGTCACTTGTAGCTCAGAATGGAATTTGCGGGCTGCGTTTACTTTGTCCGGCTGCTTTAAGCCTATTATCCAGTGAAGAATGGTGTGGAGTGTGTGTGAGCCAGACTCCTTCTATGTGCTGCTGGTTCGGGGATGGAGACCGCAGGCCCCCTGATGTGTCTTCTAATAAATTCCGGGTGATATACATTATGGGATCTTTAAATTCAAGCAGACCCTTACTGGGAAAAATGACAAGGATGTTAATCCCCAGAGTGCACCGGGGCAGCGTTACAGGTCTGTAGCAAAGTTAAATCAAATCAAATCAAATCAAATCACTTTATTGTCACTCTACCATATGCACAAGTGCAACAGTAGGTGAAATTCTTAGGTGCAGTCCGAGCAAACATAGTAGTCATGACATGACATGTACAACATTTAAGCAACAACAGATTACACATCTGATGCGCACACAATTACTCACAGCTCAGTATACACTACAATAAACAATAAATAATTTACACAATGTGAGTGTAGTTCAAGGGGCTATGTGTAAGAGTTTTCATGTATGAATTGCTTTTTATTGCCAATGTGTGAACAGCTTGTAAAGGAACTTAAAAAACAAGACCTTCCCGGGGGAGCTCAATCCTGTTCCTGGAGATCTGCCTGCAGAGTTCAGTTCCAACACACCTGTGCTCCTGAAGATCTTAGTTCAGTTATGCTTGATCAGGGTTTAAGCTAAACTTTGCAGGAAGGTAGATCTCCAGGAACAGGATCTCCAGGAACAGGATTAGGCACCCCTTCTGTAGACTGATTTTTATGCGAAGGACTCGGGACGTTTTTGCCTGGAAAAACTAATTAATGTTACGTTTAAGCACGCTCCCGAGAGACTCTCTTCCATTCAATGATGACACGAATGAAACGAAAGCTTATGTTCAGGATGTCATGTTCAGGAGTTATTCTGTCAATGTGTCATGCAAAGATAATTGAGTCTAGTCTACAGTCTCAAATATAGTACACTTTATAAATCAAACTAAAAGTGTAATTTTACTTACCTCAACTGTCGTCATGATGATGCCGGTGAATTGCAGAGCTGCTGCAAACATATCCCCATCGCTCAGACGGTTTCTTAACCGCTGTCATATTTCTTGTGTTGTTTATTTTGTTGTTGTTGTTGTTGTTGTTGTTGTTGAGAAGAAAGCACACAGCAGCAGCACATTCATATCCATCTAAAAGTTGCTCGCAGTAGCGTGGGCGAAGTCGGGCTGTTCGTTAAAAGTAGGCCTATATCGCTGCAAATGTAACGTTATTTCCAGACTGTAGCGACTCCCCGTGAGTATATCGGGGCCATGACATGTTCAGACTGTACCGAAGAACGAAAAAGAACTTCCCCTTGGACTTGACACGTTTAGTCTCTCTCGTATGTTACGTGTGCACGAGCAACAGTGCGAGAACGAGTAATGTAAGTTGCTTGCTGCAGTTCACTTAACGGCCACGGATGTCGCTAATAACAAGGGTTTCTGAATTTAACAATAAAAAATTACAATAAAAGCTATATAAATATTATAATGGTAACACTTTACACTAAGGTTTAATTTGTTAGTATTAGTTAACTACATTAACAATAGTTGTACATAATTGATTAATCTTAGTTAATGTTAATCTCAACATTTACCAATACATTTCTAAGATCAAGTTGCATCTGTTAACATTAGTTAATGCACTGTGAACTAATAAGAACATGATTTTTTTTTTTTTTTTTTACTAACAAAAGTTAATGAATGCAGTAAGAATTTGTTAATTTTTAGTTTATGTTAGTAAATGCATTAACTACTGTTAATAAATGTGACCTTATTACTAATATAAATACAAATATTATATAAATAACAAAAGTAGAAGCATGTTAACATAGCCTGGATGCCAGACGAACTTAGCCCTGCCCACAACATTTTTTGCACGGGCAGTTCGGACTGGACTTGATCCATACACTCTAAAAAAAAAGGTTTTTGGCACCAAAAAAGGTTTGTGGCTCGTAATCATAGGGGAACCTTTTTAAGTGCTATATAGCACCAATTTTGGTGCTTCAGTGGTTCTTCAGCGGTTCTTCAGAGGTTCTTCACCGGTTCTTTGACTAAGGTGCTATATAGCACCTCTGAAGAACCGCTGAAGAACCACTGAAGCACCAAAATTGGTGCTATATAGCACTAAAAAAGGTTCCCCTATGATTACGAGCCACAAACCTTTTTTGGTGCCATATAGAACCTTTTTTTTAGAGTGTAGAAAAGTAATTATGCCCGAACAGAAACTGTCCGGACCAATGAAATTGTCAGGGCGGGCTTTAGACGATGATGGACAGATGATCAACAGTAACGTAATCATCCACGTCATCAAAGGCGCTTGGGTTGAATTCGTTCTAATCCTAAACGGAGAACTTGTTCGTATATGCATTCACCTTTACTATTTCTCTCAGAAATGATGATCGTGTTGGTAAGTACTCTGTGTATCCTTAAATTCTTTTTTTACAACACCGGCAAAGATCGTTTACACTCATCTTCTTCTTCTAACGTGACTTATTCCAGCGCGCACAGACAGGGTTGCCAAGTTTTTACAGCAAAACTCGCACAATTGCTACTCAAAACTAGCTAAAAACAAGCCCAATAGCTTTCCGGGTGGGGGGGTTCTCCGGGAAAAATGGCATTTGGGGGGTAAAATATGTGTTATTTTGGCTGGACTGCCTGCTAAATTTCGCATTCCCGGGTCTGTATATCACATAATTGGGGTCACTTCAACCCGCGGACTTGGCAACACAGTGCAGTTGAGTTCTGTTGACATTTGACAACTAACGTTATGCGTCGCTCCGTTGCTCTGATTGGTTGTAGGTCTATCCAATTGAGGTCTTTCCTGGTTCGGTTTAAACACACCCCATAATCACAGCCCAACGGAGCAGTATCAGACTCAAATTCTGACTAGAATTGAGTATGACGACGTCAGGCTATAGTGTTACCAGATAACACTTTTTTTTTAAGAAAGGGCAAAACGCCCCATATTTTTAACGTTTTAAAAATGTTTTTTTCTTGGTTATAATAATTTGTTACATTTATATAGTGCTTTTCTAGGCACTTAAAGTGCTTTTTTTTTTTTACATAGAAGGGGGGAATCTCCTCATCCACCACCAATGTGCAGCATCCACCTGGATGATGCGACGGCAGCCATAATGCGCCAGAACGCCCACCACACACCAGATGATTGGTGGAGAGGAGACAGAGTGATGAAGCCAATCGTGTATATATGGGGATGATTGTCCATCAGGAGGCCATGATGGACAGGGGCCAATCCATAGTTTTCAGTCACGTGACTGTCGCGGAGCCTTGGAGGGCAAAACCGCCATAGAACTCCATAGAACTACAGCACAAGGCTGTCAAATTTCCATCTTAAAACAAAAATAAGTGAACAAGATGCACGTTTTGGGCACTTATGATCCATATACAGCACCTGCTGCAGTATTTCAATCACTGAAAACAACTTAACGTGAAAAACACTATAGGGTGAGCTGCACCAATAAGGATTCAATTAAGCAAAGTTTAAAGGATTTGTTGATATGGGTTTTATTTTAAATCGAGTTGTTGCAGCACTTAATTTTAAACACAGATTAATTACGCAGTAAAACGTTATAGAGCTGATCAAGCAGCAGACGGAGGTGAACTGACGACAGGCTAAAGAATCCTTAGTGCAACCCACCCTTAAAGTGCCGTAATGAACTAAAACAGTGATATTAAAAGATCAAATTCAGTTTACACCTTTTTGATGATGCATACTATATACAGGCGAGTAGATGAGGCAAGAATATGAACGCAACGTGTTTTCTTTATAATGGGTTTCGATGGGGAAAACACCTAATGAGAAACCTTGTGTTGCACTAATATTCTGTGATCGTCTGCTTTCCTGTACAATATATGATTTTTTTAACTATTTATTTGTATGATACAGCTGCAAATAAGTATTTGAACACCTGTCTATCAGCTGACCCTCAAAGACCTGTTAGTCTGCCTTTAAAATGCCCACCTCCACTCCATTTATTATCCTAAATTAGATGCACCTGTTTGAGGTCATTAGCTGCATAAAGACACCTGTCCACCCCATACAATCAGTAAGAATACAACTACTAACATGGCCAAGACCAAAGAGCTGTCCAAAGACACTAGAGACAAAATTGTACACCTCCACAAGGCTGGAAAGGGCTACGGGGAAATTGCCAAGCAGCTTGGTGAAAAAAGGTCCACTGTTGGAGCAATCATTAGAAAATGGAAGAAGCTAAACATGACTGTCAGTCTCCCTCAGACTGGGGCTCCATGCAAGATCTCACCTCGTGGGGTCTCAATGATCCTAAGAAAGGTGAGAAATCAGCCCAGAACTACACGGGAGGAGCTGGTCAATGACCTGAAAAGAGCTGGGACCACCGTTTCCAAGGTTACTGTTGGTAATACACTAAGACGTCATGGTTTGAAATCATGCATGGCACGGAAGGTTCCCCTGCTTAAACCAGCACATGTCAAGGCCCGTCTTAAGTTTACCAATGACCATTTGGATGATCCAGAGGAGTCATGGGAGAAAGTCATGTGGTCAGATGAGACCAAAATAGAACTTTCTGGTCATAATTCCACTAAACGTGTTTGGAGGAAGAAGAATGATGAACACCATCCCTACTGTGAAGCATGGGGGTGGTAGCATCATGCTTTGGGGGTGTTTTTCTACACATGGGACAGGGCGACTGCACTGTATTAAGGAGAGGATGACCGTGGCCATGTATGGATTTTGGGGAACAACCTCCTTCCCTCAGTTACAGCATTGAAGATGGGTCGAGGCTGGGTCTTCCAACATGACAATGACCCGAAGCACACAGCCAGGATAACCAAGGAGTGGCTCTGTAAGAAGCGTATCAAGGTTCTGGCGTGGCCTAGCCAGTCTCCAGACCTAAACCCAATAGAGAATCTTTGGAGGGAGCTCAAACTCTGTGTTTTTCAGTGACAGGCCAGAAACCTGGCTGATCTAGAGAAGATCTGTGTGGAGGAGTGGGCCAAAATCCCTCCTGCAGTGTGTGCAAACCTGGTGAAAAACTACAGGAAACGTTTGACCTCTGTAATTGCAAACAAAGGCTACTGTACCAAATATTAACATTGATTTTCTCAGGTGTTCAAATACTTATTTGCAGCTCTATCATACAAATAAATAGTTAAAAAATCATACATTGTGATTTCTGGAGTTTTTTTTTTTTTTAGATTATGTCTCTCACAGTGGACATGCACCTACGATGACAATTTCAGACCCCTCCATGATTTCTAAGTGGAAGAACTTGCAAAATCGCAGGGTGTTCAAATACTTATTTTCCTCACTGTACATACACCACGGGTCCCCTTACAGTGAAGTCGCCATTTTGCACCGTCATGTTTCTACAGTAGCCCTAAATGGACAAACTGCTCTACAGAGCGCTAGCTACTCTCTCTGCTGTCTCAGACGACCACATCTTTGTCCTGTGTCGGCCACCGTAGGGAGGGGTGAGCAGTGGGCAGTTGCAATTCGCAACCTCACCGCTAGATGCCGCTAAAATTTACACACGGCACCTTTAAGAACAAGAACATCATTTTTGAGATGCACGTTTGTCAGTGGTGCTTGTGTTTCATAACCAGATGTGACGTATCAAGTGTGACAAGGTTGAAGGCAACTGAGACTTGACAGCTGTGGCAGAGGGAAAGTTAATCAGTGAAGAATGACTCGGAATATAATCAAACAGAACACACTTTTGATGCGTTCTTTCTTCTTTTGAAGGTTTGCAGGTCATGCAGATTTAGAGCCTAATTGAACATCAACACCTGCAAATACATGCACAAATACACTGTAAAGTTGAAAAAAGATATGAAAGCCCACCCAGGATAAAAACAGCAAGATCGGGTCAATATCCCAATGATTTTGTTGCATTCTGCGTCATTCTGTGTGTTTTATTTGACATTTAAATTGGACATTTAAAAACAAATAAAAAAATGTCACTGAGACATATTGACTTTTCATATAGTCAAGGTCCGGAATTTGTTTGGGAGTATGTTGTATTGATTCATAATGTTCATGTTGTGGTTGTACGCATCAGACCACCCACAGAATTCATGTGTGGTCGGCCCCTGCGACTGATACAATAACACAAGACAATTTAAGACGGTTTAAATGAGGTCACATAATTTAATTTCATTGCATTTCACTGAATGCATCAAGCTACAGTAGAAGCATGGACAGCTGTGACAAGGCAAATGACCCCAAACGCACAGACACATGGTCCGAGAGATGAACGAACCCCATCGGGTTTGAATCGTCAAGTCTTTAGTCTTCATTTTAACAGACTTCCTCTCGTCTAGCACCGCTGAAAGCAAATGATGTGCGACAGGCACAAATGACAAAGACAGGCTGAGCGTTTGCCCTGTTTTCACAAGTATTTACAGGTTTCCTTGTCTACTTGGTTTTGGTCATATGGGGAGCGCTGTGGCAGGATGCACTGCAAAAAATCATGTTCTCCATCAGTATTTTTGATCTTTTCCCAAGGAAAATACCTTAAAACCCTTTTTTTGTTTTAAGCAAAAACCTCCTTAAATTGTTAGATTTATGTTTAAATTCATTTTTTTTTTTTATACGGATGAAGAAAATGTTTACTTGCAGTGGTAAAATTATGCAACAACAAAAAGCAACAGGGAAGACATGTTTGCCACATCTCATATTCGTACCATACTGAAAACAACAGCAACTTGTACGCTTAAGTGCAAGGAAAAGCCTTGATATAAAATGTATATGTAACACATTGAGAATTCAGTTTAAATATCAGTACGTACATTAAACATTACTTTAATTTGCATTTATACAGACATTTGTTTTTCACCGTGGAATTTTGAACTTTGTATACACAAGAGGACACGTGACAGCTCGAGGACACATTTGATTGGACCACAAGAAGAAATACGAGTGACATTCGTGGTTCTGTCGTCCTTCGGGAGTATTCCATCATCTAAGACTCATTGTTCATTCTCATAATTCCTTCATTCTCTCACATTCAACCGTAAATCTTACCGTCTGCTTTCAGAGCAAAGGTTTTCTGTCATTATTTAGAGAATCCACTTCTGTCTGACACTCGTTTTTTTTCTGTCATATCCCCTTCTTTTGGTTTGACACTTGTGATTGTGATTCAATCTTTCACCTTAACATCCAAGCTGCATCTTCCCATCATCCTTCTTCATGAATTCAACCGGTTCAATCCAACAGCGATCTCGCAACTGGTCCACAATCAGCTCTGAGAATTTGGCTCAATGGGCTTCGCTCAGCCTTGTCGAAACCTTTGCATCGAACAGAGAGGTGACAGAGGCTGAGGAGATGCCGTGAAGGTTGATTTAGTCACGTTCTGTCTGAGCACAGCCCACACAGTGTAATGTTAATGGTAGACCGTCCTCAACACAAGCGCGGATGAAACGGCTCACTGGATCCAGATGGTGTTGGCTCTGTCGGGCCGCCGCGGGTCTGCGGTCAGGTCTCCGAAGGTGGAGAAGAACTGCTCCATCTCTTTCTGCAACATCTCGTTTCTCTTTTCTGCATCGTCCTTGGCTCGCTCAGCGTTCCTCAGCTTGATTTCCACCATGGTGTATTTCTTCTTCTCCTGGTCCAGCTCTTCATGTAGATTCGCCATCACTGTCTCCAACTCTAGATTCCGATGCTCCAGACTACAGGGAAGATGGGAAAGGGTGTGTGAATACACTGATAGATTAATGAGACACTTAAAGGGTTCATTTAGGTGAAAGTTAATTCTATCATGAAGCACAGTTAAAATAAAAAAATAAAAAATAAAAATCACTAAAATGTTCTGCCAGAAATCCCAGTGAATGCAAATATGCTGGATCTAGACTTATTTTTCTAAAGTTATTTTTCCATCCAAGAGAACATGTAATTTTTTTTTTTATAATTTTTAAAAAAATATATATATATTTTAAATAATTGTGTATAAATTGTGTAAGAAATTCCCTATCTGGTAATGTATTATCATTACAATTATATATATATATATATTCGGGCTTATTATTATTATTTAATTTTATATACTCTTATCGGGCGATAAAAAAAAATATCGCCGTTAATCTATTCTCAAAGTTGGGTTGGGAGCTGGGTCTATACTACGCAAGCTATGATGACTTTCACCTTGATATTTTAGCGCGGATGTACACCTAGCCGAATTGCACTGTAGGGGGCGAGATAACGAGTCTTCGAACCTGTGTGTATGCCTACTAGTGTTTTCAAAAATATCCATATTTCGCTATGTATGGATACTGAAATATCTGAAACTATACAATACTCATTTTCTACAGTATCGATATCAGCTGCGCTCTCCTCTCCTCTCCGACCGACAGCGAGTGACGCGCACCCGCCTCCTCTCATTCAGTCCGTTTAATCCTCTGAACATGTCGAACGGGTGTTCTGCTGGACTTTTGTTAGTAGTGGTGTGACCGGTCTGAATTTCACGCGGGGTTGCACATAACGTTAATTCTACTAATTCCCGCAGATTTCGCGCTCGCATCTGAAGCACACACACACATACCGTAATAAAGCCGCCTCTGACATACAAGTGCAAAAATGAGCTCCTTTTTCCATTTTATTAATGGTCACACTCAAAAATGTCTCAATGCCCATCTTGGTGAGTTTTAACGTAAACACAGTCGTAACATTTTTGAGCTCACAGGAACAGTGTTTGGGATCCATGCGTGCGTCAGGTCTTAAAGGAACAGAAGTTATTTATTATTCAAACTACAAAAAGACAAACGATCACTTACGAGCACACATATTCTGAATGCCTTCGGCAGAATTCAAATGAGCCATTTTAATCTAGATTAATTTTGGAATTAGATTAGATTAATCTAGATTAAAAAAAAATAATCTATGCCCACCACTAATATATTTATATATACAAATTTTGCTGTAAAAGTATTTTAAATATTTCAATTCAAATGAATCAATGAATAATCAGCATTGGTGACATTAAAGTTCAAAAACTCTTTTATTATTATTTTCACTGTTCAAATATTGGCCATAATAAACAATATGACCTAATATGCTGAGGAAATAAATTAAAAAGTGCTTCAGGAAGAAGATTTTTTTTCACTGTACATACAAACAGGGCTTGACATTAACTTTTTTGCTCACCAGCCACTGTGGCTAGTGGTTTTCCAAAGTTACTGGCCACTTCACTTGGCACAATTTTGCTGCTTGGAAATTACATTTTATATGATGAAAGTTGAATTTGGCATGCTTAAATTAATAGATTTTGAGTCATTTCACTTGATTTAGAAGATTTAAAACCCTTTCAAACTTTCAATGCAGAGTGACCACCCAAATCAAGACTACATTGTATATCAGCTGGTATGCAGGTGGGCAAGGGGTGGGAAATATGGCTAATATGAGAAATTGAATATAGGCTAAATAAAAGAACAAAGAAGCAAATTACAAAAACAATAATACATTTCTTAAAAAAAAAAAAATACAGATACAGTAGGTTTATTTAATATGTATACATTTATTTAACACCTGTAGTTGTTTGATTAACATTAAATGACAGACAGGTATTCATTTGGGCTGCTGAATGCATGGATGTTGTAACAAGTAGGTATGGTGACGCAATGCTGCCACATACATATTTTTTTACTTAATTATGTCGTAATAACGAGACCTTATGTCGTTAAAACAACATAATTTTCTCATAATAACGAGATCTTATGTCGTTTTAACGACAATTTTCTCATAATAACGAGATCTTATGTTGTTAAAACGACATATTTTTCTCGTTAAAACGACATTATTTTCTCCAAATAAGGACATGTGTTGTACAGTGATGTCTACAAAATATGCCTGTATCCACATTAGAGAATTCATATGGCCCATGCCTTTGTCACACTTCCATGTCTGAAAAGCAGAAGCAAGCTCAGAGTAAAATAGGCTCTTCCGCTGCCTGTATCAGTGGCAAGGCCCACAGCACGAAAGTATTGTAATTTATTGATGTAGCCTGCAGTTCATAACAGCCATGGGTAGCAGGTGCCATGGGCCGCTCATGTTTGCATCAGTGGCATAACTTTAACCTAGAAATTAACATATAGCCTAACTATGAATCTAAATAGGCTACGTTTTGCATGTAGCCTACTCCACTCCAAACGCTTCAAACATGTATTTTGTTTATTAAACGCAAAGTTTTTAATTTCAAATTTAATTTCTAAATTCAGTTCATATTTCCAACAAACTAAATTCCGCACCAAAATAACGAAGTGGTAAAAAAAAATGCAAAAATGATAAATATTAAAGAATTTGCGGCGCTTTCGTCGGCATGAGTAGCCTACATAGGCTATAAAATGCGCAATATGACTGGAGACATGGAGTGGGGTCAGACATGATTTTTATTGAGTGTTGTTTCTGAAAGCGTCTTTCTTTTTAATACATTTCTTGAATGTCTTAATTACAGTAGGCCTTGATAGTTATGATATTAGTGGCTGCACCGGGGTTCGTCATTAGGCCTACTAGGTTAAAGCTACGAACTGTAAAGCTAAGAACTGTAGGCTACATCACTAAATTACAACAATTTCGTGATATGGGCACTGCCACTGATACAGGCAGCGGGTGAGCCTATTTTTCTGCTTTTCAAACAAGTGTGACAAAGGCATGGGGCTAAATAAATTCTCTAATGTGGATACAGACATATATACACACATCACTATCCAACACATGTCCTTATTAGGAGAAAATATATGTCGTTTTAACGAGAAAAATATGTCGCTGTAACGACATAAGATCTCGTTATTATGAGAAAATTATGTCGTTTTAACGTAAATGTTTCAATCAATGATCCAGGCAGCGCATTCTCTTCCCGTCTCCCTCTTTCATTTTACAGCTCAGGGTCAAAGTCCAATGGATTAATCTGTGTAATTTATTTTGACAGCTCTCATATATATATATATATATATATGTATCTATTTATGCATTTGTGGAATGGGTTTTCATCCCATTGGCCAATAGTTTTTTTTTTTTATTTTTTTTTTTAAGCAAAACAAAATCTTAAAATTAAAATGCTTCAAAAGATTAATCATTTTATTATGGTGTATTTGTTTTGCAGTGATAAATAATTCAAAACAATATTTAAAATATTTGACACCTTATATTCATCACGGATGTAATGTGTCAATATTTTAAATAGGCCTATTGTTTTGCATAAGGCCTATCAATGAAAAAAAAAAATATCAGTAATAAAATGTTATATATATAATATATATATTTATATATATAAAATTACAATGATTTTTGGTGTTGTCCCTACAACATTTTGTGTGTTTTTTTTCTATAAATCACATAAAAAATTTGGTAGATGGAAAATGATTTGCTGTAGCATCTCTCATCACTAACGTTAGTTCCTCAAAAGAAAGAGAGGCATGCAGGTTGGAAACAATCAGGGTGAAAAATGAAAAGAGATTTTCATTTGTTTACATTTTCGATTCATTTTAAAGTTCATTTTCAATTTCAATCTTGTTTGTATACTCTACTACCAAAGACAAGGACACAAGTTAAGTCAAAAGTTCATTTTACATTTACATTTAGTCATTTAGCAGACACTTTTATCCAAAGTGACTTACAAATGAGAGCAATAGAAGTAATTAGAACAGTCAAGGGCAACAGTATGCAAATGCAACAAGTCTCAGTTAATCTAGCACAGAACACAAAGGACAGAATAGTTTATTTTATTTTTATTTTTTTATAAATTAGACAGACAGAAAATGAATAGAATGTTAAGTGCTATTCTTGATTGGTCAGGATAATTTTATGGTTGGACATAAACATCTCACCTCTTGATCCTGGCCTCGTATTCATTCTTCTGCTTGAGCATTTCCTGTTTGAGGCTGGCCACCAGGCTGTGCAGTGCACTGTGGTTGGTCGGTCCATTTGTGATAGCGAGCGTTTCACTGGTATCGCTGCTGCTGGTTCCTCTGCTACCCCTGCCTCCTCCAATACTGGTCCGCTGCTCCCTGTCGTCCGCCACCAGTCCGAAGTCCTCCTGAACCGCCCCGTCCAACAAAGGGTCCTCGAAGTTGCTGCCAAAGAAGTCCTGCTCTGGGCACGTGGTCGTAGAGGAGCGGCAGGAGGTTGAGTTTTCCGGTAGGGAGATCTCGCAAGACGAGGTGGACCATGTGGCGCTATCCACACTCTGTTTGTCCTCACAGCTGCTGCTCAGACTGAGCTGTGTCGTCTGCTGCTGATGGATGTGGACGTTGTCGTATGTGGACAGGCGGTTCTGCTGGTGCTCGGCATCTCGACTTTTAGCCTCGCGCATTGTAACATGACCGTTGGGCACCCAGAGTCCATTCCGCCCATTCAGAGTCCCATTCGTCACCTCAGTGCTGGATACGCCCATTCGGACAACACCATTCTGGACCCCCATCTTAGTGCCTGAGCCTTTTATCGCGCCCGTCCGACGGGCATGCAGGGTGCCCATATTAGGTAGAGTCTGATTCTTTTCCTGATTGGCGTCACCCGAGGATGATGACGACGAGCTGAATGATCCGTTAGTGACAATCCCGCTGCCTTTGCTGAAAGCAGGGTTCTTTTTCACCGCCAGTGGTGGACTGCGGGTCACCTCGAAACGCTGTCCTGTAAAACCATTACGCGGGCTGCCCGAGCGGGGAGAGCCATTGTCCAGAGGAGCCCGGGTCGGTGATTCAGGTGCGCCCCAAGTGCATTGTCCCATCCCACTGGTGTTATTGTTCTCTTTGTTTTGTAGCTGACCATTTGTAGGCCGTTTCTGCGTCTCATTGTTGTTATTATTAACCAGTTCCAGGGTGCTAGTATGGTCCTCTTCAGGTGGGAAAAGAACATCATGCCGGCCAATCAGAACAGCCATCAACTGCTGGACCAGTACTGTGCCTGAACACACGACGAACAGATTGCTCAAACACTAAAATAATCACGATTTAGAGCAGTCTGGAGTGAGAGATACGGACAAAAAGACCTACCTTCCATTATAGTCAACGGGTCTTCAACCTTTGGCCTCAGAATATTTGGCCCGAAGACCGTAGCCAGATTCTGTACGCTCATTTTATTCACACCTGAGTAGGACTGAACTTCATCCAAAAACCTAAAACCAAAGAAAGAAGGGTCTTAACATTACAACCGAGATTTCTGCAAATTAATGTACAAATTTGAATGTGTAAAAAAAGACATAAATAAAAATAAATAAATATGTAAATACATAAAAAATATACGAGTAACTGAAAAAAAGTGGTGAGCAGTATGACACAAATTTTGTATCATGGCATGTCATTTTTTACACTACTAACTTCATATAAGATAGACATGTGGTAATATTTATTTGTTTGTTTGTTTGTTTATTGGATGGAAATTGATTTTTCCAAACAAAAATAAGATTATATAATATAATTTATACAGAGCCCCACACGACGGGAAAAAGTTATATACATTGTGTCCCACATTCTAGTTAAATTGTATCCACAAATTCCCTCGTTTTACTAAATCATGGCAACATTATAATAATTTGTTTTAGGTCAGCCAAAACGAGGGAACGAATATTGTACAACGTGGCCACAATTTACTAAAAAGAAGGAAAAAATTATTAAGTTACGAGAATTAATTCTTAATTTTGTGGCCACTATATATGTGGGGCTCCTAAAAAAATAAAAATAAAAATAAAAAATAAAAAAATATCACAAGCAGGAGTAATGTTGCTCCTTTATTTTTTGCCATTGAGTGAATTAATCCACTTACTCGCTCAAAGACAGTCACTTGTTTCGTTCCTAAATGATTAAGGGTTTTGAACAAATCTGTTAAGTAAATCTTTCTATAATTCAAATGAGTCATTTGTTGCTATATATAGGCATAACAATGTAACCTGAAAAATTCACAACACCAATGCATAATGTGATGAGCCACAACTGAATAGAATTGAAAAAAAATCACTTACTTGCATATGTATTTTAGCAGATTGTAGTTCACCGGAGGTAGACCTTCTACTTGACTTTTTAATTCCTTCATTCCCTGCGTAAAGAAAAAAAAAAAAAAAAGTAATTACATTTTAAATTATCTGGACTAATATACATAATTTACAGACTTACTAAATTGAAAGACATTTTAACCTGTCCCATTGCTTTTAAAAGTCTGTTGAACTCCTCCTAATTGACTTTAAATATTCATATTGCAATTTATTTCGTTATTACTATGCTATTTGTCTAGGCATGGGTCAATGAGTTTAACAATTGATGACGGTCTAGATTTAATGATGCGCTCCATCCCAGATCTGTTTTTATCATGGTCGATATGTCTTTTCCCTGCAGGCTCTCCCTGATGAAAATGACTGCACCACATGAGAAAGCTATTTCTCAAAAAACAAATGGATCCAGTACAGCCTTCTGCTTCATTCAACATCGTACCACGATTCTTTGTGTGCATCGTACTCGAGGAATTCTCCCAGGTACGAATCTCGTTCAAAACCTTGGGGTAGTAAATTAAATTCAATGTTGCAAGACCCCATCGTGCACTTTGATTCTATCCTGAAAAGCCTCTGGCTGGACTCGCTGGTGATTTATGCACGGTAAAAGTTTAACTTTAAAGTCAGAATGGGGTTGTTTCCATTCCTTAGGGTCAACTCGTTCTTTTTCAGGCTCAGCGAAAATAAGGAATGGATGTATGCAAGATGTAAGACGACTGCAAGAAAATAATGTGATAAGTCATGTGCCGTTCTCCCCGCCTGTTGGTGGAAACCAAACTCAAACAGAAACCAAAATGAGAAATAGCAAGAGGAATTGCACCAAAAAGGTCAACAAGTCTTACAGTAGGCTCATTATGAAAACGATAACATCATTTACGTGTTGTAAAATGCTAAATGACAAACAACAGCAGGATAAGTGCTAACTTCCCTTAGTTTAGGCCTAATTTGTCTCATTTTAATGTACCTAATGCCAAGTTCACACTGCACGATTTTCAGAGAAGACAGATCACTGTTCTTTTCACACTGCACGACTATCTGGGGTAGCATTCAGTTGCTGCTTTGGTTTCACAACCAAACACATGCGACATGTGACAAGGAAACAACGCGAGACTGGAATTGTTATTAAAAATGAATGATAGCCTGCAAGAAGCTTGCAATCCAAAATTGAGCGAAAAGGAGAAAAAGAATAAAAGATTATGGAGGAGGAAATGGTTGGGGAGATGGGGGGGGGGAGAGGAAGGATTGTGTGTTCTGCAAAGAGAGTTGGAGGTAAATAAATCATTGTGCAATGTGCTTTGCTTCTGTTTGATATAATTGTAAATACGTCGATTCAAATACTGATATTCTGGTCTATAACTGGTCACCCCGAACTTCCCGCTGCCTTGTATCTTGCTCTCTCACTGGCTGTAGCTCATCGCCTATGTCATTTTCAGTCAGAACACATTTCGGATCACGCGTCTTTGATAATTCACACTTTGTGATTGTCGCTCGCGTGAATGAGCACCGATTTGCCTATGATTCATCGCATTTGTCTGCGATTTGGCAAAACCTGTCGGCGGTTCAAAATCAGGGCTAAAATCGTGCATTGTGAACTCAGCATTAGTTGATAGTAGGGTACAACAGGGCTAAAGGCTCCACGGGGTACAAGGCTCCTTTTAATTTATTTTCCTCTAAACCACTAGATGGCACAGAAACTTTCCAAAACATCCGCTTTTCAAGATGCACATGTAAATTTGTCTGATCTTTGGCGCGATCACAGGCAGTAGCGCAAAGTTGATTCTGCGCTCATTTGATCTAATATTTGATGTTTTAAAAAATGTTGTAGATTTAAGTAGCAAATAAGAATCGCTAAAATTATTGAATATGTTTTGAAACAAAGGTCTTGTTAATGTGTGTCAGTTTTGTTCAAGGTAATTAAAGCAACCGTTTTTTAATAACGGAAGAATATGTAAAGTATGGTATTTGGGGTAAAAGGCACCATATTTAACATGATAATAAACAGCTGGCTGACTTTTCCTGTTGTTGACATGACATGGTTAGATTCAGATTGTAAGTATCATATATTAAGTTGGGTGTCCACCTTAGAGATAATCACCATATTTATAATGAAACCATCATATTTAAAAATGTGATATTAATTAATAAAATATAATTTATTGTTACTACTGTAAACCTACAGTAAATTATTAATGGGATCTCCTTCAATGATTTCAGAATCTTTATTTTTTAAAATTATTTTGTTTCTATATTTTTCAGATATATTTCTATATTAAAATATTTGGCCCCACTTTATATTAGGTGGCCTTAACTACTATGTACTTACATCAAAAAATATGTACAATGTACTTACTGTGTTCAAATCGTATTGCAAAACACTTTTGCTGATATTGAGGTGGGATACGGGTAGGGTTAGGGACAGGTGTATTGGTAAGGGTAAGTTTAAGTGTAGGGGTTTGGTGTAAGGGAAGTGTCAACAGTGTAATTAAAAATGTAACTACAGAAGTTAATTACAGATGTAATTACATGCAGGGAATTTTTAAAATGTAAGTACAATGTACAAACATGTATGTACACAATAAGTGCATTGTATCAAATTATTAAATACATGTTTTTACATTGTACTTACATTTAAAAAAATAGCTGCATGTAATTACATCTGTAAGTAATTTCTGTAGTTACATTTGTAATTACACAGTTGACACTTCCCTTACACCAAACCCTACCCTTAAACTTACCCTTACCAATACACCTGTCCCTAACACTACACATATCCCACCTCAATATCAGCAAAAGTGTTTTGCAATACAATTTGAACACAGTAAGTACATTGTACTTATTTTTTGATGTAAGTACATAGTACTTACATAGTACATAGTACAGTCAGTTCTCACCCTCACACACTGTAGACTTCAGTTCAGCCACATCCACAACCAAACACCCTCTCTTCTCATTTTCTATTACTGAGTAATACTTCTAATACTCACTGTAAAGTGCAGTATCCCTTTCCAGAACATTTTCATTCAATGTTCCCAGCTGGTGGAACGATCTTCCCAACACCATCCGAAACGCAGAATCATTGACATCATTCAAAAGTCAACTTAAAACTCAGCTCTTCCGTGAGCACTTAATCTCATAAAAAAAAAAAAAAAATCCTCCCTACTCTAGCCTGTGCTACACTGAGCAATGTACACGGTCTCAGGATTTCAGGCTCTTATTGCGCTTCTCGATTCTTCATGACCTATCGCTTCATGTTCCCCCAAGTTGTAAGTCGCTTTGGATAAAAGCGTCTGCTAAATGCATAAATGTAAATGTAAAATGCATAAATGTACTTAAGGCCACCTAATATAAAGTGGGGCCACAATTTTGAATTGTAATAATATTTCACAAATTACTGTTGCCTATTTTTGATCAAATAAATGCAGCCTTGGTGAGCAAAAGAGATCTCTTTCAACCACATAAAAAAAATCTTACAGACCCCAACATTTTGAACCGTAGTGCATATACCTGGTGACCTGCAGCATTAATGACACACATATTTTAAGAAAACTCTATCACCCTCTTGAGTATGAAGTATGTTACCAAGTACATAAGATTTGATGGTCAACCATTCATGCCTCCATTTATTTGATTAAATGTGTTATGAGACGACTCACTTCATCCTGGTCTTTGCTGAGGAGTTTGGTGCAGGCCAGAAACTCTTCATATTTACAGAACGGGATGACCGGCTCAGGCAGCTCTCTCAAGTACAGCTTCAACAGGGATGCCACGGTGTGAACGTCTGTGTTACTGCAAAGAAAGATGGAAAGTGTAGACATATTAATGTTAAAGTGCCCAATGGAAAGTTAGAATCATCCAGTGTTTTAAACATTTAAAAAAGAGAAATGAAAACGATCTAGGACACTTTAAGCACACTTGGCAGGTTTGGTTTGATTAAAATGAACTCTGGATCGACTGCTCTGTTAGTGCTGTACATTTGAATAAGTGTGAACACTGCCATCCGAACCTTGGTGTGCACCAAACAAGTGGACCGAAACCCCTGAAAAGGTGGGTCTGGGTCCGCCTCCAAACAAACTTTTTAGTTTTGTATTGTGAGGTTCGGCATTAAAATTGACAGTGTGAATGCTAACCCTAACCCTAACTACAAGTGTGAACACACCCTAAATGACAGATTTTGGGCCATGTGGACATCCCTGTGTCGGTATCCCAGTGTATCTACTGATGAGTAACTGGAAGCTGGTACTAAATCAAAGCAAGTACTAGCACATCACTGATCAGCCCTGTAACGGCCCCGTAGGGGACCTGGGCTTGTGACAACGCTGTAACATGATGGATTTATTGACCCCTCATGGGTGGGCTGTACAGGAATAGCCGGCATAATGTAACCACCAAATGTATTTTCTGTGCAATGACCTGTTATAATTATCACCTTGCTTTAGACACCAGTGAGATCTAAATATGAACGGTGTTAAATATGCAGTGTGCTTTCCCTGTCGTGTCTCTTCCTGACAGCCATCGCTAAAATCACAGACTGTAAATCAACCGGAAAACAGCTGCTGGTGTTATCTGCAGCATTTGGTATCATGGAAGTGCAGAGAAAGCTTTTCCTGAAAGAGAAAGTGTCCACCCTCTACATTTTAATAATGTAATGTAATGTCCTGAGGGAACATTCCATTAAAATGAACAAAATACTGCACTTTCAGTCTAATAATGGATAAACAGCTATACTAAATAGAAAATAGGTCATTTGGCAAACATCATATGAAGGGAGAAATAGACTACATAAACACCTGGTGCTGTTAAAAAGGAAGATTTTGTCTTGCCAATTCATAAATGCAAATTTGTGGATGAATATTCCAGAATTAGGTTCTGCTTCATTGTAATGACAGACATCTGAGATGAAAGCAAATCAATTTGATCAAGCAAAAAAGCCAAAAGATGGCACACTAATTTATTATGAAGAGAAAGTGTTCTGAACAAGCTTCATAGACTGTAAATAAAGCTGTCAATCGCATCTTTTTACTTTGATTTGACACTGGAGCCATAAAAAAAAAAAAAAAAATTAAATCCATTTAATTAGGACTCTAGCAGATATGCTTAACTAAAGCATATCTAAATGTTTAACTGCATTCAAGTTAAACATACACAACATTTACAAAAGTTTGGGTTTGGTAAGATTTTTTTTGGTTGTGTTTATGGTTTTGAAAGCGGTGTCACATGATCCTTCAGAAATCATTCTAATATGCTGATTTGGAAACATTTTATTATTTTCAAAGTTGAAAACAGTTGTGGAAACTGCAATATTTATTTCAGGATTCTTTGATGAATAGGAATTTTAAAAGACATTTTGGAATTTTGTAACAAAAATATTTACTGTCATTTTTGATCAATTTAATGCATCCTCTAAAATGATTAATTTATTTAGAAAATCGTACTGATCCCAAACTTCTGAACAGTAGTGCGTTTCAGTTCATGCATTCCCTTGTGATCAAACCCATGACTTTAGCGTTGCTAGCATCACAGTCTACTGTTTGAGCTCCAGGAATCACCAGCATGTTGTGTTTTGGTCCACCAGCTTCACCAGGAATACCATGATGGTTAAAATTCCAGCTAGACCAGCACCAAACCAACACAAGATGGTCTTTTCAGCAGGAGAATGAAAGATTGTGGTATTACATTTTAGCTCCCAGTCCACCTTGTATTTACATTTCTCAATGTGCATGTTCCTGAGACAAAGAAACACACTGGAGAGAAACGATAAGAAAGGCAAGATACATATTACAGAAAACCTGGACTAATCTGAATGAGATGGTTTAAAGATTTAAAGTTGTGCATGTCTGCATTCATAGAGATTCATTTCATATTCATAACAGACAGAGACCATAGGCCAGGTTTACAAATTAGCATGAGAGCGCAATTCCAAAAAAGCGCTGATGGGAGTGGAAAGTTCTGCGCGTGATCTACTGACGACGCTTAAAGCCGGATCATTTCCATAGTGACCAACACAATCTACCAAGAGCATCTGGTTTAATTAAGACCTGCTTTTTTGGGGTTGTAAATAATGGCGCAATACCAGTAAATTGACAAGCGCAAACCTTAGAAATCACCTTGCATGATTCATTTAAATACTCTCCTCCCATAAATTTTGCGTCTGAAAGGGAAACTCCTACAAATGCAGATGCAATAAGGTCAGCCGCAAAAATAACCCTGTCCATGCCTTTTCAGCGCTAATTTATGTGTGTCTTTTGTAAATCCTGACGGTTGTTTTTTTAGTGCCAAAAGAGAGTTTGTGCTGGTGCAAGCTGTTAGTAAATCTGGCTTCCTAAGTGTATTTAGAACAAGTACCAGTCGAAAGACGGCTTCTCCCCACAGTCGAAAGCATCCTGAAGCTCTTTGACGAGGTTGGCTTGTCCAGGCAGACGGAAGAGCCCTTCCTCTCGTAGACCCCAGCACCGGATGAAGTCCACGCACTGCTCCACCAGCATTGGAGCCATTTTGTTGCCATAACGTCGTTCGTATCGAACTGTCTCTTCCAACTTCTGGCCAAAGATTCCTGAAACACAAGGCCAAAGTTCATAAGGACCAGATAAGCTATAACATATAGGAAAATTCAGCTGATTTTACACAATAACTTTGAGAGAGCCCAGCTGAAAATGGTTTCTAATTGGGCAAAGCTAGTCAGCTGGTCCAAGTATACACATACATACATGCATAGGTATATATCATTTATACATAGATTCAAAACTGTAATCAAATTAATTACATATGCCCATTAATCAAATTAAATCTCATAAATCTACCCCAAAATTAGCATTATTAAAAGACATTGCAAAGTAACAGTTGGAAGACTTTTTTGCTCTGCACGTTTTAATTTAGCACCGAAGGTGAGGAGGCACCTATTGAAATCGTTTGATTTTTTATTATTCCGCCATGGAAGTCTATGGCAGCCCATGGAACCGCTTGCAGGAAAGTTATGAAATTTGGCACACAGATAGAGGACGGTCTCAACTCTCACCATAGCCAATTTGGAGTCTCTAACTCAATCCCTCTAGCGCCACCAACTGTCCAAAGAAGCACTCACATTTATGCTAATAACTTTTGAAACGTAAGGGTTTATTAAAATAATTTTTCCCTCTGATTCTGAGGCTCAAGCCGATTCGATTAAACCCTATGAATCAATTTTCTGTAGTGACAATTTTCCCGCCAAATTTTCCTGCCAAAAATCCTACTTTTTCGAACTCCTCCTAGACGGTTTATCAGATTTGTGTTTTCGAATAACGCGCAAACTAATTTTACGTGGCACTTGCAAACTTAGACATAAGGCTATATCTCAGCAACAATTTATCGTATTCAGACCAAACTTGGTACACATCATTACAAGCATGACCTGAGGCTACATGCTGTGTTTCGATGCAGCGCCACCTACTGCGGAGATAGGAAAAATGGCTATTTTTGCTTATAACTTCTGAACGGTTTGCCCAAAAATCATAAATCCATTTTGGGCATCAGCCATTTTGAATTTTGATGTAAAATGCTATATTTTATGAACGCATGAATGTATCGTAACAAAACTTGGTATGGGTCATCGACACAATGTCCTGAAAGAGTCATGGAATTTTCATGGAAGTCATCTCCTTAGATTCCTGCAATCCTTGCCTAGTCCAACGATACCAAACAAGCTAGGTTTCGCCTTATGGCTTGAGCAAGGTTGTAAAATAGCGCTTAAACAACTTTAGCGATTTTAGCATGTTGACAAACAGTCACGGGCCAAATGTCAAAATTTTGATTGTAAGTGGCAAAAAATGCATTCAAGGTCAGGTGTGGGTCATTTTTATGTGTTCATACATATAAATGTCTATAACTCCTAAATGAAATGAGATATTTTCACCAAATTTCACAAGCTTATGTATGGGGACACTCTAAGGACACACCAAAGAAGTGGTGGAACTGCGCCACTTGGTGCTGCTATAATTAAACAAAATGTGAAATTGGCTCTATACAGTTCAATGTTTAATACATTGAACTGTATAGAGCCAATTTCACGTTTTGTTTAATTATGGGGTTTCAAACTTTTTGCTTAAAATTGTCTGCAAATGTCTTTACTCATTTTTGTAGTTGGTCTGCTGCTAGCTTCCTTGTTTGCTTCTGTTGCACTTGACCCTGATAATAGCTGCTTGCAGCTATATTTTATTTTATTTTATTTTATTTTCTTCGTTTTAATGTATTGAATTTACAGGCCAAAATATATGTGAATATTTTCAGTTGGTGTGCTATTGTAATATTGTTATGGAAAATGAGTCTTGAGCTATCTGACAGATCTATTAGAGCCTTAAAAATTAGTTTTAACTCATGTGGAAACATAGATTGATCCCTCTACTCCTGTATCAGAGACCAAAAAAAGCCCCATAAAAGTGAGGAGAGAGCTGCTAAAGATGCCTGGTTTAAGCTATTCTTTCATGCCATGCTCTCTGAGAAGAAAATTACACACTTCCTCTCCTGTCCTTTTGTCTGCATCAGTCAGGCTGAAAACAAGCGTGATTCACATGTGGCATGCATATGAGCGGGGATTAGGTCAGACTTCCTGGAAGCTTTGGATCGGTGGCGCTTTCCGGGTCTCCGGACACAGACATGGGGTCCGAGATGGTACAAATTCAACTAAACCTAGAAGACAGGAAGGGATTTACCACCCTTTCCTGTCTGAGCTGAAAAAGGGTTTGGATAGATGAGAGAAACAATATTTCTTAGATTTTCCACATTCAAAAGAATGTCTGACTCACCATGTTTGAAGCTGATGCAACTTTTAATTTTACGGAAGACACTTCTGTGCATGAAACTATAGTAAAATAAAGGATGCAAAAAGGTGCATCCGAACTGTCTGCCTCCGAGCATCTTCAAAGAATAGTCCGATGTGGCCTGCAGTCACACTATGGCCAAACAAAAACACACTGGAATCTCATTCAAAATGTTAAGTCCTGGCTAGTTATTTTAGAGTTTCCTCCAGCCAAAGTCTTGGGAACATACAGTGCGTAACATAGAAGATCCGCATTTGGATTGCAACTGGACTTCGAAATGCTGAAAGAAAAAGGACTTTACTTTTCTGCATAGATCCTTTCTGGATGAATAAACACAGAAATGTCCATCTGGTATTATGGTGACCACACAGGTATGAGATGGTGATCTGCCTAAAGCACAGTAGGAACAAAAGTAAATAAGCTGAATGTAGACATTCACTTGGCTTCAACTCTTAATGATTTATGCAGAAGCTCTTGCATGAGTTTCTTGCTTCCCATGAAAAGAGTTTGATGAATCAGACCTGTGCTTCCAGCCAAAGGTAATCTCCTGATGGATTTTCTCTCCCTTCGGTGAGTTCTCCTGGCTTACAGCGTGGTTTCTCATGACTGGATCTCCTGTAAGCACTCTGTTTGTGAATCCTCGGCTCAGGGCTTTAATATCACATTTGGGTTAAGTTGTCCCTCTGAATTTGACTTCACAATTAACGGCACTGGACAAACACACACACACCCAACTTCACGCCATCTTCAAGCTGTCCAGGGCTTTTCTGCTGACCTCATGTATTCACACACAGTGCTCTTTGTGCTGCTCCGTGGCTCTTATCCTACAGAAAATCAAATATGAGCAGCTGGAAGATTCCTGCAAACTATCTTCTCCTCTCATTACGGTCTTGCACCTTTTAGGTCTTCCTGTCTCATATCATACCTTTGAGAGGATGTCTCTTCTTTTTTTGATGGTCTTTTCTCATCTCTTTTTATCCCTCGTTATGGTTTCGCACCCTTTGAGCTCTTCTTTTGCAGTTTCTTTGGTCTCCCTTCCTCTCCTATGATCCCCTCTCTTCGTCTCATCTTGTCTCCTTTTCGTCCACAGATTGGTCAGGTTGCCCTAAAGCCATTCCTTGTACTTTTTACGGTTCCCTTCTCCTGTATGTCTGGAAGTAGAGTGTTTTCCCTCCTTTAAGGAGGTTTGGATTTAAAGGGGAGGAGACGAACCGCTCCATCCATCCAAAGCTCAGACCTGACCTATACTTGAGAGCAGAGTGTACGACAGGGCCAAAACAACCCCCCTCCACTCCGTCCCCCATAGGTTAGTGTTAAAAAAAGCTGCTAAGCTCTTAGCTGTGTAATCGTCTGTTGTGGCTGTTCCCAGCCTTCTGCCCTCATTCCTGCTGTTCACACCGCCGTGTTTTTTGGTAGACGTTTGAACAACGGTGCACTGCACAAAGCTCCACAATAGCTGTGGGCAAATCACTCTCAGCCTAGAAGGTCTTCCAGTTCATTGGTGGAAAAGATTAAACACAGAAAGATAGTTGCTTTGATCTTCCTGAATGAAGAATAAAAACATGCTTTTTGAATGAATATTCTCTGTCTAAGCCTTCAGGCCAGGATTAACATCTCAAACACTGAAATGAGTACAGTAAACATACATTTAAATGAGCTCTAAATGTTTTTAATTGAACAAATTCGTCTTTACAGTAGTGGTTTGATTAAAACAAACCCTGGTGCGATTGCTCTGTTAGTGCGATTCATTTGAATAAGTGTGAACGATGCCATCCGAACCCTGGTGTGGCACCAAACAAGCGGACCAAAGCCGCTGAAAAGATGGGTCTCGGTCCACTTCCAAACAAACTCTGGTGCGGTTTGAATGAAATATTAAAGCAACACGGACCTGACATGTAAACAAACCAAAAACAGATCAAAAACATGATTAAGACAAAATACGACCGAATGCCTAAGCATACCCGTTTTCTTTCCTCATCATAGTCGCGATGTTGCCCATCACAGTTTGGTATACAGGCAGAACTGCATCTCCTTACAACAGATCTTGAACATATCCATTATGCCTTTAGGTTCGGTGTTAAAATGCCAATGTGAACGCTAAGCTTTTCTTGTCCGGACCAAGCGAAACAAGCAAACCGCTTTACAAGTGTGAACACACCCTAAAATGCCACAATAGTAGGAGAAGATTATGAGAAAATAATCTTATGAATGAAATAATTTTCATTAAATGGGATGTATAAGGGTCTCAAGTTCAAGACGCCAAGACACAAACAATTTAATAAACATATTGCATACAAAAATGGCAGTCACTTTCTCACCTGAGAAGCTCTAATCTGATTGGATATACACAGCTTGTGAGAGTAACGGTGAACTGATCCTTTTGCGTTGTTTATAATCAGCACTTTATACTTTGTCATTATTGTCATTACAAAATGTGTACATTTGTTACGTTTTCTGTAAAGCCAATCATAAACCGACACAAATAGACCCCAGTGGTCTATAACTGTGCTATGTCTTTTAGATGAACCCGCTCATAAATGTCAGGTTAAAAAAATGGTGGTTGTTTGCTTTACATGTTCAGACAGACTTTTTTTCTGTCTAAAATCTGCAGTTCTTGGATTCCAGAATGAGCAGAGTCCAGAGACCAGTGTTATTTTAGTGTATTCTATTTATAGTATTTATTAAATGAATTATGAATTAGCTTTTATTTTTATATTTTCAGTTTTTCATTTAATTTTATTTGAACTTTTAGTATTTGTATGTGCTTTTGCCATTTTTATAAGGTTATTTGGTTACACTTTATGTTAAGTTGTCTTTGTTCTGTAATTATACATTTTAGTACTGAGTAATATTAAGTAACTATATATACTTACTATAAGGGGGGTGGTAACACAAAGTTTCAGCCAATCTAATGTTAATCTTGAGTAATTATAGAGTAGTATTGCATCCTTCATATCTCTGAAGAGTCTTTAATTTTATCATATTTATTAAGACAAATGCGATGTACCGATTCATAGACATAATCTAAAAAAAAAAGTCCAGAAATCACAATGTATGATTTTTTAAACTATTTATTTGTATGATACAGCTGCAAATAAGTATTTGAACACCTGAGAAAATCAATGTTAATATTTGGTACAGTAGCCTTTGTTTGCAATTACAGAGTTCAAACTTTTTCACCAGGTTTGCACACACTGCAGGAGGGATTTTGGCCCACTCCTCCACACAGATCTTCTCTAGATCAGTCAGGTTTCTGGCCTGTTGCTGAGAAACACAGAGTTTGAGCTCCCTCCAAAGATTCTCTACTGGGTTTAGGTCTGGAGACTGGCTAGGCCACGCCAGAACCTTGATATGCTTCTTACAGAGCCACTCCTTGGTTATCCTGACTGTGTGCTTCGGGTCATTGTCATGTTGGAAGACCCAGCCTTGACCCATCTTCAATGCTCTAACTGAGGGAAGGAGGTTGTTCCCCAAAATCTCGCAATACATGGCCCCGGTCATCCTCTCCTTAATACAGTGCAGTCGCCCTGTCCCATGTGCAGAAAAACACCCACAAAGCATGATGCTACCACCCCCATGCTTCACAGTAGGGATGGTGTTCTTGGGATGGTACTCATCATTCTTCTTCCTCCAAACACGTTTAGTGGAATTATGACCAAAAAGTTCTATTTTGCTCTCATCTGACCACATGACTTTCTCCCATGACTCCTCTGGATCATCCAAATGGTCATTGGCAAACTTAAGACGGGCCTTGCCATGTGCTGGTTTAAGCAGGGGAACCTTCCGTGCGATGCATGATTTCAAACCATAACGTCTTAGTGTATTACCAACAGTAACCTTGGAAACGGTGGTCCCAGCTCTTTTCAGGTCATTGACCAGCTCCTCCCGTGTAGTTCTGGGCTGATTTCTCACCTTTCTTAGGATCATTAAGACCCCACGAGGTGAGATCTTGCATGGAGCCCCAGTCCGAGGGAGATTGACAGTCATGTTTAGCTTCTTCCATTTTCTAATGATTGCTCCAACAGTGGACCTTTTTTCACCAAGCTGCTTGGCAATTTCCCCGTAGCCCTTTCCAGCCTTGTGGAGGTGTACAATTTTGTCTCTAGTGTCTTTGGACAGCTCTTTGGTCTTGGACATGTTAGTAGTTGGATTCTTACTGATTGTATGGGGTGGACAGGTGTCTTTATGCAGCTAACATGGAGGTGCAGCTTTATGCAGCTTTATGCAGCTAACGTGGAGTGGAGGTGGCAGACT
Organism: Romanogobio albipinnatus; assembly: GCA_023566225.1. NCBI lineage: Eukaryota > Metazoa > Chordata > Actinopteri > Cypriniformes > Gobionidae > Romanogobio > Romanogobio albipinnatus. The sequence goes on along the minus strand of CM042255.1, from coordinate 38,547,514 downwards.
AAAGGCAGACTAACAGACAGGTGTTCAAATACTTATTTGCAGCTGTATCATACAAATAAATAGTTAAAAAATCATATATTGTGATTTCTGGATTTTTTTTTTAGATTATGTCTCTCACAGTGGACATGCACCTACGATGACAATTTCAGACCCCTCCATGATTTCCAAGTGGGAGAACTTGCAAAATAGCAGGGTGTTCAAATACTTATTTTCCTCACTGTGTATATACACACTGTAGCTTTAACTTATTTTGATTTCAGTTTTAGTAATTTTACTTATTTCATTGAGGTTGACAAAGAAACATTTCAATTTTTTGTTTAAGTTAAAATGTTTCTAATATTTGTAATATTTTATTTCAGCTTTATTTCAGATACCAAAAATGATTAATAGTTTTAGTTAACACTAACATTGTGTGAGACTAAGAGAATCTTAACCAGGACTGGATGGGTCTTATCCAGTGATGACGCAATTAGTTTTAGTTCTAACTAGTCGCAACATTTACCAATGATGCTTTCTATTTTCATCACATCACAATCTCAGTGGCTTAAAGTTCAATTCTACATACCAAATTAACATTTATTATGAAATATATAGAATGATATAATTATTACTTGACACTGTATGTTGTTTTAAGGTGATATTTTGGCATTTCTGTAATGCATTAAGCTTGCATCATGGGTCCAACAGGTCACAGGTAGGTTGGCAAAGTTCCTTGTTTAGTCAAAGTAAACTTAACTAATATGTGATCTCTTATGGATCGCATTGGAAGTGTCATCCTCAGAGAGTTAATACTCCATTAACTACCAAGACAATTACATGTCACTTCTGAAAGCCGATAAACTCTTTGACAGAAGTGTAATCACCCAGCAAAAGCAATATAACAAGTCAAAATCTAATTACATCTGATAATGATTATAAACAACGACTGCATCTAATGAATTATCAACGTGTTGCAGCTGCACACACATGCTCAAATCAAATCTGAGGCGGAGATGTCAAAGGTCAAGGCAAAGAGACTAGAACACACATACACTGCAACTGGGTGGTCGGTAAAACCCCACAGAACCCCTACAGTGGGATATTGTACACTGTTTGACTCGGTGACTTTTGACCTATCAGGTAAATCAGCTGACGGTGGGCGGGAATGTCACTTTCACAACTACAAATGTGAACACTAGATGCATTCCTAAAGAATCTTAAATATTTTGGCTAAACATATATAAATAAAAGCACTGAGATATGAATGGCTTTACAGACAGAAATGCCATCCAAATCGTAACAAAGTCTCCATTTGTCAAAATCCAGTGAACTAATAGAGTTCACAAAGAAATATAGGAAGATTAAAGAGATTACAAACCGGTCTCATAAACGCAAAAGCACTGTGCTGGCCCCAGGTACTACAAGTAACTGGACTTTTAGGTTATTAAACAATTGATTTATGAAACAGTGTGTTTATAAGAACAAAAATATTTCATGAAAAGCCAAAACCAGCAGGTGAGAGTTGATGCAACATCCTGTAGGACGAGTTGTAAAGTTCACAACATGCCTCTCCAAGTTCAATGCTGTCAGTCTGCATCACATGGCTTGATTCCCTCAACACTGAGGCCGGGTCACATGTGCTTATTACTGTGAAAAGTTGATTTCTGCCCACACAGAGTGGGATCGTTCAGACGGCCATGCAAAGATGAGCCATTTTTGCGGGCTGGTGAACAAACCTTTTAAACCGACCTTGGAAAGTGGGCAGCCTAATGATTTTGGCGCTGTATGTGAGACTGGAAAAAAATCACCACACCCACCAAAACTCAAACACACCCACACAGCAACGAACAAGATATTTCATTACCACGCTCATAGAGAGACATGGACAACCAACCGCAATTACACCACTCACAGTCAATTAAACTGACAACTATCTAAAAGGCCTAATGGTATTTTTTGTATAAATGAAATCGACCTAGTCTTAAAATACATGCAACCTGCTCCAACTTTGACCCAGAGATACAACTTGAGTAAAAAGTACAGAAAATCAGAAAGCTTCTCATGATAAACTTGTTTCTACTCCAAACCATTGTTAAAATGTAACCATTTAAAAGATTCAAAAGAGTTTTAGGCATTGAAATTAAAATAGAATAAAAGTCTAAATCAATGAATGAATGTAGACATTTTAATTCAAGTTCTTTAAAATACTGCTACATTTATGTTTTATATCGGCAAATGATGTCTAATACTTTATGATTAAAAAATGATTTCATATTTTTAATATTTGTTTGGCCTTACAATAATGAGAGTTGTCATGAAAATAGCAAGAAATGCAACGCAACAATGGATATAAAGGTCTTAATTTAATGTAAAATATAATCAGTTTAAATAAACAAGCAAATAAACAATGCCTTTATGAGTAAGTCATTGATTCATACACTCAACGATTTATTCATAAACGCTAATTCAATCTACTGCATGTTGCTCGAAGGATGATTCTACTGGGGCTTTATTTGCATATGTTTTTGTTTAATATTGTGTTTCCACACAAACAACTGATTATAATGCATCACTCACACGTTATACTGTAATCGTTTAACAGCCCTAATATTTTAAAGATGTAATGGATTATATATAGCTGTTAACATTACAAGCAGTTGTTTAAATATCATTGAGAGAGCTTTAACCGGTTAGCGTTTGATACTTATACAGCAGTATAATATACAGCAAAGCTGAGGCTGTGTGAGTAAAGCAAAGCTATACTGTGACCAGCTTGTTTATAACCATTAACGCTGACTTATTCTGACAAACTGGTTGCAGAAGCTCACCTCCTCCAAACGGAGCCCATATCACCCTCCGGATGGTCTTCACCCAATCCTCCATGTCATTCTGTGTGCTGGCCATAAGTAGGTACGTCTCATGGTTGGATGTCATTCGCTCCCTGTCGCCCCCTACAGAAAGGAAATTGAAATAATGGTCAGATGTTTGTTGGTTTGAGATGTTAACATTTTTAAAAATACAATACAATTTGGCATGACATTTTTAAATATATCAAAAACATTCATATACAGTTTCAATGGCAAGGGCCAGGTAAATCTCATTCGCTTCCTTCACTTGCAGCCTCCAAAACTTTCCTTTCAACAAACCACGACAACAACCAATTAGGTCTCCGTTATTAAAGATGAGAGGCAGATCATTCCTTTGTGTAGTAAACCTCACGGACACTACTGTGATCTGTCATTAACCCTTGACTCAAAGCCAATATTTACAACTGTACAGGTGTGTTGACATGTGTGAAAGGGAGCTGAGCCTGAGACGTTTGACCATGGGTTTGTCTCAGCGGATATGAGCTGATGTCATATGTTTAGTCTGCTGGGGAATGAGGCGTCTGTCCTGTTTGTGAGAACAGCATGCATGGGCCGTTTGCGTCTGCCCACAGAATTAAAATGACCACTTTGATAGAAATAAAGACTTTTTACTTTAGGTTAAAACGGCTACAAATGTACATGGCTACATTTATCATATATCATATCATATCATATACACTTTAAAAATTGTGCTATATAGTACTAAAAGTGGTTCTTTGACTCATAATCATAGGGGAACCAAATCTTGGTGCTTCATTCGTTCTTCAGCGGATCTTCACCGGTTCTTTGGGATGACTGAGGTGCTATAGCACTGCTACCGTATACAGAACCTGTTAAGCCCCTGTATGGTTCTTCAGCGGATCTTCACCGGTTCCTTGGGATGATTGAGGTGCTATAGCACTGCTACCGTATACAGAACCTGTTTAGCCCCTGTATGGTTCTTCAGAGGTTCTTCTTCACCGGTTCTCTGGGATGAGTGAGGTGCTATAGCACTGCTACCGTATACAGAACCTGTTTAGCCCCTGTATGGTTCTTCAGAGGTTCTTCTTCACCGGTTCTCTGGGATGATTGAGGTGCTATAGCACTGCTACCGTATACAGAACCTGTTTAGCCCCTGTATGGTTCTTCAGAGGTTCTTCTTCACCGGTTCTCTGGGATGATTGAGGTGCTATAGCACTGCTACCGTATACAGAACCTGTTTAGCCCCTGTATGGTTCTTCAGAGGTTCTTCTTCACCGGTTCTCTGGGATGATTGAGGTGCTATAGCACTGCTACCGTATACAGAACCTGTTAAGCCCCTGTATTGTTCTTCAGCGAATCTTCACCGGTTCCTTGGGATGATTGAGGTGCTATAGCACTGCTACCGTATACAGAACCTGTTTAGCCCCTGTATGGTTCTTCAGAGGTTCTTCTTCACCGGTTCTTTGGGATGATTGAGGTGCTATAGCACCACTACCGTACACAGAACCTGTTAAGCCCCTGTATGGTTCTTCAGCGGATCTTCACCGGTTCCTTGGGATGATTGAGGTGCTATAGCACTGCTACGTATACAGAACCTGTTAAGCCCCTGTATGGTTCTTCAGCGGATCTTCACCGGTTCCTTGGGCTGATTGAGGTGCTATAGCACCGCTACCGTACACAGAACCTGTTAAGCCCCTGTATGGTTCTTCAGCGGATCTTCACCGGTTCCTTGGGATGATTGAGGTGCTATAGCACCACTACCGTACACAGAACCTGTTAAGCCCCTGTATGGTTCTTCAGCGGATCTTCACCGGTTCTTTGGGATGATTGAGGTGCTATAGCACTGCTACCGTACACAGAACCTGTTAAGCCCCTGTATGGTTCTTCAGCGGATCTTCACTGGTTCTTTGGGATGATTGAGGTGCTATAGCACTGCTACCATATACAGAACCTGTTAAGCCCCTGTATGGTTCTTCAGCGGATCTTCACCGGTTCCTTGGGATGATTGAGGTGCTATAGCACTGCTACCGTATACAGAACCTGTTTAGCCCCTGTATGGTTCTTCAGAGGTTCTTCTTCACCGGTTCTCTGGGATGATTGAGGTGCTATAGCACCACTACGTATACAGAACCTGTTAAGCCCCTGTTAGCCCTTTTCCACCAAGGCAGTACTAGAGCTAGTTCAGAGCCAGAGCTAGTCCCAGTTCATAGTTGGTTCAACTGAAGAGCCTTCTAAGAACCATTTGCTTTTCCACATGCTGAGAGCCACAACAGAGCCAGGTCTTGCGTCACTGTATACGTCTCATCTTTCTCAGCAACGCTAGCGAGGCAGTGGCAGTGTTGCCAAGTCCGCGATTTTCCCACGGAATTGGGCTACTTCATCACTGTTGCCGCGGGCTGTTTTTCATGTCCGCGGGTTGAAGCGACCCCAATTATGTGATATTTATCCCCGGGAATGCGAATTTTAGTAGGCAACCATGCCAAAAACACATTTTTCCCCCAAATGTAATTTTTATACGGGGAAGGCCCCTGTAACGCGATTGGGCTTGTTTTGAGTAGCAATTGGGCGGGTTTTGTTGTGAAAACCTGTCAACCCTGGGCAGCGGGAAACACACACACACCAGGCTCTGGCTTTGAACTAGCTCTAGCACTGCCTTGGTGGAAAAGGGGTATGAATGGTTCTTCAGTAGTTCTTCACCGGTTCTTTGGGATGATTGAGGTGCTATAGCACCGCTACTGTATACAGAACCTGTTAATCCCCTGTATGGTTCTTCAGCGGATCTTCACCGGTTCCTTGGGATGATTGAGGTGCTATAGCACCGCTACGTATACAGAACCTGTTAAGCCCCTGTATGGTTCTTCAGCGGATCTTCACCGGTTCCTTGGGATGATTGAGGTGCTATAGCACCGCTACGTATACAGAACCTGTTAAGCCCCTGTATGGTTCTTCAGTGGTTCTTTGAGGTGGTTAAGGTGCTATATAGCACCACTTAGAACCTGTTAAGCCCTTTAAAAGGTTATTTACGAGCCAAAGAACGACTGTTGGTGCTGTTTAGCACCATTTTTGTTGAAGAAATCAAATGCGATATGGCATCTCTTATGGGTTCTACATAGCACCATTTGACAAATGTGCTGTAGAGCACCTTTAAAGATATGGTGCTACACAGCACTTAAAGTGGTTTCCCCTATGATTATGAGCCAAGAACCACTTTTAGAGCTATATAGCACCTTTTTTTTTAGAGTGTATCCATCCATCCATTGATAGATTTTATCTTTTTCAAAAGACCCAAACATGTTTTTTACAGGTTTTAAGATTCAGCCACAAGAGAATAAAATGTCATTCAGGGAACTTAAGCTTTTATGGCTAAGACTGCAAAACCCTTTAAATCTTTATTTTTAATAGTGCAGATATTTTCCCACTCAAATGGTTTTAAGCAAAAATTTAGGACACACATTCACAGAAACAAAAACCGGCAGAAAATCTGATCAATACCGGACACATCTTGTTTTGCCCCTCATCCATATTGAGAGAGATGATTACAAGTCTTTAAAAGCATATCCGACATGTCCGATCCGTGAGCTGATGGAGAGTTTTAAGAGTTAATGGACATATGATTAGAGTGAAAGACTAAATTATTCATTGCGTTCATTTGTGTAGTTCTCTTGGGACTCGCCGCTGTCTTGATCATCGATTTTTGTCTGCAACTAGATCAGTTTGGTGACCATTAAAAATGTATTTATAGACTGTCGAGAAGCAAAGCAGATGGAAATCATTGAAGGAACAACGACAGCGGTGATTCCATAGACGGCACCCCTCGAAACAGAGCGATTGATTCGGAAATAGCGTTCGTGCACAACCGAGAGTGGTGTGGCCTATTTTTTTGTTGTTGTCAGATTTGTTTTTGCTTTTCAGATTTGCATTAGTTTAATTTATGTAAATTACTGCCTTAATTAATTTGGGTAAGCAACCAGGGTGTTAAATTTACAAACTGTATTATGTTCTTAAAGATTTGCCTACTGAATTGAGACATGGCAGGGGAATGTTTGACCAAAAAACATTCAAGCAAAAGAAAACCCTCCAATAAACAAGAAAAGCAAGCATGGTGAGACCATATTCTGTTATTTTTCCTTTCATGCACCAAAATTGCTGCACCATTTTGGAACTTTTGTTAAACTTCTTTGACATGTAAATAACTTTCATTATGATATAGTAGTTTTACCTATCATGTCACCTATTAAGATACATTTTCGTTTACTAAAACAACACATAAAACCATTCAAAGAAAGGTCTTCAAAGTCAGCACAACCCATCTCATTTACATTTCGTAAACTTGCTCTAGTGTTTCGGCATCCACACCTGTTTTACAAATGGAAATGAAGGAGACAAAAGCTGGAATGCCGAGCAGCAGCCCACCGCCTGAGGCTGGAGATGAATGGAGAGTAAGATAACGGCAACCTAAGCCAAGACTAAAGTGTCATGGCATATGCACAGACCCGCTCACATAGGAATGCATGCCTGCAACGAAGGACAGACTCGACAGGGGTCCGGCTAGAGCACTGTTTACAGACCATCTGCTGCGGTCTCATCTTCCTACCACTTGAGCACATATAACACATGCACACTCGCACAAGAGGCCTGAACAGACCACCTGAGGACCAAGAGGAGGCTAAATGAATCGTAAATGAGTCTATCTAGCAGTATGCATGGCCTCTTCGCCAATTAACAAAGCACCTGTTTCATCAAGAGAGAGAGAATGTATAGAAGGGCTAGCCAGCTCATTCCTCTCAGCTGCAATGCACGGCTGCTTTCTCAGTGAGGCAAAAGATCTAGAAATGGAAGGACAGACACTGGTGAGCAGTCACAGCTATGGAAAAGGTCCGAAACGACATTTCACACTTCAATAAATCCATTGGACATTTAAAAATAGGTAATTTTCTCCAATTCAATGGATAGAGAGCATGATTATAAACCCTAAAGACTTCAATTTCAGCTCCAATTGGCATTACAGGTTAAAATACATTTACTACCATTCAAAATAAAATTAAAATTAATTATAAATTAACTGTAAAATTATTATAATTATAATTATTATTATGATCCTTCACAATGACCATTATCCTTTATAAAGGCCTTTTGAAGCGATTTGTGTAAGAAGAATATCCATATTTAACATGTTATAAAATGAAATATCTAGCTTACGGAGGACCGCTTTCCGTATTCAACGGAAAAAGCGCAACTAGTGCGGCGACGTAGTGTAAGCGTTTGGAACTGCGAGATGCGTTACACTTTCTTCAAAAGTTGAATACGGAAGGCAGTTAAATATGGATATTTTTCTTACACAAACACATGGCTTTGTTTCAGAAGGCCTTTATTAACCCCCCGGAGCCGTATGGATTACTTTTATAATGGATGTGTGCCATTTTTTGGGGCTTCAAAATTTGGGCTGCCATTCGCTGCCATTATAAAGCTTGGATTAAGGCCCTTTCACACGAGACGCGTAACGAAAAAGCGAAGCGGAAAAACAAATATTTAGTGTGTGAAAAGTTTGCGTCAAAACCATTCACATCAGGCGCGACGCGAAGTTTGCGACGTCTGTGACGTTTCAGAACTCCAGCACTCCAAAACATTTGTGACGACAGCTGAGAAAACATGGACACTTCATCGAAGACAAGCTTTTCATTTTATTTAAAAGACCGAAAAGAAGGTTTTGGGTGCACCCAGTCTTAAAGAACAGAGAGTCTGAAGGGGAGTATGCTAATCTTGTACATGAGATTTGAGTGTCTGTGTTCCTTATACAGTTTTCACAAATAAAACGGTAAATTCTCATGAAGTGACAGTTTATACGTTCGTGTCCTCATATAGTGACCATAGACTGTGAATATGGACATGGAGAAACTGGGGGAGGTTGCCGCTTACACAGCAGAGATTACAAAGACAGAGAGCGCCCGCCATCCACACAGACAGGGTTGCCAGGTTTTCACAACAAAATCCGCCCAATTGCTACTCAAAACTAGCCCAAAGCAAGCCCAATCACGTTTCAGCGGGGCTTCTCCGGTAAAAATCGCATTTGGGGGGTGAAATATTATTATTTTTTTGGCATGGTTGCCTACTAAAATTCTCATTTCAGGGGCTAAAATCACATAATTGGGGTGCAAAACAATGTTGAAGTAGCCCAATTCCACGGGAAAATCGCGGACTTGGCAACACTGCACACAGAGACGAAATATTTACATTTATGCATTTAGCAGACGCTTTTATCCAAAGCGACTTACAACTGAGGAGTACAGGACGCGAACCATCATGAGGAGGCAGCAAAACACAGAAAGTGCCTGAAGTACTAAGTTTTGGAAATCGCACAGAGCATCACACACTAGGGCAGGGAAGAAGTAGAGGAAAATAGAAGGAAAATAAGGAAAATATTTTTTTTTTTTTTTTTTTTTAGATAAGGTTAAGTGCTCGCGGAAGAGGTGAGTTTTCAGCTGTCGTTTGAATGCTGTCAGTGATTCTGCAATTCGGATGGAGGTGGGAAGATCGTTCCACCAGCAGGGAACGGTGAATGTGAATGTACTGGAGAGGGATTTTATGCCTCTCTGTGATGGTAGAAATATTGCTAAACAGCGGACATACTGCTAAAGCGTTTTCATTTCTTCTTCGCTGCACACAGCACACCTTCCTGTGTTTGCAATGCATTCTGAGCAGTGAAGAAGAACCGTGCAGTGGTTAGGCAAAGCTCGCGGTCATAACTAGGTCTTGTTTAAGAAAATGGTATTGGATCGGTACATGTACTCGCAGATGCCAGAATTTGTTGTGGTATCGGCATGGGCGTCGGAAGCAAAAAAAACGTGGGTGGGTCCTCTGAATTTTTTTACTGGAGTAGATGCCAATAAGTACAAATATACAGCGTATAGTTTGGAAAGACAAAATTACGGAAATCTCCATTTCATTGTGAGTGGCAGTAGTGTTGGGGTAAGATGCACGCCATCTAGTTTTGACACAAATCGACCCGTGGTTCGAGTCCGCCTTTTGCCGAGTTCAACCTTCTCCCTTTTCCCATCACATATCAGATCGGAAAGGCATTTATTTTCAATAAAAATGACGAAAATCTTAGAAAAGGGGAAATAAAACGTCTAGCATGTGTTTAATAATAAGTGTTTATCGATTAGGGGTAGGTAAACAGACATGTGCTGAATGTTAAAGACGATAAAAGTGAGTGGGTCCAATATCATTGATCGTAAAAAGTGGGTGGGTCTTGTCCCACCCACATACAATGGTTCCGACGCCCATGGGTATCGGTGATATTTCCGATACTAGTATTGGAACAACTCTAGTCTGTAGCCTACAGTGAGCAAACACAGCGCATCTGTACACCTGTAACTACAACTACAGCTGCATCTCATGAGAAATGCCATACCTGGCAAAGGTTAATGTTGATTGAATAGCTAGTGACATCTACTGGACATTTCGTGACCTGTGTGTGATTGGTTGAAGCTTTTTCTGTCGCTGCGACATCGAAACGGAAAAAATAAACATACCGCAGCACATTCGCGTTCGGTGTGGAAGCACTCATTACACAAACAGCTGATCAAAAAATAAAACCATTGCGCGAATTATCCGCGCGTCATATTTGCGTCCAGTGTGAAAGGACCTTTAGCCAGGACTTTTTTAATATAACTGGCTTGAGGGTGAGTAAATTATGGGATAATTTAAATTGTGGGGTGAACTATCCCTTTAAATGTCCAATGTCAAGGTGGTCTGAACTATTTTATAGCGCTTTTGTTGATATTTTTGGAAATCAACAGCTTCCTTCCCCATTCACTTTCCCTGCATGGATTAAAGTGGATTTAAATGGAAAACAATAAAATAAATGTTACAGATTCAATGAGCAGTACAGCGAGAAAAAAAAAAGCATTTGGTTTGGTTCAAAAGGTTTACTCTAATCTAGAATAGTGTCTTACATGAAACCAAAAACAAACACCACTAGCCTATATACTGCATTTCCTTATAAACAACATCACCACTGCTTCAACTACGCCATGGTTCTTTCTTCAATCATTTTACCCAGCACTAGTTCACTCCAGAGACCTGTGACCCCACTCTTACTACCTACAGATACTCTAATAGATTACCTTCCTCTCCAAACGAACTCAACGATCTATGACCCATACGCTCTCTCCCCTCCCCTCCATCACCTGGCTGTACATTAACCTTGATGCGGCTCTTTAAACTAGACTTTCCCATGAGTACAGATCCATAGAGGTGACCCATTTATGCTGTTCTAGGATCAGCAGCACCCCTTTGTAAACCGAAGCTTTAAAGATCTGAGATCACCGTCCATCTCTCGGCTCCTCTCTACCTCGCAGCGGGTGAGTGACAAGCTCTCAAGGGTTCATAATGAACCAGCTTTTCACAAGCCCGCTGCCATTGATCCCGGTGCCAGTTCACACACTCAGGAGGCTAACGAGAGCCCTTTGTGCCCGCTGAGCGTTCAACAATCACCCATCTTCATGACCAGGGCACGGCTGAGCCAGTTAGCAAAGCATAATGTGCCAAGCACGATGTCACCGCTGACAGATCTACTCCAGCGATCTCCAATAAATAAGGCTAATATGCAAATGGCTCAGCTAATTACTTTTAAAATAACATCATTATGCTGCCGAAATGCATCGTTGCATGCTTTTTGGTGTGCCTGTTCTTCCAGACGCATTGCTTACACATCGAAAAGCACTTATATGCAGTTGAGAAATGAATTATAGTATGAGTTATACTTGCAAAGCACATCATTTTGAGGATTCAAGTTCTTTTTGGATATATAATGGCGCCAACTAATATGCAAATGCCAAGGTTATTGGCACCATTAAGTCGGAATTCGTACACAGACATAACACTTGAGTAAACATACACCACATAAAGCAGTTTATTTCTATATAGAGAGATATTTGACAGTGTGTTTAAGTACTAGAGAGAAGGTTTACATAGTGTAATGTATAGCCAGGCATGAACCATCAGTGCATGGTGTGTGTGTGTGTGTGTGTGTGTGTGTGTGTGTGTGTGTGTGTGTGTGTGTGTGTGTGTGTGTGTGTGTGTGTGTGTGTGTGTGTGTGTGTGTGTGTGTAATAAACTACATAAGAATTAGATGTAGACACACACATTCCTCTTGTGTTTATCTGCATGCGCTGGTCCTATGGAATTTGTACATATGGAACACTCCATCACATGCGCAAACCCTTAAACATCCCAGAAAGACTAACAAAAATGCTTCAGTTTCAACATCTGTCAAGATAATGTCATAATACATCTAGAAGCATAACAGCACCCTTATAATTTAAAGACCCAGGATGCATTCTTGCATTGCATCTGTGATTAGGTTGATCTATGTATATATGCATCAGACAAGCAGATAAGTTTTGCATTTTTAAGATTGTTTCACAGTTTAACCCACTATTGCACAGTGGATGCAATGTGTACTCATTATTAATGACCGACCATTTCATTATATACTATATGCCATTGTATCATGTAATGTTAATGTAGCTATTCTTATAGCTATTCAAATCAGCTTCTTACTGTAAATTGTGCTGATAATAACACATATGGCACAATGGAAAGCCAAGTGATGAAGTCAAGTTCACCAAAATTGATGCTTCCAGCAACTGTGGTCAATAATACTTTATAAACATAGAGCAGTATTTCCCACAAAAAAACAAAAACACCATCATCACATGCTTTACTACAGTAAATATGAACCATATAAGTGTCATATAATTTGACATAATGCAAAATTTCAGCATACAAACGAATAACAAAAAGGCAACTTTTTCATTCAAAACTAAACAAATGTAATTATTGGAATGGCAATTTCGTCACAAATAATGAGGCGATTCATACATTTCATAGTAAAATATTAAACTGATACACGTTTTATTTTAGGAATGAGTCAATTACATTCTAAAAATATTTCTTTAACATTACTTTCGTAATGCATGCAACATGCGGTAGAGGTTAAAAATAGTTCAACTTGTAAAACGCGTCTCGGGAGCGTTACGTCTATATTTTAAACGCAAGAACAAGCGCGTTCTGTATGAATCCCCTCCTTAGGGATATATTGAACATGCAAATGCACACATTTGCGACTTCAGCACATAAATCCAGTCGTGTTTGCACACACACGCGCAACATTTACAGTCTCAAAATGAAACCACCACACAAGCCAAAACTATAAAAGAACGCCTCAGTGAACATACTAACCCTTTGGCTTCCAGTTGCGGGTAGTTGTTACATACGTATGGACTCAAAGTACTGCAGAAATAAATCCCACTTATGTTCCAAACGGCCGCGCGCACTGCTCCACACACAAGCACCTCGCGCACCGGCTGCGCGAGACACAATAGGATTACCAGCGCTGTCAGTCCCTCCCCTCACGCGCTCGCTGCCACTACGCTGTTTGTTTGGCTTTTAGAGCTGCGTGACGTCAAACAGACTGACGACTCTGAATGGTGAACCATTTGAGTTGAGCGTTTATAACATCATTTCCCGAATATATTAGTTTTCTTTTACAATTGTTATAGTTTCCACTTTGCTGAAAAGCTGATATGTTGTTTAATTCCCCATACGTCACTGTTTAGTCAGTGAATTGTTCATTTTTTTTTACCTGAGAAACAATGGTGGAAATGTCCAATTGCTTTTTATGTAAAGCCAAGCTTGTAAGGTATGAAACAACTGACTTAAAAAAAAAGAAATGAATTCATATTCATAGCTAGCTATATGATTTTATTGGGAATACTGGGTTATTTATTATTATTATTGGGTAATGTATTATTAATGTTTTATTTATGCACTAAAATAAGGAGGTGAATACTAAAAGCTTACCACAATACTTTGGTTACCATAGTATTTTTTATAAGGGCAAAAAGACTAACTTATTGCACACTATAAATTAGTTAAATGGAGCATACATTTCTTTTCATGATGCAAAGCATATAAAACTGTCTAGTCAAGTCATCCTGACACACACACACACTGACACACACACCCAAGCATTATCTGTCTGACTCCCTGTTCAGTCATCTATGCAGAATTCCCTGCATTTTTCCCGTTTCCCTGATTTAGAAACGCACACCCACCTTCCTCAGGATGTCCTGAACAACCGCTCCAGTGTTTCTGAACTTACTCATCTTTGCATTCACCATGAGTAAACCGATTAGCAACATCTTTCCCCCTCGAACAGCGTGTCTGTGTGTACCATGTGTCCGTCCCGTAAGTCGGTTAGTAACAGGTGACCCAGACAAACTCTCATTCATCTCATTAAACTAAATGAGATCTTCAAGATGGTGGTTTGATAGTACAGTAGTAAATCTTAGAGCTAACGTCTGTCACGCATGCTTGTGGGTTTAACGCCAACTGCACTGACATAATCAACTGAAGGTCTTTATTCAGATGTCACTGGTGTTTAGGAAGCATTTTCCACGCAGCTGTCCGGAGGCATTCGCAGGCTGCGCTGTGTGAACGGATTGTTATGCAAACACACTTTGACTCCTGAAAGAGTTTGACTTTGACTCTTTCTGTTCCTTTCCTCAGAGCAGGACACCAAAGAGCCCATATAACCTTTGCAGACATGAGAAACAGGAAGAAGTGACTTGCCTTCCTTTAATGCAACAAACCCAGTGACCTCATTTTTCCTGCTTCTTCCTGTTTATTCCTCCATAACATCCAGGATGGACGTGCTATGCAGTATTTTATGGCGGAATATGCCAGAATACAAATAATTAACAAGCAAGATACACTTAAACTCAAAAAGTGAGATAAAGAGGACAACAGTTTTTGGAATATTGCAGTGTTTATTGAAAATGATTTATCCGTGCACATCGTACTTTTTTTTGTAATTCATGTGCCCTCATAATCTTCAATCAAAATAACTTCCCCTCCCTATTGCAGCGACATCTCTTCTCATCTCTGATATTTACTGGTGTAGGGCAGGGCAACCTGTCACTCACATGACATCGCTAGCAAACCACAACCATCCAATCAATTCCCATTGGACGAAATCAAGCCCCACCCTACATTTTTTCCTTTTTCAAAAAGCCGTTTCACTCAGATATACTTCACAATAGGGAAGAAAACACTATTGCAACTTCCGTTTCATGCCGACTTTAACTTGTCCACACATTCACAGCCAATCAGGACACATTTGATGTTTAATTTACTGCTATAAGATCAAGACTTTCAACAAATGGGATTCCACTGTGGTCGGGGCTACTTAGAGTAATGCTGCTAAAGTTCAAATCTAAAAGGTCACAATCATGGACAAAAACTTAGCATGAAAGAGAAGTGATTTATTGCTTCCTGTTTGGAACATGGTGTTAGCCTCCTCTGATCTAATGACCCATGTCTTATATAACCCATTATATTGTCTAAGATATCCACAATGGAGAGGAAAAGAATACATTGAAAATTCAAAGCGCTGTTTAACCCCTGCATTCCAACTACTGCACTACTTCTTTGACTATTGAGCATATATTCTGCAGCGCCTTGCGCATGACATGGCATTGTAAAAAGTGTGGCACTCGAGTTCAAATAAGTTAAAGGGATAGTTCACTCAAAAATTAAAATTGGCCCATAATTTAAAAATTGTTGAAAGTTCCCCTGCCGATCGAAAGACTAACGCGACCAGGTCCGCTCGTCATGACGTCACGCACGCATCTTGAGTTTCACTTTCAACATTCAACACTTTTCCATGGAAGGCGGTCGGTCGAAAGTTTCCTTGATAAAGTTTTAAAATATGAATATTTTTCTTACACAAACACGTCGATTCGCTTCGGAAGACCTTTATTAACACCCCAGAGCCGCGTGGAGCATGTTATTTGACGGACAGATGCACTTTTTATGGACTTCAAAAACAAAGCAACTATGAATCAAATTCTAATGCTTGGATTAGCCTGGACTTTTTTAATATAACTCCGATTTTATTCGTCTGAAAGAAGAATGTCATATACACCTCGGATGACTTGGGGGTGAGTAAATTATGGGCTAATTTTCATTTTTGGGTGAACTATCCCTTTAAACGTTTAAAAACGTGCCTTTTTAAAATTCCACTTTTTAATGCAAAAACGAGTTCTGTGTGAATGGCCCCTTAAACTCTATAGGCTAATCAATGTCTCAGCGCATAAACATAAATGCACAGGAATCACAATCACGGAAAACCATTTATCGTTTATCTTTAATGTATCCCACCATGTTCATATTTTCTACATGACTGAAATTGACTAAGAGGGTTAACAGCCTATAACATCACTATCTAACTCTCTCAGCGATGCTGTGTCAATATTTAGCATGTGATATCACCAAGACCTGCAGGAGTAAATAACGACAGATGACCAATCATAATCTGCTTCAATGCTTACCTCATTAAATATTCATGAGCTTTGCACAGCCACAAAAAAAAAAAGTTAGTTTTGCATCTCTTGTCTACACTGTAAAACAGGGGTCCCAAAACTTTTTTCTGTAAGGGCCACATCATTTTTCCTTTCTTTAATGGGGGGCCGGGTCGGTCAAATTACAAAAATTAAAAAAATACTATGGAAGTAAATGGGTGCCGTCAACTGTCTAGTTACCAACATTCTTTAAAATATCTTCTTTTGTGTTCAACAGCAGAAAGAAACTCGTACAGGTTTGACCAAATTTTGAGGTGAAATATCCACTTAGGATGCGTACAGTCATTATAGTTGTGCAGGGGGTTGCCTGATAGCTGTTTACTGTTGTCTGTTGTCAGGGAATCACCATGGTGTTGCACCTCTGTTGCCGTGGCAAATGAAAGAGGCGGAATGTTTACAGTAATCTCCAGCTAGTATGTTCCATTATTAAACTAGCAAGCCGCGGTTCCATGACTCCAGCAAACAAAACATATTTCACCTTCTCTATTCTGTGCTTTCTTTCCAAGTCTCAGTCATACAGCAACGCTTACGAGCTCTAAGGGAGGAACTCTGTCTCCTAGCGCTAATGTGGCATGAATGATTGATGTTGTTGCACGGAAAGCTGCCCGTTTCACTCCGAGTCCATTGACATACTGAATCAATTTGTGTAGCTGTCATACCGCTATCATATCGCTCTACTGCACATCGCAATAGATTGTTCAGCATTACGTCATTTAGATTACAGCTGGCGCAATTGCATATCATGACCTTCGTCAAACATAAGAAGTGTGGAGTGTGGCATGAGGGATTAGACAAACTCACAAACAGTCTGTTGTGTTTGTTTGGGCCTAATAATCTTAATTTAGATTTACAACCCATGGCAAGGCTTACGCAGTAAACATGTCTCTATTAGTCGAAGTACATACAACAAAACAATTTCATTATGTTCTGAGTGTAGTACGTCTAATAATAACCACATTTAATGATGTAAATAAACCAGGTAGTGACCTCAAAAGCTTATCGCTTGTGCACAGAGATGCCGTCTTCCTGCGAAAGCTGACGAAACCGAATAATGTAGAGATTTGGACTCGCCGTCATGATAAATATGAAACATAATTGATGAGAATTTGATGGATTGCCTGTCCAACAGCCCAAGCAGCTGTCTGAAGATATGTTTCCATTTAGAAACTAGATCTTAGAAAGTCATGGAATAAATCCAGCACTTGATTAACACACTCCATTTGACTCGAGAGACCAAATTGAACAGATACGTATGTGGCATAAACATAATCAGTTTACATAAACTTAATCATAGTTTTCAGATGAGGAAACTGCCTTTCTAAAAGTGTCGGTCACTAGACTTCCATTATCATGGATATTTTAGTATATTTTACGATGATTAAACATTAACATTATTTAAATAATGTATTATATAATCATATTTAATATCAATATCAATAAATGACAGCATTAATGTGATGGTCATGCATTTTATTAATTAAAATAAATGATTTACTAATAAAAAAAGATATATTATTGATATTTAGTATTTATTAAAAACAAAGCACTACTACAGTGTGACATTACATCCTGTTGCAGTTTGTTGTACTAAATAATTTTGCATGGCATGCTCAATTTTGAATTAATGAATATTAAAGGTGCACTATGTAAAATGTATTCAGTAAAACATCCAAAAACCACAAGGCCAGTGTTATATATTTATTTTGTTCAGTTGAGAAATTACAATATCCCAAATGTTTCCAACTATTTGTAAATGGTGAGAAAATGGCTATTTTAACCAAGGAACTGGGACGTGTGAGGGAGTTGCCTGCCAATTGTGTCATATCCGCGTTACCCTCGGTTTCCGGTTTTATTTTGCAGAAACGCTTTACTCTCACTGCAGTGTGAACAAGTGTCATAGCAGCCGCTGAGTGAACGCACAGAGTAACGTCATAACATCATTTTCAACACACTCAGATGTGTCTAATATGATAAACAGAGCTGCATTACCTCATACTCATGACTGGAAAAGCGGAAGTGGCGCCAACGACTGTGGCATAATAAAAGTCCCGCCGGCGACTGTGTCATAATAAAAGTCCCGCTGCTCGCAAGGCGTGTGTTGCGTTGATCTTATTAACAATCGCTCCAGCGGCCTTGCACAGCTCCCACAACACTCAGTCCTGCTCTGCTTCAAACTACAGTAACGTTATTAATAATCACATCCATAAACATGATTTCTGCCCGAGTCCTATCCCAATTCTTTTCACAAGTCCACATGTCCCAAAATTCTGCGTTCAACATCAATCTACGCCTTTGTTTTGAATAGGCGACCTCTAGCGGACGGAAAAGTTACATAGTGCACCTTCAATATGATTAAATAACTATAATCATTAACACATCAATGGTTGATACATTATTATAAGTTCAAATATAATAATATTAAATAACTATTTAACAATACTAAAAAATAAAATATGAATGATATATTTACAGTGTTGGGTAAGTTACTCTAAAAAGTTATTAATTACTAGCTACTAATTACATCCGCAACAATGTGCTAATTACTCTCTGAAATGTTTTGCAATAGCCTACTTATGACTACTTTATAAAGCCCATACTCAACCTCGACCAGTTGAACAGTACAAAGATAGCCATGAAAACTGCTCTTTTAATTCTTTCAAATAAATAATAGAATTATTCTTGAACTGACCAAAGTATTTAAAGGCAGAAATGGTTACATTTAAAACATACATTTCAACATCAGACGTTACGATTTGATATTAAATACAATTATGATTGTATATATAGTATTTAACACACATCAGAAGTAACTGTAATTAAATTACAAAAAATAAGAGTAATCCCTTACATTACCTTTTCAAGGGAAAAGTAATTAAATTACAATAATTAATTACTTAATGCATTGCACCTAGTACTGTATATTTATTGTTTATTCAACTTATTCTGCTGCCCAAATTCACTGCAGTATTAAAGTAACTGTGTATGCTCAAATACTACAGTGACTGCACCTTAACACTTCTTGAATTGACATTTATTTGACAGATGGGTAATTTAGATTAATCATGAAAGAAAAATGATTAGCCTGTAAACCCAATGGCCTTTTCACTACTGGCAAAGGTGAGTGAACTAATCTGAAGGTACGTATACAGATAAGGCAAATCACTGGCTAATCGCAGTCTCTGCTCTCTACCAATTAGATAACGCATGCCATTGTTTCCGTCAATAAATCCAATCAAAGGCACTATGCCAATCTCACACTGCTGTCTGGGAAAACATAATATGAGATAAACCAAGTACTACTGGGGAAAGTGAAAGATAGCAGGGAGACTTCATGCTTGTCAGGAGATTTGACCAATAAACAGGATTAAATCTCCAAAGGTGGCCGTTTCATCAATCCCAAGTCAATGGCGCTATTCTCTGTTGTCCATTCCTGACACTGCTCCATACTGACCTTCGTGACAAATAAAATTTGTGATTTGGCAAAAGCCAGTGGAATCTTCTATTGTGACATTCCTAAGCTACAGAAATAAGTGTTGTTGGCAGATTCAAAGGGAAGAGACAAAGGCATTTTCTTCCTTTATAGCTCCAGAGATTCATCTGAGGTGAACTATACATCTAGTTCATTAAGGAGGGGGGGGCACTCTGTTTCAGTCAATGTCGTGTAAATCTTGAGTACCTATAGAGTAGTATTGCATCCTTCATATCTCCGAAAAGTCTTTCGTTTTATCATATTTATAAAAGAAAGATACGCTGTACAGAGTCTTTCCGAAAAAAAAAAAAAAAACCGAGCGGCTGGAGGAGTGTCGTGTGGGCGGAGCTAAACAGCCACGAGTGCACGCAGCTATTGCGTTGAGACAGCTGAAAGCTGTGACATCCTTAAACGTGGAAAAGAAAGTGCTATCCTTAATAAACCATGACTATCAATCAGATTCAACCACACATATATGATCCAGAATCTGATCCGGAGTCTGAAATTGAACAGGAGCAGCAGTAGCAACGACTACAGCAGGACGTCTCTATGTGGTATGTGTAACTGTATATATTTGCTTAGCGGCTTGTCATGCGCGAGTTTTACAACATTTGTGTGCGTTTACTCGTGGTTTATGAGGACATAAACCAGCAAGTAGAACGGTTTTGCACGTCATGTTGTGTACTTGAGGTGCACTTACACGCCGATAGCTAACAAATCAAAGACTTTTGAAGCAGTTTTACTCACCACCTTCTTCCAACGCACAACCGTGAACCTTAATCACTGGGACCACTCCATCTTTCAGCATTAGACGAGCTACAAATCCGGAGTTGAACCGGGCCTTGTTTATAAAACGATCGTCACCGAAATGCAGGGAACAAACAAAAACACTTGCACAACTACGTTGCTGCTCTGGAAAAACAAACTTCATCCACTGTCCCATTAATGCTAGGTTCTTTGGGAAGCTGTACAGGGTTGTCTTGCCCTGACAACCAAAAGCACATTTCTTTGGTGACGTTGTTGATTTCGTGAAGTCCTGTGACTGCAGCACAGCCGATGACTTCCCTAAAGCCGAGCAAAGCGCATAAATGGGCGTGCATTTGCTCTCTTACTCTGGTTACGCGCGTGTGCGCCCTTCCGGGAGAACGGCCCATACAGGGACATTCCGCCCTTGTTGACGTCACGTAGACCCATACTCGGAAAAAAACTTTCCGAAACTTGTGAGAAACCGGAAGGAGTATTTTTGGCACAAAACTTTTTAAAACTTTGTCCATGTTTAGCATGGGAATCTAAGTCTTTAACAGTGTAAAAAACTCAGTATGCATGAAACAGCATTTAAACCCCCCTTTAAAGAAACTAATAGGTCGTTTACATGAAATCTGTAAGCAATCACATCATTACCGCATGGCACAAGCTGATTGGCCTCTGCTGATCTTGCAGCCAATGAGATTACTCAACTTTAAAATAATCTGGTTCAGTGTTTGCTGTAAACTAGTTCCCTGAAACCCTCCACCTCCCCCAGCTCCACCTGCCACTGCAATCCCTAACACTCAAAATAATGAATTGGTTTGAATCAAATTAACTTTTATGAATATTTAGAACTTTCTTTTCCTTTGGGGTTCAAGAAACTGGTACATTTTAAGTACTTCTGCCTACGTCTAGTGTGACCTTTCCGACATGATTGCGCAATCCTTGGCACGTTGCAGAGCAGCGCAAGATGAGCAATTTAGGTTAAAAAGGTTAAAGCATTTTATTTATTTATTTTTTAAATGACCGATGGTTTCGCTAGATAAGACCCTGTTCCTCATCTAGGATCGTGCAGAGCCTCTGAAGCCCTTCAAAGCGCTTTGAAACTGTATTGATTTGGACCTTCAACATTTTGGTTGTCATGGAAGTCTATGATGAGGAGAAAAATCCTGTTTTTTTCCTCAAGAAATAATAATAATTTATTTTCGACTGAAGAAAGAAAGACATGAACATCTTGGATGAGATGGGGGTGAGTAAAATATCAGGACATTTTCATTTTGAAGTGAACTAATCCTTTAAGCAAAGTGTCGGATTAATTTTGGTCATAAATGTTTATCAATTTTGCTGGAAGTCCACCGTATGAAGAATTTTTGGGTATAATATGTCACATTTTACTTTATTTTGCTATCCTAAATTAACTATAGTGTCATGCACCCACTAGTAAAAATTATATCTGGCGTCTGAATGATTTTTGTTTGACTGTATATGGGCAGCAACAGTTTCTATGCAATATTAAGAAAAAGAGATAATAGATGTTTTATGTTAATATAGGATCAAAGGAAAAGGGGACTCTTCCATGACAGTCCTCTAATTAAAGCCTTAAAGTGTCTGTGTCTGACTGTAGTAAAATAAAAGGGTAACAGTTGCAGTCAGACACTGTCTGTTAAGGCTTCCAGTCTCTGGGTCAGTGTCTGTGTTTGAGGTACCCTGAGACTTTAACAACTCAAAACCCACACCATCTGCCACTGATGGCACGGAGCGATGGGCAGACGGCTCTTCTGAACCGACTAGACAACCTGTCCTGTCACGCCACAGGACTCTGAAAGGAAGCAGAGTGAACTGTCACGGGAATAACAAAACCAATGAGACCTGAGGCTTTAGACTCGGATCTGTTCCACAAATCTAGAAAGTGCATCCTAGGCACACTCCTGGTGCAAAAACTTCTCTAAAAAAAGATAATTGTTTTTAAACCCATAATGCATTACAACAAGTGAAAATGTTTATTATAAACATAATGCACTATTTATATTGAAATAATTTGATATATACTGTGCATTGCAGTTCAATCATTTGGGGTTAGCATGATGTTTTTGTGCTCTATGTCTCTTCCTGTGCATGTGGCTCGTCAAATATGAGCTCGGCTGCTCTTTAATGAGTGACCTGAGCTATAAGACGGCTCAAACCAGGTGGAACCAAACAAAAGGGTTATAGTGAGCAGCAATTACTGTCACATACCTTCACCAGAAACGCCCCCTCACCCTTAAACGCTCCATTATGTGTGTTCCCATCATTGACTTCGCTAATCCCAAAGATCAACAGCCATTTTATTAACAAAACAGCCACATAAATAAGCCCATTGTTACGTGGGGAATCATCTCGTGGTCGCACCAACAATGCAGAGATACAGATAATGATTTTCTCTTACGCTCCTCTCAAAACAGTGTTGTGAAACACCAGAAATATTTGATTTAGATGCTCACTGTACACTAAGGAAGCACCAGGAGTTGGCAGGAAAAAGGACAATTGCAGTATAGCATTGTTTGCCCAGGATAGACATAACATATTTCATACATCCTGGTTGAGCTTGAACTCCTCTCAGCTACCGTGAAGACTGTTTTTAAAAGCCTTAAGGGAGCCGCAATGAAATATTCATAGGGATATCATGCAAATATTAATGGCTTTGTATGATTTTAACAGGGACTTAGATGAGTTGCACAAAGCATGCTGTACAGACAGCATCTGAGGTACTCAGAGACAGCCGAGACCCATCAACACATCTGAGAACATCATGATGAAGAAACACAGAAACTAGGACTGTTTGGAGGGAAAAAGTGAGAGCCGGAAAGAAAGCAGAGACAGTTTGTTGTTCGTGAAATTGTCTAAACTCATAAATAATGTCTGACTCAGACAGACACAAGGGCCCAAACCTGATTATTACTACAAATCTT
Organism: Romanogobio albipinnatus; assembly: GCA_023566225.1. NCBI lineage: Eukaryota > Metazoa > Chordata > Actinopteri > Cypriniformes > Gobionidae > Romanogobio > Romanogobio albipinnatus. The sequence continues at coordinate 38,524,116 of CM042255.1, read as the reverse complement.
CAGTTTACCCAAATGATCTGTAGAAAATGACTGGCCTAATTTGTTTCCACACGTAATGTGAATGCATAATTATGAATCATATGAATTCCAATACAAGCTGAATGTGATTTCAAACTATAATTAAGCACACAAACTACTAGGAAAAATCGGAGAAAATCAATATCTAGCCACAAACAAAAACAGTTCTGTCATCTAAAAAGCTCCTCAGCTGCAGGACTGAACGTTTAAGAGCAGAATTACCTGCAGATGCAGACACACACTCGGATATCCTAAATGGAGATAGCTGATGTCCAACCTGTTGCACCACCTCCATTATGAAGCAGAACTCCTGCTCTACCTATCCAAGAAAAGAGGCCTCAGAATTGGAGAAGAGTTGGAAGGAGAGTGGGTCTGTCAGGAGACTATGGGCCTGCAGACATGAGGAGCGCTGACATGGGCCATAGTGAGGAGGACCGAGGAGGAGGAGGAGGAGGAGGAGGAGGAGGAGGAGGACCGAGGAGGGAAAAAAGACCTGAAGGGGAGGGGGTCAGGATGGGTACACCCACTTCTCTCTCTGTGGCTCTACTCGGTGAACAATAGAGAGTTTCAACAGTCCCACAATCTCTTTAAAGAGAAGAAGAGAAAACGGCCCCTTCTCCAGAGAGTCTGTCAGTCAAACCTTTGAATAAATTGTCTCAGAGGATTTTTTTTTTCTTTATAAAGGCTGTTTGCGGTGGCTATTTATAGCAAATCTTTTAAACTGGTTCAGATAAATACGGTAAACACAACATTACATAAAGACAACAAATACCAGGAATGTTTTTGTTCATATTCATTTATTTGTATTCTTTCTATTAATCAAAGAATCATACAAAAAAAAAAGTACAATGGTTTCCAAAAAAATATTAAAATATTAAAATATGTGATCTAAAATAATGTACCGAACAATCGCTCTTTTACTCTATCCCCCGGTTTCACAGACAACGCTTAAGCTAGTCCTAGACTAAAATGCATGTTTGTGCTGTTTTAACTGAAAGAATCTTGCACTGACAAATCTTAAAATATGTCAGTGGCATTGTTTTGTCTCAAGATGCACACCAGTAATGTTTTTTTCTTGGGCACGTTTATAAAAGTCACTTATATGTCCTAATTGAACTAAGGCCTAATCCTGGCTTAGTCTAAGCCCTGTCTGTGAAACCGGGCCTATATATCATTGTACAACATGTTTTTTTTTGCAAAGACTGTTTTAAATAGTACTATAAATAAATAAAAGTGTCCATACGCGTAAGTATCCATGTGTTAAATGTGGAATAATGTACAGTCAGTGAGTGATTATTTCTAAAAAGAAAAATATAAGGATGATACAAGACCCCTCTACTGTATGTCAGGATTCTGATACAGTCCTGATGACTGTTTGCAAACATCTGCAAATTATCAGGGAATGCTGAACCAGAGTTTTCCCCAGAAGTCAGGAGGTCAGGAGCGTACTACACAATCTTCACCATTATCATCAACCAGAAACATCAATGGAGTACTTTTTAATCTTATAGTTTGTTTAAGATAACATAAGGTTAAAACCGAGGGCAGGGATGAGGGTGATGAAGACCTATCTTCACACAACCTGATTAAATACTCAAGCAGACTCTTGGGTTTGAACTGACTTGGTCGCCATTCCAACTGCAGATAAATGCTTTGACTCTCTTTGAACAATGAGCCTCATACCTCCAGCTCCTCCGGTGCATGTCCGGGGGTCTGGTTTCAGTGCCCCCCCAGAAGGGGAAAGTGGGAGATTGGGTTTATCTGATCCACCATCAGCTCACAGACTCATATCAACAGGCTCCGTCCACATCTAGCTCCCATCAGCCATTGTGAGAGGTCGGAAGAGCCTCATCTAGCATATTCGTAATCCATTGAGACTGACATTGAAAAGATCAGGTCAGGGCAAAGGTGAAAGGCTACTTTAGTTGTTCGACTCTATACATCTTTACTGGAATAGTTACTACCCTAAAATGCAACCACAATGAACTAGCACTGACATTACAACATGACACCACTTTGTGCACTTCAATGTCTTAATGACAGGGGGAGTATGCTTTGCAGTGTATGGTTACGTGGTCGCTAGGTTCATGACTGTAACTCAGTACGTATGTGAAAGTAATCTCGGCTTGCATACGTGCCACACTAAAGTGCACAGGAGACCAGACATACACACTCACCTGCGAGGACAGACGCCAATCTCTATTGTAAAGGAGCTGAAGTAGACGTACTGCTCATTTAGATGAAATTCGATGCAACTTCTGAGCCATACTGAGAATCTAGCTAAAGTGCTTTCAAATGTTATTTAAAGGTGAAGTAGGTCATTTTTGTCGTCTTTAAATACTTTTATCTGAGTGCATCGACCGTCAATAGTGTGATTTTCTCAGAAGTGGGAGTCTCTTAAAAATAAAGGTTCTTTATTGGCATCGATTGTTCCATGAAGAACCTTTAACATCCATGGAAATTTGACAGTCAACAAAAGGTTCTTCGTGGTGTAAAAAGGTTCATTAGATTATTAAAATGTTATTTATATTAAGACTGTTCACTGAAAGGTTCTTTTGGGAACCCAACATGGTTCTTCTATGCCATCGCTGCAAAAAAAAAAAAAAGAAACAAAATCTTTTGGATGTTTTCATTTTAACAGTGTAGTTTGGTAAACTTCTACTGTATATGGAGAATGGAAACAAATATACAACAAATATAATTCCCCTATTTTTCCTATTCATTCCTATTTGCTCCAATACCAAAAGAAAAATCCATGATAGCATTTCAATGACTTTCCAAAAGAGGAGGATAAAAAGATGTCAAATTTGTCTTCACTCCCTCAGCTGTTATTAGAAACGCACGCATTAGGTTTCTGTCATTTAATGTCAAGGTAATATAAGACAAAGTATAGTGTAATTAATAAACAAAAAATTTAATAACTGTGGAAACACATCATCACAATCTTTGGAAGCTTGTTTCTGCCACAGAATAGAAAATTAAAAAATTAATTGCGACTTTTTATCACTCTTTTTTCCCCACAATTGCGAGTTTGCATCTTGCAATTCATAATGCGAGTTATAAAGTCAGAATTGCATGATATAAAGTTGCAATTGCGTATTCTAAAATCAGGGTTAGGGTTAATGTCAGTTAATGTTAACTCGCAATTGCGAATTTATATCAATTCTGACTTCTTTTCTCAGAATTGTGAGACATAAACTCACAATTGCGAGTTATAAAGTCCAATTCTGAAGAAAGACTGACTTTAACCCTAACCCTGACTTTAGAATATGCAATTGCAACTTTATATCACGCAATTCTGACTTTTTAATTTGCATTATAAATTGCAAGATGTAAACTTGCAATTGCGAGAAAAAGAATTGTGAGTTTATATCTTGCAATTCTGACTTTATAACTAGCAATTGCAAGTTAATATCTCGCAATGCTGACTTTATAACTCAGAACTGTGAGATATAATGTTCAGAAATAAGCTTCCATAACAATTTGTGAAAAGGGTTCTGTGTAAAACAACTCAGTTTGGTGATGCTGATGGTGATGGTGGTGAAAAAAACCCTGAATTAATTGGTCTGAATTCTGGATTTCTGAGCAGAAATAATCTAGTAAAAGGATTGACTCAAAACCTGCAGTTTTGTACCATTATTGCCATGTTGAAAAACCTTGTCACATACAGTACGATTTTGAATAGACAGAAAAACTCGAAATAGTCTTCTATCTTATTTTATGGCTTTTTGGCACAATGGAATGAGACCTTGGCTCACGGCAGCTGAAAGAATTGCTGGAGAATGTCTGACTGTCTGACAGTATGGGGGCAAATTTAATTTAGTCTTTGGCTGTTCAAAAGACGCAGTAATTCTCTTCCATTTTGCCAAATGCACACACACTCAAACAGTGCAGTTTAATTACAATTCAGTGTCTTTATCAACGCTAGAAAGGTTAGCAAGTTGGAAATCCATTTAATACGTTCAATATACTGATTCTTTCAAACTGGCTCTTTAAATCAAATGATTTAATCTGATTATAAATATCATATTCTTTGCGATGATAATAATAATATGGCAATACTATGATTTATCATGTAAATCAGTGGACTGTAAGTACTGTACTAAACATGTGACACAATCAGTGTTTAATTAAATAAATCAAAAACATAAAAAAAAACATAAAATGTAACAGACATCTGGGAATTCTTCTGTATAGTGAGTTAAATGAAACATTGAATCGATTCAAACAAATCAATGAATCAATACAAATGAACTGACTCACTATTCTTCAGAATTCTCTGTGCTACTCTTTCCAAGCTTTATCAGAAATATGTTCAGTCGTGCATCTCAAATTTAGGTCATCTTGACAAATGGTCAAACAGCCTCTGTGTCTCAGCTCGGGTCAGGACCAACTGAACATTAGTCTGTCTGTGATGTGAGTCCCATTACACTGTATAAAATGTATTGTGGCTATTACACAGTACACCGAGTATTATGAGGGTCAGTAGCACATAAGTAATGATGAATTGCTCAAAGTCTGCTGATCTGTCAGTTACAGACTACTATGAAACACATAACGAGGAAGTAAATTAATCACATTGCTTAAGCTTTGGAAAACAACAAAAGTGGTGAACACTACAAAGGCTTAACATATAAATGTTATGATCAATAGTCATATACACTCACCTAAAGGGTTATTAGGAACACCTGTTCAATTTCTCATTAATGCAATTATCTAATCAACCAATCACATGGCAGTTGCTTCAATGCATTTAGGGGTGTGGTCCTGGTCAAGACAATCTCCTGAACTCCAAACTGAATGTCAGAATGGGAAAGAAAGGTGATTTAAGCAATTTTGAGCGTGGCATGGTTGTTGGTGCCAGACGGGCCGGTCTGAGTATTTCACAATCTGCTCAGTTACTGGGATTTTCAAGCGCAACCATTTCTAGGGTTTACAAATAATGGTGTGAAAAGGGAAAAACATCCAGTATGCGGCAGTCCTGTGGGTGAAAATGCCTTGTTGATGCTAGAGGTCAGAGGAGAATGGGCCGACTGATTCAAGCTGATAGAAGAGCAACTTTGACTGAAATAACCACTCGTTACAACCGAGGTATGCAGCAAAGCATTTGTGAAGTCACAACATGCACAACCTTGAGGCGGATGGGCTACAACAGCAGAAGACCCCACCGGGTACCACTCATCTCCACTACAAATAGGAAAAAGAGGCTACAATTTGCACAAGCTCACCAAAATTGAACAGTTGAAGACTGGAAAAATGTTGCCTGGTCTGACAAGTCAGAATTTGGCGTAAACAGAATGAGAACATGGATCCATCATGCCTTGTTACTACTGTGCAGGCTGGTGGTGGTGGTGTAATGGTGTGGGGGATGTTTTCTTGGCACACTTTAGGCCCCTTAGTACCAATTGGGCATCGTTTAAATGCCACGGCCTACCTGAGCATTGTTTCTGACCATGTCCATCCTTTTATGACCACCATGTACCCATCCTCTGATGGCTACTTCCAGCAGGATAATGCACCATGTCACAAAGCTCGAATCTTTTCAAATTGGTTTCTTGAACATGACAATGAGTTCACTGTACTAAAATGGCCCCCACAGTCACCAGATCTCAACCCAATAGTGCATCTTTGGGATGTGGTGGAAACGGAGCTTCGTGCCCTGGATGTGCATCCCACAAATCTCCATCAACTGCAAGATGCTATCCTATCAATATGGGCCAACATTTCTAAAGAATGCTTTCAGCACCTTGTTGAATCAATGCCACGTAGAATTAAGGCAGTTCTGAAGGCGAAAGGGGGTCAAACACAATATTAGTATGGAGTTCCTAATAATCCTTTAGGTGAGTATAGAGGCTTGGCCGAGAATTTGAGAAAAAGCAATGTAAACCACCTTGAATCACGTTCCTAGTGCTCTAACTAAAGCTATTTGCCATTAATGAATGCTAATAAACCAGTTAAAAGCTAACAGGGGGGGGGGGGGGGGGGGGGGGACAAAAAACCAAAGCAGCAGTCCACTCTATCAACTCATCCAGGGTGCTTAATAAAGACTTAGTGTTACTGTTTTAATGGTCTCTCTAGAGCAGAGGAGTCCAATCCTGCCCCTGGAGGGCCACTGTCCTGCAGAGTTCAGCTCCAAGCCCAATTAAACACCCCTGAACCAGTTAATCAAGAGGCGTTAGAGTCAGGGTTAGCTCAATACCAAGCAAAGACTTGCATCCTTGGTAGTTCATACTTAGCAAGTTCAACTCTGGACTATGAACTCCCGAGGATGGGAGGACGAAAGTCCAGTAATTCTGTGAATGGAACAGCAACCCACTTGATAACTTCACTCAACTTGCTTTACTCCGGTTATCCTCAGGGACATATTAAAAAACATATTAATAGCCACAGTAATCTGGTTCATTCATGTGGTTGAGGCAATATGTGCATATATACTCTGATTATATTTACTGTATGTATATGTATAATACAATTAGTATGACATGATAAGACACAACCCTGCCTTTTTGTTAAATGGCAGTGTTAATGAACAATAATATAATTTGTTACATTTATATAGCGCTTTTCTAGGCACTCAAAGCGCTTTACATAGAAGGGGGGGAATCTTCTCAACCACCACCAATGTGCAGCATCCACCTGAATGATGCGACGGCAGCCATATTGTGCCAGAACGCCCACCACACACCATCTGATTGGTGAAGAGGAGACAGGCTGATCAAGCCAATCTGTATATCTGTATACAGGGATTATGACAGGATGGGGTGGGCAGGGGCCAATGGGCAAATTTGGCCAGGATGCCAGGGTTACACCCCTACTCTTTATCGAAGGACATCCTGGGATTTTATTTAATGACCACAAAGAGTCAGGACCTCTGTTTAACGTCTCATCCAAAGGACGGTGCTTGTTACAGTATAGTGTCCCCATCACTACACTGGGGTGTTAGGACCCACACAGACCACAGGGTGAGCACCCCCTGCTGGCCTCACTAACACCTCTACCAGCAGCTACCTGGTTTTCCCAGTTGGTCTCACATCCAGGTACTGACCAGGCTCAACCCTGCTTAGCTTCAGTGGGAAACCAGTCTTGGGCTACAGGGTGATATGGCTGCTGGCTATAATAGCCATTATAAAAGTATAAGTATAAAGTATAAGAAGCTTATACAATAGGAAATAAAGACAAGCAAACAATTCAGTCAAACGTACAAAGTCAGTGCTCTAGTAGAACGGTATATATAAATATATAAAGTTATGTAATTGTAATTTTACCCTCAGCCAAAATGATATGCTCAGGAACAAATAATAGATCCATAAGACCAAAGATTGCCTGTTACAAACAAAAGACGAATTATATCTCATATTCAACCATTATAGACACATTAGAGTCAGAGGCAAATGTCAAAAGGACTAGCTTTGGTCAGGCAGTTCTCGCCAGGGTACATGAGCACTGACACCCAGTGATCGCCTGGAAATCTCACAGATTTATCTTTATAAATACATTGCAGATTTGAGCTTTAAACAACTACATTCTCAACTGAAAAACTCTTAAAACGGCATTTGTGACTTAATGGCAGTAGTGTTTTTTAAATTATGCGGGTTTCTTCTCCGCCATTTACGCTTGCAAGTTTGCACAAGTCACCTCTTGATGTATCCTCGATACAAGGGGTAGAGCAACAGCACATCCCGGGATTTTAACTGTACTTGGCTAGATGTGAACTTTGAACAGAAACAGTACTTGAGCAGCGACAAATGACATTTCACAAGTCCACAAGAACACAATTTGCATATTGAGAAAGGGCTAAGGTCTTACTAGGCATACTAGAAACTTCCAGGTAGATGTGTTGAAGCAAGTTAGAGCTAAACTCAGCAGGACAGTGGGGCTCCAGGACAGAGTTTGGACACCCCTGATCTGGAATCTCGGTCAGACACTATGGTTTATTTCCAGGCCGGTACACAGACAACACCTGCACTGGTTGGAATAGCAGGACGCAAGGTTGCGGTGGAGGTCTGCTCACAGGAATGATTTATCGTCACAGCCTCAAGTGTCGTAGTAAATCACATAGGTTGCGGAGAACAGGTAATTGAAGCAAATAATAAATCTACTCCATTAGGCACTTCTAACCATGATGTATTAAATTACTAGATCTCCTCCCCCCAGGTCTCTCTGTCAGACGACCACAGGTCCGACTTTAATATCAGTGAATCTCTTCCACACTACGGGTCCCTTTTTCATTGCCTGAAGGGGTTGACAAAGGGTTAATGTTATTTGAAGTCTGACACACCTGTGGGAGAGATTTATACGGTACACTAGTTGCTCATGGGGAATCAGATAATTGGGGATCTTGACTCATGAAACTGGTGGAAAATTGGTGCTACCAATATAAAAACACAATAAAATAAATACGGCACAACAATTCACAAATTAATAAAAGCTGAAGCTGACAATGAGTTTTTACTACATACTACTAAAACATTGGGGTAATTTGTCAGCATTAACTTCACTGACAACCTACTGTCCACCTTGTCTACACTACCATTAAAAAGTTTGGACAAAACTACTCCGTCTTTATTATGACTATTATCCACTTTTTTAAATAATAGTAAAACCATAAGTATGGAAAATATGTAAAGACCAAAACTGTCATTAAAAATGAATAAATGAATAATTCATAGTTTTGAGGACAAAATTAAATTGTGCCATCTAATGAATTCTAAAAACAAAATATGTAAATAAAATAGAAAATAATAAATAAAACAGAATAGTTTCTTAAAGGTTTATGAACTGGCTTTTTTATTTTTATACTGTTGTCTGAGGTCAACTTATGACGTTTGCGTGGTTTTTACATTCAAAAACATCATAATGAATAAGTAAAAGGCTATTTTCTACCCTGGTTTTGAGGCTCTCTCAAGACACGCTCGGTTTTTATGGGCTCGGTTTTGAAGACTTGGAAGTAAACGCCCACTGCTATGATTGGATAACAGTTTTGCATATTATAATGAGCTTCGACTCCCCAGTCATTACACGTGAGGAATTGTTTTGAAAACTTCAAAATGTGGAGAAACGGCAACCGGAATGATTCGCCCACAGGACTCGCAAAATGTCTTTAAACAAAACAAACAAACACAATGATTTATCTCTCATCCACCCGTAACAAACAAACACACACACTCACACACACACACATGTGCATGTGCGAACAAATGCAATGTCTTCCCCACATGAGCTGGATCTTCATTAAAAATAAAGCTCAACCATGCATTTTGGAATCCATAATAAAACATCCATTTGAAACATGCCATAAGCTTTACTGCTTGGAGGTTCTATCCAGTTTAGCTCCACGTAGGCCTGTTATTGATCTAACATGCCGAATCGGTGGGCGGGGCTACAGAATCAGGCGTTCGTCTTCTTCTGTTGAGGCGCCGTTTCACTGCACTCTGATGTCACAGGTAAGCACATTCGCAGATCGATCATTCGATGAGCCAGCTGTCAATAAAAGCTTTTCTTTGACTAACAAGGAAGTTTTCAGCTCTGAAACTTACAGGATATTCTTATATCACCATGACCTTTTGTATATCAAAAGGTCAAGGAAAAGTTGATTTCTCAATTCATGACCCCAATTCATGACTCAATTCATAAACTGCCATAATTTAGTTTTATCTTTATTTTTATTTAATTCTTTATGATGACATGTTCCAACTTTTTATAATAGTAAAAACTAATCTTTAAAACTGTGATTTATGGAAGTATGGATAATATGTAGAGAACATCAATTTAGAATGAATAAATGAATCAAACGAAAATTAAACTTTTTGTTTTGTAGACAAAAACAAATTGTTCCGACTTATGAATTCTAAATATATAGGCATATTTTTTAATTATTTTAATTCATTCAAATAACACAATCATATTTTTCATAAAATAAAATAATAGTTTGTTAAGAAATCATAAGCTGCCACCAAAAATTTGTGACGTAGTGTCCGTGACGTCACCCATAGGATTCTGAAGAGCTGTAAAGTCGGGTCGAGCTGGCTGCTGCTGACTAACAGACAGCAGACAAACGGCAATCCACCTGTCACTCAAAGTGGCCACGCCACTAATAAACGAATGAGTTATAAAAAAAATCACCCCCTCACAGTTGTCATGAATATATAGACCAAAACTCCAATTTGTACCAGGCTTTTTTTGTTTTTTGTGAAAAAAACATGTTTTTTTTTCTGTTGTAAAGTTGGGCATTTTAACATGGGGCTCAATGAGATTCTGCTCCCTTCTGGAGCCTGTCCCTAGTGGCCAGTCGATGAATTGCAGTTTAAGTCACTTCCGTATTGGCTTCAAGAGAAACTGGGGGAGGTTGCCGCTTGGGTTTAATGCATTACTAAGTTACTATTTACTTTAATTTAATATGGACTGTAAGACCATTCTAAATAAAACAATAGTGGATTTAACATCTAATGTTAAAATGTATGTTTTTAATGTAACCAATAATAATTTATTCTATTTTATATTATTTATTTGAAAGAATTGAAAAAGCAGTTTCATATCTATTCTGTGTATTGTTCAACTGGTTGAGGTTGACATGAGATTTAGAAAGTAATTAGTTATAATTAATGCAGTAATTATTATGAGTAATATGTAAAGTAATCTAATTACACTGTTGAAGATGTAGTAATTAACACTGGCTGGCACAATTTGTTTTTATCTACAAAACCAATTTCAAGCATAAACCTGAACATTTTAAGTCAACGTTTGACTAGTAGTATACCGTTTAATGCAGAATTTGTTTGCATCAGCACACAAACATTGCTAGCTTCGCTTGCGTTATCCTGTTTTAGGTTATCGGAAGAGACTCCCGTTTCCCACTGACAGGAAGACTGAACATAATCCCTGTATAACAGACGGGACTTTCTACAGGAAACCCAGAGCAGAGTTCTACACGCTAACGCACTAAACACCTGTTACAGCACATGTTGTGTCAGTTACCGATGCATCCCCTGAGATGGCATTCACAAGACACAACCAAAGAGCTAATGCTAAGGCCCAACTCACTTTGGAAAAGTTGAATATTTCTTCTTCTTTTTCTGAATCCCTGAAGTATAAATAGTGATGCTTGCCTAATCAAAATATAAGAAACACACGATAGCGCAAGTTTAAGTGTGTAGGAACACTTGAACTATCTGCGTGTCCCAGTTATCGTTTTTCATTCGCCATCGGCAGAGACAAATAAAGTACAGCCTGTCCTAAACCCCTATGCGCAGCTCCAGAGATCATTATTCACACAATCATAAACATTTCATTTCTGCACCGAGCTCATACATTTACATTTCCAAGATCAAATTCCTTCGTAGAGCCTCGAGCAACAATGTGACACTGCACACATCAATCTATCAGACAGTTCCCACTGCGTCCCTGCCCTGAAATACAACGTCAAATCAATACGAGAGACAAATTTCTCAGATATAACCTGCGAGACAGCTGTGTATGCATTGTATAGCATCTGCAATTTATGATTTATCAATGTCAACATGACACTTGAAGGCAGAATATTGAATGTTAAATGTGTTGGTGTGAATCCCTTGAGCTAACAGCCTGATCGAATCAATAGGCCTCTGGGGACGAAACATAGGGCTGAATATCTCCAGCTGTCAGACAACAGACACAGATTAAGGCGAATCTCAATATCAATCAATGCCAACTGTATCTTTTCAACATCAACCCCTGAAATATGAAACTGAGCAATATCTCCAAGGCAAAGCAGCAAAACGTTATTATTTTTCAAGTCATAAATAACATTACTGTAATGATTTGGTTAGCACAAGTATTTTTTATAATCCTATAAGCCTCTGTGAGCCTAGTAAACACACAGTGAAACTCAAATAGCTTTATATAAAGTATACAGTATATACAGCATAAAACTGCATACACCGATCAGGCATAACATTATGACCAGTGAATAACACTGATTATCTCTTCATCATGTCACCTGTTAGGCCCTGTCCCAAATGGCACACTTCATGTGCACTTTCGGTCTTGAGGAGTTACAATGGCCGCTGCGTGCGCACGTCCGTTAAGTCCACAAGACCGCAGGGTGTCCCATTTGTCATTTTAGGTCTCAGAAGGGTGCTCGTGAGCTCCCCCTTTGAGGTCGATATGCGCCCTCGATGCGCACTTCTGCTGAGACCGCACAGGTGCGGGTTACGCTGCGGACTTCTTCCCGGCAATCAAAGCGGCATTACGTCGTGAAAGTGCGGACTCAGAGGAAGACCACGAGGGTTTACGGTGCCATTTGGGACAGGGCCTTAGTGGGATATATTACGCAACAAGTGAACATTTTGCCCTCAAATTTTATGTGTTAGAAGCAGGAAAAAATGGGCAAACGTAAGGATTTGAGCGAGTTTGACAAGGGTCAAATTGTGATGGCTAGACGACTGGGTCAGAGCATCTCCAAAACTGCAGCTCTTGTGGGGTGTTCCCGGTCTGCAGTGGTCAGTATCTATCAAAAGTGCTCGAAGGAAGGAACAGTGGTGAACCGGCGACTGGGTCATGGGTGGCCAAGGCTCATTGATGCACATGGGGAGCGAAGGCTGGCCCTTGTGGTCCGATCAAACAGACGAGCTACTGTAGCTCAAATTGCTCAAGAAGTTAATGCTGGTTCTGATAGAAAGGTGTCAGGATACACAGTGCATCACAGTTTGTTGCGTATGGGGCTGCATAGCCGCAGACCAGTCAGGGTGCCCATGCTGACCCCTGTCCACCGCCAAAAGTGCCAACAGTGGGCACGTGAGCATCAGAACTGGACCACGGAGCAATGGAAGAAAGTGGCCTGGTTTTATGAATCATGTTTTACATCACGTGGATGGCCGGGGTGCGTGTGTGTTGCTTACCTGGGGAACACATGGCACCAGGATGCACTATGAGGCAGTGTGACATATGTCAGAATGATGGTTGAAAATAATCATTAATCATAACTAGTGGTGGGCATAGATAAAAAAAATTTAATCTAGATTAATCTCACTGTAATCTTGGAATTAATCTAGATTAAAATGGCTCATTTGAATTCTGATGAAGGCATTCAGAATATGTGTGCTCGTAAGTGATCGTTTGTCTTTTTGTAGTTTGAATAATAAATAACTTCTGTCCCTTTAAGACCTGACGCACGCATGGATCCCAAACACTGTTCCAGTGAGCTGGTTACGACTGTGTTTACGTTAAAACTCACCAAGATGGGCATTGAGACATTTTTGAGTGTATTTGACCATTAATAAGATGGAAAAAGGAGCTCATTTTTGCACTTGTATGTCAGAGGCGGCTTTATTAAGTATGTGTGTGTGTGCTTCAGATGCATGGGAAATCTGCGGGAATTAGTAGAATTAACGTTATGTGCAACCCCGTGCGAAATTCAGACCGGTCACACCAATACTAACACGCTGTCATGAGGAACACCCGTTCGCAATGTTCAGAGGATTAAACGATTGAATGAGAGGTGGTGGGTGCGTGTCAACTCGCTGTCGGTCGGAGAGAAGAGCGCAACTGATATCGATACTGTAGAAAATGAGTATCATATTTTTGACAACACTAGTAGGCATACACACAGGTTCGAAGACTCGTTCTCTCGCCCCTACAGTGCAATTCGGCTAGGTGTACATCCGCGCTAAAATATCAAGGTGAAAGTCATCATAGCTTGTGTAGTATAGACCCAGCTCCCAACCCAACTTTGAGAATAGATTAACGGCAATATTTTTTTTATCGCCCGATAAGAGTCTCACGTTAACGCAGCACGTTAACGCCGATAACGGCCCAGCATCAGTGATGGGAATAACGGCGTTATAGATAAACGGCGTCACTAACGGAATTATTTTTTTCAGTAACAAGTAATCAAACTAATTACTGTTTCTCCCGTTACAACGCCGTTAGCGTTACTGAGAATAAAATGCGGCGTTACTATAATTGAGCTCACTGAAGCGGTTTTCATCCGAACAGGCTCTCTGTCAGTCGGACCTGCAACGTGTGTGTGTGTGTGTACGGACGGACGTGCGTGCATGCCATGCCATGCCATGCGTGTTTATGGTACACATAACTGATGATGATGATTGGTGGGTGGGAGACAAGGTTGAGGTTGATAGGTTGAGTTCACACACACACGCACACGCATATATGCAAAGTCACACACGACCAGGAGGAGTCAGAGCGATGGCAAGTCCAACGACTTCAAAGGTAGCTTTCGCAAACTGGAAGTATAAGCGCTACTTTTCCCTCGTTGAGGTGAAAGGTAAGAATGTTTATGTAACGTGCAACTTATGCCCAGGAAGAAACAGTCTCTCCACGTCTGTGGCAAGTAATTCTAATCTAATGAAGCTCCTCACATCATCACATGCCGCCACAAAATGAGTGGCTAAAAACCCAGGTGATAACGTGAGCTCCACTACCAAAGGAGTAGTAAAGTACTGATAATATTTACACAATATTTACACAACAGTAGGCGTACTGATAATATTTACAATAATGTATTGAATTTGATAGGTGTCTCTCACATTGTCCCACAGCAATAGTGTATCCTACATTAATGTACAATGTTTTATAATAATAATTTATTCTATAAAATTCCTTCCAATTCCAATTCCTTCATTAAACATATTTAATATTGGGGGCATCCAAGTTATTTGACATATTTCAACATTTGAAAAAAAAATAAATAAATAAATGTAACTCAGTAATTACTTTCCCTGGTAATTAGTTACTTTTATAATGATGTAACTCAGTGACTAACTCAGTTACTATTTGTAAGAAGTAACTAGTAACTATAATTAATTACTTTTTTTAAGTAACGTGCCCAACACTGCCCACCACTAATCATAACATAATAATAATCCATTCATTTTTTTCTGCATACATATTTTTTGTTACTTTATTATAATATTATAAGGTAACCTCAAGCAACATTAAATGAATTAAAAAAATATAATGTCATGAACCCTTTAAAAATACCTGTTGTATTTCATTGATTTTTCAAATGAAAGATTTGTTTCAGATTTAATTCACTTCCAGGGGGAAATATGTCCCTAAAATATACCTGATACCTATACGCACTCTGGCAGGTGGCTGGCCCTGATCTGATTATTACGCAGCGTCCGGCGGCCCGAAAGCGTTCAGATAGCTGATAAGATTGTTTACATTGTAAGCCCGAGTACTCCCGTCTGCTTTACTAGCCCAGATCGAGCTTGTTTGCTCTGGTAAAGCTTCTGGCCAATGCAAGCTGCCAGAACGGAGAGCCTGTATAACAGAGGGGATTGTGGGATTGTGAACTGCAGTAAGGACTTAGATAGAGCTGGTGAGAAAATGCTGACTGACATAGATTTGGGCTTTAGGACTTTAGGAAACACCCTGTAATGCCATTACCTCATTATCTCCCAGCAAGATCCGGGCAAAAACAAGCACACGTACACCCCATACACAAACATACAGTACACTCTGTGTTCCACGTTGTATTTTTGCATTATGCAAATTACAGTTTTGCAGATAAAACATCAGTGTACCTGCTGGAGGGGTCAACAAATGTCCAGGGAAACCAGTGTTTTACCTTTTCTGTAGAAATGTGTGATGCTAATGTGTTCTGAGCATTACAATGCAGATGCTAGGGTGTTGCTCTGTGGTTGCTATGATGATTTTTTAGATGTGTTGCTGGTGTTTGCTAGGGCATTACTATACAGTTGCTAGGGCAACGCTAGGGCGTTGTGGGTGGCTGATGAGCAGTTTCAGTATTTTTACAGCTTCAATATGTAATGTGGTTGCTAGGATGTTGCTAGGTGGCTGTTAAGATGTTCTGAGTGTTTCTTAGAGCATTGCAATGCAGCTTCTAGGGTGATATGGTCATCGCAGTGCAGTTGCAGGGTTTTGAGCGGCTGTAATTGTAATGTGTTTAGTGTATTGTGGGTAGTTGCTAAATCTTTGCTATGCGGTTGCTAAGGTGTTTTAGTGGTTTGTACAACAATGCAATGTAGTTGCTAGGTGGCTGTTAAGGTGTTGAGAGTTTTTTATAATGTAGCAATTCTCCTGTGGTAGCTAGGGTGTTGCTATGCAGTTGCTAAGGTGTTTTAGTGGTTTGTACAACAATGTAATTTGGTTGCTAGGTGGCTGATAAAGTGTTGTTTCTTTTTAGAGTATAGCAATTCTGCTGTGATTGCTATGTGGTTGCTAAGGTGTTTTGAGTGTTTTTAAAGCAATGTGATGTGGTTGCTAGAAGGTTGGTAGGTGGGTACTGAAGTGTTCTAAATATAGAATGTTGCAATTCTTCTATTAGGTTTTTGTGGGTGGTTGCTGAAGTGTTTTGTGAAGTTGAAATGCATTTTGGGTATTGTGAATGGTTGCTAGTTGTTGCTAAGGCATTTTGAGTTTTTCACAACAAAAGTAATGTGGTTGCTATAGGTGGCTGCTAAGTGTTTTAGAATGTTGAGTGTTGTGGGTGGTTGCTAGGGGGTTGCTATGCAGTTTTTTATGATTTTCAGAGCATTGCAATGTAGTTGGCATTGTGGAAGGAGTATTTGACATTTAAAAAAATATAGTTTGTTCATATAAGATTCTGTAAACCTCACAAAAAGATAATTAAAAGTGAAACACCATAGGATTAAAGTCTTATTTATGACATCATTCATCATTCTAGGCCACAGGCCAACCAGCTGTGCAGATGCTAAGGTGAAATGACACCATCTTTAGAAGCAGCCAAGGGCTCCACGTGACCTTGTGACTCTTGGCTCTGATTCAGAATGAGACTCTAGAAGTGTGAGGTTAGCGACTTTGAACCTTAAGATCTCTTCACATCACAAACCTGACAAGAGATAAAAGACAGGGATATAAAAGAGAGCAAGGTAAGAAAGAGAAGACAAGGGGACATTTCCACTTTACATTGCTGGATATCTTCCTCAGATCTGTCTGACATTCACCATATCCTGTCCACCCACCTACTGTATCTACTGATAGGTTTTTATTTAATTTTAAAATTGTATTTAATATCAATGTAAAAAAATGTATTGCAAATTATTTAATTACTTAAGTAACTTATAGTAATGACTTATATTTTACCTACTATAATAATTTACTATATTTTACAATATCTATATATATATATATATATATATATATATATATATATATATATATATATATATATATATATATAATATGTAATATTGTATTACAATTTTAATTGTTCACATTTTATATATATATATATATATATATATATATATATATATATATATATATATTATATACTATAATTACTATATATATATATATACATACATACATCAAAATATATTATATACAATTAGATTTCAAATTTTTTATGTGTATATATATATACATATATATATATCAAATCAAACTATATTACACAATATATAAAAATTAGATTTGTAATTTTAATATATACACATTAAAAACAGAAATCTAATTTCATATAATATTTTTTGATATATATATATATATATATATATATATATATATATATATATATATATATATATATATATATATATATATATATATATATATATATATATACACTCACCTAAAGGATTATTAGGAACTCCATACTAATACTGTGTTTGACCCCCTTTCACCTTCAGAACTGCCTTAATTCTACGTGGCATTGATTCAACAAGGTGCTGAAAGCATTCTTTAGAAATGTTGGCCCATATTGATAGGATAGCATCTTGCAGTTGATGGATATTTATGGGATGCACATCCAGGGCACGAAGCTCCGTTTCCACCACATCCCAAAGATGCACTATTGGGTTGAGATCTGGTGACTGTGGGGGCCATTTTAGTACAGTGAACTCATTGTCATGTTCAAGAAACCATTTTGAAATGATTTGAGTTTTGTGACATTGTGCATTATCCTGCTGGAAGTAGCCATCAGAGGATGGGTACATGGTGGTCATAAAAGGATGGACATGGTCAGAAACAATGCTCAGGTAGGACGTGGCAATTAAACAATGCCCAATTCGCACTAAGGGGCCTAAAGTGTGCCAAGAAAACATCCCCCACACCATTACACCACCACCACCAGCCTGCACAGTGGTAACAAGGCATGATGGATCCATGTTCTCATTCTGTTTACGCCAAATTCTGACTCTACCATCTGAATGTCTCAACAGAAATCGAGACCAGGCAACATTTTTCCAGTCATCAACTGTCCAATTTTGGTGAGCTCGTACAAATTGTAGCCTCTTTTTCCTATTTGTAGTGGAGATGAGTGGTACCGGGGGGGGAGGGGGGGGGGGGTCTTCTGCTGTTGTAGCTCATCCGCCTCAAGCTTGTGCGTGTTGTGGCTTCACAAATGCTTTGCTGCATACCTCGGTTGTAACGAGTGGTTATTTCAGTCAAAGTTGCTCTTCTATCAGCTTGAATCAGTCGGCCCATTCTCCTCTGACCTCTAGCATCAACAAGGCATTTTCACCCACAGGACTGCCGCATACTGGATGTTTTTCCCTTTTCACACCATTCTTTGTAAACCCTAGAAATGGTTGTGCGTGAAAATCCCAGTAACTGAGCAGATTGTGAAATACTCAGACCGGCCCGTCTGGCACCAACAGCCATGCCACGCTCAAAATTGCTTAAATCACCTTTCTTTCCCATTCTGACATTCAGTTTGGAGTTCAGGAGATTGTCTTGACCAGGACCACACCCATAAATGCTTTGAAGCAACTGCCGTGTGATTGGTTGATTAGATAATTGCATTAATGAGAAATTGAACAGGTGTTCCTAATAATCCTTTAGGTGAGTGTATATTCATTATATATATATTATATATGATTTATATTTTATTTCAAAAGGGTTAGAATGACATGAGGGTGAGTACATTTAAACAATTACAGAGGCAGAAGTCTGTCCATTTGCTCTCATTGACACAACCGATTTATTAAAGATTTCATTTGAGATTGTTCTCTCCTGCAGGCTGTCCGTGAGAAACAGAAATGTAATTTCTTTAACAGTGCTGCTTTCCCGCCACCCTGTCTAATAATCCCACGCTGAGACTGCTTAAGTAAATGTCATTGTTTCTGTCGAGTTCTGCAGTTGATGGATGACCGCTGCAATTTCAACATCGCATGTCACTGCAACAGCTAAACATCCTTGTAACTGGATGTTTTTGTTGAAGGCCTCACAAGGGTCGTTGACAGGGGAAGTAGTTGAACCTTATCTAAACCAATCACAGCCTCTGCTCTGACATTATGACAAATCCCATTCAGTCATATTCAATTACTTTCTCTCTTTCTGTCTCTCCATCTCCGTCTAACCAACTTTGACAGTTAGAAATGTGAGTAAAAACTCTGCAGGACAACGCAAACCCTCAAAAAGTGTTGACAGCTTTCACTAGGAGATGAGAATCATGACATCTGCTAATCTAATATAGACTGTGCTGTCTCTTGGGGACTGTCTGTCTTCAAAACCGGCCATGGTAAATGCAGCAAACATTCCTTTGTGTCTCACCTATATTCACGACACTGAAAAACCATCTTACATTCTCGGCTACTTGTGCTCTGGACATAATAATCACCTTTGAGCTATCGGGAGCCAGAGGATTTAACATCCTTGTGTAATAAAATGAGGTGAATAATGACATTGCTGGACCTGCATAACCGTTGATCCAACTTCAGAGATTTGGGGAGGATGTATTATGTGGGCTGGAGATGCACAATTATCCAGATGCATGACTCATTTCCCATGAAACAACAAGCTGTTTGTGTTGCTGTACTGTTGCTTTTCTGATTGATTTATGTGAATTACCTTTGTTATGATTGGCTACCATCTTTGCATGGGAAATGAGAAATAATGCCTGGCCAAGTTTCTGTATACTAGTGGTTCTATCTAAATGTGAGCAGTTACATGGTTGTGACATCATAACTGTTAAAGAGATAGATTACCCAAAAATAATTTACTCACCCTCATGTCAATCCAAGCATGTAAGACATTTGTTCATCTTCGGAACACAAATGAAGATATTAAAAATTAAATCTGAGAGATTTCTGACCCCTCCACTGACAGTCTATGCTCAAACATGCTTGCTTGACGTGCAAGAACCAATGAGGTTCATTCTTGTGTTATGCAGCACGTTTGAGCTTCGGCAAGAACCAATGAGGTTCATTCTTGTGTTATGCAGCACGTTTGAGCTTCGGCAAGAACCAATGAGGTTCATTCTTGTGTTATGCAGCACGTTTGAGCTTTGGCAAGAACCAATGAGGTTCATTCTTGTGTAATGCAGCACGTTTGAGCTTCGGCATGAACCAATGAGGTTCATTCTTGTGTAATGCAGCATGTTTGAACTTCGGCAAGAACCAATGAGGTTCATTCTTGTGTTATGCAGCACGTTTGAGCTTCGGCATGAACCAATGAGGTTCATTCTTGTGTAATGCAGCATGTTTGAACTTCGGCAAGAACCAATGAGGTTCATTCTTGTGTAATGCAGCACGTTTGAGCTTCGGCATGAACCAATGAGGTTCATTCTTGTGTAATGCAGCATGTTTGAACTTCGGCATGAACCAATGAGGTTCATTCTCGTGTAATGCAGCATGTTTGAGCTTCGGCATGAACCAATGAGGTTCATTCTTGTGTAATGCAGCACATTTGAGCTTCGGCAAGAACCAATGAGGTTCATTCTTGTGTAATGCAGCATGTTTGAACTTCGGCATGAACCAATGAGGTTTATTCTTGTGTTATGCAGCACGTTTGAGCTTCGGCAAGAACCAATGAGGTTCATTCTTGTGTTATGCAGCACGTTTGAGCTTTGGCAAGAACCAATGAGGTTCATTCTTGTGTTATGCAGCACATTTGAGCTTCGGCATGAACCAATGAGGTCCATTCTTGTGTAATGCAGCATGTTTGAGCTTCGGCATGAACCAATGAGGTTCATTCTTGTGTAATGCAGCACATTTGAGCTTCGGCAAGAACCAATGAGGTTCATTCTTGTGTAATGCAGCACGTTTGAGCTTCGGCATGAACCAATGAGGTTCATTCTTGTGTAATGCAGCACGTTTGAACTTCGGCATGAACCAATGAGGTTTATTCTCGTGTAATGCAGCATGTTTGAGCTTCGGCATGAACCAATGAGGTTCATTCTTGTGTAATGCAGCACGTTTGAGCTTCGGCAAGAACCAATGAGGTTCATTCTTGTGTTATGCAGCACGTTTGAGCTTTGGCAAGAACCAATGAGGTTCATTCTTGTGTTATGCAGCACGTTTGAGCTTCGGCAAGAACCAATGAGGTTCATTCTTGTGTTATGCAGCACGTTTGAGCTTCGGCAAGAACCAATGAGGTTCATTCTTGTGTTATGCAGCACGTTTGAGCTTCGGCAAGAACCAATGAGGTTCATTCTTGTGTTATGCAGCACGTTTGAGCTTCGGCAAGAACCAATGAGGTTCATTCTTGTGTTATGCAGCACGTTTGAGCTTTGGCAAGAACCAATGAGGTTCATTCTTGTGTTATGCAGCACGTTTGAGCTTCGGCAAGAACCAATGAGGTTCATTCTTGTGTTATGCAGCACGTTTGAGCTTCGGCAAGAACCAATGAGGTTCATTCTTGTGTTATGCAGCACGTTTGAGCTTCGGCAAGAACCAATGAGGTTCATTCTTGTGTTATGCAGCACGTTTGAGCTTCGGCAAGAACCAATGAGGTTCATTCTCGTGTTACGTAGCATGAACTTTTTCAAACGTCAAGGTGGTAGATGTGTGGACTGTAAATGGAGTGACAGAAATCTCTCGGATTTCATAAAAAATATTTTATTTGTGTTTCGAAGATGAGCGGAAGTCTTATGGGTTTGGAACGACAATGAAATGATTTTCATTTATGGCTGAACTATCCCTTTAAGATGAGCCATTTGTGCATTTTAGTTTTCATAAATAGTCTGGGTGGATACTGGAGTATTTCAACATAGTGATCTAATTCTTATTTCAAAATGTCAAGAAAATCCTATTTTCCATATACGGCCTTTTTAATCTTCCAGAGCAACAGTGGTGTAAGAGGAACCATCAGAGAGCATTGACACCCCAAAGTGCCACGTCAGCTCAGCTCTTCAGATAGCCTTAAAGAATGGAACGCACAAAGATAAGGAGAGCGAGCCAAAAGGCATCTGAATTGGCTCGAAATCAGTCCAAGAATGAAACACTTAACCACAGAGAGGCAACAGAGAGACAGGAAGAAATCTCCCTAAAGCTCTGGCTTTCATCTTTCTTATTCATGAAAGCAAATAATCATGCCTCATAAAATACACAGCTAACAGATATGCAGTTTGAAAAAATGTCAAAAATGAGAACATTCAAAATGACGCCAAAGTGAACTACATTTTCACACTTTTTGTAAAATGCAAGGGTGTTGCTAGGTGAGATATTTTTGTCTCTAAATATGGTTTGGGATTCTCCTTTATTGTAAAACTATGCACGACCATACACATTTTGTGTCATATAAATACATTAATACATATTAAACACTAACAGTAAAAGTAGTAATAGTAAGCACAAAAGAGCAAGCATCACAAATAATCAGATTTATTCTCCTCCCCTTTTGGTTTTGTCCAATAAAAAGCTTCCTGAGCAATTGCACTTCAGACAAACAGGTTCAGTTTCCATGCCACCCACCTGGGTTGTAGTTCAAGTCCATGACGGGACGGGAGCTCTATCTATCCAGCTTTCGTGATTCAACAAGAACCCAAAGATCCGTCCTGCTCTTCGAATCTGTGCATTTCTCACGGTTTCTCTCCTCTCATCATCCTGTTTTGATCTCCCTCCCTCCACTATCTGATTTGACCTGCAATCTCAATTACGGAGTCAGACCATCACTGGTCAACAGGTTCTCTTCCTTTCAACGGCTGCATGTGCAGAGACGGGGCAGTTCCCGCGATGCCTTGCCTGAGTCGAGCGCAGTGTCTTGGCTAGGATGGTGTTCAGTGATGCACTGTGACGATCTAGCGGAAGGCGAGCAGGGGAGCATGGCTCATAAATCACGACCGCTAAAGCTCTTGGGGGTCTTGGCCTGGCCTGTAAATTTGATGATCGAAAAGCAGGCACTCGGCCAAACAGCTCGGCCCCTTACCGTGGCTCTATAAATACAGACAGAGCTGCTACCGGTCACTACGGTGAGGAAACTGATTCCTTTAGTTCTCTTATTCGGTTGCACTTTGATCCGTAAAAATCTTATAATACACTAATTTCGCACTAATTTCTTCAGTGGAAAGTGAAATACAGCTCCAATAATGACAGAAAAGCACTGTAAAAGTAGTTTATATATTTTGTTTGTGATTATTATTTGGTGTGACACGTCTTCAAATGTCATATTTGGAAGCAGAGGCCAGGATTTTATAGAATAACGATTCATAAAATCAATCAATATTTACCACATATATATTTATTATTGACATATAAATGTCTATCATGTATTCATAAATAAATGAATACATAAAAAATACAATGAATTATTAAATAAAAATAATATTTAACATGTATAGGTTAATAAATAAAGATGTGTGATCAAATTAATAAATAAAATTAATAAAATAAAAAAAAACATTTTGAACACATGATGTATTTATACATCAATACATGATAAAAGCAATAAACAATAAATGCAAAATAAAATAAATAAATTCTTACAATAATAATAATTTATTTTTATATAGGCCCTTTTTTAAAATAAATACATGCACTTAACATTGATAAATAAATATTTGACGCATATATTTATTAATACATTAATATTTGTAATTAATATTATAAATACATATTTAAATGTATGAATTTATAAAAATAAAAATAAATTCAAGCATAAATAATAATAATTAACATGAATTTATATTTCTGTACATATAAATAGATTTTGGACCTTTTCAGCATCTTTAACCATTTACGCTCATTCTACGTAAATGCATTTCTTAATTTTAATTAAGTTACATGTTTGTTGAATGACATGCGAGTGACTAATACTTTACGTAAACGTTACCCAAATAGCTTTAGCATCCACTGACCTAGCAGTCAATGACAGTCTGACAGCTTTAGGCTGCTGACACTGTGTGAAAAGCGTCCTGTGTGCAACCGCCATGTGTATTCCGGTTATACTGTATCTGCTATGCTGGATATGTCAGGAGTGCAAAACAGGTCTAGAATGTTCCCTAGAGTGTCAACACAGTGCTCACGTACACATGAACTGTAGATGTTGGATACACGTTGAATGTAAAGGCTTAACCTGATCTGTGTTGGTGTGTGTGTCTGTGAGACGGGGCTAGAAGTTTGCTGTGACAGCCAAACATCCCCTCTGTTGCCAGGTTATGTAAGCGTCTGTGTTTCCCGTTTTGTCTCTGGCATCTGTATGCCCGCTCAGACACACAAACAAACACACACAGAGTAGTAATTCACTCCTGAATATACACACTTCTTGACCTCTCGCCTAATGTGAAATTCACTCATCTATTATACCCCATGAGAACTACTAAAGTCTCTTTCTGAGTGCCTGGTCTACATCTCTCAAATATAATTAGAGCTTCAGTGTCATGCAGTGACGCCCGAGCCCTGTTTAGCTCCAACTGCAATGCCAGAACCCTCTATCTGTGGACAAATGCCAGAAATGTGCGACGAGAAACACAAACACACACATTTCATCCCGAAGAAGGATTAATAAAGAGGTTTGGAAGCCAAATTCAGACATCAGACTGTTCTACGATGAGAAATGAATGTTTTTGTATTTATACACGGGTGATACAATGTAACCAACACAACAGCAAAGAAAAGTAATGTTTTAAATGAAAATACAAGTGAATTATACTATATTTGAATGTATTTTACCATTATTTTGAATGTAAAGTTAATGTTAAAGCTGTTATTGTGACTTCAGCAGACTATCGTTAACAGTTTAAGCAGTGTGTAATATTTAGGAGGATCTATTGACAAAAAAAAGCAATATAATATACATAACTATGTTTTCAGTGGTGTATAAAGACCTTGCATAATGAACCGTTATGTTTTTATTAACTTGCGCCATATCTACATCCACAGCGGGTCCCCTTACAATGAAGTTATAATTTTCAAAGGCTGTCATGTTTCTACAGTAGCCCTAAATGGACAAACTGCTCTACAGAGAGCTAGATACTCTCTGCTGTCTCAGACGACGACATCTTTGTCCTGTGTCGGCCACCAGCTTCTATGGCCCCATTTATGCTGCGGTCACACCAAATGCGAATAGAGCGTCAAAATCGCGTCTAGTTGGACGTTTGAATATTTTGAATCCATTCGCGCGCATACAGTGAATTGGACGCGCGTATAAATTGAGCCTTTGAAGTGAAATAGACACGCGTTCAAGGTGCTCCAGGAGAAATATGTCATAAAACACCACTCTGCCTCTTTTCATTTCCATTAAAAATATATATTAGCATTAATAGCCACACAAATGTGGTCCAGGCAACTCCTACATTATTTCCAATGCATGTATATATAAATATCCTTAAAAAAAATAAAGTTATGAAACTTCTCTTTGCCAGACAACAAATTATAGATTCATGAGACCAAAGATCGCCCGTTAGATCCACACAAGACGAACCACTACAGAGACATCAGAGCCCAGTGGCAAACGTCAGAAGGACTGGCCGAGGAAAGGCTGATCTTGTAATGAGCGCTGAGTGCCCGGTGATCGCCTGGATCTCAAAACTACAAACTACAAAAACGCAAGATAATTTTTTTTTTAAATAGACGTTCTCTTTATAAATAAACCACAGATTTGAGCTTTAAACAACTACATTCTCACCTGAAAAAGTCTTAAAACCTCATTTTGTGACACAATAGTAGTATTTTTAAATGATGCTGGGTTTCTAATCATGTCACTTTACCACGTGACAGCAGCAAGCAGGCTCCTGATTGGTCAACGTGGCGCAAATTGACGCAAAAGTTCAAATTTTTCAATTCGGGCGTCAGACGCAAATTCGCTTCAAACGCGTGAATGCACAAAAGCACCACTCGCGTGTAACGCGCGTATCGCGCAAGACGCTCAATACGCGTCCAATTCGCGTCATTCGCGCAAACTGGACGCGCGAATGAGGCGAAATCGCATCCATTGTGCCGTGCGAAACGCATCTATCGCGCCGCTGGACCTCCTTTCCATTGACTTAAAGGGGTGGTAAAACACATTCTTTCGAAGGCTTGATTGTGTTTGTGGGGTACACTGTAACATGTGTTCATGCTTTCATTATTTTTCATATAAATTTCATTATTTTTCATATATTTTACCTTTATTCTACACTGCTCTGTCCCTCCTTGAAAAAACAGTCTGATGGTTTCCGGGTTGTATGAAGCCAGTCCCTCAAAAATACGCAATGGGCTCAGATTGGTTAGCTGGTCGAGTGTGTTGTGACTCGCTAACCGCCTAGTGCACGTTTGTCGGAAACGTCACGCCCCTTATCTTTACCGGTAGCCTGTGCTTTGGGTAGTACAATGGCGTCAATAAAACCATACCAATTTGAGCCCGAATCAGACCCAGACAATTTTAGTGAAGATGATCGAGCAGAACCTGTTCAGTCCTCAAGAGTAAAGACTGCGGATCTATAGTGATCGCTACTGAATGGCACTGTTACTTTTGTATTTTTAGAACGATTAAATATCTGTCGCAAGAACGAACACTAAACATTGGCTTTACTATAGTATCCAAATCAAACACAGAACCATGTTTAGCATGCCTGTAGATAAACAATACATAAAAGCTCTAATCAAAGAATAATTTACACTAATGCCAAGTTCGCTGTTGAGATTTTAAAAAGTTTGTAACGTTAGGTGTTTGTCGGATAACGTTAAGTATGAATGAGCATTTAACAAACTGGTTTGCAGAGTTGTCATCTGTGTACTTCCTTGCTAAAACGTACAATTAACAACACAAACTATTACAGGAAAACACATCGACGAAAAATAAATCATACTTACAGGTTGTGGCCCGTAAACAGCTTCTGTTTATAAATCCATCTTTCAGGACAAGCCGTTGTAAGAATCCTGCATTGAACTCGTGAAGATTATGGAAGCTTTCCAGCGTGAAATGTGCAGCGGGAGCCGCACGCGCCCGCCTGTCTCGTGCAGCTGAACCACGGCTCGTGTATTGCAAATACAGACGAATATTGTCCATTATGTCACATTTTCCGGTCTTCTCCTCCGACCCCTGTCTGTCTCATGCTTTGATTTATGATGGGCAGCAT
The DNA here is from genome assembly GCA_023566225.1 of Romanogobio albipinnatus. Taxonomy (NCBI): domain Eukaryota; kingdom Metazoa; phylum Chordata; class Actinopteri; order Cypriniformes; family Gobionidae; genus Romanogobio; species Romanogobio albipinnatus. The sequence continues at coordinate 38,496,896 of CM042255.1, read as the reverse complement.
ATATCTGCTGCAAATGCGACCGTGTTCCCCTCTGTCTCATACACACATGCATATAACGTTGTATGTTAAACGCACTGCAACGCACCCCCGTCCCTAGGAAGGCTGAACAAAGTGGACCTGCAATCCGGATGAAAATAACAGCATTTCGTCGGCATTGGTAACAACACTCCAGCCTACTAACTAGCCTACCACAACAACGCTTCCCTGCTGCGATACAAAATGGCCTCGCCCCCCCTTATTTAATATTCTCGGAGGAGGGGTTTATGTAAATATTGGGGCTGGTGATGTCAGCACACCCTGGAGGAATGTGTAGTAGTCCCTAGCGGCCGTTTGTTGTGGTCCTTAGAAATTGATTTATTTAAAAGCAAATATCTCCCTTTGCTTTAAACTTTCAACATTGTAACTTTGCAGATGTTGTTTATGCTCAAACAACAACATTACACACTAGCTAAAGTTTGAAAAGTGAAATCGTGGTTTACCACCCCTTTAACTTTGAAATCACTCGCTCCTGACGCTCTATTCGTTTGGTGTGAACGCAGCATTACACTGCATGGTTCAAGTGTAATGATCTTTCCCTCTCATGTGGCACAGATCGGATATGACATGTGAATGTGTAAGCAGGAAAAAAATGCATGAATTCCAATATTCTCAAATCGGATTCAGGCCTCACTCATATGTGGTAATAAATCCGATATGATTCGGATACGTGCATTTGCGTCTGCCATGTAAGCGATCAAATCGGATATTCCCCAGTAATGCGAGTCGTACATCATTGAAAAAAGGGACGGAGGCGAATGACGTCAACGCTCTAAAAAAAAAGGTTCTATATGGCACTAAAAGTGGTTCTTTGTCGTAATCATAGAGGAACCACTTTTGTGGCTATATAGCACCATATCTTAACATGTTCTGTATATGGTAGCGGTGCTATATAGCACCTTAGTCAGTGGTGCTATATAGCACCTTAGTCAGTGGTGCTATATAGCACCTAAGCAAAAGAACCGCTGAATAACCACTGAAGCACCAAAATTGCAGGTCCACTTTGTTCAGCCTTCCTAGGGACGGGGTCCCTAGGAAGGCTGAACAAAGTGGACCTGCAATCCGGATGAAAATAACAGCATTTCGTCGGCATTGGTAACAACACTCCAGCCTACTAACTAGCCTACCACAACAACGCTTCCCTGCTGCGATACAAAATGGCCTCGCCCCCCCTTATTTAATATTCTCGGAGGAGGGGTTTATGTAAATATTGGGGCTGGTGATGTCAGCAACCCTGGAGGAATGTGTAGTAGTCCCTAGCGGCCGTTTGTTGTGGTCCTTAGAAATTGATTTATTTAAAAGCAAATATCTCCCTTTGCTTTAAACTTTCAACATTGTAACTTTGCAGATGTTGTTTATGCTCAAACAACAACATTACACACTAGCTAAAGTTTGAAAAGTGAAATCGTGGTTTACCACCCCTTTAACTTTGAAATCACTCGCTCCTGACGCTCTATTCGTTTGGTGTGAACGCAGCATTACACTGCATGGTTCAAGTGTAATGATCTTTCCCTCTCATGTGGCACAGATCGGATATGACATGTGAATGTGTAAGCAGGAAAAAAATGCATGAATTCCAATATTCTCAAATCGGATTCAGGCCTCACTCATATGTGGTAATAAATCCGATATGATTCGGATACGTGCATTTGCGTCTGCCATGTAAGCGATCAAATCGGATATTCCCCAGTAATGCGAGTCGTACATCATTGAAAAAGGGACGGAGGCGAATGACGTCAACACTCTAAAAAAAAAGGTTCTATATGGCACTAAAAGTGGTTCTTTGTCGTAATCATAGAGGGACCACTTTTGTGGCTATATAGCACCATATCTTAACATGTTCTGTATATGGTAGCGGTGCTATATAGCACCTTAGTCAGTGGTGCTATATAGCACCTAAGCAAAAGAACCGCTGAATAACCACTGAAGCACCAAAATTGGTGCCATACAGCACTTAAAAAGGTTCCCCTATGATTACGAGCCAAGAACCATTTTTAGTTTTGAGTGAACTCAGGTGGACACGAACGGCGATCACATGACATTAATGGCGCAATGGAAGACAAAGACAATGTTTTGCTGACCTTTAAAGATAGTGCGGAAAGCAAAACATTGAATAATCATTTTGTCTGCATCCATTGCATATCGCACTGTTTTACTCCCTTTTCTGGGTCAGAACGTCCTGGGCTGTTTTGCCAGTGTATAGTGTAAATGCAAATATAGGATACGGGCCGCTTTTAAAAGATGATGTAAGCGGGTCATCACCAAATCGGAATTGTGCATCAAGACCTGCAGTGTAAATGCAGCCTATGTGCTTCGAAAAGGAGAGGGGAGCGGTGGGTGGTTGCAATTCGCCACCTCACCACTAGATGCTGCTAAAATTTACACAGTGCACCTTTAAGTACTAAAATAACTAAAACTAAAAATGTAAAACTATAGACATATAAAAAAAACAAAACAGAAATCTTTTACAGAGGATCGTTTATAGAAATCTCCAGTTCAATCCTATGGAATTAGCAACAGTAACCAAGGGGTGGAGCTTCACAAAGGAGCAATTTGCATAAAAATGTCAAGCAAAAACTGGTTCATAAATAAAAAAAAATGCTTTTTTGTCATTTTTGGAGTTTAGCAGTATTTGTCCCCATTCATTCTAATTCTACATAAAAAAGCGTCACGGACATTCTGCCAAACGCCTCAAATGTGACAAATTTGTTTAATCAAATATAATCAACATATGACAACATTGCTTGCATCGCTATAACTTTTTTATAAGTTATATGAGATTCAGCTAATTTATTTGAGCTAAAATGACTTAAACATCCAAGTTTATTGTACTTAAAATGAGTGTTTATATTTGTCTGTTCATGGCCACACGTCAGTAGTTTTCCTTTATATCTGAAGATTTGAAAGAAGCCGAGAGAAAATGGAAAGAACTAGACCTTGAGAAAAGCAGAACAATAACAAACTCATTTTCCTTTTCTCTGTCTTTTCAATCATGCTGAGCACACAAGACATATCCCACACCAAGAGCACTCTGGGATATCTGTCGTTCCCTCGTGTTATTGCGGCTGCTGTTTTCAATCTTGGGTGGCATCCATCATTTCCTTTGACGAAGAGCCCAGACACAACTCTATTAGATAAAGGCCTGAAGAATCAATCAAGTTTAACTTTATAACTCCCAGTATCTTAGATTCAACAAGTTGTTTTGTGATTTTAGAGTGAAAATGCCTTAATCTAACTATACGAGCTATATCTAACACGAATGGATCTCTACATGTCGCGATAATCTAAACTCTCCTGATATTAAAGTAACAATTACAGAAGAATAAAATAAAGCATATGTTGTTACCTTGTAGAGCTTGGAAGGGTTCAGTTTGAGCAGATGTTTCCTACCATCATCACTGTCCTCATCAGCTCATTCCCAGTACATTCAGCATCTGGCTCATATTCACCATCTCAAACATATTCTCAAAACTATCATTTTCAGCATCTTCAAAATCAATATTTAGATCGCTGACAGCTTCTTCACCAGAACCACAATCAAGTGACAGTGACACTAATGTTTGATTGCATTCAGAACTTAAATCTCTGAGCCATTTCAAGTTTTGCTGATGATACTTCATATTCTTTTGTTTTCTGCCTGCGATAACCATAGACGTGAAAAAATATGGAAGACACGACTTCATTCGCTTCCGCTGAAGAAAAGTGAAGCCTCCGGAGGTCCGAATATGACGCTGACATCTTGCGCATATTTGGGCCTGCGCAGTGCTCCTGATTGGTTAACGTGGCGCAAATTGACGCCAAAGTTAAAATTTTTCAACTCGGGCGTCAGACGCGAAATCGCTTCAAACGCGTGAATGCACAAACGCACCACTCGCGTGTAACGCGTGTATTGCGCAAGACGCTCAATTTGCGTCCAATTCGCATCATTCGCGCGGGACCGAGTCTGCGCTGTAGAGAGCAGGAAGTAGAGCCGCGACATCAAAAGCCCGCCCACACTCTTGCAGATGCAGAACAAATCATTATGTGGGTGTGAAATAAACAGTTATGGAAATGTAGAAATTAAAGCTAAAGCTCCAATCTCCTCCCGAAAATACCGAAAAAAGTCTGTTGGTGCCTCAGTGACTTCTTCACTCAGAGAAGCCGTCAATCACAGCTGTCAATCATGACATCACACCCACTATTTTTATAGCATCAAATAACTAACTAAAACTAAACTATCAGCGTGATAAAAACTGCCTAAAATGACAGAAACCATCTTTGGGAAAACATTTTTTATGAAGTGTAATTTGATTGTTTAGTTTGGTTATATGCTATATTGGGACCAACCACCTGGCTTCAGGCGCATAGGCTTCAGTTTCTAAGGCCCTGTCCCAAATGGCACCCTAAACCCTCACGGTCCTAAGTCTGCACTTCCACGACGTAATGCCACTTTGACTGCTGGGAAGAAGTCTGCTGCGTAACCGTGCGCATTGAGGGTGCATATCGACCTCAAAGTGGGCGCTCGCGAGCACCCTTCTGAGACCTAAAATGACAAATGGGACACCCTGTGGTCTCGTGGCCTTAACGAACACACACACGCAGCGGCCATTGTAAGTCCTCAAGACCGAAAGTGCACATGAAGTGTGCCATTTGGGACAGGGCCTTGTGCTGCGTTCACACCAAATGCGAATAGAGCGCCTGGAGCGAGTGATTTCTATGTTAAGTCAATGGAAAGTCGTGCTGACGTGTGTCTGGAGGTCCTGCGGCGCTAATTATTTTATTTGGTGCTTTTGTGGATTTGCGCATTTGAAGCAAATTCGCGTCTGACGCCCGAGTTGAAAAATCTGAACTTTGGCGTCAATTCGCGCCGCGTTAACCAATCAGGAGCCTGCTTGCTGCTGTCACGTGGTAAAGTGACGTGATGAGAAACTCTGCATAATTAAAAAATACTACTGTTATTGTGTCACAAAATTAGGTTTTAAGACTTTTCCAGGTGAGAATGTAGTTGTTTAAAGCTCAAATCTGTGGTTTATTTATAAAGAGAGTGTCTATTAAAAAAATTAATCTTGCGTTTTTGGAGTTGTGAGATCCAGGCGATCACCAGGCGATCAGCGCTCATTAACCCCGGCGAGAGCAGCCTTTCCTCGACCAGTCCTTCTGACGTCTGCCTCTGATGTCTCTGTAGTGGTTTTTAAACAGGAGATAGTATTCGTCTTGTGTGGATCTAACGGGCGATCTTTGGTGTCATGAATCTATAATTTGTTGTCTGCCAAATCGTTTTGACTGAGGGCAAAGAGACGTTTCATAACTTTATTTTTTAAGATAATTAAATATACATGCAGTGAAGATAATGTAGGCGTTGTCTGGACCACATTTGTATGGCTATTAATGTTTAATATTTTTTTTTTTATGAAAATAGGCAGAGTGGTGATTGTTTTATCAGAGTCGTTTTATGACATATTTCTCATGGCGCGCCTTGAACGCGTGTCTATTTCGCTTCAAACGCTTGATTTATACAAGATTTAAAAATAACTTATATTGAACATTTTGAATCCATTTGCGCAGCGAATTGGACGCGCGAATGGACTCAAAATGTTCAAGCGTCCAACTAGACTAGGTAGACGAGATTTTGACGCGTTTGGTGTGCACGCAGCATAACAGGAGTTCTGCAGGCTTGGCGGTAACTATGAGTGAAACGTCACTTCATCATTGTGTATCAGACATCGCCACCTTGTGGAATAAAGGTGAATTGCACTTATTCAGTCATCAAAGATTCAATTATTGTTGTATAGAGAAAATATACTCACACTGTTACACACCTCGGGTCATTAGCGACCCTATACAATGAATTGATTGATGCTAAGAAGGATGTCTAAAAAATGTTTAAAATACTAATAAGGAGGAGGGTAGTGAATGACGTCTCGGGTCACCAAAGACCCAAGATATGCGTGTAAGGGTTAAAAAAGAGCTTTTATGTGGCAATGTCTCCAATTTTTCTATATTAATCCTTTGTATCAGAACACAAACACTGAGAGGGATGTGTATTCATGAATATTCATCAGTAAATCATTTTAATTGGCTGGTTGCACTGCTGTTATAAAGTACTGTTATTAAAAACATTCCTGTCGTCTCTAGAGTATATTTTGTGTATCAGTAGCAAAGCAAATTTTTACACCCTTCCTCCCATTTACAAAAGAAGCTCCGTGCTGAGGTGTTCAAACGATATAGCTTTCAAAATGGGACATAAACACAATATTCCTAAGGTCAAGTCCAGCCCACATAGGGCGGTTCTGACATCTGGAAATCATAAAACACTCAGGGAAAATGGCTGACATGTAGATGTGAGGAAAAATAAAGCTCATATCGCCACTTCCTCTGCCAAGACGAGTCCTGTGAACTTAAATACACATCAGAGGGGTATTTATGGCGTGCGAGAGCTCGTGATGACAGAAAGCATTTGAGTTTCCCCTCAGCTCAGGATAAAAACTGGAAAGAACAGGAGAACCTGCCTCCATAGGTTCTCCTCACCCCAGACGAGCTTCCTTGACCTAAATCCTAAGCTGAGTAGTAAAAGGGTTCATTCAGGTTTGCAAAAATGAAATTCTAACTTTTTCCATTTTCAACACACTCTTATGGCAATTCGTAACTATTTTGCAATTTGGCGGCAAATTAGTATGATCTCATTTGTATACTTTTGTATTAGAAAATGCTCGAAGGCATTTTCAAAGCACCTAAATAATGGCTGGCTTTTTTTAGCTTTTTGTTTAATAAAAAGTAGATAGCTACTACAAGCTACTTACTAAAAGTAGCTAACTATACTGAAATTATTTATAATTTTAAATGTATGACTATTCAATTATATAAATGTATCATTCATTTAATCAGAGCCACATATATTTGAATGAATGAACAGTCTCAAGTAGGGTGACAACATCTAACTTCAGCTGATAAATGTACACAGTACAACTAAATAACTAAAATACTGCATGCATTTGGGGCAGTCGTGGCCTAATGGTTAGAGAGTCGGGCTCGTAACCCGAAGGTTGCGGGTTCGAGTGTCAGGTCCAGCAGGAATTGTCGGTGGGGGGAGTGAATAACCAGTGCTCTCCTCCACCCTCAATACCACGACTGAGGTGAGACCCTTGAGCAAGGCACCGAACCCCCGACTGCTCCCCGGGCGCCGCAGCAATATGGCTGCCCACTGCTCCGGGTGTGTGTGTGTTCACTACTGTGTGTGTGCACTTGGATGGGTTAAATGCAGAGCACAAATTCCAAGTATGGGTCGCCACACGTCCTTTCACTTTCGCATAATTTATATGTGTTTTACAGTGATTAACTAAGTAATCTGCTATAAAAATGGCATTTTACAAGAATTCAAATGAACCAGTTCATAGAATGAATCAGGTTTTCCAATGCTCGTAGGAGAAAAAGAACCATTTATGATGAATCGATTCACTAGAATGAATCAGAATTTTTTAAATACTAAATATGAGAAAAAGAACTGTTAAGATTGAACCAATTCACTAGAATGAATTAGACTTATTTTAATACTAAATATGAGAAAAAGAACTGTTAAGATCAAACCAATTCAATTGAATTAATCAGATTTTCCAATGCTTGTATGAGAAAAAGAACTATTAATGATGAATCGATTCACTAGAATGAGTCAAACTTTTTAAAATACTAAATATGAGAAAAAGAACTGTTAAGATCGAACCAATTCAATTGAATGAATCAGATTTTCCAATGCTCGTATGAGAAAAATAACTATTTATGACGAATCGATTTACTAAAATGAATCAGACTTTTTTAATACTAAATATAAGAGAAAAAAAACGTTAAGGTCGAACCAATTCACTAAAATGAATCAGACTTTTTTAATACTAAATATGAGAAAAAGAACCGTTAAGACTGAACCAATTCACTAGAATGAATCAGACTTATTTTAATACTAAATATGAGAAAGAGAACTGTTAAGATCGAACCAATTCACTAGAATGAATCAGATTTTTCAACGCTCGTATGTGAAAAATAACTATTTATGACGAATCGATTTACTAAAATGAATCAGACTTTTTTAATACTAAATATAAGAAAAAAAAACATTAAGATTGAACCAATTCACTAGAATGAATCAGATTTTTCAACGCTCGTATGAGAAAATTGACCATTTATGACGAATCGTTTCACTATAAATGAATCAGACTTTTTTAATACTAAATATGAGAAAAAGAACCGTTAAGATTGAACCAATTCACTAGAATGAATCAGACTTATTTTAATACTAAATATGAGAAAGAGAACCATTAAGATTGAATCAATTCACTAGAATGAATCAGATTTTTCAACGCTCGTATGAGAAAATTACCATTTATGATGAATCGATTCATTATAAATGAATCAGACTTTCTGTCAGGACCACTGCCATCAAAGATGATTGATTGACTATTAGCATACAGTTTGGATTGGCGGTATGGTTCTGTTCTGTTCAAGAACTCCCTGTGCATCTGAAAAAATTCCATTTATGATGAATCGATTAAGATATAGTTTTTTTTAAACTAAATATGAAAAAAAAAACAGTTTATGTTGAATCAATTAAACAAAAAAACTAGAATACGGTATAATTTATGGCTCAAAGACAGTGATTAACTAAATTTTCTGCAAAAAAAAAAAAAAGTTAATATTTTTATTTAATCTGTTCATTAACAAAAATCATCCAAAAAGAACTGATTGACTCAGACATATCAATACTATTGAGAGGGGATCGATTCACTAAGACTTTCTAATGTTAGGAATGAGAGAAAGTGCCATTTAGTATGAAGCAATTCTCTAGAATCAATCAGACTTTCCAATGCTACTATCTATTTTGCATTTTCTTACCAGACAAACATTGGTCCCTGTGTGCATTACTTCTAAACTAGAGATGGCTATGCTAACAGTACAAATAATGTATTATTTTTGTACTTTTGTAACATTAGATTGTTTCAAGGGAGACAGAAAATATAAGCTCTTTCCAGGAAAATATTCAAAACTCAAGCACATTTCTAAACCTGAGAGCATACCAGTACATTTCCAATCAGCAAACAGGTCTCAGATCAGAACGAGTGCTACTAATACCCACACAGAGCATACTGAGGTCTAGATGTGATAGAAATCCCTCCGTTTTTCCCTGAGAGTCACTGTTCTCAATCAGGTCCGAGATTGTGCTATCAGCACCCCTGCAGACACTTTTGACTTGAGAAATATCAGTTCTTACATGAGACCAGAGGGTTATGAAAGACCAGGACTGAGAGAGGAGAGAGACGGGGGATTAATAAGACTTCAATGAAGTGAACGATGAAACAAATCGAGTACAAACTCTTCCTTCGGTCCCCCGGGCTACGGCGTGAGAAATGAGGGGACGAGGAAAACACGCCGCGTGACAACATGATTCAATGAATGACCGCCATCAATCACACACTTCAGAGGATGAAGGAACAGCGGGGAAAACAGACTCAACGCAAGAATGAAAACAGCAGGAGAGCTCAGACAAATAAACGAACACACACAAAGAGACGTCGGACCTCACAGCTGGACCCGAACCTGTTTTTTTTTTCGAATCAGTTTCTTAATTAGTGTGAATCCATTGATGGAAGTTTCAGCTTCAATGCATGATGTTCTGAATGGACCTGCTTTATCAAATGCACAGTGGAGTTTAAACTGGAATTTAAGCACATTCTGAACTGTGGCATATCTAGTATGTGTAGTATGTGAATTAGTACACTGATAAAAACTGGTGTAAGATTTACTTTGCAGCAATTTTCTCTCAGGAATTGCTAGTAAATTTCACAAATAATTAAAAAGAAACGGCAAATAAAACGTTGAATATTTGTTTTTATTTTTAAGAAGAAAGAACGAAACACTCCAATAGTCAGTTTTATAACATCTAAAAAAAAGTTTTTTTTTACAGTGATACAATACGCAGCAATTAAGCAATTTCACATTTAAAGGAACACTCCACTTTCTTTTGAAAATAAGCTCATTTTACAACTCCCCTAGAGTTAAAGGGATAGTTCACCCAAAAATGAAAATTCTGTCATCATTTACTCATCCTCAAGTTGTTCCAAACCTGTATGAGTTTCTTTCTTGTGTTGAACACAAAAGAAAATATTTTGAAGAATGTTTGTAACCAAGCAAATAGAGCAACCATTGACTATCATAGTAGGGGGAAAAAATACAATGGTAGTCAATGGTTGCTCTTTCTGCTTTGATACAAACATTCTTCAAAATATCTTCTTATATTTATCGCTTTTATCCAAAGCGACTTACAGTGCACTTATTATAGGGACAATCCCCCTGGAGCAACATGGAGTAAAGTGCCTTGCTCAATGACACACTGGTGGTGACCGCTGGGATCGAACCAGCAACCTTCTGCATATCAGTTCCATGGTTTAACCCACTGGACCACCATCTCTTCCATCATCTTCTTTTGTGTTCAACACAAGAAAGAAACTCATACAGGTTTGGAACAACTTGAGGATGAGTAAATGATGACATCATTTTCATTTTTGGGTGAACTATCCCTTTAAACAGTTGAGTTTTACCATTTTCAGTAGCATAGCTTAGCATAGATCATTGAATCTGATTAGACCGTTAGCATCTCGCTCAAAAATGACCAAAGACTTTCAAGATTTTTCCTATTTAAAACTTGACTCTTCTGTAGTTACATCGTGTACTAAGACCAACGGAAAATGAAAAGTTACATTTTCTAGACCGATATGTCTAGGAACTATACTCTCATTCCTGTGTAATGATCAGGGAACTTTGCAGCCGTACCATGGTTGCAGCGGCGCAATGATATTACGCAGCGCCTGAAATAGTCCCCAGCACGCTCTCTGTGCAGGCAGGTTGTCACGTTTGTTATGTTGACGGAAGTTAGCCCATTTTCAGGCGCTGCGTAATATCATTGCGCCTGCTGCTCTTATGGTCTTAGTACACAATGTAACTACAGAAGAGTCAAGTTTTAAATAGGAAAAATATCGAAACTCTTTGGTCATTTTTGAGCGAGATGCTAACGGTCTAATCAGATTCAATGATCTATGCTAAGCTATGCTAAAAGTGCTACCGCCAGACCCGGAGATCGGCTTAATGGATTCAAAAACGGTAAAACTCAACTTTTAAACTCTAGGGGAGTTGGAAAATTTGCATATTTTCAAAAAAAGTGGAGTGTTCCTTTAAAACACAAGGAAGCCATAATACCTTGAAAATACCACTCATCTCAACAGCAACTGACAAATCCTACTGACAAAGTTCTGTTCCGTTTCTTATCATGTACACTCTAAAAAAAAAGGTTCTATATGGCACCAAAAATGGTTCTTCGTCGTAATCATAGAGGAACCACTTTTGGTGCTATATAGCACCATATCTTAACATGTTCTGTATATGGTAGCGGTGCTATATAGCACCATAGTTAGCGGTGCTATATAGCACCTTAGTTAAAGAACCAGTGAAGAACCTCTGAAGAACCGCTGAAGAACCACTGAAGCACCAAAATTGGTGCTATATAGCACTTAAAAAGGTTCCCCTATGATTACGAGCCAAGAACCATTTTTGGTGCCATATAGAACCTTTTTTTTTTAGAGTGTACATTAGTTTACTTTTAGCCCATTATTTTAATAGAAGAAAAGCAATGTTTTAAGCTGGATGATAATGGTGATGCTACTAATGGGATATTTTCATATAAACACAATACCACTTTAAGACACTGACAGATTTATGTGGAGAGGCCAAAAGAGACATAAAGATGATAGATTGTGCCGTTCAATTACTTTATCAAAGCGGATTCAATGTATAAAGTGAAAAGGATGAATTTTACAAGCACCTTCACCTACAAATCATAGCAGACTGCCATATACTGCTGCTGAAGACTGATCACAATTAAGTCGGTTGAGAAAACCATGAAAGACAAAACTGAATCCCCCTTTATGAAAAATATCAGGCTCGGCCATGTGGAAACAAGCTGAGAGTGTGTATCATTTAAAGTGCGCCTATTATGATCTTGCGAATATTCCCTTTCATGCAGTGATTGTAAACGTTCTGCAAAGTTGTGAAGTTGAAAAAGCATGATAAATAAAGTTTTTGTCTCCCAAAAGAAAGAATCGACTCTGAACTGCCTAAACGAGTTGTTTGTATTTCGAATCCCACTGTGTTATGGTTCTACATCACCTGCGAATAACTTGACCAGCCCTCAAATGTCATTTTACTGACGACTGCTCAGTTCAACGCGGGATTCGCAAAGTCCCGAAAGATGGGTCAGTACCCAGTTTATTTGGACCAGCTTGCTCCTCAGAATCACAACCTGTAACTGTAAGTATGAATTATTGATGTATATATTTTCTACCGGGTGTTATACGTTCTCCTTGTGTTTCCAAGGTAACTCATGTTATTACTGTCTTTCTGAAATACTTCTCTTAATCAGATGCGGGCCACTATTACCTAAAACTGTGTCTATTAATGCAGATTGTCTGTCGTTCTTACTACTTTGAGTAAAGATAAAGGATGGAGCAAGATTTGTTTTACAAATGTTCATGTTTCATCAGTCATTCATGCTCTTGCTTGGCTAACGTATGCACTGTTATTGATACAGTTCCCACATGTGCACCACAATAAATGAGAAATATACACATTGTTTCTTGATGGTGAGGAATTACAGTTGCAACATCTCATAATGTACCTCAAAATGAGTAGCGTATCACTGAGAAACGCTACAAGTCGTCCTTGCGATGGAGGTTGAAATTGAATAACTAGTTCTTCCAATGTTCCATCATCGGACTCACTCTCGGACTGAAATGGTAAAATCAATGCCATCGTTGCTGTCTTTACAGTGTGTACAATCGCTGAGCTGTCGGAAACACTAGCCAAGATCTGGCCAATCAGAGCAGAGTAGGTTCACGGAAAGGAGGGATTTAGAGAGACTGATTCATCCGCCGAGTCGTTTCAGAATCATTGAAAAATGTATATTGTGAGAAAATTAAACCTTTGATGCATGTAAACCTGTAGTCGGAGACCTCCAAAACTAAATTAGGAAGCCTAAAGGTCTTTTCACACTGGACACAAATTTGACGCGCAAATAATTTGCGCAATGGTTTTATTTTTTGACCAGCTGTTTGTGGAATGAGTGCTTCCACACCGAACGTGTTGCGGCGAAAAAATCAATGTCGATTTTTTTTAACACTCGCAGCGACAGAAAAGGCTTCAACCAATCACATACAAGGAAGCAAAGGTGACGAAATGTCCAGTAGAGCTATTCAATCAACATTAACCTTTGCCAGGTATCGCATTTCTCACGACACGAGATTACAGCTCCTGTAGAGTACATGCAAGTCACTTTAGGCTATAGACAATGATAACATAGCCTACCCTTTTGAGTTAAAACTTGTTGATTTTTTTCTAAACCTAATTGTGTCCGCTACTATAGAAAGTCAAGTCAAGTCAACTTTATTTATATAGCGCTTTTAACAATGTAGATTGTTTCAAAGCAGCTTTACAGTGTTAAACAGGAAAATAATGCAGCATAATTTTATTAAGCCGTATAGCCATTTTGGAGAAAAAGCTGATGTCATCAGTTCATTTCAATTTCCATACGGTGACAGTGTGGGCTTTAGATCAGTAATTAGATCAGTAATTTAGTTTATATGGTTAATTTAGTTTATTAATTAGATTTATTTCGATGTTTAGTTGAAAAATTTAGTGTCCCCAACTGAGCACGCCAAGCCAGAGGCAACAGTGGCAAGGAAACCAAAACCCCATTAGGTGACCTAATGGAGAAAAATAAACCTTGGGAGAAACCAGGCTCAGTCGGGGTGCCGGTTCTCCTCTGGCCAATTAACAAACAGCGTGTTATTATTACAATTATTCTGGCAGCTTTACAGGTCAGAGGTCATAATAGATCGGAATATTCGAAGGACCGGAGGCAACACGTTGGAGACGGGTTTATTGAGGATGATGTTGATTAAATAATTATTAAAGTGCAATATTCGAATGATCGGAGGCAACACGCTGGAGACGGGTTTAATGCGGATGACATATCGATTTAAGTATTATTTAATTGTAATATTCGAACAATCGGAGTCATCACGCCGGAGACGGGTTTATTGAGATCTTTGCCAGGTGAATGTGTTTCTGTCAGGACTGTGGCAATTAAATGTTTACATTTTGACTCAACTGGAAACATAGCTGGAAAAATAGCTGCTCCGGATCGATTGGTTCCCTGAAGTTTCAGCTCCTGTATAAGATTAGCATACTCCCCTTCAGACTCTCTGTTCTTTTAAGACTGGGTGCACCCAAAACCTTCTTTTCTCTCTTTTAAATAAAATGAAAAGCTTGTCTTCACTGGATGATGAAGTGTCCATGTTTTCTCAGCTCTCGTCGCGAATGTTTTGGAATGTTGGAGCTCTGAAACGTCACAGACGACGCAAATATGTGTCCGGGCTGATGTGAAAGGTTTTGACGCGAACTATTCGCACACAAAATATTTGCTTTTCCGCTTCGCTTTTCAGTTACGTGTCCGGTGTGAAATTGCCTTAATAGGGGCATTTTAATTCTGAAGCAAATCCTAGTATACAATAGGATTGCACTAGTTTTTAAAGGGCTAGATCACCAAAAAAATTTAAGTTTTGCCTTTATTTACTCACCCTTGTGTTGTCCAAAGGCTTTCAAACTGCAAAGAGATGCAAAAGCACCATAAAAGTGGTGCACAAACTAAACTAAATTATAAGTCTGCGGAAGTCACACAATAGCATTGCTTTGAAAGATGAACAAACTCAAATATCTTGACATCTAGCTCTGTTTATTGAGAGTTAATGAGAAAAGTTGCATTATCTGATTTGTAAAGGATTGTTCATTTGAATTAGATCTTTCCAATTCACTTGGGATATTCTGCTAAGTCATATGGACAACTTTTAGGATATTTTTATGATGCTTTTGCATCCTTTTTTCCAAGTTATTCCGTTATTTGCACTGCATTGAAAAAAGTGACCTTCATTAAAATGTCTCTTTTTGTGCTAACAAAAGGGTGAGTGAATGATGACATAAATATAGTAATATATACCACTATATTTACTTACTGCCTCACTTCATACTAACATGCCAGGTTATAACTTATCTTAGCCAGAGCTTTATTTATATTAGACAGAAGCACAGATAATTATGAACCATGTTGACATGAAGAGCCCATAAATAAAGCCTAAAGAACAGGAGGACCCATCAAATTAGACAGGACAAACCAAATGGTCAATGTCTGCCAACAGACAACAACGTGACATTAAAGAAACACTGATCTGATCAGACAGCAGTGGTCTTTTACTAATAATAGTAGACGCTAAACAAGAACCTAGAACTGTACAGGAAAACTTCTAACACTAGCAGCAGCGGGTGCACGAGAGGGAACTGATACGTATTCTGTGCTAAAGCGTAATTTATAATGGTTCGATTGAGCAAATTGCCTAGAGCCAGAGGGGTTCAGGAGCAGAGTGAAAGAAATCGAACCACAAAGTGCACAGTGATTCATTTTGTACTGTGCTTCTGCGAGATTAAATAAAACACCAAGCTTTTAGTTCCATGATAAAACCAGGTATATCATTTACACACACAAGCACAAGACATATAGCTGTGCTGAGTTGTCTGTGAAGGTCAATGTAACATTGTATTATGATAGCAAATGTTCTTTTATTTTGTGTCCCAGAGCATTATCTCTTAGCGGAGATGTAATTTGGAGTCCTGCTTTCAGAATGCATACAGTGAAGGCAGCCGGGCTTGACAGGCTAATGTAGAGTCATCAGTTTTCTCTTGAAAAATCCACAGCTATAAAATGTCTCTAATTACTGAGAGGACATGGGAAGGCTGTATCTACTATGAGATCACTGTCTCTGGGGTTCTTCTGGCATCACTGTCACTTGAATGATAATTAACTCAATCTCTTCTAACTGGGGACTGATAAATGCTGCACTGCTGAATATTCACATAATCTAAAAAAAGGACAAAACATGACAAACCCACACAAACATACTAAAACAGAACAATAGAACAAAACAATTCTAAACAAAACATCATGAACCTAAACAATCATCCTTAAAACAAATGAAACATAAACAAACCTCCTAAAACAAAACAATACAACAAAACAATTCTAAACAAAACATAAAAAACAAACATACTAAAACAAAACAAACCTAAACAAAATAAACAGACAAACCTCCTGAAACAAAACACAAACATAAGCTGTCATGTGTCAGGTTCTTTCTCTTTGCTTCTCACTATCCTTTTCTTCACTCACTCTCCTTCCTGATTGTTTCACACACCACACACACACACACACACACACACACACACACACACACACTTTCTCACTCGCTCGTTAGGCTCATCTTCTCTCTGTCTACCTGCACCTGTTAGTCATCGCAATCAGCGCCTCGCTGCCTTGCGATGACACCTGTTCCCACTTTTGTTTGAGTGCTTACCCTTTATCTAGTGTTTGTTCTTAATGCCTCTTGTTGGATCATTGTTTCATGTCATGCGTTACGACTGCCGCTTTCTTCATGTCTGATTTGCTTTGGAAATGCTCACCTGGTCTTGTTTGTCTGCTACAGCCTTGCGCCTAAGTTTAGTCTGAGTTCTGCATTTGCTGCAAGAGTACCTTCGCGGTCCTCTGTTCCTGACTGTGATTTATTCTCAAGAACTGCCTCCACCTCTACTGGTGTCCCGATCTCTCTCCTCTTCGAGACAGGATCATCTCAGCTGCCTTCTCAGTTTGTTTTACCAGTTCTGTGTGCCTTAACGACAGACTGCCTTGTTTATATTCTCCTTAAAGACTGTTGTTATCCTGTCAACCTCTGCTTTTGGATCCATTCTTTATTGAGACATAAGCATACTAAAACAAAACAAACCTAAACAAAATAAACAAACAAACCTCCTGAAAAATAGAACAAAACAATTCTAAACAAAATATAACAAACCTAAACTAACATACTAAAACAAAACAAAATAAACATAAACTAACATACTAAAACAAAACATAAAAATCTAAACAAACATACTAAAACTAAACAAACATAATCAAAATAAACTTAACCTCTTAACTGTCACCGTCCAGCTAGCGGGATACCTGGCACTCTTTTTTTGATCACCTTTATTTCGTATCATATATTTTAGTAATTATCATAAATTAGGTATCATTCGAAAGCTTACGAACTCAAAATTCATCCTGTGAAAACCGTTTTGAAATTGGACGTTGCGTTACCATGGAAATGGTACTTTAAATTATTTTAGCAGGCTCCTCCCCTAGTGGGCGGTGTCATGTTTCATATTACAACATTTATTTGAACATTTATCAAAATCTTTTCTAATCTTGACAAAACACATATCATCGGAAAGGTCTGAGTCTCAAGGTTCCATATTTGGTGACCATTTTGTGATGGAAGTGACATTTGGACAGAAAATGCATCAAAAAAACAATCAATGGAATTTCAATGACAGCCGGTGGCTATTTTTGGTATAGCGCCTAAACAAAATCTAAAAAAAAACTTCAATTTTTGTGATATCAACTTCAAATTTGGAACACAACTTGGTTAGACATATGGCTTTGATTTTATAGTAATTTTAGACCTTTAAGTTTGGACAGACCTTTAAGTTTGGATAGTGCATTTTCATGTGTATTCTCAAAAAGGGGGGTGACAGTTAAGAGGTTAAAAAAACAAAACAATTCTAATGAACAGACCTAAACAAACATACTTAAAACAAAACAAACCTAAAAAATAAAAAAACTCCTAAAACAAAACAATAGAACAAAACAATTCTAACCAAAACATAACAAACCTAAACAAAACAAACATAAACATAAATAAACCTCCTAAAACAAAACAATTCTAAACAAAACATAATGTGCCTAAACAGACATACTAAAACAAAACAAAAGAGCAAAATAAACCTAAACAAATATGTAAGGAATAATTGACGACGGGCCGTTCAATTATTAGAATAATAATGCACACCCGAGGTGGTGATGCGGTCATGACGCGAAGCGGAGACATCGATCCGAAGATATATTTAAAGGGATTCGTCCGGTTTTTGTACTTAAATCGCTATTGTGAGTAGGACTATTTCTTCCGCGTCTCATCCAACGGCTCTTTTGTTAGTTCTGAAACGTCATTTTAAAGCTGTTAACGAAGGCTTGAGCCGTTGATAGCATTCTACTGCAGTTATTAATACAGTTATTAGAGAGAGAGAGAGAGAGAGAGAGAGAGAGAGAGAGAGAGAGAGAGAGAGAGAGAGAGAGAGAGAGAGAGAGAGAGAGAGTGCTTGTGTGAATTAGGCTGCCTCTGTGCGTCTCTAAACAGCGCTGTTATTACCTCACTAGTGAAAAAATGTCACGTGTAGCCTTTAAGTTGCTCCACTTTATGGGCTAACTGATCAAATCGTCAGGGCAGCGCTGAAAACACCTTTTTGTGTAAACTGTAGTGCGTGTGCGAGCACGTGTGATTTCAGTAATGAGACAGAAAAGCTTGCCTTTGATGTCCACTTCCGTTTGTTGGTTTTCATCTGGACTGTCTAATACTGCTGCCGCCCAGTTGTTGAACGTTTTATATTCACCGTAAATATTAAGATTTACTTTAGGAAAATCGTCTGTCATATTGTTGTTTTTTAGTCCTGTAATTTCCGTTATTACAGTTAACTATGCGAAGTGATATGGAACTGTAATGCGGTCAAGAGCTGCCTGGAACTACGTTCGCTGTGCATCTCCCAGAAAATAATTGCACACCTCAGAACGTTCATCAGCCAATCAGATTCAAGCATTCAACGGCCCCGTAGTATAAACTAAAATAAAACTAGATAAAAAAAAATTAACAAAAAACGTTTGTCAAAAAAAACTTTGATGTTGGCTTGAGAAAGCCAGGCCAAAAACTTTGAGGTAGTTTTAATAGCTTAAAGTTTTGAATTTTTGACAGTTGGAAGAGTCTTGCTCCATTTGAAAATTCCGTTAATGTAAGTCTATGGGATTTCTTGGCCAACAATAGAGTAGACCAAAGTAAAGTAGAATAGAATAGCATTAAACAAACCTAGCTTGTAGAATAGAAATAGAATAGAACAAACCTAACCAAACATTTTAAACAACAGAAAAGGATGGAATAGCACAGAAAAAAACAAAAACAAAAAAAAAACTGTGAATGAGGACAAACTTACAGCATGAGTTTTTAAGTTGACAGAACTCACAGATATTATAATGATGGATGTGTCTCATTTTCTGGAGTTTGAGTCGTTTTATTCTGACCTTTTGGGCCTAATGAAAAACGAGGTGTGACTGACTCAGTGATTGAAGATTTAATATACTGTAGGCTGCAACGTAAAGCTATTTTTCAGATAAAACGACTGCGGTACAAATGAGGATGAAGGCGGTGCCGTTCCAATAACTGGGTTTCGGACTTATGTTGTTGCCATGGTTTCCTGTCCTGCTAGGTTAATTAACACACAGTGCAGTATTCCATGCTTTTCTTTTCTTTTTTAAGTACCGATACATGTCACTGGGAAGTCTAAATTTAGCCTGACAAACCTTTTAATGTACATTGCATAAACATACACACCCAAAAACACAAACATTGGCAGGAATGTTGATAGGGAGTCAATCGAGAACATTATTCCAAATACAGGCAAGAAAGTCTCACGCAGTGTCCAATAAAACACAGATTGCTTTTTTGCAACAAGCCAGATTGGTGCCCATCGGGTGCTCTAACCAAAATTACCTTTTTTTTGATCCTGTTGTGCCAAACATGCTGTTATTAATGATTAAATGCAATCAAAACAACATATAACAAAAAGTAACTCAGTACCGGAGATCAGAGAGATGTCTAGAATTCGATGACGTGCATTCATTTTAAATGGGAAGTGGAAGAGTGTGGGATTAATAAACCCTTTTGAAACTGACCATATTGTATAATCCAACCAAATAAATCATCAGAAAATGACCATTTTGTCATAATTTTTCCATCAAGCATTAACAAGAGTTGCCCGACAAGGTTCACTAATCCGCCAAATAACATGCATACAACTGAAGAGAATAATGTGGTACTGTTAAATTGCTGTTCATTCACCAGGTGCCTTGGGCATCCTGTCAAATTTCGAATCATATTTGGGGATTTTATTGCCTTGGTTCTCAGAGAAATAACTATAAAATGTGTCCAACAACAGTCTCCGTCAATTACACTGTAATCATTCCTAGGACCCGAGAGAACACCCGCTGTAAAGTCTTGACAAGTTTTCAAACGACACGACGTGAAAAAACTCCTGTTAGGATGAACAAAGGAATAACCGTTGAAGATAAAGAGTAAAACAAAACCACAATTCAGATTCTTGCAGAATATATGAGATGTAGCAGGTCATGAAGATCACAGTCGCATTGATTCCTTCAGGCCATTAAAACGAATTTCCCCACAGTTCATTATAGATATGCATAGTTATTGATTTGACAAGAGAACTAGATGGAAATGAATGGAGTGTAATGAGTGTATGACAAGCACAATAACGGCTCAATGAATATTTAAAAGCCAGCGTGATGTCTGCAGTGATATATCATCTGCGATATTATTGCTGTAAATTGCTGAGCGACCACTTGGGGGCATAAGCGTCATCCTTTTGAAGACAAAAGAATCAAAAAATAAAAAGGTCTAAAAATATTTTAGGACAGACTATATGATAATGTAGCTGTCAGATGTAGTTTTATAGCCTGCAAGAAAGCTGTGAGAAACTGGGAGCCTTTTGTGAGAGAAAACCCCTGGAATGCTTCGAAGTTAGAACAGCAGCAGGCTTTAAAATAAACTGCAAACTCTTCATTATTCACCGGCTCACACTGCTCAAAAGATGTGCAAGGGCTTATTAGACATGAGAGAAAGAAAACAGACAGACACACACACACACACACACACACACACACACACACATGTTTTATGGGGAGTTTCCAAATACATAATGGTTTTTATACTGTACTCACTGTATATTTTTTACCCTTATACTAACCCTACCCATCACAGTTTTTCACATAAATTTTCAAGAAACATCACTTAGTACAACGTATAAGCTGTTTTCCTCTTGGGGACCAAAAAATGTCCCCACAAGGACAAGGATTTCAGATATTGCCATCTTTGTGAGGACATTTTGTCCCGATAATGTAGGGTTTACTAGGAGACACACACACACACACACACACACACACACACACACACACACACACACACACACACACACACACACGTCTCTCTTCTCTATTTGATGTTCTGAGCCTTATGACTTCACAATATGAGAAACTTGGCTATGTATTGGTCGGTCAATTGTTTACGATCATTATGTAAAATATATTTAACAGAAAGCTCTGATTGGCCAAACAGAATAGAACTGCATAACAAAAATAAATATTAATGAATGTGTGATGGGTTCTGATACAGACACATCAGTTGAAAATAATTGTTTTGAACTGTGATTTTTTTTAAATCTCTTCAATTCGATCCATACAAAAATGTATGATTTTTAGAAGAAGAAAAAGAAGAAAAAAGAAAAGCATGAAGTTCCACAACTAAACATAACCCTCAATGGGGTGTTAACAGATTGTACAAAAATGTATGAATGAGATTGTAAAAATTCAAACACATATATACAATATTTACAAACTGCCATGAGAGTGGTGAATTTAACTTATATTATATTGCCAAAAGTTTTGGGACGCCTGCCTTTACATGCACATATTCATCCCAAAAGTGTTCTATCAGGTTGAGGCCAGTCAAGTTCCTCCACACTAAACTTGCTCATCCATGTCTTTATGGACCTTGCTTTGTGCGCTGGTGCGCAGTCATGTTGGAATAGGAAGGGGCCATCCCCAAACTGTTCCCACAAAGTTGGGAGCATGAAATTGTCCAAAATGTCTTGGTATGCTGAAGCATTAAGAGTTCCTTTCACTGGAACTAAGGGGCCAAACACAACCCCTGAAAAACAACCCCACACCATACTCCCCCCTCCACCAAACTTTACACTCGGCACAATGCAATCAGCCAAGTACCGTTCTCCTGGCAACCGCCAAACCCAGACTCATCCATCGGATTGCCAGACAGAGAAGCGTGATTCGTCACTCCAGAGAACAAGTCTCCACTGCTCTAGAGTCCAGTGGCGGTGTGCTTTACACCACTGCATCCAACACTTTGCATTGCACTTGGTGATGTAATTGTAAGGCTTGGATGCAGCTGCTCGGCCATGGAAATCCATTCCATGAAGCTCTCTACGCACTGTTCTTGAGCTAATCTGAAGGCCGCACGAAGTTTGGAGGTCTGCAGAAAGTTGGCTACACCTGTGCACTGTGTGCCTCAGCATGTGCTGACCCCGCTCTGTGACTTTACATGGCCTAGCACTTCGTGGCTTAGTTGCTGTTATTCCCAATTGCTTTCACTTTGTTATAATACCACTAAAAGTTGAGCGTGGAATATTTAGTAGTGAGGAAATTGAATGAATGGACTTAGTGCACAGGTGGCAACCTATCACGGTACCACGCTTAAATTCACTGAGCTCCTGAGAGTGACCCATTCTTTCACAAATGTTTGTAGAAGCGTCTGAATGCCTTGGTGCTTGATTTTATACACCTGTGGCCATGGAAGTGATTGGAACACCTGAATTCAATGATTTGTAGGGGTGTCCCAATACTTTTGGCAATATAGTGTATCTGTACATTTTATAAATGAAATACCATGCAATCAGTTAAAACCAACCTATAATTAAAATCGAATCTGATTTAACACCCTTTTGCGTGTGTGTATATATACACACTCCAAATATTCTGAAAGAAAAAATATTGTTTGCCTAGAGGGGAACATCCACATCCTCTGCACATGTTTCAGCATGAGGCCCACATGCAAAACCATCACAACAAACCAAAACATCTACGTCATGGTGCACTCGCTCCATCTGGAGAGGCAGATAATGATGCCATCCATATGAATAGGACCCTCTCCGACTGAACAACTACTCAAACAGGCTTGCAGCAAACAATCCTTTCAGAACACGCTGGAAGGGATCTGATTTATCCGTTCCTCTGTCGGCTCCAATAAAAGCTTCATGCTTTTGTGTTGGATGGAACAGCTTAATTTCATGTATTTACGGCGGTATTATTCTCAGGTTTTCAAAAGCTGATTTATGGTTTTGCAAGGAAGTTTTTTTATTTTTGAACACAAGTAAAAACTTGAGAAAGTAATGATAGAATTTTTTATTTCATCAAATGTTTGGTTTCAATCTGCCACCTTTCAGGTACCAGCACAGGTCTTTAACCACCATGCCATCTGCTATATTTACAAAACAGAAAGATCATATGATTTCCCAGAAACCTACAGTATGTCTTACCAGTAAAAGTCTAGAAAATCTAAACAGTGTCATGCCACATGTCAAACCTACACAACCACTCCACAAAGTTCAACCCACATAGAGTCAGTCTGGCTCTAATGTAAGAGTTCTACATAACATCATGACCCTGAATCATCTGCTGAGAACAACATACAAACACAATTTAATTTCCTAAAAATTCTTAGGCACATTCGTATTTTCACACGAAAAATTATTACAAAAGCCAGTTATTTATATCTTTTGTTATAGCATGTCAGTAGGAAATATCAGTTTACATTTCCAAAAGTTTCTTGTGCCATTAATTGTAATAATCCGGTGAGATTTTTGTATGCACAAGGAGTCTGACGACAGCCAGTATGCTCCACACGGAGATCTGATCTCACCATCATAGAGTCTGTCTGGGATTACATGAAGAAACAGAAAAATCTGAGACAGAATAAATCCATAAGAACAATGGCAACGACTCCAAGACGCTTGAAGAAATCTATACCTGCAAAGCTACAGTACTGTGAACAGTTTGTGTAAAAATGCTGTTAAGTGAATATGCTTTCAAAATGAATGTCATCAATTAACTTCTATTAACAAAGTCAAATCAATATTTGGTGTGACCACCCTTTGTGTTGTATATACACTCACCTAAAGGATTATTAGGAACACCATACTAATACGGTGTTTGACCCCCTTTCACCTTCAGAACTGCCTTAATTCTAATGTGGCATTGATTCAACAAGGTGCTGAAAGCATTCTTTAGAAATGTTGGCCCATATTGATAGGATAGCATCTTGCAGTTGATGGAGATTTGTGGGATGCACATCCAGGGCACGAAGCTCCCGTTCCACCACATCCCAAAGATGCTCTATTGGGTTGAGATCTGGTGACTGTGGGGGCCATTTTAGTACAGTGAACTCATTGTCATGTTCAAGAAACCAATTTGAAATGATTCGAGCTTTGTGACATGGTGCATTATCCTCCTGGAAGTAGCCATCAGAGGATGGGTACATGGTGGTCATAAAGGGATGGACATGGTCAGAAACAATGCTCAGGTAGGCCGTGGCATTTAAACAATGCCCAATTGGCACTAAGGGGCCTAAAGTGTGCCAAGAAAACATCCCCCACACCATTAAACCACCACCACCACCAGCCTGCACAGTGGTAACAAGGCATGATGGATCCATGTTCTAATTCTGTTTGCGCCAAATTCTGACTCTACCATCGGAATGTCTCAACAGAAATCGAGACTCATCAGACCAGGCAACATTTTTCCAGTCTTCAACTGTCCAATTTTGGTAAGCTTGTGCAAATTGTAGCCTCTTTTTCCTATTTGTAGAGGAGATGAGTGGTACCCAGTGGGGTCTTCTGCTGTTGTAGCCCATCCGCCTCAAGGTTGTGCGTGTTGTGGCTTCACAAATGCTTTGCTGCATACCTCGGTTGTCACGAGTGGTTATTTCAGTCAAAGTTGCTCTTCTATCAGCTTAAATCAGTCGGCCCATTCTCCTCTGACCTCTAACATCAACAAGGCATTTTCGCCCACAGGACTGCCGCATACTGGATTTTTTTCCCTTTTCACACCATTCTTTGTAAACCCTAGAAATGGTTGTGCGTGAAAATCCCAGTAACTGAGCAGATTGTGAAATACTCAGACCGGCCCGTCTGGCACCAACAACTATGCCACGCTCAAAATTGCTTAAATCACCTTTCTTTCCCATTCTGACATTCAGTTTGGAGTTCAGGAGATTGTCTTGACCAGGACCACACCCCTAAATGCATTGAAGCAACTGCCATGTGATTGGTTGATTAGATAATTGAATTAATGAGAAATTGAACAGGTGTTCCTAATAATCCCTTGAGGTGAGTGTATATAGTATATATATATATATATATATATATATATATATATATATATATATATATATATATATATACACAGTATACATTTACAAAATGGAAACTAAAACGCTTAAAATTGTTCTGTAATTTGTCATCTAAAGCCACTTGCTCCTAAATGTGTCATTTTAGGAACCAATGGTTCCCAAGTAATTTTTAGTATGAAGCCCAGTAACATGTATCTCTTTACAAAGCTGACAGGAGGAAAGGTCAGAATGTTTCACGCCCAGAATGAGCTGCTTCACGGAATCTTTAGCGGGCCACACACACCTGGACACAGGCCAGTCTGCACAGTCAGGACAATAGACATCTTTGTTCCATCTTCTTCCATATCGAAAGTTTCCTCACCCTTTTTCTTCTCGTAGGACAGATTTAACTTTCGGGAATTTGTTTGTCTGACGTTCATGCCGGTTCTCTTTGGGGTCCTTCATAGCTTTGACCATTGCAGTGCTTCTTCTTTCCATCTGTTTGGAACGGACGGGAATGTCACAAAAGACCAGAAACATTCTCTGGGACAGCTGTGAAATATTCCATGATGACTCCAGAAGGTCATCTTTTTCTCATCAAATAAAGTTGTTGAAAATATCAAGGATGAAACAGCATACTCATTACTTCTGCATAGTACTCGACTGAATCATTCAATTGAATTGTTCAATTGTTTCCAAGGCTGTAAACATGTTTTGGACATTTGAACCAACTAAAGACTCACAATGAAAAGGGGCTTTCGCACCGGGTAGTTATAGGAACTTAGTTATAGGAACTAGCCAACCGGGCGGTCCCCCGAAAACTAAACTAAATGTTCCCCTAGGGACATTTTCCTGGTTGAATTTGCACCACCAGTAGGAACACTGAGGTGACATAAGTCCACCGACAGCCACGTCATTTAATCACGGCATTCAATAACGTCAACAACTGGAGGATGAATGACGACGTGATCATAGCTGTGTTTTTGTTGTATGCTGTGGATTTTGTGATAACTGAGATGGAATGTAGACGTACAAGTTATGCGAATGAAAAAGAAAAAAGGAGGGTTAAAAGATGAAATCTCAGACGGCAAATCATCGAAGTTGAGAAAAGAACAAAATGCCACAGGCAAAAGTGACTATGTAAAAAAGAAAATGCTGTTCCTGAATAAACCATAGACTGATATGTTTTAAATGAATAATGCTTACACTTTTATTTTAAAGGTTCTTTATTGACATTTATGGTTCCATCAAAAACCTTCAACATCCATGGAACATTTTCAACACACAAAAGTCCAGTTATTTATACTGGACAGAGGTTCTTTAGATTATTAAAATGTTCTTCACACTAAGAAAAAAAATTAAAGGGTTAGCTCACCCACAAATTAAAATTATGTCATCATTTACTCACGTTGTTCCAAACCCATAAGACTTTCATTCATCTTCGATGTGAATCAAGCGGTTTAGTCCAAATTTTCTGAAGAGACACGGTCGCTTTGTATAATGAACAGATTGAATTAAGCACATATAAACATTCATCCACACCAGTGGCATACACAGACCTCCCCGGGCAGGGTTAATTGCGTTCCGATGGGGGTGGGGGTGTGTGGTGTCAGTAAGAATCACGTTCCTTGGGGGGTGTTCCTCTCCCCTCAGTAGAAATCATGTTTGGGGCGGGGTCCCCCACGGTAGAAATCGTGTTTGCGGGGGCACTGCGGTGCGATCGAAAAGGGCACTTTCACTTTCAAAGGGGCAGGGGCTCAAGCCCCCCCTTGTGCACGCCACTGATCCACACACACATCAGTTATGGTAAATGGATGCTCAAGCGTGCTTGCTTGACATGTGAGAACCAATGAGGTTCATTCTCGTGTTACGCATCACGTTTGAGCTTCCGCAAGAACCAATGAGGTTCATTCTCCTGTGACGCAGCACATTTGAGGTTCAGCAAGAACCAATGATGTTCATTCTCCTGTTACGCAGCACGTTTGAGCTTCCACAAGAACCAATGAGGTTCATTCTCATTTTACGCAGCACGATTCAGCTTCCTCAAGAACCAATGAGGTTCATTCTCGTGTTACGCATCACGTTTGCGCTTCCGCAAGAACCAATGA
The DNA here is from genome assembly GCA_023566225.1 of Romanogobio albipinnatus. Taxonomy (NCBI): domain Eukaryota; kingdom Metazoa; phylum Chordata; class Actinopteri; order Cypriniformes; family Gobionidae; genus Romanogobio; species Romanogobio albipinnatus. Next base: position 38,469,520 of record CM042255.1, on the reverse strand, counting down.
GGTTCATTCTCGTGTTACGCATCACGTTTGCGCTTCCGCAAGACCCAATGAGGTTCATTCTCGTGTTACGCAGCACGTTTGAGCTTTGTTCTCACCTGTCAAGCAGGTTTGTTATGTTCGCTGATCAATATTTATATGTGAATAAAAGCTTTTATCTAGGACTTTATTTAGACAAAATAAAAAATCTGTGGAAATCTTTCAGTTTACAAACCCTAAATACGGCTTGTGGCAGTAAAAGAAAATATTTTTAAAAATTTCAGTTCGCCCACCACTGGCATTAAGGGAGATATAAAGTACATTTTTGGATTATGTCTGTATATTGCAAGCTCACTTCTGAAAATATGTGACAGTAGAGATTGGCTAAAGAATCCTCTATATATGGCTCTGATTGTTTTTCCTGATGCCATCTGTGAAATACCAATTTTATACTAAGGTTTTACAGTGGCAGAACAGATGTAAAATTAACTTTTTTCAAGATGTCTTAGTCGTGCCAGGTTAGAGGGTAAAACTAAAGTTTTTTTTCAAACAAAAAAACATCCGTAACGATGTCAATATTCGATAATAGCTAAAATAAATGTTTTATTAGCTCAGGCTGTATTAAACGATCATGTCCCATGTCGTGTTAACAGCAACAGCTGAAGTTCTGTTTGTTAATTGAGCTGCATGTCATCAGCTGTTGCCATGGAGATGGTACAACTGGAGGTCAAAAGCAGTGACCCTAAGCTGTCACAACATGCTCTTCCTGCCCTTGTGAAAGGAAAGTGAAAACCCCGCTGTGTGAGGACTGTGTACAGTGTGACAGGTGCACAAAGAAAATACGGCACACATCCGAAAAATAATGAAAATATAGCACAGGCGCGTTTTTAACCAGAGATGCTACTTTGTTCTCTTCTTTTGTTTTTAAATGGTTCAAGGATGTAAAACATATTGTTGGTTTAACTTTAAAAAAGTAAGTAACCTGATTTCCCTTAAATTTTGAGTTCATTGAAATGAACAATTGAAGTTAATACAATGAAGGAGATTGGTTTAATACATAGAAACTTAAAATATTATGTTATCTGAACCACATTAATTATCTAAGTTCATTTGATAAAATATAAATCATTGTGATAAGAAATCATGAAAATATTTTTTTATAGTGTGAATGTTAAATATATTATGGAAAAACCTTGCATTATGAAAAAGTCTCTGATTAAACATTTTGGCTGGAAAGGTGTGTCTTTTTAAAGCTGACTGTTATGGTGTATGACTGCATTCCGATCATATTTCATATATTTAACGTGCTAGAAAGAAAAGTATTTGAATAAATAGAAAAGAGAAATGAACAAAACTGGGAATATTTTCTAAAGACTCTGCAGAATACGTTTTTTGTATTTAACAAATGTTCAAAATAGAACCCTTATCTTCTCAAAGACTTATAAACACATGCATGTAATATATTGGTATATATATATATATATATATATATATATATATATATATTTATTTATTTATTTATTTATTTATTTATTTAAAAACTACTATATGACATTGAAACATATTATTGGTCCAAGAATTACACGGTAAGAAAAAATCCACAGAAAAACTACAGGTAAAACATCTGTGAGAAATCAATGTGGAAAAGTACATTGAGTCCTATTGTATGTTCTTTTTCTAGAGTTTGGGTAGATCTCTACCCAAACGTTCTCCACAATCTCAAAAATTACACAAATATGTCAACTATGTCCTGCTCCTTCTGTCTGCAGGCTGACCTTTCATCTCGTCTATGATAATATATGTACAGCCTGTGGTGACGTGCCTATGAATATCACGTTTCTTAAAGCATGCAAGATATGCAAGGAGGGGTTCGAGTGACATTGTACATCGTACATCTATAGTACTTTCTTTCTCACCTGCCCACGCCAAAGAATTAAGTTACTGCTAAGAAGCATGACGGATTAAGGATGAACGTTGTGAGTGGGGGAAAAAAAACATACATAATAATATTATAAAATTTAACTCCATAATACACTGAGGCAAAATCTGTATGATTCATTATATTAACTTACGGTATATTTGATGCTAATGTGACCCTGATATATATAATAAGAAGTTAAATAAGAGTTAAAGTTAATAGATTTGATTAAGCTTTGTATTAAATATACAGAACAACTCCCTTATTAATTATAGAGTGCAATTAGAGAGTGGTTCTGGAGGTATTTTTTCCATTTATTTCTCCCATAGGGATTTCAAAAAAGTCTTTGTTAAAGTGCTATAAGCCATAAACCAAGCCAACCAGCTACGATGTGAATCATAACATTACAAACTTTGATTTGTAGCAAAAAATTGACAAATCAGACAAAAATACAAAGGTACAAGTCTGTAATTAACGGCTTCAGTGATAGAAAGAACTACAATCCCAGGAAAGCAACAGCATGATCGAATTAAAAACTATGGTGAATTATAAAACGATTCATTTAAAATGTATATTTTAATTTATATTCAAATATTGAAGAATTTTCTGAGCATAGGGAGTCCGACTTGATTAAGTCATTAGCAGTGCTTTATGAGTGGGCGGCGCTAATGAGATCGTTGGGCACATTTTGCTTCAACTCTCTGATTGGTGGAATTTTCTGTAACGCATCATTGGTAATGTAGTTTTTCACCACAAAATTTGGTGTTAAACGCGATCATTTTAAGACTACGTTGAAAAAACGCTGGCTTACATCTTCAACAGAAGCAAATACCATCAATTAACAACCTGGACAATGTTGAAAACCAATCGCAATTCAGCATACACAAATTACTATGATGTCATCAATGGCCGAATTTAATATTCTATGCATGTCAGTCAATGAGAGATTTTAAATGTAATCTTAGGAATGTTTAAAAAGCAAAAACACATCTTAAATGGGAAGGTCTAAGCTGGTTTAAAGTGGTTCCCTATCAGTCAGACACGTTCGACTTTACGTCAGAATGACTGACGAATTTGGATCCCAATTCGTCAGTCGTTCTGACGTAACGTCTCCGTTCCCTCCTTTAGGGAACGGGGGTTACATAAGTAACCTAGACGTTTCCCTGCCTGGCCAGCTGAAAGGGGCTCTAAAACCAGACTAGCAAATGAGTTTAGGCTTTTTATTTGTATTTGTTCTAGATAGCACCAACAATATGTATGCATCAACCAACTGCAAATACTTATTAATAATAACTAACTAGTGGAAGTTAAAGCAGTTCCAACAAAACAATGTACCTGGATTTAAACCTCTCACGCACACATGCATTAGTCTAACTGGGCTTGTTAGTGATTCTCGCTATATTAGGACCGTCCTGGCAGGGAGTCGAAGCTAAATGTGAAATAAATTGCCATGCAAATTACCAGCGATCAAGTCAAAGAATAACGTCTGAACAGTTGGTGGTAAACGAGAGGACACAACTCGTTCTCCACTGCAAAGACACACAGACAGCAGCAAGACTGTAAATAAACAGCAGAGCGGAGCAGCCACGACCTTCAGACAAAAGCCCCTGAATTCCTCTCAGTCACCCTCGGACCCCCTGATGAGAGCCGGCCAGTTAAAACACTGATTTACCTGCTGCTGTAATTCTATACGCATTCATGTCATCAGAGAGCCAGAGATTCATTATGAATCATAATGATATTATCTCAGTAAACAATGCTAAATCAGTTACTAAGCATGAGGTAGTGTTTTTTTTATAAAATTTTTATTAAAAGTCAAGTCACCTTTACTGATATTTAATACATTAATAGCACTTAATACAATACAGAATTTCAAAGCAGCTTTATGATGAACAGAAAGATCATGATCAATGATGCCAACAGAATTCCGTTCCGCCATAAAGCAGCTCTAAAATAGACAGTGTCTTAAAAAATTAAATGTGTTATCTGATATATTAATTTGCATGTTGCAAAAAATAAAATAAATCTGCAAATGTATTAACTTCCTCTTTTATCCATTTGCCTGCCGGAGCCACTATGGCTGTCCAGTAACGACCCAGAGTCCTGCGGTTGCAGTAGCTTTCTGACCCTGACTTTGACATTCATCTTCAGAATGAGATTACAGCCCTCGTAAATCTCACGGGTTCACAACCTCCATGTTTTAAACTGCACACTGTTTTCTAGATGTCACCTGGTCTTGCCGGTGCATGGGATGGAGTTGTTATGTGCTGTAATTAAGTCTTTCTAAAGGTGAGAATAATAGTTCGCCGCAGGAGATTCAACAATCACTCCATTACGCTCGTAGGTCAAAAAGAAAGAAAGAAAGAAAGAAAGAAAGAAAGAAAGAAAGAAAGAAAGAAAGAAAGAAAGAAAGAAAGAAAGAAAGAAAGAAAGAAAGAAAGAAAGAAAGAAAGAAAGAAAGAAAGAAAGAAACAACAAAGGAACAGAATATATGAACAAAGTAACAAATGAATGAACTAACTGAACAATGAACAAGTAAATGAATGAATGGAGGAACAAAGGAAGGCATGAACTGACAAAAAAGAACAAACAAATAAATGAGAAAGAAAGAGATTGAATTGATTGAAAGAAACTGACAAACGGACTGAACGAACCAACAAATGAAGAAGCGAAAAATAATTGAATGAAAGCAAGAAAGACAGACGGAAAGAAAGAAAGAAAGAACTGACAAAATATTGAAGCCTGAACAAACCAGCAAATGAAGAAGCAAACAAACAATTGAAAAAAGAAAGAATGAAGTGACAAAAAATTTAAGCCTGAACAAACCAACAAATGAAAAAGCAAACAACAATTGAAAAAAAAAAGAATGAAGTGACAAAAAAAATGTAAGCCTGAACAAACCAACAAATGAAGAAGCAAACAAACAATTGAAAGAAAGAAAGAAAGAAAGAAAGAAAGAAAGAAAGAAAGAAAGAAAGAACGAACTGACAAAAAAATGGAAGCCTGAACAAGCAAATTTCAACCGAATGAACAAGCGAACAAACAATTGAAAGAAAGAAAGACAGACAGACAGAAAGAATGAACGAACCAAATAAACAAGCAAACAAACAATTGAAAGAAAGAAAGAACTGACAAAAAAGAGGACTAAACAAACCAAATGAACAAGCAAATGAGCAAGCAAACAAACAATTGAAAGAAAGACAGAAAGAAAGAAAAAACTGACAAAAAATGGAAGCCTGAACTAATCAAATGTACAATCAAACAAAAAGTTGAAAGAAAGAAAAAACTGACATAAAATGGAGGACTGAACAAGTGAATTTCAACCAAATGAACAAGCGAACACACAATTGAAAGATAGAAAGAAAGAAAGAAAGAAAGAAAGAAAGAAAGAAAGAAAGAAAGAAAGAAAGAAAGAAAGAAAGAAAGAAAGAAAGAACTGACAAAAAAGAGGACTGAACAAACCAAATGAACAAGCGGATGAAAAAGCAAACAAACAATTGAAAGAAAGACAGAAAGAATGAAGGAATTGACATAAAATGGAAGCCTGAACGAATCCAATGAACAAGTAAACAAACAAGTAAACAAACAATGAAAGAAAGAAAGAAAGAAAGAAAGAAAGAAAGAAAGAAAGAAAGAAAGAAAGAAAGAAAGAAAGAAAGAAAGAAAGAAAGAAAGAAAGAAAGAAAGAAAGAAAGAAAGAAAGAAAGAAAGAAAGAAAGAACTGACAAAAATGGACTGAACAAGCGAATTTCAACCAACTGAACAACTGAATGAAGGAAAGAAAGAATGAAGGAACTGACAAAAAATGGAGGACTGAATGAACCAAATGAACAAGTGAACAAACAATTGAGAAAGAAAGAAAGAAAGAAAGAAAGAAAGAACTGACAAAAAAGAGGACTGAACAAACCAAATAAACAAGCAAACAAACAATTGAAAGAAAGAAAGAAAGAAAGAAAGAAAGAAAGAAAGAAAGAAAGAAGTGAATGAACAAGCAAACAAACAATGAAAGAAAGAAAGAAAGAAAGAAAGGCGTGGTATTTTTCTCAGTCTCAGTTGATGACTCTGCAGGTGTTCATGTGAAACCACACAGATTCAGTTCCCCATCCGCATGTTTCTGCCCCCTCAACTCTGACTCCCACTCAAAAACTCTCTCCGTCACGACCTTCACGAGCCCTTCACACAGGCCACTACATGCAAACTCGCTTCAGCTTCAACTATTCCAGAACGTGAATGTGGTTTTTCCTGCATTAGCTTGACTTTTTCTCAGTTCCCCATTATTATCCTGATTCACTGGATGTCAGCGAGTTATAAATAAATTAGAAGCTGATAAATAAAGCATCAGTGAGTAAACAGTGCTCCAGATGGGGAAGTGATTAAAGATTACGAGGCAGGATACATTTTCTGTCTGATTTAGAGTTATGAAACAATGCTGTCAGTTTAGTGTTTGTTTTAATTTGCTTTTCCAGAAAACTCTGAGTGAAATTTGTCATGCAGTGGTACTATCATTGTGCTCCGCGAAACCAGGTCTGATATTTCATTCTGGTGTTCACTGGGCCGGGCGGGGAGGTAATTATTCACATTATTATGACAGTAGATTTGTCTGCATGATAGAGAAACGTATTATGAGCTGTTGGACTGCAGCAACAGATGGAGCAAATTCCAACCCCACATATTAAAAGAAAAAGAAAAAAGGTTGTGATTAAAATCCAATTTTGCCTTCATGAGGTAGTCTATTTTCTCTCGCTGGTCTGAAATCCAAGGCAACAGGCCTGTGAAATTGGAAAGGAATCCTAATACTACACCATGGGACCTTCGAAATGAACATTTGGACCTGACTGACAGATAACGTCATTTATATTGAGAATCGTTGCTATGCATCAGTCAAAAATGAATCCAAGAATGTGTGCGGAATCTGTATGTGAATCAGTGAGTCTCTAGCCCATGTGAAATTATATTGCATACCGTATCCCAAAAGCCATGCTACTACACAATGGTACAACATGTCTCTATCTCTTTGAGTTACATAGTTACCAGGTGGTCTTTATGAGAGAATCAGTTCATTCAACAGATTCATTCAAAAATGCTAATTTATGAGCGAGTCACTGAATCATTTTCTGAATCGATTCATTCGAAAACACGAACACTGCGTCTGAAATCACGTACTGTAAGTATTTGGTAGTATGTTTTATAGTATGAATGACATTCGGATGTACTGCATCCGCCATGTTGCCATTGTCATATGATCTACGGCCTCAGTTGCGTCGCTTCACCTCCATTCATAAATCCTCTCCCATGGCCTCATGGGATAGTGAAGTGTCCATTGAAAGCACACTTCAGAATCTCACTGGAAGTAGTAGGTCATCCGGGAACTTTCGCCTACTGTTTTTCTAAATACTATGTATCGGGACATACTACTCTGTTGACGTACTGTTTTTCACATTCTGTGTAGAAGGGAAGTATTTGATTTCGGACACAGGCTAATTAATTCAGGAACATAACAATTGACTATTTTCATTATTGAATCATTGAATCATTTAGCCAATTATGCAGCAGGTTTGAGCTTCCGTAAGAACCAATGAGGTTCATTCTCGTGTTACGCAGCACATGAAGAAGCGAACAAACAATTAAATGAAAGCAAGAAAGAAAGAAAGAACTGACAAAAAAATGGAAGCCTGAACAAACCAGCAAATGCAGAAGAATCATTGAAGAGTCATTGAATCATTTAGCCAATTACGCAACACGTTTGAGCTTCAGCAAGAACCAATGAGGTTCATTCTGGTGTGTTACGCAACACGTTTGAGCATCCGCAAGAACCAATGAGGTTCATTCTCTTGTTGCGCAGCACGTTTGAACTTCAGCAAGAACCAATGAGGTTCATTCTCTTGTTGCGCAGCACGTTTGAACTTCAGCAAGAACCAATGAGGTTCATTCTCTTGTTGCGCAGCATATTTGAGCTTCAGCAAGAACCAATGAGGTTCATTCTGGTGTGTTACGCAGCACGTTTGAGCATCCGCAAGAACCAATGAGGTTCATTCTCTTGTTGCGCAGCACGTTTGAACTTCAGCAAGAACCAATGAGGTTCATTCTGGTGTGTTACGCAGCACGTTTGAGCATCCGCAAGAACCAATGAGGTTCATTCTCTTGTGGTGCAGCACGTTTGAGCATCCGCAAGAAACAATGAGGTTCATTCTCTTGTTGCGCAGCACGTTTGAGCTTCATCAAGAACCAATAAGGTTCATTCTCTTGTTCCGCAGCTCGTTTGAGCATCCGCAAGAACCAATGAGGTTCAATCTCTTGTTGCGCAGCACACTTGAACTTCCACAAGAACCAATGAGGTTCAATCTGTACAGTAAAAAGCTCTATATATATATATAAAGGTGACTGGACTTGATTAGTTTTACTTTTTGAAGTGTAAAGTGGTAGTTGCATAGTTGTCAATGGAGGGACAGAAATCGCTCAAATATAATTGCAAATATCTTAATTTGTGTTCCGAAGATGAACGAAAGTCCTACAGGTTTGGAACGACATGAGGGTGTGTGAATGATGACAGAATTGTCCTTTCTGAATTGTCCTTTAATATCACTTCATCCCTAACAAAAAAATGCACATTTATCCAGCTCTAAAGAAGGTTTTGAGTCAAAATGACACGATAAAGAGCTAAATGAATAGACGGCAAGAGAACTGAATTTATATGCAATCCATGTTATCCCTACACAAAACACTCCCATCTGTATTTATAAAAGACGAGAGGAAATTAAATGCACTTTTAACAACCCTCTTTTATGAACTAAGCTTTACAACATTACTTCCAAAAAGCCTTTTTCAAGGACAAGTGATTTCATGGCCTATGCAGCAAAAAAAAAAACGATGCTTAAAATATTCCAAAATACTGCTGAGATGAACAATGGAATAAACGGGATAAAAATGATTAAATACTACTGTATGGAAAAGTGCACGTAAGCATGGAATCACTCCTAAACGCCTTCATCTAAGACTGAAAAGCTGAACAATGGCTCAGGTTTTTCACAGTCCGCTGGCAGGACAGTCGGAGCCGTGCTGCGTTTCCAAAGAGCTGAAAACATGCTATAAATCTCAGTTTCTGCTGTTTTCTGGCACAGTGCACACACTCTCACGACTCTCTGCTGGGGATACACAGGACAGGATGGATTTCTACACACATACAGGCCAAAGAAGCCTCTACTACCTGGAGCTATCCGTTAGCATCCCCATGTATCAACTGCAATTGCCTGTCTAGCATGTGGGATTGTGATGATATCGGTGATAGATACAATGTGGCATTTACCTTAAGAAGAACGTGATGACAGTGTCAGTATCAAGTGATGTGTCATTAATCTACTCCACAAAAAGGCCTTATTCATGAAAAATGCCACAGTGTCACCGTAGATTAAGTCTAAAGCTCTGCAATGCTTCTCAAAGTAAAATTACAAAGACCTAAAACTAACTTTTTGCCTTCTACAAGGTCGCAAGTATCAAGGTCTCTGTGAAACAAAGACACAGTGTGCTCACGTACTTCACCAAACACAGATGACAACAAGACACGATTCATTCCAGTGCAGAAGGTAATGTGAATGTCACTGAAGAAATCAGACGCACACTAATTTTTACAGTAATTTTACTGTAAACTAAATTTACAGTTATTTTTTGCAGTATTTGTTATAAATGATTTATCTGTGCACATCATTATTATTTATTTTATTTTTTTATTCATGTGCCCTAATAATATCTAATTAACTGGGAAAAAATGACCCTTCAAGTTTCCAAAATACATCAACTCAGCTATAACTAAAGAGCTCACAATTCTCACATGATTCTGAACATACAATTAAAGAAAAAAACATGTAATTTACTAGAGGTTCTGACAAAAATGTTAAAGGGTTAGTTCACCAAAAAAACTAAATTCTGTCATTAATAATTACCTCATGTCGTTCCAAACCCATAAGACATTCGTTCATCTTCAGAACACAAATTAAGATATGTTTGATGAAATCCAAGAGCTCTCTGACCCCTCCATAGACAGCAAGTTAATTAACACTTTCAAGGCCCAGAAAGGTCATTGTTCAATTTATTATTTATTCAGGGGTCTAGTGGAGTCCATGCCTCGACGGGTCAGGGCTGTTTTGGCAGCAAAAGGGGGACCAACACAATATTAGGAAGGTGGTTATAATGTTATGCCTGATCGGTGCATATATATATATATATATATATATATATATATATATATATATATTGTGACGAGTCTCTCTGGGCATATCAGCGTCCCCCTGGCAACCAACACACAGCACCTGCACGTCCTCATCACGGGCTGATCGGTCACAGCTGCAGCCCATCAGCAAGAGGCTGTAAAAGCCTCTACCACTCTCACTTGAGGAGACACCCGTCTCATGCTGAACGTGCTGGAACTAACCTTTTGTCTTTCACCTCACAGAAGGCAGCAAGTGACCGACAGCCTGACTGAGCACGCCTGGACACCCACCTTCACGAGCACGAGGACTTCACAGGAACACCAGCCACGAAGACAGCACGCACCTTTTTTTCACCGTTTGCACCTATTCCCCAAAGTACTCTGAATAAATCCACCCTCCGGGGTTCACTTTCACGAGCAACCTTGTTGTGTGATTTCTCACCTGTGACTAATATATATATATATATATATATATATATATATATATATATATAATGCGCATGCTTCTGCAAACTGATTCAAAGCATTTATAGCTATTAGAAAGCAGATTTCTGTTTAAGTCATTTATTTACTTTCAAGCTCAGGTGTGTATGTTACCAGAGCGTTCCCCAGAATTCAACAGGAAGTAGTGCTCCTCAAGCACTCATCTGTCCTCAGTGATTCATCATCCACCGCACGAGAGGGACATCTGTGTTTTATCTGAACCCTTTCCAAACACAACCAGAGCCCGAAGAGAGAAAGAGGAGTGTGATCTGTAAACTAATTACAGCAGGTGGCAGATCCAGCGTCATTCATCACTGAACTGCATTTGGGAGAAAAACGAATCACCCCCAAACTTTTAAAAAGACGGATCTATTTGAGAACACACTGGTTGGTTTACATGACAAGTTGCCTGGAAGATTTATAAAATTGTTAACAAATGCAAGAGACTGTTGAACAGAAATGACACAGACTTCCTGTGATATGTTGCATGTGTCTGGAGCTGGATTCAGCTGTGTTTGTCAGCGAGGTGCCCAGTGCTGATCTGTTCTCATTATCTCTGATGAATGTCTTTGAAGACCTCTTCTCAGCGAGTGAGGTCATTGGGGTGCCATCATGAAAGCTAAAGAAAGAATCTATTGCAAAAACAGACATGGTAAAAAAAAAAAACTGTTTCTCCTTACCTGGGATGACTTCAAATAGAAACTTTCCGCTTTCCTCCCCACTGCTGTGATGTTCGGTGACTCTGTTGCCAGGTAGGAAAATGGTGCCCTAGAGGAACCAAAAAGCCAAAAAAAAAAAAAAGAAAAAAGAAAAAAGTCAGGCACAAACTGCTGAGGAAAGCAAGATATACGAGAAAAATAAATCACAGCAAGGAAAAAGCTCAGATGCTTTTGGAGAATAGAATTGTTGGACTGAAGAAAAAATGTTTTTGAAAATGTGAAAAATCCCTTTATTGAGACTTATTTTACAGTTATATATTTTGATTGAGTTTGATTTAATAAACAGAATAAAAGCTAATGAAAACATAAAAAATATAAATATATTTGACATAAAATACATATAATAAATAAATAAATATGTAATGGTTGCTGAAAATTCAGCTTTGCCATTACATTAATAAATTACATTTTAAAATATATAAAAAATAATATATATATTAGTGGTGGGCATAGATTAATTTTTTTTTTTTTTTTTTTTTTTTTTTTTTTTTTTTAGCAACCCCGCGCGAAATTCAGACTGGTCACACCAATACTAACAAAAGTCCAGCAGAACACGCGTTCATGTTCAGAGGATTAAACGGACTTAATGAGAGGAGGCGGGTGCGCGTCACTCGCTGTCGGTCGGAGAGGTCGGTCAGTCGCAGCTGTAGAAAATTCGATACTATAGAAAATGAGTAACGCAGCACGTTAACGCCGATAACGGCCCACCACTAATATATATATATATATATATATATATATATATATATATATATATATATATATATATATATATATATATATATATATATATATATATATATATATATATATATATATATATATATATTATTAGTGCTGTCAAAATTAGCACGTTAACCATAGACAGAACTTTAAGGCTTTATATAATGTAAACAAATGAGTTTTAAAATAATTCACCCCCCTCACAGTTGTCATGAAAGGCAAAATTAGCTATATAGAGCAAAACTACAATTTGTACCAGACTGTAAACATGTTATTGTCTGCTGTAAAGTTGGCCATTTTAACATGGGGTTCAATGAGATTTTGCTCCCTTTTGGAGCCTGTCCCTAGCGGCCAGTCGATGAATTGCAGTTTAAGTCACTTCCGTACTGGCTTTAAGAGAAACTGGGGGAGGTTGCCGCTTGATGTTAACGCATGCAATTCATTTGTCAAGTTTAGCTCGTTAAAAATATTGAACACAATTAAGGCAGCATCCATTTTTCTGTCATCCTTTGGCTAACGAAACATTATACGACCACACTCTTATCCATGCAAATGTGTGTGTATATATATATATATATATATATATATATATATATATATATATATATATATATATATATATATATATATATATTAGTGTTGTAGTCAAGACCACCTAAACCGAGACCAAGTCGAGACCAAGACCAGCGTGTGCCGAGACCAAGACAAGACCAAGACTTTGTGGTGTTGAGACCAAGACAAGACCAAGACCAAGACAGGGCGAGACCGAGTCAAGACCAAGACCAGACCAGCACTCCTTAAATTCATCTAAAAGATCCATATCTAGTGTCTGAGAAATGACTTATATTGAATACGGTAATTAAATACAATTAGAATAGTAAGACACTATAGCGCTGTTACCAATCAAATCACTACCAATAAAATTCATGGCACAGAAGTTGCATCTGAATTGATACGATTACACCTGCATAAATAATGTTCAGATTAATTTAACATTAAAACATTAACATTATTTAACCGTCACAGAATCCTTTATTCAACCGATTTGTTCAAAGCAACCGATTCTTTTAATAACCAAACGCTGCCGAATTAGCAAAGACACAGTTTAAAATGTAATTTAATATTAACTTCTTGTTTATAGAATGTTTGTATAAATCAATATAATTTGCAATCGAGCTAATATATTCATGAAAACAGCTCTCTTGCTATTGCGATATTGCTTAATTCTATTCTATGTTATATAAAAAAACAATCTCAGAATTTTGTGGGCATTTATATTAATTTTGGGCATTTCTGAGACAATTCTGCATTGATTTTGAACCCGGCAGCATAGTAACAAAATAAATCACATTACAAAGAAGTAAGCTGTAAGTTTTACATCAAATCACATTAATGATATTAAATCAGACAATGCACCGGAAATTTAGTGATATCCTTGCAGTTGTGGTCTTGACTGGTCTTGAGATAAAATCCCGAGTCCTTTAAGTCCGAGACCAAGACAAGACCGAGGAGAAATGCAGTCGAGACCGAGACAAGACCAAGACCATCAAAAAATGGTCTTAAGACCGGACTCGAGACCAAGACCGGTCTCGAGTACTACAACACTAATATATATATATACACACACTCACCTAAAGGATTATAAGGAACACCTTTTCAATTTCTCATTAGTGCAATTATCTAATCAACCAATCACATGGCAGTTGCTAAAGGGGGTTAAACACAGTATTAGTATGGTGTTCCTAATAATCCTTTAGGTGAGTGTATATACACATACATATATATTTGTTAAAAGCTAACATAAAGTACAGCTGTGCAGAGTTTCATTCCTTTGCCCAGAGTAAAAGGCAAAGGGATGAGAAGTGGAAAGCTACATCATCATATGGGCATTAGTTGGGCATTAAAAAAGCCAGAAATCAGCAGCGCTGCCAGTTCAGAGGTTACAAATGGATCCCTTGGGGGTCTGTATGACAGAGCGCAGGCGGCATTAGAGTCGACAAAGCTCTTGTTATTATGTAGAAATCGGATCCTAAGCAGCACTGCCACTGCTGTGGCATTATAGATCAGTGTTTGACACACTGGATGAACTGGTGCTTTAAATAGACCCAACATCAGTGCACCACACGGGCCATGTTATCACCACCAGAGCACTAGTAAAGCAGCCTGATTTTCCCCATTGCTCTCATCTGTTTGTCTCTTTATCATCCTGGCATCTTGCCCTCCTCTAGCAATGTTGTCTCCTCTATTGGTTTATATTTCTCTGCTTGTCATTTTCTTTCTTATTACCATACTACCACGCATTATGTGTAGTGTCCACAGAATGCACATTTTCTGTATATTGTACATATATATATATATATATATATATTAGGGGTGTAATGGTACACAAAACTGACGGTTCGGTACGTACCTCGGTTTTGAAGTCACGGTTCGGTACAGCAGTTTTAAAAAATGCCTTTTTATTTATTTTTTATTAAACAGTGGTTTACTGAAAAAAAATTCTGAAAAAACTGAAATTGTCTCTGTCCTTAAATTAATTAAATTATAACTAAAAGTTTCTTAAAGATAATGCTGTAAACTATATAGGGAGCCCTTCCTTGCACATTATTACTATAATATTAAAGGTTAACAACAGAGCCCAAACTAAGCCTATATTCAGCTGATATTCATGTTTAGATATAATAAGCAACACTCAAATAACACATTGTGTGCAAACATGTAAACTTCACATAAGGCAGTTTTTGCATTAACTCCTAAATCTAATTATAAAATTATGTTTTTTCTCCAATTCGTTGTTGAAATATAATCTTAGTGACTGTCATTTTCATGACAGATTTATGTAAACATAGCATTAAATAATCAAGACATCACTAACAGGTTAAGTAGAATTAATATATATATAGGCATAGTGCATATATTTAGTGAAAGAGTTGATTTCTCTAGTGAATTAACAGCTGTGGACACTGAAGGACTACTGACTCTGAGGTAAATGATCCTGCGTGACATTGTTTACAAGCTGCTTGACGTCTTTGTGCGATTGAAACTGATTGAGCGATTACACAACATATTATATGTTTCAGAAAGTGTTATCCTCATCATATCTTAAGATATTAATTCATGTTTATTCTTCTGGAAGAGATGATCGATCACGTTCACTTGCGCGCGTGTGCGCCGCGACCGCTTGAATTGACGCGCCTATACAGTGATCAGTCGTCACATTATAGAGCGTCAAAACGGCCTTTATCGTTTGAATTTTGTGATAAAATGAACTGAATACTTAATATGTTCGAGTGGGAACTAGGATTGAAGTGTGTTCCGCGCTTAAAACAGCCGACTGTTAACTGTTAAAGATTGCAATTTGGAACCATTCGGTACACGCGCACCGAACCGAGAGCCCTGTACCAAAACGGTTCGGTACGAATATGTGAACCGTTACACCCCTAATATATATATATATATATATATATATATATATATATATATATATATATATATATATATATATATATATATACACACTCACCTAAAGGATTATTAGGAACACCTGTTCAATTTATCATTAATGCAATTATCTAATCAACCAATCATATGGCAGTTGCTTCAATGCATTTAGGGGTGTGGTCCTGGTCAAGACAATCTCCTGAACTCCAAACTGAATGTCAGAATGGGAAAGAAAGGTGATTTAAGCAATTTTGAGCGTGGCATGGTTGTTGATGCCAGACGGGCCAGTCTGAGTATTTCACAATCTGCTCAGTTACTGGGATTTTCACGCACAACCATTTCTAGGGTTTACAAAGAATGGTGTGAAAAGGGAAAAACATCCAGTATGCGGCAGTCCTGTGGGCGAAAATGCCTTGTTGATGCTAGAGGTCAGAGGAGAATGGGCCGACTGATTCAAGCTGATAGAAGAGCAACTTTGACTGAAATAACCACTCATTACAACCGAGGTATGCAGCAAAGTATTTGTGAAGCCACAACACACACAACCTTGAGGCGGATGGGCTACAACAGCAGAAGACCACACCGGGTACCACTCATCTCCACTACAAATAGGAAAAAGAGGCTACAATTTGCACGAGCCCACCAAAATTGGACAGTTGAAGACTGGAAAAATGTTGCCTGGTCTGATGAGTCTCGATTTCTGTTGAGACATTCAGATGGTAGAGTCAGAATTTGGCGTAAACAGAATGAGAACATGGATCCATCATGCCTTTTTACCACTGTGCAGGCTGGTGGTGGTGGTGTAATGGTTTGGGGGATGTTTTGTTGGCACACTTTAGGCCCCTTAGTGCCAATTGGGCATCGTTTAAATGCCACGGCCTACCTGAGCATTGTTTCTGACCATGTCCATCCCTTTATGACCACCATGTACCCATCCTCTGATGGCTACTTCCAGCAGGATAATGCACCATGTCACAAAGATCGAATCAATTCAAATTGGTTTCTTGAACATGACAATGAGTTCACTGTACTGAAATGGCCCCCACACTCACCAGATCTCAACCCAATAGAGCATCTTTGGGATGTGGTGGAACGGGAGCTTCGTGCCCTGGATATGCATCCCACAAATCTCCATCAACTGCAAAATGCTATCCTATCAATATGGGCCAACATTTCTAAAGAATGCTTTCAGCACCTTGTTGAATCAATGCCACGTAGAATTAAGGCAGTTCTGAAGGTGAAAGGGGGTCAAACACAGTATTAGTATGGTGTTCCTAATAATCCTTTAGGTGAGTGTATATATATATATATATATAATGCTGTCAAAATTAGCACATTGTCGCATTAAATGATTTTAGTTTAAGGCGTTAAAAATATGTAACGCAATTCACGCAACATCTGTTTTTCTGTCGTCCTTGGGCTAGCCTTACATTATATGATCACACTCTTATGTCTAGCAAGGCCACAGGTAAATATGACATTAATTATAATGGGTTTTAAGTTTGAATATTATTTTAAGTTCACTTAAATTAAAAAAATTTAAAAGTCTAATACATTTAGAAATTGATAGCTTTCAATTATACAGTAATGTTGAATGTCTTTCATTAATGTTTAAAAAAAATTATTTCATAGAGACATCAGTAAGAGTGTTAGTATCAGTGATACCATTACAACAAGTATTTATTTGTTAAATATACTGCCTTTAAGTTGTTTATACATTAATTTGGAGAGTAACTGTGATTAATCATGATTAATTAAAGAAAAAAATGTGCGATTAATTAGTAAAAAAAAGAATTCATCGATTGATAGCACTATATATAGTATATTATTTTCCAGATTTCTATAGTATAAATTAGTTTTTATACATCAAAATTAATTGCTGTCTACATTTTAAGAAGGGGTCTCACACAAGGGGGTCAGCATATAGGGATCTACAGTATATAAAAAAATGGACATGGTTATTATTTTGTACCCTAAATAACAGTCTGAACGCTTGAAAGAAACATCCCACCATCTTACCGCCAGGTGTTACTTCATCCTGCTATTTAAATTACAGAATCAAGATACAAATGACTGACAGTCACATGTGGTCAGACGGCACAACGAAAGCAACATGTGTTGAGCAATGCTTTCATATAGATCTTAATAGTAGCATTACAGTATGCACTAGCACACTGGGGTGATTTCCGGTATGCAGGGTAACAACTGCAGAGGTCTAAAGTAGTCACCTTTGAGGGAGAGTATTTCATATCTGTGCTACAGTGGGGCTTAAAAAGGCATGTTTTCATTGGGAGAGAGAGAGAAAACCTAGCTCAGTTACATCCTTAT
The DNA here is from genome assembly GCA_023566225.1 of Romanogobio albipinnatus. NCBI lineage: Eukaryota > Metazoa > Chordata > Actinopteri > Cypriniformes > Gobionidae > Romanogobio > Romanogobio albipinnatus. Next base: position 38,451,729 of record CM042255.1, on the reverse strand, counting down.
CAAATATCAGTGCATATGTTCAGTATCCAGTATCTCGACATGCCTGGAAACACTGAGAACATTTAGAATGCAGAGATTTAAGAAGGATACTTAACATAGTGTCTGATACATTATTCAAATCTCTGCACTAGAGCTTCGGTTACATGACATTATCAGAATGAACTAGTAAGATTTATTCTTCTTTTCTTGTTATAAAACAATACTTTATTCAGCAAGGATACATTAAATTGATCAAAAGTGACAGTAAAGACATTTATAATGTTACAAAAGATTTGTATTTCCAATAAATGCTGTCCTTTTGACTTTTCAATTCAAAGAATCCTGAAAAAAAGTTTCCAAAAATGATTAACTGTTGTCAACATTATAATAATGTTTCTCAAGCAACAAATCTGTATGATCTAACAAATCAAATCTAACAAATATTAGAATGATTTCTGAAGGATCATGTGACACTGAAGACTGGAGTGAAGCTGTGTGATCCCAGGAATAAATTACCTTTTAAAATATTTTCAAAAAGAAAATTATTTTAAATTGTAATAATATTTCAAAATGTTTCTGTTTTTGCTGTATTTTTTATTAAACACACGCAGCCTTGGTGAGCATAAGAGATTTCTTAAAAATAAAAATAAAAACATTTTGAATGGAAGTGTCTAGTATAATCAGTGTTGGGCAAGTTACTGAAAATTAGTAATTAGTTACAGTTACTTCTTTTAAAAGTCATTGAATTACTTTCCCAATTACTGTATATCAAAAGTAATTCGTTACTAGGGAAAGTAACTTTTAAGTTACTTTAATGTCTGCTTTTTAAATGTAAATATGCACAGTACTGAACAGTAAAAAACACAATAAACATTATTTTTAGACCTATTTATTGTAATCAAGAGGTCAACAGGCCTTCAAATCAAGCGGTAATACAAAAGTCCCTTTTAATACTTGAAACGGAATAACTGTCTCAGTCATTTAACAGTGTTTTCCCAAAGCAAAGCAATATTGACAGATGATAATGTCGGTCCTACATTATCAATTTGAGCCCGAATCTGATTGAGATGATGCAGACAGTCAAGCTGATCGATCAACGTTGCCAGCACGACTGGACCAGAAAGTATCAGATTGGTAAGATGTAGAAACGGTCTGTGCTCCGAATAATAGAATAAAAATGTGCAGCACACAGTCGAATAGTTGGGTTGTTGTTCTGGAACGCTGTTGTAACTAAAGCTTAGCCATGGACTGTTTTCTAATTGTCCCCTCTTTTGGAAGGCCAAACAAAGTAGTAGGGCTGCGCAATATATCGAAATTATAGAAATATTGCAAATTCGCAACGGCACACAATATCTGAATGGTTTTAATAGGCTACTTCAACATTGTGAAAAGTGTATGTTTTAGGTTGACGCATATAGCAGAGAATAGACTGGGCACACAACTCCAAAACAACTCCTTGCAGTCTCGCGCTGTCTGACACACACACCGAAACGTGCGCACAAGCAGCCTCTCTGAAATCCCTTAAGTTCTGTTTCGTGCCTTGTTACACACTTGAATCGTCAAATACACACACAGTTATGTCAAAATGGCTGACTTGATGAGTATTCATGTAAACACAGTCGGTTATGCTTTAAGTGAACAATATCAGTTGGGGAAAGAAACCGAATGCGTGTCAATAGGATCCGTGCATTAGGTCTTAAAGTGACAGCCTGCTAATACAGTAAACCTGCTAATAATACAGTAAACCTGCTAATAATACAGTAAACCTGCAGCTGTCTGTCAAACAACAAAAGAAAAAGAGAAAATCACTCAGTGCTCTTGACTGAATAAACTTTGTAGCTGTATTATGTATCAGTGTATATTTAATTCATGTGAAGACTACTGTTTTAGTTCTTATTTTTAATAACAAAGATAAATAAAAATAATCGTCCACCCCTAGTTCAGGTGTCTTTGTTTACCTGGATGTTCTTGATGTTAAGTTTTAGGTTGATATAACTATATATTACCAAGTCAAGCAAAGAGTTTTTGGCATTTAAATATTGGCATTACATTTTTTGTTTGTTTACATTGATGTTAAAATTATATTGTCAGATTTGCGAAAACGCTGCTGGTCACTTTCAGAAGTTGTAGCGATGCTTTCTTTTCCCAGAAAGAATGTGAAACACATAAATGGTATCATTCTCATTTCTTAAATAGATTTTACACACTTAAAGCAATATCATATCGCATATTGAATATCGCATTATTTAACAAGGATATCACATATCGCATTTGTCTTCAATATCTCACAGCCCAACAAAGTAGCGAGAATGAGCTTCTTGTCTGCAAGCGTTCATTTTTCACAAAAGAGAGTAACGCGAGTAAGGAATTTCAGTAATTGTAATTGCGTTACTTGATTAAAAAAAATATTTACATGCTCGTTACTGCTAAAAGTAGTGAAATTACAGGAATTGCAGGAATTACTCCCAACACTGAGTATAATATCAGATTCCTGACTGTAAATATAAGCAATATATTAAGGTCTGCCTTAATAACGAGTCAGTAAGTCTTTGGGTTTTCATTAAGAAATCAAAAACATGCAGTAGCGTCCATAAATGTCACAAGCCAGTCGTCGTTTTTTAGACGTCATGGAGTCTTTAAACCATTAGGATCGTTTTACTATGATATAAGACTCAGTAAACAAGTCCTTATAAAAAATACTTGGTCTAGATTGTAGGGTTCCTGGATGTAAGTGGCAGCCTGTGATGGTAATACGAGTGAAATAAGTAAAAAGCAGCCACATATGATGCTCATTACACAATGACCTCTTTCCCTCTGGGTTTTAAAGTCTCTCTGCATGTGGTGCAGTGACTTGCCTCTGTTAAAACATCATAAACCTTTACGAGATCTGAAAGCGGGATCCTGCTGACAGTACGCTCAAGTTGAACTCGAACTTCTTAAGCGGCGGAAACTCTACCTGCTGAAACATTGGTAGGGCTCATGAAGATAGCACAAATTTCAAACCACAATGAGGCAGGTCACCAGTTTGATGTGGGGAGCGGTTCCTGTTTTAGAACCGGAGGCTTGAGGGCGGGTTGCTGAAGACATGAGCCTTTCAATTAAAGGCATTTTTGTTGCCCCCAGAGGCCTTCCATCATGTGTAAAAACATGGAAAGACACATCATCAAAAGGCCGGGAACAAAACCCCAGCCCATTCCAGAGCAGGGGAACCATGTGTGTCCTTGTCACACTTCCTTGCTTACTCTACACTAAGAGATGTGCAAGAATTAGTATTTGCTTTGGTGAACAACAACAATGATCATGATACATATAGTGGAGTATGGCCCAAAGCAGGCTGGAATTACTCAAGGATGTCAACTTTCATATAGAACCTACGTTTTCTACAGTAGACCAAAAAAGCAGTGACCTACATATTTTTGTTTACCACAGTAAGTTCCACTGTGCTACTTTTCCATTTTTTCTATGTAAATCTGCGCTGGACTGACGTCTTTAACCGTTGCGTTCGCGTCTCGTGTCCTTTGCAACGTCTCGTGCATGACACAACGTTCTAAAAATGTAGCTCTCAAGTTAAAAGCTTGCATCTCTGCCTGCCTTTCAGATATCTTTGCTTGGATGAAGGAGCACCATCTGCAGCTCAATCTTGCAATCTTGATGACTGTGCAACTGGGGTCCACAACATTAACACTATCCAGGACAAGGAACCTGAGGGTAGTGTTTGATGACCAGCTGAGCTTTTCCACCCATATCTCAACAAGGCCTGGTCATGCAGATTTGCGCTCTACAATGTTAGGAAAATATCAGTGTAGTAAAGTTAGTTCGCGTGGGAAGAAAGAGGCGGGAACCGGCGAACCTTCAACAACTTTTAATCAAAATAAATGAACACAAAATGAAAGTAAAAGCGGCAGCCCCTCACGGACGACTGCCGCGCCCACACATAACAAAACATAAACAAAACACAACTTAAAATCCAGGCCTGGTCCTCTCTCGTCCTTCACTGGAGTCGCTCGTCCTTATATGCCTCCGTGCTCCCTCATGAGAGGACTCGAGACCGGTGTGCCTCACAGGTGACGCTCATTCTCAATCACGCACACAGATCTCGCTCGCTCCTCCCATGTCTCTCGGTCGTCCACCTCGCCACAATCAGAATTCCTATCACAATATGCAACACAGCCACTTGTCCAAGTGCTTGTAATTTCAAGACTGGACAACTGCAATGCCTTACTAGCGGGACTTCCAGCCAGCACAACTAAGCCTCTGCAGATGATTCCAGAATGTGAAAGCCCGTCTTGTCTCCAATCAGCCTAAGAGAACCCACATCACACCTCTTCAGATCTCATTCCACTGGCTCCCAGTTGTAGGAAGAATCAAGTTTAAAGTTCTAATGCTGGCTTTCAGGACTACCACTGGAACAACTCCCCCCTACCTCAATCCACTACTACAAATGTATGCTCCCTCCCACCAGCTCAGGTCACTGAATGTGCAACATCTTGCTGTTCCCTCACAACGAAGCAAAAAATCACTCTCCAAAACATTTACTCTCTCTCGTGTAATGTTTTAATGTGTTTATATAAATTATTAAATACATTAGAAATACATTTCTTCAGCACCATAGAGAGCCTGCTGACTGGCTGCATCACCACCTGGTACGGCAACAGAACCGCCCGCAGCCGCAAAGCCCTGCAAAGGGTAGTGCGCACGGCCAGCTGCATCATCGGAGGTGAGCTTCCCTCCCTCCAGGACATTTACGCCAGGCGGTGTGTGAAGAGAGCTCAGAGGATCATCAGAGACTCTAGCCACCCGAACCATGGGCTGCTCTCACTGCTGCCATCAGGCAGACGGTACCGCAGCATCAGAACACGCACCAGCCGACTCCAGAACAGCTTCTTCCCACAAGCAATCAGACTACTTAACTCCTGATCCATCAGTATCATAACACACTCTGGACAGAATATCACTCAGCACAACCCACTGTAGATACACACACATTATATACACATTTATTTATCATACAGCATCTATTGCACTTTGGATTTCAATTTGTGAATAATATTGTATACTATACATTGTATATTATTATTATTATTATAGCGTAATGTATATTGTTTAGTGTATGTTTAGTGTATATTGTTTAAAGTATATGTATATTGTAAGTATGTGTATATTGTTTAAAGCTGTGAGAACTACACTCACATTGTGTAAATTATTTATTGTTTATTGTAGTGTATACTGTGCTGTGAGTATTGTGTGCGCATCAGATGTGTAATCTGTTGTTGCTTAAATGTTGTACATGTCATGTCATGACTACTATGTTTGCTCGGACTGCACCTAAGAATTTCACCTACTGTTGCACTTGTGCATATGGTAGAGTGACAATAAAGTGATTTGATTTGATTTTGATGTGATTTAAGTTAATCAGAAATCAGAATACACCACTACTTTTGAATGGCCATCAATGGAAAGACCTTTTATTTTGGCCCACAGAATGGTGTAGTTGCAAATCCTACCAGCATGCATTGGCTTAACAATTCTAACCAGCCAAACCTTGACCCTTTGGGTTCCTATGGTCATTGCTTTGGGGCAGCAGTTCATCTCCCAGCAAGGTGTTGCACCTCGCTGACCTCTGAAGTCCTGACTGTTTTATGGCATCCTCATTAACACCTCAAGCCAGACCAAGACACTTCATACTTTGACACAACCAACAAGAAATATACTGCAAAGATGGATCAAAGAGACTACTAAGGGCCTTCTGGATGATCTGGACAGCACAGGGATGGAAACTGTGGGAAGAGGAAATGAGATATCGGGTCCATCGCCCCAGAAAGCTGAGCTACGTTGAGCAGGGGCAGAGGTTAGCTTAATATCATCTCAGGAATTTCCCTCCCTGCTTGAGAAACAATAAAATAAAGAAGCAGAACAAAGCAAAAAAATGATTTGTTATGTCACTAGTGTTTATCTTTAATTAGATTTCAGTCCCCACGGTGCCAAAACGAAGTTAGCTTCTCAGAAACTTGCATACACAGAGCCAGCAGGTACTTGGGAATCCCCCAAAGAGACGCAAAAATCCAATCCCAGATCGGATCAGAAGAGCTGCTCAGATTGTTTATCAACCAGCGGAGATTGATGCTGGAGGACCAAAGGGAACAGGATAATACAAAACAAGCTACAATCCAGTACTTCGGGCCGAAGTCCTAAACGGTCCCATGGAATTAATTAAGGGAAAGCCATTTGCTGTGGAATGGTCCCATTAGTTGGACACTTGAACATTTAACCTTGACTTTTCCTCAGAGGGGTGCCCTCATGTCTTGTTCATTAGCGGCCCCTGTTTGTCCTGCAGCACTTTTTCACAATTAGAAGCCTCATTCACTCACCTTTCTTTCTTTCTGTTTTTTAATATGCAGCTTTTTTTTGCCCAACAAATGCGCCCGTATGAAGTCAGGTGAAGTCAGCTGTTTACAATGCAAGTACTTTTCTCTTTTGTTTGCAGAAAATGTCCATGGACTGCAGCAGTTACATTAAATATTGTATAACAGCCATTTGGACTGTGGAAAAACATTAAGATCACAGATATAATGTTGATAGTATTGGGGGGGGATATTATTTTACAAATACAGCACATTAATATTCTATTCGTAAAAAGAGCAGTTAATGTTTGTAATTTTTTATGGAAAATAAAACTATTGGAAAACAAAAACAAAAAATTACATTATTATGGAAAGCAAAACATTATTATTATTTTTGCTATTTTGTTACTTTAGCCTGAGGTTATGCTTGACTATTTACTGTATTATGTAATGATGCATTTTGCCACTAACATAGTTTGCATGTAATATACTTCAGCTTCAGGGTTTATCTGTTTGCTTTGGTTTTGGGAGGGTTTTCATCAGTTTCTATGTTTTTTCATTGTTGATTGATTGGCACACCTGGTATGCATTGCGTTGATTGGTTTGGTCTGTCTATTCCTCAGTTCATTGTCTCATTGCGTTATTATGTTTTAGTTTGTATTCCTGTATTCCGAGTGTCTTGTTATTTTGAGTTCTTGCTCAAATTAAAGAATTGCTGCACCTAGATCCTGACTTTTTTCATCATTATTCCTGCAACAAGCGCTAACACAGTATAGACAGATTTAATGTGTATACTGTAATAATAACAATCTAATATTTAAAACACTTGAAGTAACTTTATATTACATGAGTCAAACTCTACAAAAAAACAGCACTGCAATACTGCTACTGAGTCTACAGAGCTACTGAACTAATTACTCTTATGAACCGACTCTTTTAAGGGAATCAATAACATACAGCGCAACAGTTTAGTATGATTCTGAACTAATTACTCTTATGAACCGACTCTTTTAAGGGAATCAATAACATACAGCGCAACAGTTTAGTATGATTCTGAACTAATTACTCTTATGAACCGACTCTTTTAAGGGAATCAATAACATACAGCGCAACAGTTTAGTATGATTCTGAACTAATTACTCTTATGAACCGACTCTTTTAAGGGAATCAATAACATACAGCGCAACAGTTTAGTATGATTCTGAACTAATTACTCTTATGAACCGACTCTTTTAAGGGAATCAATAACATACAGCGCAACAGTTTAGTATGATTCTGAACTAATTACTCTTATGAACCGACTCTTTTAAGGGAATCAATAACACAGCGCAACAGTTTAGTATGATTCTGAACTAATTACTCTTATGAACCGACTCTTTTAAGGGAATCAATAACACAGCGCAACAGTTTAGTATGATTCTGAACGAATTACTCTTATGAACCGACTCTTTTAAGGGAATCAATAACACAGCGCAACAGTTTAGTATGATTCTGAACTAATTACTCTTATGAACCGACTCTTTTAAGGGAATCAATAACACAGCGCAACAGTTTAGTATGATTCTGAACTAATTACTCTTATGAACCGGCTCTTTTAAGGGAATCAAAAAAACACAGCGCAACAGTGTAGTAGGCCTATGATTCTGAACGAATTACTCTTATGAACCGACTCTTTTAAGGGAATCAAAAACATCCAATGCAGCAGAGTAGTATGACTCTGAACTAATTACTCTTATGAACCGACTCTTTTAAGGGAATCAAAAACATCCAATGCAGCAGAGTAGTATGACTCTGAACTAATTACTCTTATGAACCGACTCTTTTAAGGGAATCAAAAACATACAACACAGCATGTAGTATGATTCTGAATAAATTACTCTTTTGAATGACTCTCATGAAGCAGTTTTTAAAAACATTCAGTGTTGTAGCCAATGAATGACTAGTCAATTTGCAGAACCATTATCATCCTGACAACTTTCAATTCAGATATATGCTACTTAACAAACTCCTAAAATCTACCACAGAGTAGCCGCAGGTAAAACTCATTACCCTCACTGCAGTTTGTGGTTGTCTAAAAGGAAACAGGTGTGAAATGAGATAGTTTGCCAGGAGTTTAAATCAAAAACTAATTCTGAGATGGACAGCATCCAGCTAGCCATTTTTATTGGTCACAACTGAGTTGCCAAATGTGTTTCACTGTTTGCTGAAATTTGTTCTGTGCCACTGAGGAGAGCTGAAGACACTAAACCTAATTACTGGCAGTAATATTATAAATGCTCACAATGGCAGACCTGATAAAATCAGGTTTGGCGTCTGGTGTACCTGTAGATGGAGGGGGGTCTGCCCACAACCAGAGTGCTGCAGTTCAGAAATGTGATTAACCTCAACTTTCCATTACCTACATCTTGACCAATGTATTTCCCCCTGTGAGATGCTCTATATGCAGTATCTGTAAACAGAGATATATAAGCCACATAGTCTTTGCATGTGTTTGTTTCTGTGAGAAAAAGTGTCTTCCTGTGTTCAAGCTGAAAATAACGTATGTTTTTGAAAGAAGTCTCTTATGCTCACCAAGGCTGCATTTATTTGATCAAAAATGCATTAAAACTGTAGTAATGTGAAGTATTATTACAATTATAAAGAACTGCTTCTATTTTAATATGTTTTCAAATGTAACTTATTCCTGTGATGCAAAGCTGAATTTTCAGCATCATTACTCCAGTCTGTAGTGTCACATGATCTTTCAGAAATCATTCGAACATGCTAACATGCTGCTCAAGAAACATTTCTTATTATGTCTTATTATTATGTTGAAAACAGTTGTGCTGCCATGATGCATTTATTTTCAGGATCCTTCGATCAATAGAAAGTTCAAAATAACCATAATAAGGATAATAAGGAATAATAAGGAATCATTATAAATGTCTTTACTGTCACTTTTGATTCATTTAATGCATCCTTGTTGAATAAAAGTATAGAGTTCTTTCAAAAAACTAAACAAAAACAAAAAATAATCTTACTAGTCTAGTGTATATATTTATGTCACTCAGCTTTGGCATCATTTGCTACCTTAATCCAAAATCAGCCTTTAATTGGTATGAATTAATGCCTGATTTTGAGGTTTGGGAATGAAAATAAATGTTTTTGTGCAAATGTATCCAGCATCAGTTTATAGAGTGTACATTAGTCTAGTCCACTAATAAAACCTTACTTGCTACATCTACATTTATTAATTTAGCAAACACCATGAAATAAATGTAAATGTAGCCAATACGCTGGTTTTATTAGAGCACTGTGTTAAATGTACACTCTGCAAATGTCTACTGTATAAACCGTGTACTTGTGAGTGGTTTAAATTAAGCATAATCATTTTATTCTAGTTTGCTAAAAGCTCTGATGGATTTTATAATACATAGAAAAAAATATTAAATTCTTCTGCTTTCTTCAATGTTAAAATATTTAATTCTATCCCAGTTTAATAAACACGTAGCATATACTGCATATTACTTTTAAATACACAGAAACCAGGGTACCAGCTTCCAAAACAAAAGAGACTTTTTATTTATTGGATCCAAAAATCCATGTTCATTTAGCCTGCAGAAACAAAATGACTCATCTTCATCTTTATATATATATATATATATATATTTCAGAACTCTAATTTCAAACAGTAATGGCACTGAGGCAAAATGTCAAATTGTCAGCTAGCCTAGCATACCAATGACCAATCATGAATAATATGAGAGTCATAAGAGGCCACATGGTTCACTATACATTCAATTTTTCTGCAGGTTTGAGTTTTGGTAAGAAAAACCTGCGTTCACCACCTGGACCAGCATGAGAGCTGAGTGAATCATGCTACACATCTCAGAGCTCAAAGGTCTTTCATCTTCACGTTCATTCTTTTGTTGTGTTCAGTGAGGAGGTACAAATTCACCCTGAGCACAAATGTGCTCTATCTTTTCATAGCTCAGAGTCAAAAACTGCAGTTTGTACAACAGTAACCCTCAGGGTTAAATAGATTGGCTAACTTCACCTTTTCCTTTCCTCTAAAAAGATCTCTGTTCCAAACTTACTGTGCTGTCTCATGTCAAAACAACAAGAAAAAAACAACCACATATAACAACAGAGCTATAAGAAACTAACGCTCACCATGACCTTCTGTTGTCAATGTCATTCAAAACCATAAGAGTTTTGTTCATCTTTGAAACAAAATTAAGATATTTTAATGAAATCTGAGAGATTTCTCCATTTTATTTCAGCTAAAGGGGTTATATGTAAGATTTGTCATGGCAATGTGAGAACAGCTTGTAACAAAATAAAAACTTCCTAGGTTGTGTATGAAAGCCAAGTGTGCCGCACAAGTCCTGAAAAGTAAAGCCAAAACATTTTGATTGACCCCAGGTGGCTGGACCCAGTATAGGTCATAAACCCCACCCTCTCCATGTAATCTAATGCAAACTCGAGTTCACTACAGCGCAGACTCAGGTCTCGAGTTCACTACTGCGCAGACTCAGGTCCTGAGTTCACAACTGCGCAGACTCAGGTCCTGAGTTCACTACTGCGCAGACTCAGGTCTCAAGTTCACTACTGCGCAGACTCAGGTCTCGAGTTCACTACTGCGCAGACTCAGGTCTCGAGTTCACTACTGCGCAGACTCAGGTCTCGAGTTCACTACTGCGCAGACTCAGGTCTCGAGTTCACTACTGCGCAGACTCAGGTCTCGAGTTCACTACTGCGCAGACTCAGGTCCGAGTTCACTGCTGCGTAGACTCGGGTCCGAAGTTCACTACTGCGCAGACTCAGTTTGGAGTTCACTATTGCACAGACTCAGTTCCGAGTTCACTACTGCATAGACTCAGGTCCCGAGTCCACTGCTTCACAGACTGATGTCCCGAGTTCACTACAGCGCAGAATCCGGTCCGAGTTCACAACTGCCCAGATTCAGGTCCCGAGTTCACAACTGCACAAACTCAGTTCTGAGTTCACTACTGCGCAGACTCAGGTCCCAAGTTCACCATTGCGCAGACTCTGTTCAGAGTTCACTACTGCACCGACTCAGGTCCCAAGTTCACTACTGCACCGACTCAGGTCCCGAGTTCACTACTGCGCAGACTTAGGTCCCGAGTTCACTACTGCAGACACTCAGGTCCCGAATTCACTACTGCGCAGACTCAGTTCCGAGTTCACTACTGCGCAGACTCGGGTCCGAAGTTCACTACTGCGCAGACTCAGTTCCGAGTTCACTATTGCACAGACTCAGTTCCGAGGTCACTACTACACAGACTGAGGTCCCGAGTTCACTACAGCGCAGACTCGGTCCGAAGTTCACTACTGCACAGACTCAGTTCCGAGTTCACTACTGCGAGGACTCAGTTCCCAAGTTCACTACTGCGCAGACTCAGTTTCGAGCTCACTACTGCGAGGACTCAGGTCCCAAGTTCACTACTGCGCAGACTCAGGTTCCGAGTTTTCTACTGCGCAGACTCAGGTTCCGAGTTTTCTACTGCGCAGACTCAGGTTCCGAGTTTTCTACTGCGCAGACTCTGATCCTGATTGGCGGCTTTTCTACAATGGAAGAGAGAGAAGGTGCGTCGTCCATCTTTTTTTACAGTCTATGATCAGCCTGTAGACTGAATTTTATTTGAAGGACTCATTTGTGCTGGGAAAATTAAATGGCTGTGATGTTTACGAGGGCTCCCGAGAGCCAATGCTCAGGATAATGTCGAGCTATTTGGTTCTCTAACTTCAATGTGTCATGCAAAGAAAAGGGGTTCATTCAAACTATAGTCTCGCATAGCCAGATTTACATAGTCTATTGTCAATAGTGAATTGCAGAGCTTGTGAAAACATATCCACAATGCAATGAGCCTGTCATGATTCCAGCCTGTGTTTCCCTGTCCTGTGAAGACTCTTTTGTTATTTCCTGTTTTGTGCCATGTTTTGTAGTTTTTCATGTTGATTAGTCTCCCCCAGGTGTGACTTGTTAATTTGTTGAGCTTGTTTGCCCCTGTGTATTTAAACCCTTGTGTCTCCTATGTTCTTGGTCAGGTCTTGTCCTACATGGATGTACGTTTGGTGTGACTCATTCTGTTATCTGTTCCTTGGTTCTCTGATCGCTGTGGTTTTGTTATGTTTATTTTGTTATTAAACAATTTTGCATTTGGATTCAGCTCTCCCTCTTGGTTTTGAGTTGACCCGGCGTGACAGAAGACCTGACCAACTATGGATCCAGCAATTAGTTTAATTCGGCTCCAACAAGGCAACCATTCCCTCGAGGACCACACCAAAGACTTTTTGGATTTTGCCTACCTCACAGACTTCCCAGACTTTGCCCTCATTGACTTTTATTGCTACGGACTCAATGACCACTACCAACCCATACTCACTCGTGATGGTCCTCGAGGGTCGCTGGTAGAATTCCTGGACTACGCCCTTCAAATAAGTGGCTCATCTTACACTGTGGGGATAGCAGAGGAGGAATATAATATGGCCGCCAGTCCAGAATCTTGTCCCATCATGGCTGCCGATCCAGAGACAGAGCTTCACGTCACTTCTGCCGATCCAGAGACAGAGCTTCACGTCACTTCTGCCGATCCAGAGACAGAGCTTCACGTCACTTCTGCCGATCCAGAGACAGAGCTTCACGTCACTTCTGCCGATCCAGAGACAGAGCTTCACGTCACTTCTGCCGATCCAGAGACAGAGCTTCACGTCACTTCTGCCGATCCAGAGATGGCTCCCGCCACAGACCTGCGTCCAGAGATGGCTCCCGCCACAGACCTGCGTCCAGAGATGGCTCCCGCCACTGACCAGCGTCCAGAGATGGCTCCAGTCACGAGTCCAGAGAGGGCTCCGCCTCCAGTCACGAGTCCAGAGAGGGCTCCGCCTCCAGTCACGAGTCCAGAGAGGGCTCCGCCTCCAGTCACGAGTCCAGAGAGGGCTCCGCCTCCAGTCACGAGTCCAGAGAGGGCTCCGCCTCCAGTCACGAGTCCAGAGAGGGCTCCGCCTCCAGTCACGTGTCCAGAGATGGCTCCAGCCACTGACCAGCGTCCAGAGATGGCTCCAGCCACTGACCAGCGTCCAGAGATGGCTCCAGCCACTGACCAGCGTCCAGAGATGGCTCCAGCCACTGACCAGCATCCAGAGATGGCTCCAGCCACTGACCAGTGTCCAGAGATGGCTCCAGCCACTGACCAGCGTCCAGAGATGGCTCCAGCCACTGACCAGCATCCAGAGAAGGCTCCAGCCCACGGCCCAGTCCAGGCTCCAGCCCACGGCCCCGCTGTCCCGCCCAAGAAAATTTTGGGGGGGGGCAGGGGGTACATGGAGGCCATGAAGGCCACGCCTCTGTGGCCCCCTGAACCGCCATTACCGCCATGGCCTGTTGAACTGCCGTTACCGCCATGGCCTGGTCCAGGTCCTCCCACGCCTGAGGGTCCAGGTCCTCCCACGCCTGAGGGTCCAGGTCCTCCCACGCCTGAGGGTCCAGGTCCGCCCACGCCACAGGGTCCAGGTCCGCCCACGCCACAGGGTCCAGGTCCGCCCACGCCACAGGGTCCAGGTCCGCCCACGCCACAGGGTCCAGGTCCGCCCACGCCACAGGGTCCAGGTCCGTCCACGCCACAGGGTCCAGGTCCGCCCACGCCACAGGGTCCAGGTCCGCCCACGCCACAGGGTCCAGGTCCGCCCACGCCACAGGGTCCAGGTCCGCCCACGCCACAGGGTCCAGGTCCGCCCACGCCACAGGGTCCAGGTCCGCCCACGCCACAGGGTCCAGGGCCGCCCACGCCACAGGGTCCAGGTCCGCCCACGCCTGACAGTCCAGGTCCTCCCAAGCTCCACGGTCCAGGTCCGCCAATGCTAAATGGCCCAGGTCCGCCCATGCTCCCAGGCCCGTCTCTGCCATGTCTGGGTCCAAGTCCTGTCCCCCTGCACGGGCCTGGCCCACCATCCCTCCCCCTGTTCTGCCTCCATTCCACCACCCTCCTAGACTCTTTCCTTTGGAGCGTCTGGAATCCGCTCCCTAAGTGGGGGGCTCTGTCATGATTCCAGCCTGTGTTTCCCTGTCCTGTGAAGACTCTTTTGTTATTTCCTGTTTTGTGCCATGTTTTGTAGTTTTTCATGTTGATTAGTCTCCCCCAGGTGTGACTTGTTAATTTGTTGAGCTTGTTTGCCCCTGTGTATTTAAACCCTTGTGTCTCCTATGTTCTTGGTCAGGTCTTGTCCTACATGGATGTACGTTTGGTGTGACTCATTCTGTTATCTGTTCCTTGGTTCTCTGATCGCTGTGGTTTTGTTATGTTTATTTTGTTATTAAACAATTTTGCATTTGGATTCAGCTCTCCCTCTTGGTTTTGAGTTGACCCGGCGTGACAGAGCCGATGATTTCTTAACTGTTTTGGCACCGCTGTCAAATTTGTTGTGTGTTTATTTTGTTATTTAGAGGAAAGCATGCAGACCACATTCACGTATTAATCTAAACGTCGCTCCCAGCAGCATGGACGCGTCGGGATGTTTGTTAACATTATATCGCTGAAAGGACATTATATCTAAGCAAAGAAGGAAAAATAACTTTGCTGTGGTATATCGGAGCACTGAATCACATTCAGTTTTTTGTATGTTACGTGTGCACAAGTGCGAGTATGAGAGTAAGTGTATTCTACATATAGCTACTTTAACATTTATTTTGTTTAAAGTAACAAAATGTTTTGTTTATGGTTTAAGTTTTAGTTGACTATAATAACCCGAACATGTTAGTCAGCTTCCAATACACCTGAAAAAAGGAAAAGAGTCCAAATTCTGCAGTGGTTGTGCAGTGTTGTCCTTCAATTACTAACCACTGAGCAGCTATAGGAAGCTGTGCGTTTGCACTCTTGACATCCTGATATGATTTGTCCTGGGAAAGCAAACTCATTGGACATCATTAGATGTGATGTAGAGTAGTTTCTAATCACATCAGTTACTAAGTGCTTTCTAAGGCCAATTAGCCAGCTTAGCTCACATATAAAATGCAAATGATCTAAGAAGGACAACAAATTCAATGGAGATAATTCCTTTGTCCAGAGCTTTATCCCGGAGCACCGGATGCTAATTGCTTCTAACATTGGTGTTCCACCATTGTTTGCTACCACTAATAGGATCTAAGAACCCTAATTAAGACGGAAAGTAAACTCTCTCAAAGTTTCTTTTAAAGCTAGAAAAGTAAAGTGAACTGCAAAGTCACATGTAGTCTATTAAAGTCGGCATGAAACAGAAGTTGTGATAGTCTTTTATTTCCTTATTGAGACGTATATCCAAGTAAAACTGCTTCTTGAATAAGAAAAATGTAGGGCGGGACTAGATTTTGTACATGGGGAATTGATTGAATCGATTGGATGTTTGTGGGAGTTATTTTATATTTTTTAAACCCTAACGCTCAAAATAATTAATTGGTTTGAGTAGAGCCAACTCAAAAAAATAAAAAATAAAAAAAAATTAACTTTTATGAGTATTTAGAACTTTCTTTTTCTTTTGAGTTCTCAAAACTGGCACATTTTAAGTAATCTGAATTGTTTAATTGTTTAGAGTTTTATGAACTTAAATTTAACCGAAACTGGGCTGGGATTTCTATTTCCCAACATGCTTTGCCATGACACTCGAAAGGGACAGTAAATGCCAAAATTAAGTGTTATATTATGTTGGGTTTTTTGTGCAAGATTAATGTTAAGTGGGAGATTTAGTAGTGTTTAATGTTTTATTATGCTAGTTTAGAAGAGTTTCCTGTTATGTTGTTGTTTTTTGTAGAACAGATATATGTTAAATGTATTATATTGCTGTCCTCATTCAGCAAGTGCTATGCTATGCTAATGCTACCAAAGACATTTATTGAATTAGCTAGTTAAAGCTGGTCAAGTTTCCACTACTAAAAAGTTGAGATAACATGATATTTTAAAGTTAAATGTATGAATTAGCTTACTAAAATATTTCAAGTTCAAAGCAATTAAAATGTATGATTACAAAACATAAATCTGCAAGTTCTGCTTACTTAAATTTACTGGTTGCCTCAATTCTTTTTGAGTTTTGCCAACTTATTCAGATTTACAGTGTAGTGCAGTATAAAATATTCCATAAAAAATAAAAATGGTCAGTTTTGGTCAGATTTCATGGTGACTTTAAATCACGTAACCATTGTGATCAAATAACCATTAAACAATCATCATAAATGAAAAAGCATCTCCTTCTAAAACTAAAAAAAACACCTTTAACTTTGCAGCGGTCATGAACTTTAGTGCGCATCTTTTTTTCTGAATTCTCTCTAAAACGTGCAATATAGTTCCTCTCATTTATCATGCAAAACTACATTTCAGTTTCCTAAAAAGAACACCACCAACAATATTTTCAGATTTCAGTTCATATCGCACCACGTCAGATCATTGTTTGCCCGAAAACACAATATGGGTGCCTTTTCTGCAGCTGAAATATTGCTTTTTAACAAACTTTTGCATTTATTGTTGTTTTACGGTCTAATCAGATGAGACTCATTAAAAAGGAATATATTTTATGGTGACTATTTACCGTGCTGTAAAGTTATATTGCCTCATATTTTGTTTGCTGGAGGATGGATGGCAACAAAAGATTTAGGGAGAGCGAGCACAGAGGGCATAAAGAAGATTACAGAAATAAGACATAAAAGTTACAGCCAGAACCTCAGTCTGCTCAGAATACTAATTACTGTTATATCTAACACAGAGAGAGAGAGAGAGAGAGAGAGAGAGAGAGAGAGAGAGAGAGAGAGAGAGAGAGAGAGAGAGAGAGAGAGAGAGAGAGAGAGAGAGAGAGAGAGAGAGAGAGAGAGAGAGAAGATATTCAGACTGGACTCAAATGCAGGATTCTGTTCTTAACTACAGCTGATATATCGGATAATGAGAGGTCACCTGTCACAATTCCTAGATTTGCCAAAGTCCTGGTCTGACACATATTCAAGGACATAGAACAAGATCAAAGTGTTTCACACTTTGGTCCAATTAAAGTGAATTCTGGTGCGATTGCTCTGTTCGTGCGGTTCCACCAAACACGCTTCCAAATGAAATGGTTAGACTGAAATATGAACGCAGCATGGACCAAAGACATGTAAACAAACCAAAAACAGGAGGTAATGTCACATTCTGCCCTAAAATGGCAGAATACTCAAGCACACCAGTTTTTTCTCGTCATAAAGGCTATGTTGCCTATATATGGTTTGGTAAAGGCGTCAGAACCTTTGTGGTAAAACACACCACATGTACAACATTGTTTATTTATGTTCTGTTGCAAAATATACATCATAAAAGCTGTCCATTTGGGTTGTGACTTTATGGCTATTGGTTTTGTAGCTTTAATTTCAGTGTTAAAAAATGACAGTATGAACACTAAGGGCTCTATCATACACCTGGCGCAATGCAACGCCAGGCGTGACAAAGTGTTTCAGTCCGACACAGTTATCATTTTCACATCCCGCGCCACATTGTTTAAAAAGCAAATGCATTCGCGTCCATTTGTTCGCCCATGGCCGTGCTAGTCTGAAAACGAGGTGTGTTCAGGCGCATTGTTGGAGCATTGCTATTTTGAATCAACTGAAAACGACTGCACCATTGACCAACAAAAACCTGGTCTAAAGTTAATTGCGTAGTATTTTGTGTGTTATTTAAAGGGTGCATTAGTAATATGCGTCTATAGGCGGGTGCACAACGCGCATACACTCTGCTTATTACACACACAGGGATGCGCAGCAGCACACAAACATTTTTAAATATAAAAAATAAAAGGATTCCTCTCTGGAGAAGCGTTCAGTCTTTCCGCTCGCAAATTCCGCCATGTAAATAGCGAATCCGCCATGGTTGTATTGAGCAGACACGTTCAGTTTTTAATTGTAGTGTTCTCTAACTGAACAAAATTATTGTATTACTATAAAAATCAAAGTGATGTAACTTGTGTTTCGCCTGAACACCGGTAACACAGACTATCGCAGCAAGCCTAGCCCCAAGCAAACGAGCAAACTAAATTTAATTTTCTTTTTTTTTGTCCGGACCAAAAGAACCAAGAGAAATGAACTATAAGTGTGAACACACCCTTAGAGTAAAAGTGCTGATCAACTGTTATATTTAAATGTGAAGCATTCTGAGCTACAATATCGATTAGCAAAAAAAAATTATCCACAACCTTACCCATATTCACATCAGAAAAACTGCTACAAGTAGATCAGCACTATTTTTCGAAGCAAATTCCCTTCTGATTATGCTCAAAGTTAAAGGCTTGTATCCTGTAGAAATTAATATTTCAGGTGTCTATACTCTCCTTACCTGTGATTAATTTTAGCTGAGGCGGCCTGTTCTCTTTAAACATCCCTTGTGAACAGATTATGGTCTCCATTGTTTTTCATCCTGCTTTGTAACCAATAGCCCTGACTTAATTTAGTGAGCACTGAAAGATGCTGCGCTCCCCAGACAACCTCTGATGTCTCTAAGTACAGTGAAACAGGAAGTACAAGAGGAAACAGTGGCAGGTCAGCAAGTCATTTAGGCCACATCAGCAAATAAGCTCATGAAGACAGATGCTGCTGTACATATAATAGGGATTTGATCATTGCACATTGCATACTTGTGTGTTCAAGACATGTTTAGTACTGTAGGATATAGGATATAGTTAATAAAACTACTTTTACATTGGGGTAGAAATAAATCTCACATAATACTTGAGTTAATAATTTTGAAGGGCAAAAATAAAATAAAATAAAACACGATACGCCACAAAATTCCTATAACTTTTTCTATAAGTAAATATAATATCAAAATAAACATATCAAACGTTTTCATGCAATGTATTTTTTGCAAGAAAATGATAAAATTAAAAGAAATAATTTATATTTTGACAGATATAAATATAACGAGTGAAGATTACTAAAAAAGAAACAATATTACAATTAACCAAATATATTACATTTGCCTCCATGACTAAGGCAAAAAAGTCTATGATTTAAAATTAATGATTTAATTTTAAAATTATTAATTATTCCCTATTATTCATTTCTGTTTTATCAGGCAAAAATAAAAATAGATTTAAAATAAAATAAAGATAGAATTAAAATAAAAATTGATAAACAAATGAGAAAATAAAAAACATTAAATAAAATAAAAATATTTTGGCCAGTAAATTTCCATAACTATTTGTTTTAATAAAAAGTAACTATAAAATAAAACAGTATCAAACATTGATAAAATTATGATTACAATTAAACTTTTCATTAAAAATATATTTTTTGCAAGAACTGAAAGATTAAAATAAATTAAAAATAAATATTTTTCCAGGTAATATAAATATAAACATATATAAATATAGATAGATAGATAGATAGATAGATAGATAGATAGATAGATAGATAGATAGATAGATAGATAGATAGATAGATAGATAGATAGATAGATAGATAGATAGATAGATAGATAGATAGATAGATAGATAGATAGATAGATAGATAGATAGATAGATAGATAGATAGATAGATAGATAGATAGATAGATAGATAGATAGATAGATAGATAGATAGATCTCGACGACATGGCGACAAACACACTCAAGCTACAGTTCCTTTTCTCCACGCGACACGTCCTCTTCTCCACGTGGGACAGCAACAAGACCACGCCCCCTTTTTTGTGTATTCTTGTGGGCGGAGGTTAGTCTGTTCTGCTGTTCTACTGACGTCATTTATGAAGGAAGTACCAGGATGTAGTCCAAGCCAGCCGTTCGCTGTAGGCTTTGAAAGGGAACTTCTGTTAAATAAAATATCTCGCTTGGCATTGAACTTTGAGCTTTATAATTGTACAGGTATTATTTATGCTCTAACAGCAACATTACACACTAACTAAAGTTTGAACAATGGGATCACGAAGAACGGGACCTTTAAATGATCTGTGTTTTATATCAGACAAAATCCCAAAAATAAAAGTAAAATAAAATTGGATTTAAAAATGGATTACATTTTGCCAGATTTATTTTAAGAGTTTCACTGATACTTAAACAGCATTCCGACCTCAGTGTCATCACAACGTGTCCAATTATTCTACTTCCAGCTGGATTACAATGACTATGCAATCCATACAGCTGGACAAAAGCCCCTTTATGAACATCTATCTGTACTTGAGTGCGTAAAATGAACCCACATGCGTTGGTTCCCTGCCCACTAATGCTCCTCTCTGCATGCCAGCAGATGACCTCTGACCCTTCCAGTAGCTGCTCTGTGCATTCCGAACGTGACAGACACACACGACCCCAGACCGTTGCGATGAACCCCGCGTGCCTGACTTCACGCTGTTGACGCAAGTGTACAAAGACCCTCTCTATTTCAACTTAAATAACTATATATGGCCAGAAACAGGCACATAATCCAAGGATATGATCCTGTCAGTGTGTGTGTGTGTGTGTGTGTGTGTGTGTGTGTGTGTGCGTGCGTGCGTGCGTGCGTGCGTGCGTGCGTGCGTGCGTGCGTGCATGCGTGTGTGCGCGTGCGCGTGCATGTGCATGTGTGTGTATCAGAAGGCCACGTCTCCTTGGGCAACATTAGGGGGCAGATGTTCATGCACCGGGATGAGAGACAGCAATTAAGCTAATGAGGCAGGTAACTAATGGAGCCATCGCTTTGAATGAAGATTCTAATTAATAGCCACTTTAATGATAGTGCTTTATCACCTCTAGTGGCTCTGTTGCATTGTGGGACGTCTTAATTACACTTCACTACCCTCCTCAACTACAAACAGATGAATTTTGGGATTTATTTTGACAGTATCTCTTGTCTTGGATGTATGATATAACTTTGGTATCATTCTTTTTTTTGGTTCCAAAGGTGTTGCCGGTGCATCGTTCTGTTTGCTGCATGACAGTTCGGGGATATTATGGGCTCTGTGCAAATAGCACAAACTGTCTCTGTGTGCCCTACTTACAGACAAGTTTTCCATCACTAAAACAAACTCAGCTGCTTGTTTGTGCTGTAGAGAAAATAAAAGCAACGGAGCATGTTGTAGGTAAGATAGTTGGGATTAATGCACTTGTCTTTGGTTTCCTGGTCGCCTTTATTTGTGGAAAAGCGAGGCACACACAGGAACTAAATTTACCATTTGTATTTTCCTTTAGGGGCCACACCAAGAAAAACAGCTCTTTGGAACTAAAAATATGTAGATATACTGTTACATTCATAACACTCCCTCCCCAGTTGGTGTACAAATTATGACTATATACACACACACACACACCGATCAGGCATAACATTATGATGGGTGGGATATATTAGGCAGCAAGTGAACATTTTGTCCGTAAAATTTGATGTGTTAGAAGCAGAAAAAATGGGCAAGCGTAAGGATTTGAGCCAGTTTGACAAGGGCCAAATTGTGATGGCTAGATGACTGGGTCAGAGCATCTCCAAAACTGCAGCTCTTATGAGGTGTTTCCAATGGTCAGTATCTATCAAAAGTGGTCCAAGGAAGGAACAGTGGTGAACCGGCGACAGGCTCCTTGATGCACGTGGGGAGCGAAGGCTGGCCCGTGTGGTGCAATCAAACAAAATACTGACCCCAAACTTTTAAATGGTAGTATGCTTACACTACCATTCAAAAGTTTGGGGTCAGTATTTTGTTAGAATATGACTGTTTGCATATCACAGCTATTAAGTATTCACCAACTAGGCCCACTCAGTCTTAAAGGTAAAGTAACAAAAAACGCCTCTAAG
Organism: Romanogobio albipinnatus; assembly: GCA_023566225.1. Taxonomy (NCBI): domain Eukaryota; kingdom Metazoa; phylum Chordata; class Actinopteri; order Cypriniformes; family Gobionidae; genus Romanogobio; species Romanogobio albipinnatus. The sequence goes on along the minus strand of CM042255.1, from coordinate 38,429,673 downwards.
GGTCAGAGAGAGGGAGAGCGAACTAAATGATGACACTTTCAGTATAAGAAACTTTGACTGACATTATAAGTAGACTTTTCTTCACTTCTCACACATTATAGGTGGACACAAGCCCTTGAAAATATACATCTGTGTTCACTTCACTGAGAGGTCTTGTATTGTCTTTCCTGGCAGGCTCCATAATATTGCATAAGGGATCTCATTCATAAAACAGAGAGCAGAACAACAGATGCATTGTGGGCCGACGGTTGTTCTTTCCGTTTGCTGTCTAGCTCCCTTTTTCTGAAAGCCTAACCTTTGGTGTGTAGGCAGGAGAGATGAACAAAGACAGAATGTGCTTGGAAGGGTTAGACTACATCTTGGCCAATAAAAATCACATGCTGTAATGCTTATGAATATTTAAATGTGTTTAAATGGTAGTCAAAACCTGTTTGTGATGCATAACTTCAGTTGTTTCTGTTCTTTTAGATGACTAGAAGTATGCTGAAATATGCCAACGCATTTTTTGTCCTCTTGTGAATTTCAAAAAGAGGTTCACCATGGGAAGACCGACTGATTTTGTTTTTTAGGAACTTTCAAACTTTCACTGTCGTTTTTCTTGCTATCTTAGAAAGACATGCCCGGAGAAGCAAAGAACGAGCAAGGTCTTATAAGGCGAAGCCGTTTTTTACAAACTTTTCTTACATAAACACCTGGTGCAGAGTTTCACAAAATGACTGCATTTATACGATCAAAAGCCCTGACTTTAAAAGTGTGCACATTCTCAGATTATTCATAGGCTTTGAAGCCCCAATTAAACAGGATCTTTTTCCTTACGGTTTGATTTGGTCAATAAGCTGCACTAAAGTACAGCTGGTTCTTGTGAAAGCCACAAAAAGACTAAACATCATTGTTTAAAAATAGTCTAAAGGTGATGATACACAGGGCAACTTCTGAGCAATGTTGCCGTCAACAGGCAACCAGGTGAGACACAGGGCCCACGACCACAGGGCCCACGAAAATATCCAGAGAGAAATGTGTTGCCCAAGCAACATCACCCGGCAACACCGCTCAAAAAAGTTGACCCGTGTATCATCACCCTAATGCAGAAGTTAGATGACCTCACTGTTTCAGCATTATAGGCTATTGTGTTTTTTTTCTTACATTTTAAAGAGCTGTCTTGGGTAATACTTTTTTTTGCATTATAAGTATTTTCAAAGCAGTATTATACAAACTGCAATCCATGTCTTTTCATAAAAAATTGAAAACACCATTAAAGAGTAAAATGCATTATAAAACACAATAAAACGGATAAATCGTGTGTTGGTTATTTGTTTGGATGGATGGATGAATGGATGGATGGAATGACAGACAGATAGATAGATAGATAGATAGATAGATAGATAGATAGATAGATAGATAGATAGATAGATAGATAGATAGATAGATAGATAGATAGATAGATAGATAGATAGATAGATAGATAGATAGATAGATAGATAGATAGATAGATAGATAGATAGATAGATAGATAGATAGATAGATAGATAGATAGATAGATAGATAGATAGATAGACAGACGGACGGACGGACGGACGGACGGACGGACGGACGGACGGACGGACGGACGGACGGACGGACGGACGGACGGACGGACGGACGGACGGACGGACGGACGGACGGATGGGAAGATAGAATGATAGACAGACAGACATACAAATAACAGACAGACAGACAGACAGATAGATAGACAGATGACAGACTAGGTAGATAGATAGATAGATAGATAGATAGATAGATAGATAGATAGATAGATAGATAGATAGATAGATAGATAGATAGATAGATAGATAGATAGATAGATAGATAGATAGATAGATAGATAGATAGATAGATAGATAGATAGATAGATAGATAGATAGATAGATAGATAGATAGATAGATAGATAGATAGATAGATAGATAGATAGATAGATAGATAGATAGATAGATAGATAGATAGATAGATAGATAGATAGATAGATAGATAGATAGATAGATAGATAGATAGATGACAGACTAGGTAGATAGATAGATAGATAGATAGATAGATAGATAGATAGATAGATAGATAGATAGATAGATAGATAGATAGATAGATAGATAGATAGATAGATAGATAGATAGATAGATAGATAGATAGATAGATAGATAGATAGATAGATAGATAGATAGATAGATAGATAGATAGATAGATAGATGACAGACTAGGTAGATAGATAGATAGATAGATAGATAGATAGATAGATAGATAGATAGATAGATAGATAGATAGATAGATAGATAGATAGATAGATAGATAGATAGATAGATAGATAGATAGATAGATAGATAGATAGATAGATAGATAGATAGATAGATAGATAGATAGATAGATAGATAGATAGATAGATAGATAGTCTGTTTCTCATTAGACGGGTGCAGAATACATAGCAGATCTTCTCTCTCTCTCTCTCTCTCTCTCTCTCTCTCTCTCTCTCTCTCTCTGCGCAGACAGTGAAAGCATGATTTGAATCTTGTCTGATGCGGTGTCAGTGGTTTTCTCTGTAGCACTGCAAGCCGTTGCCATAGAGACCTCTGAGACCCGCACACATACATGGAACTATTTTGACTATTTCTGCACATATGGAGGAGTTTATGGCAATGATTAAACAATATGCAAAGAAAAAACAAAAGCTGTCCTTTCATGGTTGAATGTCTGGTTATTGTGTCAACAACAGCCTGTCATAACAGTCACTGACTCATGTCTGCCTTTCCATTTGCTCTTCAAATACTCAGCAGTGGCTTTGGGGGGGGATTTGGGGGGGGCAGATGAAAAGCATGAGTATATCCTGAGTTTTGATGTTACCAGGCTATCAGAGGTCTTATGAATCAGTTTTGCACACACGGGCACATGGGTTTGATTTATATTGTGGTGATTCGCATCAATGCACTTGCTTTGTCATGGCAAAGCATGTCTGCGCTCACCTGACCTCTTATTGCTTTCTTGCTCATACACACGTGTGCAAAGACATAAACACTGACACACAATGCACGCATGAACGGCACTAGTCCAGACATAGTGTGGGATTAACCCACAGAAAACCCATGAATGAGAATCAATCACTAATTCAACTTGTTTGACAGAAATATTTGTACACTTGACCCACAAACTGCTTTAGGAACTTTGAATGGCGGCTTGTTTACAATGAAATGTCGTACAAATAGATTAAGACAAACAAGTACATTCACACAAAACGCAATTACCACTAAACATAAATAAACCAAACGCTTCACATAAATGGCTCTAAAAGCTATTACAGAGGGATTTATGTATTGCAATATTTCATATATAATATTATAAAAATATAATAATTTATATAATTATTATAATAAAGAAAATATAACAGTAATGCATCATTTATTTATTTGTTATATTTACTTCATAATATCAAAGTTATACATTAAATATTATTAGAAAATAAAAGAAAATATTATAAAATGTTTACTTTATGAACGTATAACATAAATATGATAAATGTAAAGGTAAATATTATGATAAATAAACCCTTCCTTAAAATCTTTATAATAAAAGTAAAGTATTATTAATACCAAAGTGCATTATGCATATTTTATTATTATAAAGCATGTATGATGATTATAACAAAAATATTTTATTTATTTATTTAGTTAAACATATAGTAAATATTATTAGAAAATAAAATAAAATATGTACTTTATACAATTGTTAGGTGTAAATTATGATTAATTTAAATCTAAATATTATGATAAATCCATTGTGAAAAATCGTTATACCACAATAAAATATTAATAATACCAAAGTTTATTAAAGCAAATATTATAATGCATTTTATTTAATAAAGCATTTATGATGATTGTAACAAAGAAAATCGTTATACCACAGTAAAATATTAATAATACCAAAGTTTATTAAAGTAAATATAATAATACATTTTGGGATTTATTTATTTAGTTAAACATATAGTAGATATTATTAGAAAATAAATATTATAAAAAATTTTACAATTGTAAAGTGTAAATTATGATAAATGTAAATCTAAACATTATGATAAATCCATTGGCAAAACCTTTATACCACCGTAAAATATAAATAATACCAACATATATTAAAGTAAATATTATAATGCATATATTATAATTATAATGCATATATGACTACATAATAAAGACTATAATAATAATAATCTCAATGAGTTATAGTTATTATATTTGCTTCATAATTGTATAGCATTATATATATGATAATATTATTAAAACATTACAGTAAAAATTATAAAAAATATTATGATAAATAAATCACTGTTATAGTGATTAGTAATATTTACTTATAATACTTATTGCACTATTTGTATAAAAACATGGGCAGACATTTTTCAATTTACAGTAAGGTAAGGTACACAAAAAATTACCATTAATTTAATGAATAAATTACAGCATTTACAGCATGTTTATTTTAACATTTCCTAATACATTATTAACATCAATTGTTGTATTTGTTAAAGGTCCCATGGCATGAAATTTTCATTTTATGAGGTTTTTCCACATTAATATGAGTTCCCATAGCCTGAATATTGTCCCCAAGTGGCTAGAAATTTTGATCGGTGTAAATCGAGTTCTGGCTGTCTCTCTCTGCCTTTGAGAAAATGACAGCCCAGGCGAGCTGATCTTGAATTTTCCTGTTATGACTTCATAACAGGAACGGTTACCTCCCTTTCCTCCACCCAGAGAATTTGGCACGCCCATGCAAGCGCCATATTTGTTTGTCTTCGAGAGATCATGGCTTGTGAACGAGTGAATGCTGGAAGTTTCTCAGTGTTTGGATGTACAAATTAAAACAGAAGTCTTTTTTCAGTTCCTTCTGATCTGTGATCAGTGATTTCTGATGTGTAGCTAATTATTCAAGTTCACACAGAACTTTATTATTCATGCACACGCTGCGGCTTCTCTCTCTCCCGACAGAACGGTGTTTTCTATCTTGTGAGTCAGTGTTTTTGTACGTCCTCGTCGCGTCTATCTGTTCTAAAATGTGCATACAGTCGTGAGTTTCTGCTCAATATCGGCAGAGCCACATCTTTAGAGATAAACCTCACGCACGCCGAAGCTCGGGCTGCACTGACCGGTCGGCCTTCAACATCACCGACCCCCAGTACTGCATCTCACCCACAGCGGAGGCGCCATACGCGATAAACGCGATAAACTGGATTACATTCGATTACTGCGCTGTTGTGTCTTTGTTTGCGCTGTGTACTCAATGCACGTCCCTGATGCTTTCATATGATAGAAAAATATCTAAAAAAAATGCTATAATCAACACTTACTCGTAACTCGTTCATCTCCTGTAATGATACATTACATGTGTTACAAAGTTGGTAATAAGGAGGAAGACGGACTCGGCATGACTGAGACTCGTGTTTATTCAGAACTCTCAGATACAAACAAAATAAACTCGCGCTGACATCGCTCTCACAACTTGTTAGCAATCTCTCCGTCTCTGGTCCATTGATGTCCGGTTCACGAACGAATCGTTCTTTTGAACCGGTTCTTTTTAGTGAACCGGTCAAACCAGTTCACCAAATCGGACTGAATCGTTCTAAGCGGTTCGCGTCTCGAGTCAGCGCTGATCCATAATTTACTAAAGTTACTAACTTTCTGACATGAGTGACAGTCCCTCCGACTAGAAATAAACTAATAACCTGAAGTATATGCTAGTAACTACAACAGTTCACTGAACTGAGACGTACTGAGAGAACTGATGAGAAGTGACATCCGCAGGCTTGTGCCTCGTAGACCTCGTTAAACCACGCCCCCTCCGCTCATTTCAAATGCAAAGATGTCAGCCAATCACAACAGTGGCCGTTTTTACTGAAGTCTCACAGCAGACACGCCCCTTGAAACAGGGCATTCAGCCAGAGGGCAAACATCAGTATAGAAAAAATGCCTTTTATTTCTAAATTATGACATTTTATGATGTAAAAATCATACTAACAATATAAGTACACCTCAGAATACATTATAAAATAAAAAAATAGAATGAATAGAAATAAAATGGAACAAATAATGAACGGCTGGATTTTATCAACTAAAATGAGCAAAGATGAATAAATACTGTAACAAATGTATTGCTCATTGTTAGTTAACGCATTAACTAGTTAACGAATGAGACCTTATTGTAAAGTGTTACCTAAATGTGTTTCAAGTTTATTTTCAACAGAGCTAGCATTTTGATAAAAGACTTTCTCATATTTGTGTAAACATTTGCCAGTGGAGCTTCACAGCATCTATCCTTTTTTAAGTATTTTAACAACCTCAAATATGCTCGTCTGAAGAACTTCAAAGACTCTCGTTTCCTTTAAAAGGCATATTCAGTGTCCTTTGATAGCTTTGTCAACGAAACCCCGAATGAAGATGCTGCCTACCCTTGAAATCCAATATCTGACTGCCGACGAAACCTGTGACAAGCTCTACCAGAGCATTAAACATGAAAATTAAAGCTGAACATGGAACTTCAAAGATATAGAGGAGACGAACCCTAAAGCGCAGACGTGAAGGTATAAATCTTTAATATTCCTGTAGGCAAAGAGCCTGTCTTCCTCTCAGTGGAGGCACCAGACGGGAAGGTTTTAAGGGAGATTTATGGAACCATCTCAAATTCCCATCTGATTCCATAGTAAACACTTTTGTCCACCTACTCAAGACCAGCTGCATGACCTCGAGAATAAAAATCTCCATTGTTGGACGAGGAACCGTGACAAGTCATCATTCAGGAGAGGTCGATGAGAGGTAAAAAGCAGGTCACTCTTTCCTCACCTCTCTTGTTTGGGTCTTGGCATGAGATTCCAACTTGGAGAATGTCGTGATATTTGCGAGTGTAAACAATGAAATGTGCACATCTGCGAGTGTTTGCGTGTAAAGACACGACCTATCAATTTTATAGATGAAAACAAGGAGTTAATTTCTCACCAAAGCCTTGGTCTCGTCCTCATCCTTGTAGTAGTGCAGTTGGTCTCCTCGGAGGACGAACCAACGCGTGTGCCAGGTCTTCACGAAACCTCCTTGCTTCCGGAGCCAGCCGCATCGGAGGACCTCCTGCCTGGCCGATCCGCGGCCGTGCTGGGGGCTGTTGCCCGCGCTGCCAGCCTGCTCTTCCATTACCGATATGACAGACCTCCCTGTACCCGAGACAGAAGGCGAGACAGTGTTTGTTTTAGCATATGATACAAATGAAAGCATGACAAAAGTCACATGACTAACCTCTCAGGCAGGTGTTCTAGTATTAATACAAGGGAAGGGCATATCGTTGCCCTGCTGTCACCATACTGCTCACTCCATCCATGCGGGATTTGCATTTGTCAAGATACGCAAATGCTCACAAAACATTCATTTGACTTCTAAGGTCATCCGGCCTAAAACATTTGTTCAGATACATATAAAAAAATGTTTATAGAGATTAAAAAAAAAAAATGGGACACTGCAGACTGAAATAATGAGTGCCGAAAATGTAGCTTTGCTTCACAGGAATAAATTACATTTTTAAATATATTACAACAGAAACCAGTTCATTTAAATTGTAATAATATTTCATAGTATTACTGTTTTTACTCTATTTTTTTATTAAATAAATGCAGCTGTGGTGAGATTAAGAGAGTACTTTCAAAAACATTAAAAAACCTTAATGTTTCCAAACTGTATAGTATATATATATTTGTATGAGGGACTGTACAAGCCATAATTCATTCTGGTACTCTCACACTTCTCCTTTCACATACATACATTTCTACTCTCACACGCATACATTGTCCTTTCACATACATACATTTCTACTCTCACACGCACACATTGTCCTTTCACATACATACATTTCTACTCTCACACGCATACATTCTCCTAGAAAATATATGTATGTGAAAGGAGAATGTATGTGTGTGAGAGTACCAGAATGAATTATGGCTTGTACGGCCCCTCATATATTTGCATTTATATACTGTATATATATATATATATATATATATATATATATATATATATATATATATATATATATATATATATATATACACACTCACCTAAAGGATTATTAGGAACACCTGTTCAATTTCTCATTAATGCAATTATCTAATCAACCAATCACATGGCAGTTGCTTCAATGCATTTAGGGGTGTGGTCCTGGTCAAGACAATCTCCTGAACTCCAAACTGAATGTCAGAATGGGAAAGAAAGGTGATTTAAGCAATTTGAGCGTGGCATGGTTGTTGGTGCCAGATGGGCCAGTCTGAGTATTTCACAATCTGCTCAGTTACTGGGATTTTCACGCACAACCATTTCTTGGGTTTACAAAGAATGCTGTGAAAAGGGAAAAACATCCAGTATGCGGCAGTCCTGTGGGCGAATGCTAGAGGTCAGAGGAGAATGGGCCAACTGATTCAAGCTAATAGAAGAGCAACTTTGACAGAAATAACACTCGTTACAACCGAGGTATGCAGCAAAGCATTTGTGAAGCCACAACACGCACAACCTTGAGGTGGATGGGCTACAACAGCAGAAGACCCGGGTACCACTCATCTCCACTACAAATAGGAAAAAGAGGGTACAATTTGCACAAGCTCACCAAAACAGCTGAAGACTGTCATGCACCCCCTGTCTGATGAGTCTCGATTTCTGTTGAGACATTCAGATGGTAGAGTCAGAATTTGGCATAAACAGAATGAGAACATGGATCCATCATGCCTTGTTACCACTGTGCAGGCTGGTGCTGGTGGTGTAATGGTGTGGCGGATGTTTTCTTGGCACACTTTAGGCCCCTTAGTGCCAATTGGGCATCGTTTAAATGCCACGGCCTACCTGAGCATTGTTTCTGACCATGTCCATCCCTTTATGACCACCATGTACCCATCCTCTGATGGCTACTTCCAGCAGGATAATGCACCATGTCACAAAGCTAAAATCATTTTAAATTGGTTTCTTGAACATGACAATGAGTTCACTGTACTAAAATGGCCCCCATAGTCATCAGATATCAACCCAATAGAGCATCTTTGGGATGTGGTGGAACGGGAGCTTCGTGCCCTGGATGTGCATCCCACAAATCTCCATCAACTGCAAGATGCTATCCTATCAATATGGGCCAACATTTCTAAAGAATGCTTTCAGCACCTTGTTGAATCAATGCCACGTAGAATTATAAAATATTTTAATATATTTTAAAATGTAACCTATTCCTGTAATGGTAAAGCAGTTTTTTTTTTTTACCAGTCATTACCATGTTAAATTGTTTTCAGGATTCTTTGATGAATAGAAAGTTCAAAAGAACAGCATTTATTTGAAACAGAATTTTTTGGTAAAATTATAAATGTCTTTACTGTCACCTGACCAATGTAATGCATCCTTGCTGAATAAAAGTATTTTTTTTTTTAAACGACTCCAAACTTTTCAATGTTAGTCAATGTTAGTTAAAAAAATACAAAAAAATTATAGTACTTTTAAATGCGATTGTTTTAAATATTAACAAAAGTGATTTTTTTTTTTTTTATCAATCATTTATGTCACCTCTGACCCCACTGGATTTATGTTATGACCTATCGACATTAATTTTCACAATGACCACAAGATCTTTTCAAGTCTGTGCTTTATGAATTCAGGTAGCAAAAAAAAAATTATCAAAAGCTCAGCAAATCTGTGGACACCGGGGAGGAAGTGACCTCCAGTCTCCTCCACCACTCACTCCTTTCCATTTCTCTCTCACCTTCCCAAAACAAAACTCATATGCTGTTAGCAGTTGGAATAAGACTGTCTTTTCATGAGTCTACGAGATCACCAGACTTTCCCCGCAACAACATTCTGCTTAAGAGATTAAAATCTGTGCCGCACACAGAGCCGAGAGACGCCGTCCAGGAACAAACCATTAAAAATTCAACATCTAAACAGTTGCTGCTTTTGCTGGGAGCTGGAATTATAAGTGTGTATCTGTCCGCCACAAGTGCTTCAGCAAAGACAGACAAGACTGGGAATCAAATATCTGCAAAACGCGGCAGTCGGCCAAACACCTGACGTTCATTTAAGTGACTGTCTGACAGCCAGACATGAAGGCATGAAATCATAAAAGGGTGTTTTATGTCAGTGTTTACGTTCATTTTAGATGAAATCTCTCAGAGAAGGAGATGCTGCCAAGCTAGAATCTTCATGCTTCTGCCCATCGAGATATCAAGATCATGTCACGCCCGTCAGTGTAGATTTGTTACTCGCTGCCTCAGCACATGTGTGATGTTTGCTGTTTGTGTGTGTGCTAGTGTGTGTGGGAAACCATTCCCTTTGAGTAAGTTCATTTTTTCTCCCATTCAAATCAAAAAGTGGCACTGGACTTCAAACTGAGGAAACATCCATCACATTTGGTCTTTTTCCTCAGTACTTTTTGAGCAGACCAGACTCAAGTCTGTCTGCAGCTTCCAAATCTCTCTGTGTTGTTGTTTACGGTAAACGTGATAAAATGTGTTAAAGTACACTTAAAAAAACTGGTGTAGAAACAATTTTTACTCATAAATGACTCGTTTAATTAAAAACCAATGATTTCACCCAGTATTTACATGTACGTTTTGTGATTTTAGAGTATCAAAACATTAGCTTAGCAACATGCTAACATTAGAATCCCAACTATTAGAATCAAGTCTGTGCTTGTGATATAAGAAACCACAGAGCACAGTACACTTCTATTAAAAACTTTGGGGTCTGTCAGAAGTTATGATTTTTTCACATGTTCTTATGCTCACTAACACTGCATTTATATGATAAAAACAGAAATATTGTTTTCTATTTGAATGTTTTGAAATGTAATTTATTCTTGTGATGTTGAAGCATTTCTTATTATGATCAGTGTTGACAACCGCTGTGCTGATTAACATTTCTGTGGATTTTGTTCAAAAGTACTGCATTTATTTGAAATACAAATAATTTGTTACGTTATAAAATATCTTTACAGACACTTTTGATCAATTTAATGCATTCTTGTTAAATAAAAGTATTCTTTTTTTTTTTTTTTTATTGTACTGATCCCAAACATTTGAACGGTAGCATGGTTAAGCTTAACGACATGCTAACGTCAGCATCATATTTGAAATACTAATGATGTAACATGATAAAATGTCTTTACTGTCACTTTTGATCAATTTAATGCATTCTTGTTAAAGAAAAGTTTTTTTTTGTTGTTTTTTTTATTGTACTGATCCCAAACATTTGAATGGTAGCATGGTTAAGCTTAGCGACATGCTAATGTCAGCATCATATTTGAAATACTAATGATTTGTAACATGATAAAATGTCTTTACTGTCACGTTTGTTCAATTTAATGCATCCTTGTTAATTACAGCATTCTTTTTTTAACAAAAAATAAAAATCTTACTGAACATTTAAACAGTAGCATGGTTAAGCTTAGCGAAATGCTAATGTCAGATTTACAATCAAGATGCTAACTACCGGAATCATAATTTTCACTATGAACCTTCAAATTTCTTAGCCTAATCTTGACATTATCCTTCATAACCCTGAGAAAATGACTTCAGAACTTGTTATCTGATTTTGAGGTGAACATGCCATATCTGCTGAAGAACCGCTACGCTTCATGCAGAGAAAAAGAGATAACACATGCAGAAGAAAAAAAGTGTAAAGAAGTAATCCTCTTGTTCGTGTCATATTTAGAGGTCAAGGCTTATTTTCTCTTGATCTCTGCCTCATTAATGATTCAGACAGTGGCAGAGCCAGAACATGTTGAGCCCTAGACAGTATTTTGAAATACCGCCCCTGCATCTAATTTCCTCAAACAGCTTCGGAAATGAACTCAGATGATGGTGTTTCTCAATGCTGACAGCACCGGAGACCCAAAAATGGTTCAAACAGGGACATGCACACACTGTGTTTTTATCTTCAGTAGGAAGCTGAAATGGTGTAAGTATCAATACTTAACAACTATATATAAGCAACTCATAGTATATCCCAGAAATCATTGCTCTGTTTGTGCACTCTTAAAACTAAAGGTTACAAAAGGGGTGTTTTTGCAGCAAGGCCAGAAGAACCATTTTGGGTTGACCAAAGAACTGTTCAATATATTAATATATAAAAAATATATATTATTTTCTTAGTGTGAAGAACTTATTAAAACCTAAAGAACCTTTTGTCCAGTGGAAAGGACCGATGTTAAAGATTCTTCATGGAACCATAGACGCCAATAAAACTTTTAAGAGAATTTTAAAGTGCCCCTATTAGGCTTTTTTGAAAAAGAACTTTTAATGCCATTAGTAATATAGCTGTTTGTGAATGTAAAAGGGGTAACACTTGAGTATGGGGAACACATATTCACTATTAACTATGATTTTGCCTCAATAAACTCCTAATTTATTGCGAATAAATAGTTAGTAAGGTAGTTTTTCTAGCATTTAAGTTTAGGTATTGGGTAGGATTAAGGGATGCAGAATACGGTCATACAGAATAAGGCATTAATATATGCTTTATAAGTACTAATAAACAGTTAATATCCTAGTAATATGCATGCTAATAAGCAACTAGTTAATAGCGATAATTGAACCCTAAAATGAAGTGTTACCGTAAAAGGTCTTTAAAGATCAAAGACAAATATTGTCTCCTAAAAGAATCGATTCTGAACTGCCAAAATGAGTCGTCAGCAATTCCAGTCTTACTTCCTGTTATAAACCTACATAACAATGTACAACATTTGCATAATGCCAACCTAAGGTCTTCATTGGCTGCCCGCAAACAACATCTAATTCAAATTCCAATTCAGATATGGTAACGGCTGTAACATTTCCGTGTTTGTAAGCGGCAGACCAATCACAACCGACTGGGCCAATCTGACCAATCAGAGCAGAGTAGGCTCTTGGAAAGGAGGGGTATAGAGAGACTGAATCTTCGAATTAACCATTTCAGATGTGCAATGTATATTATGATGAAAAAAAATGTTTTACCTTTACCTGAATGCATGTAAACCTATTGTAGGATACCTCCAAAACTAAATTAGGAACCTTTAAATTAGCATAATTTGGGGCACTTTATGATTGTTTGTGCAAAATTTACAAAAATGTCTGGTGGTAATAATGGTTTGTCTGACCAATAGCAACTTTTGCGCTCTCTTTCAGATGTAGCATTGGAAAGTCTGATTCATTCTGAATTGGTTCATTGAGATGGTTCATGTATGTGAACTGATTCAAATCACTCCACAGAACTTTAGAGATATTTAGTTAAATCTGGATGCAATGTTTTAGCATGGATTCTAGCTTTTAGTTGTATTTTGTGTAAATGTATCTTGTGAGAAAGTAGCTGGACTATAAAGTTATAATACTGTATAGTGTTGTTTCCTGCAGTAAAAGTAATTTCACAGTGAGAAAAGCAGCACTGCCACGTTATCATGTGCACAGTGGTGGCGGTGTGTGTAAGTGTGTGGGTTACGATGAACTCCAGATGTGCAGCCTTAGCAGTCTGCTCGACTACCGTCATCTGCTTAGCAAGTGCGGAGAGAGACCCTGCTGATGGTTTTGATGTACTGCCATCACCCACACTAAAGCTATGTTTGGAATCGTAACTGTCACACTACTCTTATTATTTCTGCAGCATTCAGTAAGTAAACGGTGTGCACTATGCAAATTTTCTATATCCATGGAATATCCATTTGCCAAAGTACACAGCATACAACTTGAGCACACATTGCATGGGATACTGTATGCCAGAGTCTAATGTACAATTAACCAAAAGTGAACCCAAAGTAATATAAGCCACAATTTTGTATCTAATCTGACTCCCAAGAGTTTAGGTCAACATGAACTCAAACTTGACCCTATTTACTTTCATAATGCATATTTTTCATTTGTGTGCATTATAACACATGAACATTGGGAAAATGTGCCTGTGGCGAAATTATAATGTGCGACACTTTCGAGGTGAAATGTCAGTTTTATCCCAAAAATGAAAATAAATATATCAACTTGTATTATGTTGGTTGTTATATGCATCACAGCATTTCGGAATTTACATGTCCAGTGATAGACGTTAAAAGGTTTATCACATTTGAAATAACGTACCTGCTACACTAAATCGTATCCTAAATATAACCAAAGCAAACGGGAAGTAAAAACACATTTTCTGAATCAATCGTCCCAGTTTAGTTTGCTTCTTTCATGGGACTCTTACCCTGTACCAGGTGAGCTACTGAGCAAGTTTACTACATCAGAAAAACTGTACATATGGAGCTGGTTATGGGATGCAAATGTCAAAATGTATTAGAATTGCAGTGAAAGTGCAGTGAAAAAGTGTTTTTGTAATAATTCATCAAAATTATTAGCCTGACGTTGTCATACTCAGTTCTAGTCAGAATATGAGTCTGATACTGCTCCGTTGGGCTGTGATTATGGGGTGTGTTTCAACCGAACCAGGAGAGACCTCAATTGGATAGACCTACAACCAATCAGAGCAACGGAGCGACGCATTAACGTTAGTTGTCAAATGTCAACAGAACTCAACTGCACACAGAGTTGCCAAGAGTTTTTCCATGTCCGCGGGTTGAAGCGACCCCAATTATGTGATATTTAGACCCAGGAATGCAAATTTTAGCAGGCAACCCTGCCCAAAAAACTTTTTTGTTTGTTTTTTTGATTTTACCCCCAAAAACCATTTTTTTCTGAACAATAAGTAAAATTTACTTTGTTAATTTTTACGTTTTTCTAAAGGTTTTGCACGCAGATTTAAGTAAATTTCACATATGGCATTAAGTAAAATCTATTTAACTAAGTTAAGCTAAATTAACAAAGCAAATAAGTAACTTTAACCTGAGTAATTTCTACTTATTTAAAGTTTGTTTAAAGTCTGTTTCAAGTACATTTTACTCAAACAACAAAACACTGATTTAAGCTATGCTTTTAAAAGTAAATGCTTTACTTAGAAAATCTAAGTAAATAAGTAGATATGGTGTAGACGCCACATCTACATAATAGAAGTAACGCGGTCCCCACCCGAACACAGATACTTACCTCAATACTTGGTACACAATACACATTAACGGTAACATTTGTTGGATCGATTTTGAATGTGAATGTCGTTTTAAGTAGAAAACTAACTGATGTCACAAAACAGCAAGTTAATAGCAAAATAAATGAAAATAAAAACTTTAAATACAGCTAGAAAACAGTGAAAAATGCAACCTTATTAATTATTCATGCCCCAGTGCATCATTGGAACACCAGTATCAGAAAATTGAGTAGGCTTTACTTAATTTTTTACTTAATTTAATGAAATTTATTTTTACGTTGAATTTCTTCAAACTTAAATTGAGTCCTAATATACTGCAAATTCTTGCCTGAACTAACTTTTTCAGGTAGAAATTACATTTCTGTAGTATTTTCTTCACCACAGAATCCTTTATATAAGTGTATTTACGCATTGATTTAGCAAACTCTCACTTCACAATCCAACCAATTCCGATGGGGAAAAAACAGGAAATTGCAAGAAATTATATTGATTTTATATCTGTTTTACACTAAATTGTGCTAAAAATGCTTAATAAACATGATAATATCTGCATCATACCGACCACATGAGATAATGTGACAAATATGTAGCATAGTACAGTTTAAAAAGTCCTGTCATTGTACAATGTGAACTGTTTCACATACTATATTTTTTTTTCACATATTAATATATATATACAGGGAGTGCAGAATTATTAGGCAAATGAGTATTTTGACCACATCATCCTCGTTATGCATGTTGTCTTACTCCAAGCTGTATAGGCTGGAAAGCCTACTACCAATTAAGCATATTAGGTGATGTGCATCTCTGTAATGAGAAGGGGTGTGGTCTAATGACATCAACACCCTATATCAGGTGTGCATAATTATTAGGCAACTTCCTTTCCTTTGGCAAAATGGGTCAAAAGAAGGACTTGACAGGCTCAGAAAAGTCAAAAATAGT
The DNA here is from genome assembly GCA_023566225.1 of Romanogobio albipinnatus. Lineage (NCBI taxonomy): Eukaryota > Metazoa > Chordata > Actinopteri > Cypriniformes > Gobionidae > Romanogobio > Romanogobio albipinnatus. The sequence goes on along the minus strand of CM042255.1, from coordinate 38,413,674 downwards.
GAGATATATTGCAGAGGGATGCAGCAGTCTTAAAATAGCCAGGCTTCTGAAGCGTGATCATCGAACAATCAAGCGTTTCATTCAAAATAGTCAACAGGGTCGCAAGAAGCGTGTGGAAAAACCAAGGCGCAAAATAACTGCCCGTGAACTGAGAAAAGTCAAGCGTGCAGCTGCCAAGATGTCACTTGCCACCAGTTTGGCCATATTTCAGAGCTGCAACATCACTGGAGTGCCCAAAAGCACAAGGTGTGCAATACTCAGAGACATGGCCAAGGTAAGAAAGGCAGAAAGTCGACCACCACTGAACAAGACACGCTGAAACGTCAAGACTGGGCCAAGAAATATCTCAAGACTGATTTTTCTAAGGTTTTATGGACTGATGAAATGAGAGTGAGTCTTGATGGGCCAGATGGATGGGCCCGTGGCTGGATTGGTAAAGGGCAGAGAGCTCCAGTCCGACTCAGACGCCAGCAAGGTGGAGGTGGAGTACTGGTTTGGGCTGGTATCATCAAAGATGAGCTTGTGGGGCCTTTTCGGGTTGAGGATGGAGTCAAGCTCAACTCCCAGTCCTACTGCCAGTTTCTGGAAGACACCTTCTTCAAGCAGTGGTACAGGAAGAAGTCTGCATCCTTCAAGAAAAACATGATTTTCATGCAGGACAATGCTCCATCACACGCGTCCAAGTACTCCACAGCGTGGCTGGCAAGAAAGGGTATAAAAGAAGAAAATCTAATGATATGGCCTCCTTGTTCACCTGATCTGAACCCCATTGAGAACCTGTGGTCCATCATCAAATGTGCGATTTACAAGGAGGGAAAACAGTACACCTCTCTGAACAGTGTCTGGGAGGCTGTGGTTGCTGCTGCACGCAATGTTGATGGTGAACAGATCAAAACACTGACAGAATCCATGGATGGCAGGCTTTTGAGTGTCCTTGCAAAGAAAGGTGGCTATATTGGTCACTGATTTGTTTTTGTTTGGTTTTTGAATGTCAGAAATGTATATTTGTGAATGTTGAGATGTTATATTGGTTTCACTGGTAAAAATAAATAATTGAAATGGGTATAAATTTGTTTTTTGTTAAGTTGCCTAATAATTATGCACAGTAATAGTCACCTGCACACACAGATATCCCCCTAAAATAGCTCAAACTAAAAACCACTTCCAAAAATATTCAGCTTTGATATTAATGAGTTTTTTGTGTTCATTGACAACATGGTTGTTGTTTAATTATTAATGTTGTAAAATTAATCCTCAAAAATACAACTTGCCTAATAATTCTGCACTCCCTGTATATATATATATATATATATATCTGCTTGGTTACAAACATTCTTCAAAAATATATTCTTTTGTGTTCAGCAGAACAAATAAACTCATACAGATTTGGAACAACTTGAGGATGAGTAAATGATGACAGAATTTTCATTTTTGGGTGAACTATCGTGTTTCCTTCTGGAGCACCAGTGAATGTTTGAGTCCCTCAATGGTCCTCCTCAGTGTGAAAAGATGGATCTCAAAATCATACAATCACTGCTAGAAAGGGTTCAAATGCAGTCGGAATTTCATTCAGAACATATCCTTACACAAATATATACATACGAGATAAACCAATTGTTTTTATAACATGTCTCCTTTACAATAGGGCCAGTCTACATAGATGGCATTTATTGGTGGGTCTGAACAAGAATGTTTTTGAGATTTGATTATTCTAATGCACCTGGTTTGAATGAGTCTATCAGCTCAGCATGCAGCGCAGAAGAGTAAAACTCTGTCACTATGCCAAGTCTATGACTCTGAGATATATTAGTGCTGTCTGCTGTCTGTGGGGCGTCACTGAAGTTTCCCCATCTATAAACTCCTCAACCCAACAGCTGCGACAGGGACGCAGGGAATGCTCAAAACATCAAACAAAGACTTTACCACAATAACCAGAGACAAAAACTCTATTACATATTACAGAAACAACTTTTTATCTCCCTCTCTCAAATCAAAAATAATGCTCTGCGGATGCGCTGGAGATGCCAAATATAATGTAAAAAATGTTTGATTGTTGTTCTTATTAGTGGTGCTTGGTGAATAACCACCTAGCAAGCATTCAGAACACCCTAGCAACCGCAAAACAACATCCCAATCAACCACTGACAGCACATTAGCCACTTTGCAGCGAGTGAGTACCACTCACATTTTCCACAGAAAATGAAAAATATAGTTTTATGTTTGCTTTTTACAAAAGCAACATGATGAGAAGGCTACATAACATCCTCAGGTGTGTAATCATGGAAACATACACATTAGAGAGGTGAATGAAATCTAATGTCTCTGCTAGTCGAGCGGCATTCAATTTAGCCTCTCGCATAATTTCCTTTTGTACAATTTAGTAAAGCCCTGCTCTTTTCCTCAATTATCATGCCAAACAACTGATGAGGCTAATGGGATAACAAGATAATAGCGGAGATCGAGGCGTCGAGTGGTGCGCGTGTATGTGTGAATGTGTGTCTGTGTGTGTGTGTATTTATGTGGGCGGACGATTGGTCTTCTGATGACGGAGACAGACGTGTCCTCCCGCACAGTCTCTCTGTCTGGCATAAAGACGTTTATTGATGAGCTTCATTCATTAAATATCCCCTGCAGTCTGCTGAATACAAGTGCATTATTAATCCTAATTTTTATCAGTTATAGTTCTAGTTTTTTTCAAAATAGGCAAAACAATGAAGAATATATATTAATTAATAAGGAAAATATGGATGTTTCCCGAAAGACACATTAAGTAAAATTTACCTTGACCTTCAAATTCAAAACGTTTTTACCCCCTGGATCTTAATGCAGTGTTAGTGTTTCCTTCTTTTTTTTAATAGTTGCATTTGAGTGCCTAAATTGTCCTCAGTGTGAAAAGATGGATCTCAAAATCATACAGTCACTGCTAGAAAGAGTTAAAATATGCAAAAGATGTTGGAAACCTGAAGAATTTGCAGGACCTGGAGGACTTTTCTGAAGAACATTGGGCAGTTTAACTGCTCAGGACAAACAAGGGACTCAAGAATAGTGTTAGACCGATATATCGGCCGGCCGATATATCGGGCCGATATTTGCGATTTTTACGTGTATCGGCCGATACAAGGCTGCTGCGTTCGCCGATATTTCTTCCCCAGCATTATTTACAGACAGCCGTGCACGCGCACTCTCACCGTCTTCAAACTGTCTTGCTCTCCCTTCCTCGCGCATATGAATCAAAATCAATTGAGAATTGAAACGATGGTAAAAGGTCGGAAGACCGAAGTTTCATGTAGAGCATTGGGAGATTTTTTCCTGAATTAGCGCTGGTGTTGCTCTACAAGAGATTAAGTTAAGTACACCTAAGCATTAAATGACTAGGTTGTAAATAGTTTTAAAATTAAGTATAGTACAGTCAATGTGCACTTTATTATGCTGCTTGCTTGTTGCTACTGTGTGCAATAGTGTAACTATTTATTTATGCTTAAATATTTATTTTCACTACTGAACTCTTTTTTTTTTCTTGTTCTACCTAAAATAGTTTTTACTATTTATTAAATATAGTTTTTTTTTTTAGTTCAATAAATATTACTTTTTATAAATTGAGACTTCATTTTTATGATGTATTTAAGGCAGCAAAAGCAGTATTGGCTCCAAATATCGGCAGCCCGTATCGGCCATCGGCTAAGGCTGATGAAAAAAAATTGTTATCGGCAGTAAAAAATCCATATCGGTCGATCCATACTCAAGAACAACCATCACAAAGCAACAAAACAGCCGTGGATCATCCAGGGAACAACACACAGTATTGAGAATCAATGGGTTATAAATTTTTGAAACGGGGTCATTTTTATAAATTCAGCTATTATTTTGTCTTGTGGACTATATGTAAACATCTTTTATGTAAAATATCGTGTTCAGGACAGTACTACATTTTGTATGATCGCTCTTATTTTGTTAAAATCATTACCATTTTTGCAGATTCTGCAAGGGGTATGTAAACTTTTAAACACAACCGTATATAATATATGAAATAATGCCATTATTTCCCCTGTGTTTATATTCAGATGACCCCTCCTGCATCGTGTCATATTGCTAAAATTGATGTCATGCACATGCATATCTACATTTTAATAATTACATATTTCAAATCAGCAATAAAATCTGACAACAATGATATCATGCTTTTTGCTTCTTTAGCTCAATATTACTATAAAGAGCATGTAGGTTCAGTAAACAAACCTCTGTTAACTGCATGTTCTTGTGAGAGGGCAGTTTCCTTGCTTGCAAAATGTTGTAAAAAAATAATAATAATTAAATAGCCTAATAATACATGTGTAATTTTCTCATTTATACGGACTCTGCTACAACAGCCTATGTCTGTTTGTTTATTTCTTTAATTCACAATTCTGGAATCCTACGCTGAATATCTCACACTCTTTGACCTTGGGACTGTGTGTGTGTGTTTGTCTGTGTCTGGTGTGGGAATATGAGAACAATGTGCATTAACAGGAACATGCATGCAAGAAAATCTCCAGAGGGAACAAAATCCCATGTTTATGGAAAGGAGAAGATGGTTAGACAATCTCACACAATATTGTGTCTCTGACCAAAACACACTGATCTCAAACCTAATGAAAATGTATAGTTTGTTTAACTGTGTTATTTGAAGTTAAGACTATATGGTAACCAAACAATAGGCTCCTCAACACGTTTATATTCATTAATATGGTTACAACAAACTATGGTCATTTTTTTATGAAAACAATATAGCGTAAATACAAAGTCGTTATAATTATTTAGCAGGAATCTACAACACTTCCACAAAAATAGCAGTGAGTGATTTGCATTCAAAATGCAAAAGCCTAACATGTAAATATTCTGAAATTCCATTTTTTTCCAGGTATTTTTTGTTCCTGGCTTTGGTTCTCACAATCTGCGAACCATCTGCAAGGTCCAAAATTATCATGTACATCCTCCAAAACACTTCCTGAAAATTGTGAGACCACACTTTTGAAAACCCACAAGTCATTTCTCATTTTTAACAATCAACAAGTTAAAGCTGCAGTCTGTAAGTTTTGCCTCTTTGTTGCCATCTCTGTTTGAAACCTGCAATTGCAGTTATTTGTGGAATTATCATCTTTACATGGGTTATGCATCGGCACAGCTCCTCAGCGCAGATTAATCTAATGTTTTGAGGAGTTTGTGTGGCTGTACTGTACTTCGGAATCACAGATTCTATGGAAGTAGGGTTGGTCGATGTCCCCTAAATTGGCTTAGAAAAATTAAATTCTAACCCAAATAATTACCCATCCGCGCTTTCTATATAGGCATGTGAGTAGGGAAAAGTAGCTTTCTTCCACTTAAGAAGAGTTGTGCACTTTTAAGCACTTTTTAATTTAATATATCATAAATATAACATACACTTTTTTTATACTTAAAAACTATAATTTCGGTATTTTACTAACCCAATTAATTACTCATCCGCGCTTTCCAATACATTTCGCAATCCGTTACGGAGATATTCAATTTTTGATTTCGCTTTTTTTTGTTTTGTTTTAAAAGTTAATTCGTGTAGTTCACAGGACCACTTTACAATATTTCAATAACATAATTTATTTTGTAGCTTATCCTATGCTTTGCACGACAAAAAGTTAATTGTGATGCTAATTATATAAGTGAAATGTAAATCCTGAGTTTCGAGAGTGTTGTTCCCGTTTTCTTGATGTTGATTTTAATAAATGTGTTATCAGAATCACCTTCATTTGTCAAATTGTCTTTAGAAAATATTAACCAGATGATATCTTCCATCGGCACAACCCTACTTGGAAGTATGACCAAAATAAGAATTTTACCCGCAAAATGTCATCTGAACAAGTAACATGCCTGCCACTTTTGTTCTGACCAACTGAGGGGAAAAAAGCATTACAATAAATTGTGCTATCAACGGTGCAGATTAATATTATTGTTATACTTTGTTCTCAAATTGTTCATGTTAACAACATCAGCATTGCGTGACTACGTGTATTTAGTGTGTGTATTAGCGTTACCTGTAGATTTCAATTTCTGTACAGTCTAATCTTTTGCGTTTGACTACGGGTGAATCTCCAGTTGTCATTGATGATCGTCGTTTGGATCTTTCTGGATTACAGTCGCCATCAAAATGTTAAGTTTAATTATTCTAATTATTCCAGCTGCTGTGAGAAAAGGCTATAAATGATCCACCACCTGCAGCATCCTCACATGTGATACTAGCCGGACTCCTAATTTATGTATACAGATGTGACGTAATGATACAAAGATGAACAGTGGCATGCTCGAATTTCCCATGAAAATCCACCCGTACCACTCAAATTAGAACACATTATTACAAGCTTACCAGTTGAGTTGTTCCGATTCCGATACTAGTATCGGAAATATCACCGATTCCACAAAAAATTCAGGCATCGGTATCGGCGAGTACTTGAACCCATGTACCGATCCAATACCATTTTCTTAAACAAGACCTAGTTATGACCTCAAGCTTTGCCTAACCACTGCACGGTTCTTCCTCGGTGCTCCGAATGCATTGCAAACACAGGAAGTTGTGCTGTTTTGCCACAAGGAACCACTGTTTAGAGCAGCGAAGAAGAAATGAAAACGCGTTAGCAGTAGGCTATGTCCGCTGTTTAGCAGTATTTCGTCTCTGTGTGGATGGAGGGCGCCCGCGCTCGCTCGCTGTCTTTGTAATCTCTGCCGTGTGTCACTATCAAGCGGCAACCTCCCCCATTTTCTCTACGTCCAAATTCACAGTCTATGGTCACTATATGAGGACACGAACGCATAACCTGTCACTTCATGAGAATTTACCGTTTCATTTGGGAAAACTGTCATATAAGGAACACAGACACTGAAATATCTTTATGGCAACCCGTCAAAATAAACGTTCGGTTTAAAACATTTTAAATTGACAGAATATATTAGGCTACTGCTGTACAGTAGATTTAGCTACGTCTCTGTGTAATAATAATACGTCTCTACTAATAATAATAATGCCTAGATGGTTGCTTATTTTTCACTTGTTTTGTTGTAGAGATTATTTTCTGATTAATATATATACATATACACACACACATATATACATATATATATATATATATATATATTCCGACATTTATTTGTTAGATTTGTGGCTGCATTTGAAGTTCATTTTCACTTAAGAAAAATAAATAATATTACTTTCAAATGCGTGTCAGATAATAAAAATACTGTAATAAATACAGTAGTTCACCATGTATTTGTTCATGTTTTATTAAGGGATAAGTCTGAAGCACACCATACAATAATTCTAGCAATTCATACAGGGCTAGTATATATACAGATACACACCCAGGTATCGGATCAGTACTCGGTATCGGCCGATACCCAGAGCCCAGGTATCGGAATCGGTATCGGGAAGGGAAAAAGGGTATCGGAACATCTCTACTTACCAGTGTGAATTGGGTTACGGAAAGGAGACACTGGCTGTTTATGTACTTATGTACTAAAAATTTATTTTGGATCATTTTAACCCAAAAACGGACTTATTTTTTTCCAAAGAGACATTGATGAACAACAACCAATGAAGAAAACATCAAATAAAATGACCTGCTAAAACATGACTTACATTCACAATGAAGTTCTATGACCAGAACATCTGTGTTTTTGCTAACAAATACAATCTCCTCACTGTTCTCTGCAGAATCTGCAGCGTGACTGTGAAAGTGTAACATTAACATGCAGATCCAGCTATTCACTGCGGTGAATTTTCAGCCAGTAACTGCACACACTTTATTAATCGCTCCTGATCAATCTCAAAGAGCAAATAAACATTTTAAGCCATCCATTTGGAACAAGTAAACAATGGACGTTTACTCACAGCAAAAAAGACTGGCTTTCATTACAATGGAGAGAAAAGTTCCTGTGTGCATGTCTGCCAAAATCAATCAATAAAAAACACAAAGATCCCAGCTTTATGTTCTGATCTGTGGTATTACGTCTAATAGAGACTTTGACATTCATGTCGATTCTTGGCTAGTGTTCCCTGGCACACGGATGAAAAAAAACATCCTGAGCAATTTTCTAAAACAAACATCTCAATCAGATATAATGGATTACTTGACAAGACTTCTCTTGCAAGAACTTGGAAACTAAAGCGTGGACTAGTTTCCCCTGAGGATGTCAGGTACATTTGTGTCTCCCAAACATAGTTTGTGATTTCAAACCCATCTGAAATTGAACACACAAGAAAAACTGATAGAGTCAATTACCTATTGCTTTGATATTAGCTTGCGGGGACAAATCCAATCCCGCCTGGACAAAAATCTCTTCATTTATTTTGACCTCCTTTGAAACTAAAGATAATTTTTTCCAGTGTGTGTGAATCTTACATGTTCACTGATATATTTGACAACATGCTGGGTAAAATAACAGTTTGATGTTCAAGATATTAAGCTGGGTGTGTCGTTTTTTATTTGTCTAGCTATAAATATTTCAACCTTAATTAACTTGCTAAGTAAGATCCTCTTAAAAACATCACCATGACAGTGAAAACTACCTGTAGAAGAAAAGTTTATCCTAATGTGTCCTACACAATGTATGCTTATGAATTGTGATCTGACACATTCTGGACTAATTTGAGATCTCTCTCCTGAGTGTAGCATCTGCTCACGCTTAGAACTCTTTGCTTGCTAAGCATGTTTACTCTGCACATGGGAATGTGATAGGGCTGAGCACACAGAGCAGGCCTCAGTGTTTGACACGGCTTTGTTTGGCCCTTTTATTACTAGGAAAAAAAAAGAGAGAGAGAGAGAGAGAGAGAGAGAGAGAGAGAGAGAGAGAGAGAGAGAGAGAGAGAGAGAGAGACAGATCTGGCCACCTAGACAATAATTTTAGACATTAAAAGCATACGCTGGATCTCTGTTGTAAATAAATCAATTCTGAATTTGGCTAAATTCTAAGGCAGAATCTCATGAATCTTATGGAGATTTCAGTTTTCACTTTTTGAAAATTTAATTTAGTACTAAAAAGTGAAACATCAAATCTAGCTCAAACGGCAATCAATATGTACATTATTTGTGTTATATAATTTTATCATACTGTATACTGTATACTGTGTCTGTGTGTGTCTGTGTCTGTGTGTGTGTGTGTATATATATACACACACACTCACCTAAAGGATTATTAGGAACACCATACTTATTAGAACTGCCTTAATTCTGCGTGGCATTGATTCAACAAGGTCCTGAAAGCATTCTTTAGAAATGTTGGCCCATATTGATAGGATAGCATCTTGCAGTTGATGGAGATTTGTGGGAAGCACATCCAGGGCACGAAGCTCCCGTTCCACCACATCCCAAAGATGCTCTATTGGGTTGAGATCTGGTGACTGTGGGGGCCATTTTAGTACAGTGAACTCATTGTCATGTTCAAGAAACCAATTTGAAATGATTCAAGCTTTGTGACATGGTGCATTATCCTGCTGGAAGTAGCCATCAGAGGATGGGTACATGGTGGTCATAAAGGGATGGACATGGACAGAAACAATGCTCAGGTAGGCCGTGGCATTTAAACAATGCCCAATTGGCACTAAGGGGCCTAAAGTGTGCCAAGAAAACATCCCCCACACCATTACACCACCACCACCAGCCTGCACAGTGGTAACAAGGCATGATGGATCCATGTTCTCATTCTGTTTACGCCAAATTCTGACTCTACCATCTGAATGTCTCAACAGAAATCGAGACTCATCAGACCAGACAACATTTTTCCAGTCCTCAACTGTCCAATTTTGGTGAGCTCGTGCAAATTGTAGCCTCTTTTTTACATTTGTAGTGGAGATGAGTGGTACCCGGTGATGTCTTCTGCTGTTGTAGCCCATCCGCCTCAAGGTTGTGTGTGTTGTGGCTTCACAAATGCTTTGCTGCATACCTCGGTTGTAACGAGTATTTCAGTCAAAGTTGCTCTTCTATCAGTTTGAATCAGTCGGCCCATTCTCCTCTGACCTCTAGCATCAACAAGGCATTTTCGCCCACAGGACTGCCGCATACTGGATGTTTTTCCCTTTTCACACCATTCTTTGTAAACCCTAGAAATGATTGCGCTTGAAAATCCCAGTAACTGAGCAGATTGTGAAATACTCAGACCGGCCCGTCTGGCACCAACAACCATGCCACGCTCAAAATTGCTTAAAATCACCTTTCTTTCCCATTCTGGCATTCAGTTTAGAGTTCAGGAAATTGTCTTGACCAGGTCCACACCCCTTTAATGCATTGAAGCAACTGCCGTGTGATTGGTTGATTAGATAATTGCATTAATGAGAAATTGAACAGGTGTTCCTAATAATCCTTTAGGTGAGTGTGTGTATATATATATTAGGGATGCACGATATATCGGCCACCATATTTATATCAGCCAATATATGTTCATTTTTAATATTATTGTTATCGGCCCAATAAGTACATTTTGCAGATATATTAAAGCAGATAAATAATGGATTATTTCCTTCAAATGCGCACTGTTTTTCCATGATGGTTTTGAATCGCTTGAAATATGATAGGAAACCACTCTAAAAGGAAGATACAGTTAAGTGCAACATGTACAGCGGAAGTCTGTCATATAGGGTGCATAAAATTATTATGAGAACAACATTATAATTGTGTGATTGGGACATGGCGTTTAATGATGAGACATTTATTTTTGTAATCAGGCTCTAAAAATTTATATAAAAATTTTGATTTACATTTAATCGGCTAATATATCAGTTTTCAAATATAAAGAATTAACCGTATCGGCCAAAATGTGAAAATCATGACAAAAAATTATCACAGTTTCCACTAGTGGCCTCAAATTAATTTAAAGATTGTAAAAACACAATTACTGAAACAAAATTGACATTTATTTTACTAAATATTTACTAAATTCAAAATAAATTATTTGAAAATCTGAAATCTGTCAAATAAACTTTATACTTCTGATGTCAAAATAAAAGTCTGACACATCTGCCAAACAGAAAAACGTATCAGCTGATGCCATTAATTAAAAAATGTCATATCGGCCTTGGTGATATATTGTTCGACCACTAGTTTCCACATTTATGTTTTCAACATAATTGATAGGATCATGTGACGCTGAAGACTGGAGTAAGGATGCTGAAAATGCAGCTTTCTCACTAAACCTAAATGTTTTGACTATATATAACTACTAGCAATCCCCTAGCACCCATTGGTATTAGCTAAAAGTTCTGTGCATCTGCACTAGATTCATCAGCTAGCGCTTTGATCCCTGGTGAACAGAGCTTCAACTAACAGCCATTGCTTCTGCTAAATCAGAACCACTAAGAAACCCCACAAAGAAAATTGCTTATTAAAGGGGCGTTAAGATGGAAAAGATGCCATTAATCTGGCATTTTCAGTTGCCCCAAAGGGCAGTAAATCCCTTGTGTGGTCATGCATTCTTTATATCAGCCAGTTCTTTGTGTGTCTATAAGTGAGTGGTCTAAAACAGGCACGTCGTAGGCTTTATCCCAGCCATCTGTCTGTCTGTCTGTCTGTCTGCCTGTCTGTGTTTCAGTCTGACAGCTGCTGGTCACTTCTGTCTATGGCTCCTGACAGCTAATGCTGTCTGCTAAAGCTGACGGCCACATTCAGCCCAACTGACCGTGAAACACAAATCCCTGGTACCAGACCAGAGAGCATTAGCGATATTGATGTCTGAAAACACATACAGAAAGTAGAGAGGAGAAAGAATTACGCATTTTAGTCACGTTATGACCTTGCGTGTAAGGTTGCATAACAAGATTTTAGCACCGCAAATAAAAGGAAAGAAATTCAATGCATGCATCCTCCTTTATGGATTAAGTAATCCCAGAATGCATTGCAATGAGCTCAGTCGGGGGGGGAAAGGCATGTTAATTCAGTACTAAAAGACATTGAAAAAATAATTCCATTTATTTCAATATTAACTGGCATAAGCATATCAGAATATAAGAATACGTGTCTGCTGAAGAATCCTCATCTTCCGAGGGTTTGCAGCATTGATGGATAAGTGTGTTGACATGGAGAGAACCTGCCAAAACCGCAGAGGGCTGTGAGATACGTCTTTCTGCCAGCGTGCACGTCCATGGTCAGGGTTCGACTGTCACTGCTGTTTGACTGACACATGTGACATATGATTCAACTGAGTATATGATGTCATAAGGGCATGCTGTTTCCTTTCACCTATTTTAGAAGATTTAGCAAAAGTATAAATGTCTGGCTCTACTTCCTGTTTCAGTTCTATTCGCCTTGTGTCAGAAGCTACTACTAGTTTATACTACCTTTTATTCAGCAGGGATCAAAAGTGACAGTAATGTTTTTTAATAATATTCCAAAGATATCTATTTCAAATAAATTTATTTTCACCCAAAAAAATCCTGAAAAAAGATCAGTTTCCACAAAACTATTATGCAAAACAAGTGTTTCAACATTGCTAATAATAAAAAAAAATATTTATTGAGTACCAATATTATAATATTAGAATTCATTTGAAGGATCATTTGATACTGAAGACTGGAGTAATGATGCTGAACATTCAATGACGTTTTAAATATATTGAAAAGGTAAAGAGGTATTTTAACAATTATTTTTCACAATTTTACCGTCTTTTGTAAACCCCAAACTTTTGAATGGCAGTGTATATTAAATTGAAAGTTATATTTCACCCCAAAATGAAGGTTTTATCATAATATACTCACACTTCACTCCAGGCTGCTGTTTTATGTGCAATGAAAGTGGATGGGACTGAACAAAACAAACTACCATAGCATGAAAGTACCGTCAGTAAACGATACCCTCATGTCACGATACTAAACTCATGATACCATATTATTGAGATACTCCAAGACATTTACTATTGATTTAAATGCTAAATTTGGTATTACATTGGGGGTGGAAATTAATTGGCATGGACTTGGTGCTGGTAACCCAATGCACAGGACAATGGTGACACCAGAATAAAAATATTCATGATTATGAAGCTGAAAACCGATGAAAATGATTGCACGGTCACTGACTAGATGCAGTTAAAATAACGTAGGCCACTTTTTACTTGTGACATAAGACATTTGGCATTATCAGGACCCAAAGATATTCCCCCATTGCATTATTATACATTATATTCAACATTACACACTCACCTAAAGGATTATTAGGAACACCTGTTCAATTTCTCATTAATGCAATTATCTAATCAACCAATCACATGGCAGTTGCTTCAATGCATTTAGGGGTGTGGTCCTGGTCAAGACAATCTCCTGAACTCCAAACTGAATGTCAGAATGGGAAAGAAAGGTGATTTAAGCAATTTTGAGCGTGGCATGGTTGTTGGTGCCAGACGGGCCGGACTGAGTATTTCACAATCTGCTCAGTTACTGGGATTTTCACGCACAACCATTTCTAGGGTTTACAAAGAATGGTGTGAAAAGGGAAAAACATCCAGTATGTGGCAGTCCTGTGGGCGAAAATGCCTTGTTGATGCTAGAGGTCAGAGGAGAATGGGCCGACTGATTCAAGCTGATAAAAGAGCAACTTTGACTGAAATAACCACTCGTTACAACCGAGGTATGCAGCAAAGCATTTGTGAAGCCACAACACGCACAACCTTGAGGCGGATGGGCTACAACAGCAGAAGACCCCACCGGGTACCACTCATCTCCACTACAAATAAGAAAAAGAGGCTACAATTTGCACGAGCTCACCAAAATTGGACCGTTGAAGACTGGAAAAATGTTGCCTGGTCTGATAAGTCTCGATTTCTGTTGAGACATTCAGATGGTAGAGTCAGAATTTGGCGTAAACAGAATGAGAACATGGATCCATCATCCATCACCCATCCTCTGATGTCTACTTCCAGCAGGATAATGCACCATGTCACAAAGCTCGAATCATTTCAAATTGGTTTCTTGAACATGACAATGAGTTCACTGTACTAAAATGGCCCCCACAGTCACCAGATCTCAACCCAATAGAGCATCTTTGGGATGTGGTGGAACGGGAGCTTCGTGCCCTGGATGTGCATCCCACAAATCTCCATCAACTGCAAGATGCTATCCTATCAATATGGGCCAACATTTCTAAAGAATGCTTTCAGCACCTTGTTGAATCAATGCCACGTAGAATTAAGGCAGTTCTGAAGGCGAAAGGGGGTCAAACACAGTATTAGTATGGTGTTCCTAATAATCCTTTACGTAAGTGTATACCAAATATAGCATCATGCTTTGGGGGTGTTTTTCTGCACATGGGACAGGGCGACTGCACTGTATTAAGGAGAGGATGACCGGGGCCATGTATTGTGAGATTTTGGGGAACAACCTCCTTCCCTCAGTTAGAGCATTGAAGATGGGTCCAGGCTGGGTCTTCCAACATGACAATGACCGGAAGCACACAGCCAGGATAACCAAGGAGTGGCTCTGTAAGAAGCATATCAAGGTTCTCCAGACCTTAACCCAGTAGAGAATCTTTGGAGGGAGCTCAAACTCCGTATTTCTCAGCGACAGGCCAGAAACCTGACTGATCTAGAGAAGATCTGTGTGGAGGAGTGGGCCAAAATCCCTCCTGCAGTGTGTGCAAACCTGGTGAAAAACTACAGGAAACTTTTGACCTCTGTAATTGCAAACAAAGGCTACTGTACCAAATATTAACATTGATTTTCTCAGGAGTTCAAATACTTATTTGCAGCTGTATCATACAAATAAATAGTTAAAAATCATACATTGTAATTTCTGGATTTTTTTTATAGATTATGTCTCTCACAGTGGACATGCACCTAGGATGACAATTTCAGACCCCTCTAAGTGGGAGAACTTGCAAAATAGCAGGGTGTTCAAATACTTATTTTCCTCACTGTATATATTCTTATCATATATAAATATCTGTCACAACAAGTCGGGTTCTAAATAACAATGTCACATGGTAATTAAAGGAATTACCTTAAAGAACCCTTACATCTGTGCAAAACCACACATCTAGGCATATGACTGTCTGAGTCATTTGGGGAAATTTTAGCAGAAGTGGTTGGCAAGTCTACGGGTGTTGGCCTCTGAGGCATCTTACTGGCTTTTTACATACAAACAAGGGGGAAAAAAAGAGTTGCTAAAAACAGAAACTCTGGAAACCAATTGTTAATTTAGGATCTTAATGATAATACTGCAGCCTGACATCATAAAGGGTGGATTTTCTTGTATGGGCACTTCTCCCGAATGAGTGCCTGCCTGCACACATGAACTAGAGTGAGAGCAAGAGCATGTCCATCAACGATAGAGCTGGGTACATTCAGATTTTAACCGGTATCGGTACCGGTACCCAACGGTACCTTTTTTCGGTACTTTAGGGATGTTTACATCAATAACTATAAAGAAACCGTAAGTCATTTATAGAAGTGTTATTGACATTATGCCAGAGTTTGTATACTGTATACTGTAATATTTACTAGTAAATAGTAGGCTATGTATTTATTTTAATTAATAAAAACAACCATATTGTTATTATTATTATTATTATTATTTTTTCATTTCTATGAAAAGATTTCCCACAAATTATGTGTTGTGTATTTTCTGGTAATCAAATTAAGCCAAAAGACATTAATTTAATTTATCTTTTAATTGAATTAAACTTTTTTTGTCAAACAAAGTGCTGCACAACTGAGCTTTATACGGTTAAAATTAAAACATGAAGGAAAATGTTTTATTTATTACTTAAAAAATAAAGTTTTGATAATGTATTATTATTATTATTATATTAGTGTTAGTATTATTATTACACTGAAATGTGTCTAAATTCTACTGTACAACAGTAATGTATTTGACATGTTAGCAGAACTTTTTTTTTGATGGGTTGCCGAGAAGACCGTTGAGTTTCTGTGTTTATGATATGATGGTAGTTTTTCTCAAATTAAACGGTAAAGTGCTCATAAAGTGACTCTCAGTGGCTCTGGAGATGACGTCCGTGCGTTCATGTCCTCATATGAGACGGCAGAGATGGAAATATGCGATTCTGAGTGTGTGTGTGTGTGAGGTAAACCGCACGTCTACGGCATTCATTCGCACAGAGACACGCAGGATTTGTATTTAAATAGTTTGCGGTTTAATACAGACATTGGTCTATATCAACAGATGCGTTCTCAGGTACCGAAATTTGGTACCGATTGATTTAATGTGAATCGGTACTCGGTAGTACCGACGTAATTCGGTCGGTGCCCTTAAAAGTACAGAGTTCGGTACCCAACCCTAATAAACGAGCTTCGTTTGGGTTACAGAAGTCGTCGGCAGCGCTGTCATTTTGTTTTTAGACCACGAAATCAACAATGTCAAGCGTTAAGGAAACGGTGGATGCAGTTTGTTTTTCCGGAGCAGCAACGGAGTTCTGCAAGTGTGTTTGTTTGTTCCCGGTCATGAGTCGAAACCGCAAGTGGTGAGTAAAACTGCATCAAATGTCTGTTTTATTGGCAATCGGCGCACATCTTAACAACACGAACGTATAGTGAATCGAAAGTTATCCATGGATAATGTCATGATGTATTGTGTGTGTGTGTGTGCTCGTGACTGTTTAGCTCCACCCACTGCACGCACGCACAAGCTCAACTGTTTTTGGAAAGAATCGATACAGCGTATGTCTTTTATAAAAATGATAAAACTAAAGACTTTTCGGAGATATTAAGGATGCAATACTACTCTATAGGTACTCAAGATTAACATGAGACTTGTGACGACTGTAAATATCTCTCCTCATATTGCCATTTTCGGATGCCCAGAGGATTACAATAGATTTACATCCAAACAATTGGACATCTTTGCTTTCACATCTTTATTGGCGAGACGACACCTCCTTCTCCACTGGAAATCTACAAAAGCCCCTTCCAGTGCTCAATGGCTAAGGGATATTATGTTTTTTCTGAAAGTAGAAAAGATTAAATATTCTTTGAGAGGTGATTCCAACAAATTTTACAGTAAATGGCAGCCCTTCTTAACTTTCTTTAAATCTCTTCCTTCGCTACCCCCTGATTGACGGAACATTTTATCTTTTATTGGTTTCATTTTATTTATTTTCTGCTTGTGAATTTATGAATGCCCGAATGTTTTGATCCTTGTGCTTTGTTTGTTTTGTGTTCTCATTTATTTACTTTGTGTATGTAAAAAAGAAAAGGAAAAAAAAGACAGCTAAGTATGGCTTTATTTTTGTCACCTCTACCTCTTTGTTATGTATTTTTCATTGTGCCATATTTTTCTTTTTTCAATAAAAATATATCAAAAAAAAAAAAAAAAAGATTAACATGAGATTGGCAGAAACTGTGTGTGTAACGTACCCTTATATTTAACATATATGTTTTACATTGTCTCCGGGTGCATTCATATGTAAATTGCGCAAGCTTATTTTGTCCATTAGATCGAAAGATCTGAAAAACCCCATACATTTATCTGCTCATAGGCCCACCTTCTAGAAGAAATCAGGACAGAAGTGGTCAAAAAAACAGGTATAAACAGGAATATGTCTCCTTCGCCGACTTTTGATCCGATCAAAATAAATGCATCTTAATACAGGTGTAAACAGGGCCTGAGAGATTTCTGTCCATCCATTGAAAGTCTATTAACCCAAAAATGTCATAAAGAGATTGTAAAATAGATCCATCTGAAGAGACATCGCTTTAAATGGTGAACAGATTGAATTTAAGCTTTTATAAACATCGATCAGCTAACATAAAATCACTTAAATATGGTAAGCAGACGCTCAACTTTATTTGCTTAATGCGCAAAAACAAACCTCATTGGTTCTCATGGGAGCACGAACTGATTTGACACGCCAGAAAGAACCTCACTAGTTCTAGCTTGTTTAATGCTCTATGTTCGCTTATCAATGTTTATATATGAATACAAGCCTAAATTAAATCTGTTAATCATATAAAACGATCATGTCTCATCAGAAGACTTGGATTAAACTACTCGATTCATAGATTTTACAATCTCTATGAACGTTTTTGAACTGTAGACTTTGAATGGAGGAACAGAAATCTCTCAGAAATCTCTTAATTTGTGTTCCAAAGGTAAATAAAAGTCTTATGGATTTGGAACGACATGAGGGTGAGTAGCCTAAATCGTTCATTTTTGTGTGAACTAACCCTTTAAAAACGTCAAATGTGCACTTGGCTACAACACTCTTCTCCATCATTTCATCATTAATCGATGAATTACTGCTGCCAGGATTGCTAGCAAAAACAAATACTGTTAGTGAACAAGACTGGAAAAGCTCAAATATAGCTGCCAAAGTGACCCAACTGTTTGTACAACATTGCCTCTCTGACTTTGGTTGCTTCCAAACACCAGCTGAGATGGTTTGCAGTCAGCGAGCTGCACGCAATGCCTGAACGAGACAGAGACAGACAAGCCCGCATCACAAACTCAATCACAGCGTTGGGTCATGCAGGGTTTGATGGGGAAAATGAAAGGAGATCAGTCCTCTAAATAGCCACAGTTATGTCGCTCTCTCCTTACTGGCAAATAACGTTCTTCCATCAACGCTAAAGCACCATAATCGTAAAGTCGTAATAAGGTTAGGAGATTGGAAGAGGGTTAGGACCTCCAGTGCAGTATGTTTTGAAGTAACCCATAGAAAAGAATAATCACAAATGTCTTTAAAATCTCACTAGTTTCTCCTAGATAACTAAATTAAATAATTAAACGCACAAATAAGATCAGGATTACTCATTCTGTTTCAGAACTGTATGTTCCCTTCCCTTCCAGATATCATCATCTCCTAAAGTGTCAGTGAGCTGACAGATTGTTGTTCATTCCTGCCTCTTCCTTTCATTAGTTTCTATCTGCATCTCCATCTACCTCTCCCCCTCTGCCGCTCTCCTCCACACCTCCTCTAACTCAACATGAACCTCAGACTGACTCCAGATACGTCTTCATTCAGTGTGAGCAGAGTTTATTAGTACACAAAATGAGAGATGCTTCTCTGTCCATAGAAATGAAATACCACAAACGAGAGCTCTTTAATATATTAATTGTTGTAGATAGCAATGAGAGTAAATGAAGAGCAAATGGCTCAAATGCCCTGATTTTTCTCCTGAGAAAAACACCCCAGTAATCTCATACGTGTCTCCTCTAGACTAGAGTTTTAGTAAATATCTTTACATAATTTGCCAAAGTCTGCATTCATATCTTTTCATGTTTATTTATACCTCTACTGTTTACTGTCAACCATCATTTGAGTCTATTTTTAATTCTCTTTAAGAATGTTAGGAGAAACATCTGAGACAGAGTATGTAAAACTGAGAACTCCAACCTCTGGATGCCAAACAAGTGTTTCAGGAAAAAAAAAACTAAAATCTAAATGCTGGAAAAGGAGAACATCTGAGCTATTTTAACACTCATCCTTCCTCAAATTGTCAAAACATGTAGACAACAGCTGTAGAAATTTGAACCTAGCCACAATGAGAATGAGATATGGAACTTATTAAGGCTTGTTTAACATGGGTAGTTGACAAAACACATTCAATATATATATACTTTAGTATTTCTTAAAAATAAAAATATTCTTTATATGCTGTCAAATATTATTTAAAACTTTTTTGAAACTTAAGATGCTTTTGTCACTGCTTGATATTTCATGCCAACCCATACAGATAGCATATAGATAGATATAAGGACATAGATAGATATAAGGAAAGAGCAACACACTGGTTATAGCTCATTCTCAGTTCCTGTGGCTATGACAGAAATAAATATATACACACCATACTCTGGTGCTGAATGACCTCTACATACAGCTTTGCAAAACACACACGTCTCACGACAGCAAAATAACCACATTCACACAGCCAACTTGTCATTAGCAGCATCCAAATTGACTGTAAACAGGCTATTATTACCTTAAAAACTGCTATCCAGAAAACGTCCACAGAAATGAAGTGGAAAAATTTCTAAAAAAATCCAGTACGTTGTTTCACTGTGATCCAAGATTCAATCCCGAACGTGACTCTGTCCGATACAAGTGCATTACTGAGTCAAACAGCCTGGTAAAAAGTCTGTAGCTGCATCCGTAAAATCAAAAAGCTCCATGGGGCAGTCGTGAACCGAAAACAGCAGAGCTGTCATAAACTTTTCCGCTCACTGCTCACACCATCTGCAATGGGGTCTCTGGGGGAAGTCGACAGCCTCCCTTTGCTCTCAGTCAGGACGGCCACGGGGGGCTTTGAGTTCAGCCCCTCAACATACAGTCACACTACATGAGCCTTGCCGATACACAGACAGGAGGACTGCGACCTCAGAGGGGAGGGAGCGCGAGAGAGCGTGAGCTTGTTTGAGGAAGTGTGAGAGGAGGAGAGATTCGAACACCTCGCATACAGACTCACAGTGACAGTCCTCCGCATTGTCCCTAAATGCGAGATGGCAATATCTTTTTAATACTAGTTTTGTTTGTGTTTTCATACGCTTTTGGTCTAAAAATGTCCGCACCTGAGTCGTTCACGAGCGGCTTACGCAGGTAACTTTCTACATCGCTGGCAAACGATGGGATGGATTTGCAGGCTTAGTTATGGATGTATGTAAATATCCACTTATTCCAGTGATCTTTTTGTTCCCTTTCGTTCAGTCACTACGACGTAACGTTAGTGACTAACGAACAGGGCCGGCTCTGTAAATCTGGGGGCCCTAAGCAGGATAATTTTGGGCCCCTGCCTTGCAGTGAATAATGGAGTATTGCCACCGCAAACCAGCAACTGTATACAATCTAACCCTTACACATTTCATCTGTACCTCTTTTAACATGATTGCCTACAAATATTGTACTGCTTATTAAAGTACACTCACTGAAACAGTAAAAGTAAAGATTACATATTTGCCAAATTTCTACAGCTTTATTACAGTCTGAATGCAAGAGGAAAATAAGCTATGTTGAAGTTGCGCACAAAACTATTCAAAAGAAAGGCAGTGGGAAATATTTACTTGTGTCATCTCTGGTGTCAGCCTCCTGAAATGTTTCTCCACGACCACCAAAATATTTAAGAATGGCTCCTCCTGAGAAAGTGACATTTTGTTTTTTACAATTAGTGTGAGCAGAAAACAATGTTAAGGGTAAATTAAAAGAAATCCAATGTTAAATTATATTATTTAATTAATGGTTGATTAACTCTTGCATAATGTTCATATTTTAAACCTTCACAGCATGGAGAGAGACATTTTTTTCACCTTTTTGATTACATACAGTAATTCTTTACTAAAATTTACCCCAAATCCATTTTGCTTTTAGGTGTCTTGTATCGATCATCATTCAATAATGTTTCAGAGAGGACACAGTGTTTTCTTTAGGTTTAAATGGTCTGGGTTAACTTAACTTGATTTAGCTTAACAATATCTACAATATTTCATAATAGTATATAGATTAATATTTATTAATAATCTTTAATTGCCTATTCAATTAAGACCATAAGAAAAAGCTTGTATTTTAACAGCTTTATTTTAAACTTCATTTTGATTTTGACTATCAAATGATTGCTCTTTCTCTTCCTTTTTACTTTCTCTCTCTCTCTCTCTCTCTCTCTCTCTCTCTCTCTCTCTCTCTCTCATGTTCAATAATTAAACTATTGTTATTGTAATAAGTGTCTATTGAGATTTGAGACAAAGATTTTTCGTATTTTTCTTTCCCAGAACTAGTGTAGGTCATGTAACGTTAACTGTTAAAAAGAAAATACATTCATAGGACTAGGAGGTGGGTCTGTCTCTGTCTCTACGCGGTCTGTAGCCCAGAGCTGGACGACGGCTGGACCATAGCGCAAGCAATGTTGATTCAGCATGACGGCAGCTAACGTCAGCAGCACCAAGTTTTTTCATCAGTTACTCTATTAATGACTAAACATCAACTTGCAAATTAAATAAGTAAAGATAAAGTAATAATAACTAACAGTTATAATGTTATTAAGGACGTGGCCATTAATATTAGGCCTGATTCGCCTGGCGTAACATTACCACGCACGCCCTAACTTAAATTACGTTATTAAAAATTAACTTACCTTGCACTTGTCTCTTCTCATCGTCAGCCTTCTTCTTTTTCCGTTTCTCTGAACCTGATGGATAGATTCTTTTCATTTTTTTAATTCAAATTTCCAAGTTCAGGGAAGACAGACAACGATTTTACACGGTGAGTCGGTGACGGTTCGTTCGTTGACTGTTCAACTACAGCGACCGAGCGACGCCGGCGAGTACAATCTGTAGTTAGGGGGCCCCCTAGTGGCGGCGGGGCCCTAAGCAGCCGCTTAGTTCGCTTATAGGGAGAGCCGGCTCTGCTAACGAATGGGGGTTTCGCTTAGAAGCCTATCATCTTCGAGATCTTAGAAAACGCCCAATGGCAACTAATGCCAATTAGTGATGTGTCCTTCATGAACGATTCGTTCATTTTGAACGAATCTTTAATATGACTCGAGAACAACTGGTTGTCTCAGAGAGCGATTCGTTAATTTTGTGTTGACTGTGCATGCGCAACATCCCATATGTTCTGTACAGGAAACAGAATTGATTAGTTCACCAGTCTCGAGTCATTCGTTCATCAAGTCCCAGCCCATAGGCAAGGTTATGCAGTCACAGAAAAGATTAGTTCATCTCTCGAGTCTTCTCGTTCAAATCGTTCGTTCAAGTCCCCATAGGCTGAATGCAGAAACAGCTCATCTCTCCAGTCTCGTCCTTTTGTCACATGACATAGCCGTTTTGGATACAGAAATTAGTTAATTCCTTTACAGTCTATGATTAATTCACAATTCCTTACAAACAAGTGAGTTTTTTTTATGTTTGTTTAGTTCAGTTTTTTTAGCTAGTTTAATTGATTTTCCTATGAAGCTTGGATACATTGGGTTGTTCAGAACGGATAGGCATAACAAATGTTTATTGCACATATCTTCTGATGATTTTATAATAATAAATATATTACAACATGCAGTCAATAATATGACTGTAATATTGTATATGTTGTGAGACACTGAACAGGAAAGCGGTCACGTGAAAAAAGAACGAACGACTTGAAGGAGAAGACTCGGGAGATGAACTAATCTTTTCTGTTTCCGGTGACTGCATATTGCATATGGGTCTGGGACTTGATGAACGAATGACTCAAACCCGAAGACTCGAGACTGGTGAACTAATCAATTCTGTTTCCGGACGCATGTATTACATGAGGCTGTCACGGCCCAGATCAGACATGATGACTGAACTAACGGCTCATACCCGAGAGGTGAACTAAACTTTATAGGGAACAGACGTGTTTAAATGTGAAGTGACAAAGGAAAGCACGATTTGGATCAGGAGGTGTGGTGAACTAACAGACTGCATACATAGACTGAAGCAATTTAAGCAATTAATTAATCATTTATTTCTCAAAGTTTGGCCATGGCTGCATTAGCTTATAGATAATTTTTTTATTCCAAAAGTACTAAATGTGCCGAAAAATGTAGCATGTAATGTTTGAATTAGATTCTGCTGAAATGAATGAAATGACTTGAAAAAAGATTTTGCTGAACGAGATTCAAAGATCCGAGTAAGTAAAATGGTCCGAACTTCCCATCACTAGTGCCAATCCCATGGGCATGCGGAATTTGCATACGTAACTCCACCTCACCGCGTGAGTATAAAAGGAAGTACGTGGCAATATCGCAGTTTCTGCTTCAGAGCCAAGAGTACCTACCTCTTCACTCCTCACAAGCCTTCTGAGACTCTGTCAGCTTCTTCGAGACGAGCAGCTTTCCAGTTGGTGTTGGTGTGACGGCGCGTTTGATTGCATACTTCCTGCCTGCTGGTCTGTGCAGTGGTCTGCATCCAGCTGGTGTGTGTTCCCTAGGCGCTTCAGCATCGACTGCAAGGCTTCCTCTCACAAAAAGAGCTTACACGTGGCACGTCCTTTTTAGGATGTCTCGCCCGTGTACTTCTGGGTGCGGTCGGTTTCTCTCGCCCTCTGATGGGCACGAACGCTGCGTGACGTGTTTGGGCTTTCAGCACGCCCAGGCAGCGCTCGTGGATGATTGTGGGAACATGATCATCTCGGTGTTACGGTCGAGACTCCGTGCTGATGTCAGAGCGAGAGTCCCCTCTGCCACACCCCAATCTGTGGTCTCCACGAGAGGCGGCACTTTGGCTGGTGGCCAGGGTGACCTGAGGGTGATGGTGTGGAATCAAGCTCCGACGCTCATGCCTCGGCTCACACCCCCCTCTCATGCACCGAACCCGCCGAGCGTTCAAGCGTGTACATCGAGGCCGGCTCCTGCCGTCCCAACTGTCTCGTTTGGCGCCGCGGAGGACGAAGAAATGTCGATCATCGCAAGGTGGGCTGGAGTCATCTGAGGATGATGATGATGATTTGGCTGTGCTGCCGCCTTCGGGTATGCCAGCTACCCAGAGTTGACAGCAATGCACGCCCCTCCAATTCCTTTCTTCCCGGAAGTGCATAAGGAGGTCGCGCGGTCCTGGAAGAACCCGTTGTCTTCCCGTGACCGTTCGGCGACCTTCTCCGCCCTCGATGGAGCCGCGGTCAAAGGGTACACTGGGGTCCCCCCCAGTCAAACGCTCTGTTGTGATGCAACTGTGTCCGCATAGTGCTTCGACCTGGCGTGGTGACCCAAAGCACCCCTCCAAAGCCTGTAGGTTCTCGTCATCGCTGGTGGCGAAGTTCTATAGAGCTGCGGGGCAGGCCGCCGCTTCTTTGCACGACATGGCAACTCTTCAGGCCTACCAGGCCAAGTTGCTGTGTGATCTGCACGAGGGTGGAGCTGATCCAGGACTCAGAGATGAGTTGCGTGCAGCCACCGACCTCGCTCTCCGGGCGACGAAGGTGACCGCACGCTCCCTGGGTCAGGTGATGTCCACAGCAGTGGTCCAGGAGAGACACTTATGGCTCACCCTGGCTGATATGCGTGACGGCGAGCGAACACGTTTCCTCGACGCTCCCATATCCCAGGATGGGCTATTCGGCGGCACAGTTGAGAGCTTCGCCCAACAGTTCTCAGTCACCCAGAAGCAGACTGAGGCCATAAAAACACATACTGCCCCGGCGGTCAGCTGCTGCCTCCACCCAGCCACCCGCGCAGTTGCCTCAGCCTGCTCGCCGCCGAGTGCACCCTCCCGCGGTTCCCTCTCCCTCTCCCAAGCAGCAGCCTCCACCCGGGCCGCGCAGAGGAAACCGCAGGAAGGCGCCCCAGTCCGCTCCAGCCCCGCAGCCCGTGAAAAAACGCCAGGCCAAGCAGCGCTCCTGACGCGGACAGCTCAGGGATGGGCAGTTCTTTCCAGGAGATGGCAGCAGGGCCACTCCTTCCCCCAGTAGAGGGCCGGGGAGAATCTTTTGTTCAGCTGCTGGCCCCCGGGTCAGCAGCACCCCAATGTGGTTAAAGAAAGAACTGACAATCCCATCCCTGAGCACCCAGAGACAGGTGATGACAGTGTGCGCCACCCCCGGGTCCCGCCACTCGCATCCCTCCCTGTCGCCAGCCTCCTCTCAGAGCAGACCCCAGTGGAACGCACGTCCTTCCCTGGTCTCCTGTCAGGATGCAGCCGTTAACCTTCCCCCCACACCGGGACGCTATGCCTCCCATGTCCGGGCCGGTAACGCTGCCTCGCTGCCCCACCCTGGGTACGTCTGTGGTCCGAATGAACCCGCTGGTGCAGTTCCTGGGAGCCTGGCTTCAGCTTCCGGGACTGTCCCGCTGGGTCGCGAGGACCATCAGGCTCGGCTATGCGATTCAGTTCGCACATGCTCCTCCATGCTTCAGGGGAGTCCGCCATACCATGGTCGGGGCCAATGCCCCCGTCATGCGTGCGGAGGTTGCCACCCTGTTGGCGAAGGGTGCGATCGAGCCTGTCCCTCCAGCCGAAATGAAGTCTGGGTTCTACAGCCCCTACTTCATTGTACCCAAGAAAACCGGTGGGTTACGACCAAACCTGGACCTGTGCATCCTGAACCGATCCCTCCACAGGCTTCCGTTCAGGATGTTGACAGCGAAACGCCTTTTCTAATGCGTTCGTCCGGCCGATTGGTTTGCAGCGATCGACCTGAAGGACGCCTACTTCCATGTCTCCATCCTTCCTCGACACAGACCATTCCTACGGTTTGCTTTCGAAGGGCGGGCATATCAGTACGCGGTCCTCCCATTCGGGCTATCTCTGTCCCCTCGCGTCTTCACGAAGATTGTCGAGGCAGCACTGCGCCACTCAGGCAGCACGGGGTTCGCATCCTGAACTACCTCGACGACTGGCTTATATTGGGCCACTCTCGAGTGCAGGTGTGCGAACACAGAGATCTAGTGCTCCAACACTTAGCCCGTCTGGGCCTTCGGGTCAACTGGGAGAAGAGCAAACTCTGACCAGCGCAGAGGATCTCTTTTTTTTCGGTATGGATATCGACTTGGTCGCCATGTTCGCGCAGCTTTCGAGCGAGCGCGCGCAGTCTCTGCTAACTTGCCTCCGTCAAATCGAGAGCAAGAGTGCGGTTCCACTGAAGTTATTTCAGAGGCTCCTGGGGCATATGGCATCTGCAGCCACGGTAACGCCGCTCGGATTGCTTCATATGAGACTGCTTCAGCATTGGCTTCGCGACCGAGTCCCGAGATGGGCATGGTAGTCTGGCATGCTCCGGGTACAAGTGACTCGGGCCTGCCTGCAGACTCTCACCCCGTGGTCGAACCTCAGTTTTCTACGGGCCGGTGTGCCCTTAGAACAAGTTTCCTGCCATGTTGTCGTATCGACGGATGCCTCTGCCACGGGCTGGGGTGCCATGTGCAATGGACAAGCATCCGCGGGCTCCTGGACAGGACCCCAGTGCCTTCTGCATGTCAATTGCCTCGAGTTGCTGGCAGTACAGTTCGCCCTGCACCGCTTCCGAGCGTTGCTGAAGGATCAACATGTACTAGTCAGGATAGACAACTAGGCCGTTGTAGCGTACATCAACCACCAGTGTGGTCTACGCTCCCGCCGTATGTCTCAACTCGCCCGCCATCTCGTACTGTGGAGTCAGAAGCGCCTGAAGTCCCTTCGTGCTGTCCATATTCCGGGAGTACTGAACCGTGCAGCTGACGAGCTCTCACGGTTTCAGTCGCTTCCGGGAGAATAGAGACTCCATCCCCAGATGGTCCAGCTGATTTGGGAACAGTTCGGCGACACACAGATAGATCTGTTTGCCTCCCACGACTCTTCCCATTGCAGCCTGTTTTATTCCCTGACCGAGGGCACGCTTGGCACGGATGCACTGGCGCACAGCTGGCCGAGGGGCCTGCGCAAATATGCGTGTGTCCCCCCTCCCCGTGAGCCTTCTCGCACAGCTTTTGTGCAAGATCAGGGAGGACAAGGAGCAGATCCTTCTGGTTGCCCCGTACTAGCACGGCCGGACCTGGTTCCTCGAACTCTTAATTCTTGCGACAGCCCCTCCCTGGCCTATCCCTCTGAGACAGGACCTCCTCACTCAGAGACGGGGCACCCTTTGGCCCCTGCGTCCCGATCTTTGGAACCTCCACGTGTGGCTCCTGGACGGGACATGGTAGGTTTGAGTACCCTACCACCACTTCCGTTAGGGCAGAGTCCACTCGGCATGCCTATGCATTGAAGTGGAACCGCTTCGTCACCTGGTGTTCTTCTCGCTAAGAAGACCCCAGGAAATGCCCGATCGGGTCTGTGCTCTCGTTCCTCCAAGAAGGGTTGGAGCGAAGGCTGTCTCCCTCCACCCTTAAAGTTTATGAGGCCGCAATATCTGCCCACCACGATCTCTTGGAGAACAAAAAGGTAAGTCAGCACGACCTGGTCATCAGGTTCCTGAGGGGAGCGAGGAGACTAAATCCTCCTCGCTCTCCCCTTGTAACCTCTTGGGACCTCTCAGTAGTTTTAGATGCTCTGCAGAGGCCTCCCTTTGAGCCTTTGCAGTCAGTCGATCTTAAGTTCCTGTCACCAGTAAGTCTGCCCTCTCGAGCCCAGACCCTTGTGTCCGGCCAGGTGCCCAGTGTGCATGGTTCCCCTCCGGTGACCCCCACACCGTATTTCCACCGTAAGCCTCCTCAGTGAGCAGGTGTCTTTCCCTTGGCAAGTCCCTGCCACCTCTGGGGTTAAAAATACACCTTTGGCTGGTACCCTAGAGTTTTTCCATATGCAGCCCTTAGCGGGTCATATGTGTACTCTCTAAGTCCTCCCTACGGGTAGGCATCTTTGCATATCTCCACTGGAATATGCTTCCCAGTGTACCTTGGTATTCCTGTGATAAGTGGGGGTCTTTCGTCCGTACTAGTCTTACGACAGGGTACTCACACTTACGCAGGGCACTGGAAGACAGCCGAGTGGCGTGATTGTATTGGGACCCCCATTTGTTACTCACTAACGTTACGTCGTAGTGACTGAACGAAAGGGAACGTCTCGGTTACGGATGTAACCCTCGTTCCCTGAGGAGGGAACGGAGACGTAACGTCCCTTTGCCACATCCGCTGTACTGCTGGAACGGCCGGAGTTCAGTCTTGGCTCCTCAGCAGGTAACGTAATGCGATATTGCCACGTACTTCCTTTTATACTCACACGGTCAGGCGGAGTTACGTATACATATTCCGCATGCCCATGGCATTGGCACGCCATTGGGCGTTTTCTAAGATCTGGAAGATGATAGGCTTCTAAGCGAAACCTCCATTCGTTAGTCACTAACGTTACGTCTCAGGGAACGAGGGTTACATCCGTAACCGAGACGTTCTCTGTGTGATCTGAATTAAGCTATTTTTACAGACTCCCCCTCATATGATTCAGTGTGTGAATTTCCAAATGATTCAAACTTAATTGTTTCAGAAACCGCTTCCTTGAACCGTTTGACCAATTCAGTGAAAAGAACCGACTCAAAAGAGTGATTCATTCGCGAAGCTCTGATTCTATATATGGGACACACGACATGATTTATCAAATATCATCAGGCAGGGAACATGGTTCTCATGTGAGTACACCATAATCTCCCTCATCCCACAGAGATTTTTTTGGTACAATTTCACTGGAGTTTATGACTTTATTTGTGGGGTTTTAGTATAGTTTTTTTCTGTTTGTTTTGCTTTTTTGCAACACAAAAGTCCAGTCTAAAAAGACGAATAAAGGTTGAATCTCTGAAGGAGTGTCATAATAGTCCACACAGCTGTCAATCATCTCGCACAATGACAACTGATTTTCAGGACAATTAAAATAAAAATAAAACTTTTGTGTAATGCAAAAACAAAATCTCATTCTCATGATATGTTTTACATAAGTCTAAGAGAATGAGGGGAAGTTAAAAAGTATGGTCGGTTTTTTGCTTACTTTTTATTTTATACTTTAAAACGTTTGCCTGGGATCTAATGAAGCCCATTATGATCATGAATATGCTTTTAAAATGTGCTTTATTGAAAATAATATCATGGTTCAAAAAAATCTTAAATTTGATTTGGGCCTGTTTTCTCACCCTTTAAGAAGCAGACTTTCAGACTTTTATTTTGACTGAATCTGATCAAACCTGACTCTAAATTGCTTTGGTTCTATAGAAATTTGTCTGCAGAATCTTTACAGTATTATGACTAAATGAGACCCTTTAGTATTCCAGCTGAACTGTGGCTTGATCTTTGAGTCATAGTGACACTTCAAACAGACGTCTAACATCAGACACCCGACTACATTCCTGAGAGTTGCTTTTTCATGACTGTCTTATCAAACCATCAAACACAATGTGGCAACTGGGTGGGGCTCCACAACCATTTAAACAAAACAAAAAAATGACTTTGGGATAAAAAAAAAAATGCATGCAAGAGGAGTAATCCAAATTTGGAAAACAATGTTGGTGCTGGAAATGAGAATGTCAAAGCGAGGTTAAATCAAGTGTTGTTGTAAGAAAGAGGATTATCTTAAAATTAAACGTGCTGGCCAGATATTGTGTGGACAGACTGTGTGCATGTAAGATTGGCAAAATGGGTCAAAAGAAGGACTTGACAGGCTCAGAAAAGTCAAAAATAGTGAGATATATTGCAGAGGGATGCAGCAGTCTTAAAATAGCCAAGCTTCTGAAGCGTGATCATCGAACAATCAAGTGTTTCATTCAAAATAGTCAACAGGGTCGCAAGAAGCGTGTGGAAAAACCAAGGCGCAAAATAACTGCCCGTGAACTGAGAAAAGTCAAGCGTGCAGCTGCCAAGATGCCACTTGCCACCAGTTTGGCCATATTTCAGAGCTGCAACATCACTGGAGTGCCCAAAAGCACAAGGTGTGCAATACTCAGAGACATGGCCAAGGTAAGAAAGGCAGAAAGTCGACCACCACTGAACAAGACACACAAGCTGAAACGTCAAGACTGGGCCAAGAAATATAAAAAAAACTGATTTTTCTAAGGTTTTATGGACTGATGAAATGAGAGTGAGTCTTGATGGGCCAGATGGATGGGCCCGTGGCTGGATTGGTAAAGGGCAGAGAGCTCCAGTCCGACTCAGACGCCAGCAAGGTGGAGGTGGAGTACTGGTTTGGGCTGGTATCATCAAAGATGAGCTTGTGGGGCCTTTTCGGGTTGAGGATGGAGTCAAGCTCAACTCCCAGTCCTACTGCCAGTTTCTGGAAGACACCTTCTTCAAGCAGTGGTACAGGAAGAAGTCTGCATCCTTCAAGAAAAACATGATTTTCATGCAGGACAATGCTCCATCACACGCGTCCAAGTACTCCACAGCGTGGCTGGCAAGAAAGGGTATAAAAGAAGAAAATCTAATGATATGGCCTCCTTGTTCACCTGATCTGAACCCCATTGAGAACCTGTGGTCCATCATCAAATGTGCGATTTACAAGGAGGGAAAACAGTACACCTCTCTGAACAGTGTCTGGGAGGCTGTGGTTGCTGCTGCACGCAATGTTGATGGTGAACAGATCAAAACACTGACAGAATCCATGGATGGCAGGCTTTTGAGTGTCCTTGCAAAGAAAGGTGGCTATATTGGTCACTGATTTGTTTTTGTTTGGTTTTTGAATGTCAGAAATGTATATTTGTGAATGTTGAGATGTTATATTGGTTTCACTGGTAAAAATAAATAATTGAAATGGGTATAAATTTGTTTTTTGTTAAGTTGCCTAATAATTATGCACAGTAATAGTCACCTGCACACACATATATCCCCCTAAAATAGCTAAAACTAAAAACTACTTCCAAAAATATTCAGCTTTGATATTAATTAGTTTTTTGTGTTCATTGAGAACATGGTTGTTGTTTAATTATTAATGTTGTAAAATTAATCCTGGACTCGACTGATGAAGAGTGTGTCAAACACCTGCCACTCACAGAAATCAGGTACGTTACGTATGCTGAGAACACACACACACACACACACACACATGCAGACCCATTTTGTTAGCAAACAGTTGTTGATCAACAGGGTTCCCACGCGTCCTGGAAAACCTGGAGAATTAAAGACCAATATTCCAGTCCTGGAAAACACATGGAAAATGGGGAAAAAAGTAAAATGTCCTGGAAACTTTTGCGTTGTCCTGGAAATGCATGCACAGATCACATACACCCACAAACATGTACACATGGGTGCTGGTCATTATGGTTATATCATAAATTATTTATCGGATAGTGCTTGTCAGACCATCCTCATGCTTGTTCTGTGTATGTATTTCCAGATCAAAGCTACCTAAAGTTGGACGACTTCGGCGATTGAGCAAAAGATTAAGAGATTTTGTGAGAATGTTTTGCTCATGCTTTGGCAGGAATGCGGCAGGATCTTTATAAAACATTTGTATGTCAGAGTGAGAAAGAGAATGATCTGGTTGTGCACAGTATACAGGTAATGAATGTGTTGAGTGGACAAACATGAATTCTCTTTCTTTTTCATTCTTTCAGTGGAGAGGCTTCTGTAGGAATCGAGACCTAGACATAGGTGACCCTGACCGCAAGACACTGGGGCTGGTGAAGGACGTGGCAAGACATTCAGGCCGGCACCACAAGACATTCGGGCTTGCACCATAAGACATTCAGGCTGGCACTGCAAGACACTGGGTCCAGTGAGGGTCACCGCACAGCACTGGGGCCGGTAATGGTCACCGCACAGCACTGGGGCCGGTAATGGTCACCACACAGCACTGGGGCCAGTAATGGTCACCACACAGCACTGGGGCCAGTAATGGTCACCGCACAGCACTGGGGCCGGTAATGGTCACCGCACAGCACTGGGGCCTGTAATGGTCACCACACAGCACTGGGGCCAGTAATGGTCACCACACAGCACTGGGGCCAGTAATGGTCACCGCACAGCACTGGGGCCAGTAATGGTCACCGCACAGCACTGGGGCCTGTAATGGTAACCGCAATATACTATGGATGGTGAGGGTCACCAGAAGACACTAGGGCTGGTGAGGGTCACTGCTAAGGTACTGGGGTCAGTAAGGGTCACAGCACTTGGGCCGGTGAAGGTAACTGCAAGAAACAAGGGCTAGTGAGGGTCACTGGAAAACATTGGGGCTGGTGAGGGTCACTGGAAGACATTGGGGCTGGTGAGGGTCACTGGAAGGCACTGGAGA
Organism: Romanogobio albipinnatus; assembly: GCA_023566225.1. NCBI lineage: Eukaryota > Metazoa > Chordata > Actinopteri > Cypriniformes > Gobionidae > Romanogobio > Romanogobio albipinnatus. Next base: position 38,381,120 of record CM042255.1, on the reverse strand, counting down.
TGGTGATGGATGACAGCGTGTGATTATGAAGATACAGAGAACTCTGCAGCTGATTTCATTAAAGCTTGTCATCTTCAGTCAAATTATAGTCACTCTCTTTTTTCTTTATTAAGTCTTTACACAGTCTTTTGTTTGTAGTTGTCCAGGCAAGTTGAATTTACAAAATGGCAAATTTTAAAAAAGCCCAAATTCTGCACTCCAAAGTTGAGCTGTTTACACTTACATTTATTTACACCAAAATAAACACACCATACAAAACACCTAATATTAAAACATTTCTGAATATCATAAATTACCCTTTAATTGGCCTTAATTGTTAAAAAAAAAAAAAAAAAAAAAGTTTAATCACTTTTATTGGTGTTGTTCATTAATATTAATATGGGGAAAAAATCTGTCTAATAAAATATCTTCCTGAAACTGTCAAGAGCTCAAGGCGAGCTATTAAATAAATATCCTTGTCCTCCGCGTTACTAACACAAGTAATCGCCTTTAGAGTAGTAATAGAAAAGATCTGCATGTGAACAGATGGTCTCTTGATTAAGTTTGATACTGTTGCAGTGAGCATCTTCCCGAGGACGTTCCCAAACCAGCACTGAACGAGCAGCCTATGAATCGGAGGGACATTGTTTTCCAGTGGAAATACAGGTAAGGCAACTCATTTTTCCATTTGTTTACAAAATTATCCTCAAACATCTCCGTGAAAAGTATGAGTAACTGTCAAAGTTACTCATAACTGTCATGTAAAGGTATCGTATTAGCTTTTTTCTCCGTATTCATATAGTAACCATAAACAGAAATAGCAACACAAACTATGAAACTAGCATATGAGATTCTCAAATCATGCAGCTCATCTTTAGTCTAATTCATCACAATTACGTGTTTAAGAGTCAGAAAGTGTCTACATTAATAACAGACATTTAAGTAATAGCAGAATTTATATATATTTTTTAGTATTGGTTTGATAATGTTAATTATCAAATAATGTTAATTATTTAATAATGTTAATACGTTAATAATGGAATAGTTTCTTTCTTCTTATCTTTAAGTTGGCTACGACATCAACAATAGATTGTAAGTCTGTTCGTTTTTATTTCTTTCTTTCTATTTTATTAAAACCTAAAGAAATTAGTTTAAACCAACTAGTCATCCTTGCATATGCTTCATGCTAACATCATGTGTTGAGCTAATATACAGCCTAGAGTGTTTTCTTATTTTGTTTACATATTCATTTCACGTCCTGTCACTTGCGTACATGATGAGCTGGAAAGCAAGTGGATCTGGGCAGATTTGCAGTTTATTGTGAAGTTCCTTCTGTGCTTTAAAATGTGTGAATATTATGAATGTTATCCTACATTTTTATTGTTATATTCCCAGGTAGACCCGGAAAAGCACCAGGGAGCAGTCTTCCATGGTCAGGTATTATGAGCACTTATGCGTTTAAAGTTTTAAACTTTGTTAAACATCTAGACAAAGCAACTGTCGTGAATCCATTCACACATTTAAGATGCTCTCTACCCCCACCAGATCGACTCGCAAACACCTTCTGTAGTAAAGTTTGTTCGGATGGGAAGAAGGAGGCGGGAACCGGCGGACATTCAACAAGTTTAATACAAAATAAAATGGCGGCGGCAGCCCCTCACGGCCGACTGCCGCCTACATACAAAAACAAAACGTAAATAAAACACAACGCAAAATCCCAGGCCTGGTCCTCTCTCGTCCTTCACTGTCGTCGCTCCTCCTTTATACTCCCGTCACTCCTCCGTGAGCCATGAGACTGCTGCAGCGCGCAGCTGGCGCCCATCTCCACTGATGAGCGCGGCCTCTTCCTGTTCTGACGGTCCCTCAGCCTCACTGCCCGCCACACCTTCCTTTTAAGTTAAATAAATGTTTTTAATTATTTTTGTATTTTTAACATAGATCCTATCATTGTGTCTGGAAACACAGATTCAGATGTTCTAGAAAGTTTTCAACATTTTTGAGAAGAAAATAGGATGGGTATGTCGCTAATGAGGACTCTTTGGCTTGATTATTATTTCTGATTATTTGTCTTAATCACTAACAATAACCTATAGTTCAGGTACTAATGTGGTGGCAATACACACACAGTTGATCTATATAGACCCCCCCCTCCAACAATCAAAGGAAACCCAGTCACAAACAGACTGAAAGGAGCCAGAGAGCTAGGGTTCAACAAATGTTGTAAAAATGCCAATCTGTGTGGATATGTAACCCCCATAAATATCCCCATATATCTAACTATAAATCCAACTGACCCTATATCTGATTGACACTCGTGACCTGCCAATCAGGGTGACGCCCCTCATAAATACACCAATAAATACATCCATTGCCAGCCACTGACGACACGTGGACATAATTATGGTCATAAATAAAGCCATAAATCAACATTTCTGACACTGTGTATATGATATTCTACTATGGTGTTTTCACTGTGGTCCTTTCGACAAGATTGCTGCACAGTTTCAAGTGGATAGAGTCTGGCAGGAGGACAGAGGCATTTGACGGCTGTTGCAGGGTTTATTGCTGCTGGTGTGAGATATTGAGTTTTCTTTTACAGCTTTAAGACTAATGGCTGGCTCTGTAAAAGGGTATAAGACAGTCTCTTGGCCCATCACTGCTGTATGTACCATGAATAGGAATATACATAGAAAAATCTGAATCTGACTCATGCCAGTCCTTTGAATATGCTTTAATTGAATCTGAATTTGAATCTTGATTTGAATATATTTTTGAATCTGGGTCTAGATTGAAATGTTGATTTGAATCTGAATGAATTTAAAGTGTGCTTAAATTAATTAACAGTTTTTTAATTCATTTAATTAATTATTTAATGGATTTGAATTCTAATAAATTAATCTGGATCTCTTTTGGGATCTGAATCTGGATCTCAATCTTGACCTGAATTTGCATCTGAATCTGGATCTGAACATAGTTTTGTATCCGGGTCTAGATTTAAATGTGGATTTGAATCTGAATTCGGATCTAAACCTGGATCTGAACATAGTTTTGAATCCGGGTATAGATTTAAATGTGAATGAGATTTGGATCTGAATATGAATCTGAACATAATTTTGCATCTGGTTTGGATCTGAGTCTTAGATTTGAATGTGGATTTGTATATATGAATTTGGTTCTGGATCTGAATGAAATCTGACTCATACTAGACTATTTAAATATGCTTTAATTGAATCTGAATTCTAATAAATTAATCTGGATCTATTTAGACCTCTTGAATCTGGATCTCAATCTTGATCAGAATTTGGATCTGAATATGGATCTAAACATAGTTTTGCATCTGGTTTCGGGTTTTGGATCTGGGTCTAGAATCGAATGTGGATTTGTATCTGAATTTGAATCTGGATCTGAATGAAATCTGACTCATACTAGGTATTTAAAAATAAATTAAACCTGGTACAGTCTATAAGTGTGTAATGATGCACGGTTCCTATTATCTTGTATAAGTGTTTTTTTTACATAAGTCTATAGATTGGTGTGCAGTTTTAACAGAAAAAACAAATCTATTAAAGATTTAGGCATCTGGAAAACCTTATTTATTCAGTCAGTAAAAAGTAGCAAGTAAAAATAACAAATTTTAGCTTTTGTGACTACTCACAAACATTTGGTTGCAATTATAACTCTGACCTGCTTTTATGGCCCATTGGGTATGAACATCTAACCCTTTAAAATCTAACTTAAAGTATTTTGGAGCTGTTTATTTTGGGAAGATGCCTCAAATTTTAACGATACTGTGCAAACTCACACCACTGATCAGGTCATTGTAAGCTACACTGACTTTAAAGTATTGTAAAAAAGCTTAAATATCTTTATCGTGATTAGAACATTTAAAAAATATTAACCTTTTTCTGTATCCAGATGGAAATCCACCCCATTTCATTGGCGCAGTGTGTCATCCACTTAAGAGGTTTCAGATCTCTGTGTCATAATTAATCATCGTGGTTACGTTGGGCAGCCGTGCTGGATGGAGTGCAGAAGTCACCCACTGTGCAACAGCTGCTGATATTCTATTTCCCACAATGCACAAGGAGAGACAGAGGTCACAGCGCTTACTGGGATCATCAAACTGTTGCCGTGGTGACTGAACACTGGAAAGTCTGACTCATGATGGAGAGTTTGAACTTTTGAGGCACAAAGATTCATTATTTATTGAACACCATTTGTACTCATTAGACCCATGGCTATATTAAGATCAACTCATCTTTGACATGGAGTCTTTGGGATGCCCTCTAGTGTTATGACAAATATGCAAACAATAAGTTGAACTTTCTTACACTGTTTGCAATTTACGCCTGGTGAATGATAAAACTGAAGAAGAAGAAAAAACTGATTTACATAGAGACCACTCAGAGCATCTTACAGGTGAATATGTTTTATCTAATAGATATCTCTATACTTACCCAGTTAATTGATCACAGTACATTAATACACGAAATGTCATGTTTTGTTAATTTTGCGTCTGGTTTTGGGTTTGGATCTGGGATTTGGATCTGGAGCTGAATGAAATCTGACTCATACTAGGCATTTGAATATACTTTAATTGAATCTGAATTCTAATAAATTAATCTGGATCTAATGGGATTTCTTTTGGGATCTGAATCTGGATCTCAATCTTTATCCTGATCTGAATTTGGATCTGGATCTGAACATAATTTTGGATCTGGGTCTAGATTTAAATGTGGATTTGAATTTGAATCTAAATTCAGGTCTGGTCCTAGATCTGAACATATAGTTTTGGATCCGAGTCTAGATTTAAATGTGAATTTGCATCTGAATTTGGATCTGGATCTGAAGGAAATCTGACTCATACTAGGTATTTGAATATACTTTAATTGAATCTGAATTCTAATAAATGACTCCGGATCTAATGGGATCTCTTTTGGGATCTGAATCTGGATCTGAATATAATTTTGGATCTGGGTCTAGATTTAAATGTGGATTTGAATCTGAATTTGGATCTGATCCTGGATCTGAACTTAGTTTTGGATAAGAGTGTAGATTTAAATGTGGATTTGCATCTGAATTTGGATCTGGATCTGAATGGAATCGGACTCATACTAGGTATTTGAATATATTTTAATTGAATCTGAATTCTAATAAATGAATCTGAATCTAATGGGATCTCTTTGGGGGTCTGAATCTGGATCTCAATCTTGATCCTGATCTGAATTTGGATCTGGATCTGAATATAATTTGGGATCTGGGTCTAGATTTAAATATAGATTTGAATCTGAATTTCGGACCTGATCCTGGATCTGAACGTAGTTTTGGATCTGAGTCTAGATTTGAATCTGAACATAGTTTTCGATCTGATTCAAGATTTAAATGTGGATTTGCATCTGAATTTGGATCTGGATCTGTATGAAATCTGACTCATACTAGGCATTTGAAATCTGAATTCAAATAAATGCATCTGGATCTAATGGGATCTTGCATTGATCACAGTACATTTAAGACATTGAATTTTGTATTTATGAAATGTTATGTTTAAATATGCAAATGAATCATTATCTAATTAATAACTAATCTGTTTCCAAAACAGAAATCTGAACATTGGATAAAGCCAGGATCAAAAGAATCAAAATTCTGGTATAATTTTGATGATATATCACAGTTAAAAAGTTTTACAGAGGGGGTTTTGGATATCTCCTTTCATCACTCCATAAATTAGAAAATGCTTATTATGAATAAAATGTTGTATAAATCCAGGCGAATTTACGGAGCCCCGCACATGACATGCAAGAAAAAAAAAGTTAATTGTGCGCACAAGTTACTAATTCGTTCCCTTGATTTATAAATCGTGCACACGATTTACTAATTTGTTCCCTCAATTTATAAATCATGCGCATAATTTAGCAAATCAAGGGAACGAATTAGTAAAACGTGCGCACGCTTTATAAATCGAGGGAACGAAACAGTAAATCGTGCGCACGATTTAGCCTACTAGTTTTTTACTGCATGTAATGTGCGGGGCTCCGTACGAATTAACAAACCCCTCTGTAAAAACCTTCAGAATATACTAAAGATAGGAATAAAAATGGAAAGTTTGGTGTATGTAAGTAAGAAGTGAGTAACTGAAGTGAGTGACTAACTGAAGTGAGTATTTCTGCCCTACAAAGGCAAAAGGCAGTAACTTCATTTTTTGTCGAAAATTAGTTATTGATATTTTTGGGACATTCAACACCTCCTTTATCATGTTGATAAGTATCTTGAGTCAATTCCGTTGTTTTATTGAGAAAATAATGAGTTGTCTTAACAGTAACTTCCAAAAGCCCGGGAGAAACCAAGGCAGAACACCGTAACACCAGTTACTGTTCTTTTCCTTTGTTTTAGAAAGCTCAAATTGAGTTTGGATACACTGCTATTGTTTAGCCGTTGTTTAGAAGTTATTGTGTCAGCCTGGAGTTATGGTAGTCTGCCTTTGTTTTACTGTCCATTTAAGTTTTCAGCGTTTATATTACAGTGTAGCCTGTGTCATGTAGCCTGTGTCATCTGTCACTGAAGCACTTCTGACACACACGACGACCTGAATAAAAGTGTAGGTAAAACAAATAGTTGAGAGGTTGTTTTTACTAATAGCATTTAAGGATGGTTGAAATGGCTTTGAAACACAGTCATCAAGGTCAGAAATTATGTAACAAAAGATGCATTAGACTAACAAATTAGATAGATTGCAATCTACTTCATTTAGCTAGCTAGCAGCCAATAGCATGAATAGGCTAGTCAGCTATCCAATGAATAGGCTACCAAACTGCTCCATATTTAAAAGCAATTGCAAATCATCCAAAATAAATGCCTTTAAACAGGTGTTACCATAATGATTTTGTAAATGGTGAACAGCAACCAAATATTGATAATGTGGAAGTTACTGCAATTTGCATTGGTGTGACTTCTCACTTTTTTGCAGACAATACAAAGGCAGAGTACAGTAATTTCAAAATAAGGGTCTACATTTTTTTTTTATGTAGATCATTTTCATTACTAAAACATTACTAAAATTGACCGATTTCCAGTGTCCTATCTATAATTAATTTGGCTGGACAACTAAAAATCTTTAAAGTCTTTTTTCTCAGTTCCACACTGTAGTGAGTTAAGGTCTTTTGCCTTTGTGCAGCAGTATTGTAATTGAAATCTACAGACCCAAATAGATAAAGTGTAATAAAAAAGTGTTTTCATTCCACTAGTTTCATTCCACTTTCCATGTTATGGAAGCCAAAAAATTAGCTTTTTAATAGCAAATAAGTGGACTACACTTATTTGCTTATATATATTAAAAACAGAACAACACAGCCAAACAAGCGAGGTTAATCATTCATATTACAATTACGGTTTACTTAGCTGAGGATGTCTTTATGTTCTTTATATATCAACCACTTTTCCCAGTCCCTTTCGAAAGCACTTTTTTAATTTAATATTTATTAATACTTATATAAGTAAAAACAAAGAGGTAGGTATTTATAACTTTTCTTTTAATTCAACCACAGTATCAAGCCATTGACAAGTTTATTCTTCCTTTGTGCTCATAAAGATACCCAATAGGTCTTCTGCCCACTGAGCTGCTTTATCCAGCACACCAGCCCTATAAATGCAACCGCATAGTTCAGACCTGCAGAAAGGCTTCACCAGGCTCATTTCATTGAGGTGGGTGTTGTGTCCAGAACAGTTGGTCAGATTCAATCTTCACCGGTGTTTGTGGACAGATGGGGGAGGGCAGGCAAACACATGGCATGTTTGTTCAGGGCATGTGTCTTTAATTGGATGCTGAAATAATAGATTCTTTCCTGCTACCAGTCAGGCATAAAAGACCAGCTGGGCTGGCGTAAGACCTTTAGCAGGGTTGTGTGCCATTCGGAAATAAATTAAAAAGGGCTTTTAAATTCCAGTTCAGTTGCTGAATTTGAATTGAGGCAGCAAACATGCAAAATTTGAATGTGAATTTAAGCAAGAAAATCATATTTAATTTAAGATTTGAATAATACATAACTTTTATATTTATATATTAAAGGTCCCGTTCTTCGTGTTTTTTTGAAGCTTTGATTGTGTTTATAGTGTGCAATATAACATGTGTTCATGTTTCGCGTGTAAAAAAACACAGTATTTTTAACACAATTTACTTATCTGTGTACCGCTGTTTTCCCTCTCCTAAAAACGGCTGATGAGTTCCTTTTTCTATGAAGTCCCTCCTTCAGAAATACGTAACGAGTTCTGATTGTGCCAGCGGTTCCCGTGTTGTGATTTGACCGCAGCTTAGCGAACGTGGCACGGTTCCTGTGTTGTGATTCGACAGCAGCTTAGCGAACGTGGCACGGTTCCTGTGTTGTGATTCGACAGCAGCTTAGCGAACGTGGCACGGTTCCTGTGTTGTGATTCGACAGCAGCTTAGCGCACGTGGAAAGGTCACGCCTCTTAACGGGAGATATATATGCGCTTAATGATCTCTACAGCGTCCCTGGGAAAGCCAAACAAAGGTGATTTGAGTCCGGGATGAAAATAACAGCGTCTCGACGACATGGCGACAAACACAGTCAAACGCAACACTTCCTTTTCTCCACGCGACACTTCCTCTTCTCCACATGGGACAGCAACAAGACCACGCCCCCTTTTTCGCATATTCTTGTGGGCGGAGGTTAGTCTGTTCTACTGACGTAATTAATGAAGGAAGTACCAGGATGTAGTCCAAGCCAGCCGTTCGCTGTAGGCTTTGAAAGGGAACTTCTGTTAAATAAAATATCTCGCTTGGCATTGAACTTTGAGCTTTATAATTTTACAGGTATTATTTATGCTCTAACAGCAACATTACACACTAACTAAAGTTTGAACAATGGGATCACGAAGAACGGGACCTTTAATATGTATTATAATACTTATATAGTATATATTATTATGTAATAATATATATTATGGTAATATTATTATATATAACAACATAATAACACTTATTTTATAATTATTACTATATGAATATTCACATTGAGGATATTTTTTCATATTTTTTTAACTGACAACAATATGGTTAACAATTTGTGATGGTGTTTAGCAAAATTAAAATATACTTTGATTTGTAAAATTTAAATATTTTTTAAATATATTATAAATGAAAATATATTGTGCCAGTATTTAAAGGAACACAACACTTTTTGTAATATCATTGCGCCGCAGCACCGGTGATACGGCAGCAAAGTTCCTTTGATTATTACGCATTATAACTTTAGAAGAGTCAAGTTTTAAATAGGAAAAATATCGAAAGTCTTTGGTCATTTTTTGGAGCGAGATGTTAACGATCTAAATCTAATCAGATTCAATGATCTGCTAAGCTATGCTAAAAGTGCTACCGCCAGACCCGGAGATCGGCTTAAGGGTTTCGAAAACGGTAAAACTCAACTGTTTAACTCTAGAGGAGTTGGAAAATGAGCCTATTTTCAAAAATAGTGGAGTGTTCCTTTAACAGTATTCAACATATCAGCAAATAAATAGGTATAATTACACTAAATTAAAAAAGAATTATGTTTTGTTGTAAAACTTGTTGTGTGAGTAATGAAATCCCTCTCTTGAGAAATCTCTTCTCCTTTTATTCAAATTCAGCTTCTCATTTAACATTTAATAATGTATTAATTCATTTCTTAAATTCTGAATTTTTGCTCAGCCAGACATACACATCATTTTACAGAGAAAAGCCCCAGGTCAAAGGTCATGATGTGGGACGTTTCCCTGGACGCATCTTGAAAAATGTATTTACGATTGTCAAACATGAGACCTTGTTGACCTTTTGATGTACAACATAAGCATCCGTTCCACCAGCTGTAAACATCACAAATCGTGTCGCTATTCCCATGTGCAAATGTTTTCCTGTGTGTGCGTGTATGTCCGAAGATTGATCCTCCATTTCTCATAAACTCTGAGCCCCAGGGCAGTAACCTTACTGTCTTTGCGATGGGACACAGTGTTGAAGTCAGGTCAGGTCAGAGGTCACAGCAGACCCTTAGAAATTGTTCCGGCAAACAGTAGGGAAAAGACTGCTGAGAACGGAACTCGTGAGAGATGTTTGTCCCTGCGAGATGAACCTCCATGTTTACCCAAGCTGAGAGTAGAGAGGAATCTGCTTGTGTGGTGATAGTTTCTGTGTTGACACATTCCACAGTTCCTGAGCTATGTCCTGACACATGAAATAGACTGACTCCATGGGGTTTTAAATGGTAAAGTTTCATAAAAGGCAAACTAGATGTATTTTATTAATTTAATGTGAAGTGAGATAGCATTTCACGGTTAAGAAAAAAAGGTCCAAATATAGAACCTTGAGGGACACCAGTGTCTCACACCCTAGAACAGCAGCAAAGGATATCTATAAACTTGGATATGAATCTGGATCTGGTTTTGGATTTTAATTTAGTTTTGAATTAAATCCAGCAGAAGAACTGGGTTTAGCTTAACAATATTTCTATGATGCTAGGGGGTGATGTGGGTGGTTGAAAGGGAGATGCTATGTTGCTGAGGCGTTTATGGGTGTTTAGTCTCTATTATATTCTTTAACATAAAGCCACCTTGTAGCACCTTTTTACTATTACTTTTAGTACGGCAGATGCATGGACAATTTTCGACTGTGCTTTAAGCTTTAGATGCATTTAAATATTTTAACTTTTGCAGCTAAGACAGTATGCTACTATCAGTTGGGAATAATTTAATCAAAATTGTGAGATTGAACAAAGTAAAAAAAAAAAATCGATATTTTCCACTAAATGTCAGAGATGGTAGAAAGGTGGCTTAAAGGGATAGTTCACCCCAAAATGAAAATTCTGTCATTCTTCACTCACCTTCAAGTTGTTCCAAACCTGTATGAAATTCTTTCTTCTGCTGAGCACAAAATAATATATATGGATATGTGGAATAGTGGGAAAGATATATGGAAGTCAGTGGGGCCCATCAACTGTTTGGTTATATTCTTCAAAATATCTTCTTTTGTGCTCAGCAGAAGAAAGAAATTCATACCGGTTTGGAATGACAACATTTTTATTTTTGGGTAAACTGTCCCTTTAAGGAAGTTACATTTTCTAAAAGTGGTTAATTGGCTTGTAATAATCCACGTTAAGTGCTATACACTGATCTATATAAATTACGTCATATACAGCACCTTTGTCAAATGGTGCCATGTAGAACCATAAGAGGTGCCATAATAGCACTCACAGAGGAGGCCTTGAGATGATAGTAAATGACTGAAAACTTTACTTACAGAATGCTTCAATGACAAAACATCAAGAAGCCTAATAACACAAAGTAGTTAATATATGAATATAGCCTTTTTATTGAAGTTTGTGACAATGTTGGTATATAACTGATTTCACAAACACCTCCTACTGTCGAGCCTCTTATCAGTTTACATTCATTCAAAGACTACAGCCAATCACCATGTCTTAACTTTCCCTCATCCTCCAATTGTATTCCTCCTTCAAAATACTTTCAGTTGCAGTTTCAATTATCCAAACTGTCTTATTGCATCCCACCAGCACCCCATTCTCCTCCTTAGATTTTAGATCTGTTACTCCACTCTCATATGTTTGCTATGAATGGGAATTTACTACAATGGCAAAAGCTGTATTGAATCACTTTTATGCTTTTCTGAGGTCAAAAAATCTCATGTAGGCGCTCTGGAATATTTTCTTGGGGGGCAAAAGGTTGAGAACCACGTTATCTTCAGGAAATACTCTGTATTTTAATGTCGTTTTTAAATCCTTTCCCTAACTAAACTAAGATACTAAGAGAGAGTTAGAGAACATTTCAAGAACTATACAAGGGTTTAATGGATTCTTTGTATGGCAGTAGTGCTATATAGAACTTTAACCACTCCAAAGAACCGCTGAAGAACCATACTGGGCTTAACAGGTTCCTTATACGGTAGCGGTGCTATATAGCACCTTAACCACCCCAAAGAACCGCTGAAGAACCATACTGGGCTTAACGGGTTCTTCATATGGTAGCGGTGCTATATAGCACCTTAACCACCCGAAAGAACCGCTGAAGAACCATACTGGGCTTAACAGGTTCTTTATACAGTAGCGGTGCTATATAGCACCTTAACCACCCCAAAGAACCGCTGAAGAACCATACTGGGCTTAACAGGTTCTTTATACAGTAGCGGTGCTATATAGCACCTTAACCACCCCAAAGAACCGCTGAAGAACCATACTGGGCTTAACAGGTTCTTTATATGGTAGCGGTGCTATATAGCACCTTAACCACCCCAAAGAACCGCAGAAGAACCATACTGGGTTAACAGGTTCTTTATATGGTGACAATTTCGGTGACAATGGTAGTGGTGCTATAGCACCTTAACCACCCCAAAGAACCGCTGAAGAACCATACTGAGCTTAACAGGTTCTTTATACGGTAGCGGTGCATAGCACCTTGACCACCCTTAAAGAACCGTTGAAGAACCATACTGGGCTTAACAGGTTCTTTATACGGTATCAGTGCTATAGCACCTTAACCACCCCAAAGAACCGCAGAAGAACCATACTTGTCAGGGTTCTGTCACTTCGGTCTAGTTCACTCTTGGTTTGTGACAGAGCCCTGACACTCCTGTATTGTTTGTCTTGTCTTGTGTGAGCGCGCAGCTTTGAGCATGCTCAAGCTGCGTGCTTTTCTGTCCTTGTGTTTTGTGTGCGGGCGTGGTGTTCGGATCCCAGCACTTCAGTCTAGTTTGGGTTTCAGTTTTGTGTTGGGATTCGGACATTCATGCTCCGCGTGTTTGTTTTGTCATGTGAGCGTGGCTCTTTTGTCTGTGTGTTCTGTGTAGCACACGGTTCATGTTTTCATCGGCCGTGTGCTTTCATGTTTTGTCTTATGTTGTGTAGCACGTGGTTGGTGTATTTTCACTGGCTACGTGCTACGTCATGTTGTCATGTTTTGTGTGAACATGCAGCTGATGAGTTCTCATTAGCTGCATGTTCATGTCATGTTTGGTGTGAGCACATGTCTTGTTAAGTGTTTCTGTGTGCCATGTGCTCATGTCTATTGTCTAACCCCGCCCACCTTGTTTCCTGATTATTGGTTCATTTGCCCCACCTGTCTTCCCTCGTTACCCTCCTTTGTTTGTTCCCTATTTAATCTCCTTGTGTTTGCAGTCCAGGGCTGAATCGTCGTCGTATTTACCTCATGTTTCCCTGCTTCCTGCTCCAGTCAAGTCAAGCCTAGTCAAGTCAAGTCTGTTTTTTCCCCCTCGGGGTGGTTTTGGTTTGTCTTGTTTTATTTTTTATTATCATTAAAAGCCCATTTTCACCTGCATCATTGAGTCCTCGCTCCTTTCCCTTCACCAACCCTGACAATACTGGGCTTAACAGGTTCTTTATACGGTAGCGGTGCTATAGCACCTTAACCACACCAAAGAACCACTGAAGAACCATACTAGGCTTAACAGGTTCTTTATACGGTAGTGGTGCTATAGCACCTTAACCATCCCAAAGAACCGCTGAAGAACCATACTGGGCTTAACAGGTTCTTTATACGGTAGCGGTGCTATAGCACCTTAACCACCCCAAAGAACCGCTGAAGAACCATACTGGGCTTAACAGGTTCTTTATACGGTAGCGGTGCTATATAGCACCTTAACCACCCCAAAGAACCGCTGAAGAACCATACTGGGCTTAACAAGTTCTTTATATGGTAGCAGTGCTATATAGCACCTTAACCACCCCAAAGAACCGCTGAAGAACCATACTGGGCTTAACAGGTTCTTTATACGGTAGCGGTGCTATAGCACCTTAACCACACCAAAGAACCGCTGAAGAACCATACTGGGCTTAACAGGTTCTTTATACGGTAGCGGTGCTATATAGCACCTTAACCACCCCAAAGAACCGCTGAAGAACCATACTGGGCTTAACAAGTTCTTTATATGGTAGCAGTGCTATATAGCACCTTAACCACCCCAAAGAACCGCTGAAGAACCATACTGGGCTTAACAGGTTTTTTTATACGGCGGTGCTATATAGCACCTTAACCACCCCAAAGAACCGTAGAAGAACCATACTGGGTTAACAGGTTCTTTATATGGTGACAATTTCGGTGACAATGGTAGTGGTGCTATATAGCACCTTAACCACCGCAAAGAACCGCTGAAGAACCATACTGGGCTTAACAGGTTCTTTATACGGTAGCGGTGCTATAGCACCTTAACCACCCCAAAGAACCGCTGAAGAACCATACTGGACTTAACAGGTTCTTTATACGGTAGAGGTGTATAGCACCTTAACCACCCTTAAAGAACCGCTGAAGAACCATACTGGGCTTAACAGGTTCTTTATACGGTAGAGGTGCTATAGCACCTTAACCACCCCAAAGAACCGCTAAAGAACCATACTGGGCTTAACAGGTTCTTTATACGGTAGCGGTGTTATAGCACCTTAACCACACCAAAGAACCGCTGAAGAACCATACTGGGCTTAACAGGTTCTTTATACGGTATCAGTGCTATAGCACCTTAACCACCCCAAAGAACCGAAGAAGAACCATACTGGGCTTAACAGGTTCTTTATACGGTAGCGGTGCTATAGCACCTTAACCACACCAAAGAACCACTGAAGAACCATACTGGGCTTAACAGGTTCTTTATACGGTAGCGGTGCATAGCACCTTAACCACCCCAAAGAACCGCTGAAGAACCATACTGGGCTTAACAACTTCTTTATACGGTAGCAGTACTATATAGCACCTTAACCACCCCAAAGAACCGCTGAAGAACCATACTTGGCTTAACAGGTTTTTTTATACGGCGGTGCTATAGCACCTTAACCCTCTAGGCGCCACGGTCGAGTTTACTCGACAAGATGCGGCACTGAATAAAACGGCCGATTTTGTCATATAGGGTGTCAAATTTCATTCAACCTCCCCTCCACTAGATGTCAGAGATGTCATACTTCATCCCCGACTCAAAAAAACGTCATGCTTCTATACAAAATCTTCGAGCAAGAGCGCATTGAATCAGTGCGAACAAACGCGGAGCTAGTGTGCGCGTGAGCCATCTTATCAGAGCAATATTGTCAATGTCAGCGAGTATTTGCATTAGATTATTATTTTCTAATGGCATCAATAAAGCTTACCCGCAATGAAGTGTTGGGTCTTCTATTCGCGGACCCTAATTCTGAAGGGGAATATCTGATGACGGTGATTCAGAAAATGAAAGTATAGCCCTACACCAAGCACAATGTGATGGTCATTTGCCCAATGTCAGTGGTGGGAACACAGTGGTGTTTCGCGGGGTCGGAGTGTTCATCGCGAAGTTATCAGGCGTGTTACGCCGGCTTCACACCGCACACGCTTTTGCGTTGGCCGGGCAGTGGTGCGGATGGAGAGCGCGAGCCGCGCGCGGCCGTGTTGCACTGGCAGCATTGGTCTCACGCAGCTGAACCGCGTGTATTGCAAATACAGTTAGTGGGCAATGTGGAGGCAGGGTGGGAAGTCACAATGACAATGACAGTAGTCCAAACTGTGCAAACTCGGCGGGCGTGCGCGCGCGCGTGCGTCTGTCTCTCGTCTTGTCTCGTATCTCTCATGATCTCTGCCTTGCCGTGGCGAGTGAGCTTTTGAACTAAACAGGTCTTGTCTACTTGTGTTTGTGTGTCATATGAATAATATACATGTGCCCCATACATGGAATCAGAGTGCCTACTGTATGTAGTAAATGGAAAGTCTCTACAGCAAAAGGCCAACCGCTGCATGCATTCGGTTTGTTTCTACCATTTATTAGTAACGATTTACACAGTTTGTTTACTATTTACTATTTACCTGAGCATTCAGTATTGTGCAAAATAGCATACAGAAGGTGAGGGACATTTTTGGGGGAAAGAAGTGCTGCATGTATCATTTAAACGTGACTTTTCATCAAAATTCTATAATCCAAGGTGACCACCACCATATGACGTCATAATATGCAAATTAGATGGGACAATGTAATCCCTACATAAACTTTGGGTCATCCTTAATATTTCTCTAATTTACAGAAAGTCTCTATCTTTTATCACTTTTAAGATATAGCCTTTTCAAATTAAGATGTCAAAATCGAACATTTTAGGAAAAAACCTCTGGCGCCTAAAGGGTTAACCACCCCAAAGAACCGAAGAAGAACCATACTGGGCTTAACAGGTTCTTTATACGGTAGCGGTGCTATAGCACCTTAACCACCCCAAAGAACCGAAGAAGAACCATACTGGGCTTAACAGGTTCTTTATACGGTAGCGGTGCTATAGCACCTTAACCACACCAAAGAACCACTGAAGAACCATACTGGGCTTAACAGGTTCTTTATATGGTAGCGGTGCATAGCACCTTAACCACCCCAAAGAACCGCTGAAGAACCATACTGGGCTTAACAACTTCTTTATACGGTAGTGGTGCTATATGGTACCTCAACCACCCCAAAGAACTGCATATGAACCATACTGGGATTAACAGGTTCTTTATACGGCGGTGCTATATAGCATCTCAACCACCCCAAAGAACCGCAGAAGAACCATACTTGGCTTAACAGGTTTTTTTATACGGCGGTGCTATAGCACCTTAACCACCCCAAAGAACCGAAGAAGAACCATACTGGGCTTAACAGGTTCTTTATACGGTAGCGGTGCTATAGCACCTTAACCACCCCAAAGAACCGAAGAAGAACCATACTGGGCTTAACAGGTTCTTTATACGGTAGCGGTGCTATAGCACCTTAACCACACCAAAGAACCACTGAAGAACCATACTGGGCTTAACAGGTTCTTTATACGGTAGCGGTGCATAGCACCTTAACCACCCCAAAGAACCGCTGAAGAACCATACTGGGCTTAACAACTTCTTTATACGGTAGCAGTACTATATAGCACCTTAACCACCCCAAAGAACCGAAGAAGAACCATACTGGGCTTAACAGGTTCTTTATACGGTAGCGGTGCTATAGCACCTTAACCACCCCAAAGAACCGAAGAAGAACCATACTGGGCTTAACAGGTTCTTTATACGGTAGCGGTGCTATAGCACCTTAACCACACCAAAGAACCACTGAAGAACCATACTGGGCTTAACAGGTTCTTTATACGGTAGCGGTGCATAGCACCTTAACCACCCCAAAGAACCGCTGAAGAACCATACTGGGCTTAACAACTTCTTTATACGGTAGCAGTACTATATAGCACCTTAACCACCCCAAAGAACCGCTGAAGAACCATACTTGGCTTAACAGGTTTTTTTATACGGCGGTGCTATAGCACCTTAACCACCCCAAAGAACCGAAGAAGAACCATACTGGGCTTAACAGGTTCTTTATACGGTAGCGGTGCTATAGCACCTTAACCACCCCAAAGAACCGAAGAAGAACCATACTGGGCTTAACAGGTTCTTTATACGGTAGCGGTGCTATAGCACCTTAACCACACCAAAGAACCACTGAAGAACCATACTGGGCTTAACAGGTTCTTTATATGGTAGCGGTGCATAGCACCTTAACCACCCCAAAGAACCGCTGAAGAACCATACTGGGCTTAACAACTTCTTTATACGGTAGTGGTGCTATATGGTACCTCAACCACCCCAAAGAACTGCATATGAACCATACTGGGATTAACAGGTTCTTTATACGGCGGTGCTATATAGCATCTCAACCACCCCAAAGAACCGCAGAAGAACCAATTTTTTTGTGTGTGTTGAGGTGCAGCGGCCAGTTTCTGACACTACAAGTGTGAAAATTAAGCCTGAGTTGGCATGAAAGGCTATAACATTAATGTTTAGAGTTCATTTCCAATGAATAATTCAAATAATCAGGATTTACAGGGATTTTATCTGGGGTCAGGTTGGAACGATCCGCTGACAGATCAGGCATGCTGGGACAAGCATGAGACTTGAGTATCAAAGCAGAGGGGTTTGCTCGCGCTGACAGGTGCTGTCAGGGGTCATCACCCTCTGTTGGTTTTATGACTGTCTTATTTTGAGGGTTTTTAAAAGTGTTTCAATTCTTAGTAGCTTGTTTATTTTTTTGCAAAAAAATCCATCTCGGAGTGGTAAAAAAGGACAAGTGACAAGACAATTTCAAAATTAATTAATTTTTTTTTATTAATCCTAAATTGTGCAATGAATTTACATGCATGCAACAAACAAAAGCAGGGCTGCAATATGATCTTATACTTAAAGGGATAGTTCACCCAAAAATGAAAATTCTGTCATCATTTACTCACCCACAAGTTGTTCCAAACCTGTATGAGTTTCTTTGTTCTGCTGAACACAAAAGAAAATAGAGTGAAGAATGTTTGTAACAAAGCAGAGAGAACAACCATTGACTACCATAGTATTTTTTGAAAAGTTATAGTCAAGAATGAGATTATAAAACATATTTCTTAGACATTAGTGCCCCCCAGCGGCCAGAATGCATTATATTGTACACTACTGTTAAAAACAATTTGGGGCCAGCTTTACTAGATAGAAACTACATACTTTTAAATGAATCAAAAGTGACAGTAAAGATATTAATGATGTTACAAATATTTATTTTTCAAATAAATAATGTTTTTTTAACCATTATATTCACTAAAGAACCATTGGTAACACTTTACAATAAGGTTAATTAGTTAACATTAGTTAACATGAACTAATAATGAACTGCACTTATAAAGCATTTATTTATTTTGTTAATGTTCATTTCAACATTTAGTAATGCATTATTAAAATCTTGTTAACATTAGTAAATGCACTGTGAACTAACATGAACAAACCATGATCAGCTGTTTATATTAACTAAAGTTAACAAAGATTAACTAATGCTGAACAGAGGTGTTGTTCATGGTTAGTTCACGTTAACTAATGCATTAACTAATGTCAACTAATACAACCTTATTTGTAAAGTGTTACCGAACCATTAAAAATGTATCAAGGTTTCCACAAAAATATTAAGCAGCACAATAAATGTTAGACTGGAGGAATGATGCTGAAAATCACAGGAATAAATTACATTTTAAAACAAATAAAAATGGAAAACCTTTCATTTAAATTGTAAAAATATTTCACAATATTACTGTTTTTACTAACATTTTTTTGGATCAGATACATGCAGCCTAGGAGACTATTTTCAAAATTATTTCAAAACGTTACAGACACTGAACTTTTGAACCGTAGTGTTTGTTCCTTGTGTATGAACACTCCATAACATGGTTGTGTGAGAGTGAAGATAAAACATCTTTTTTTAATAGATTATAGTTCACTCTGGAGTTACTGTAGTTTTCTCAGTGATTAATATGTCAGCTCACTTGTTTTTGACATGACTGTTATTTTAACAGCTAAAAAGTTTTTTTTTTTTTTTTTAAGTACCTCACTGTTTATATTAAAGGGTTAGTTCACTCAAAAATGAAAATTCTGTCATTAATTACCCTCATGTCGTTCCAAACCCGTAAGACCTTCGTTCATCTTCGGAACACGATGAAATCCAATAGCTTTCTGACCCCTCCATAGACAGCTATGTATTTACCACTTTCAAGGCCCAGAAAGGTAATAAAGACATTGCTAAAATAGTCCATGACTCCAGTGGTTCAACCTCAATGGACTCTATTTTAGTTAGCATTTCGTGTTTATGAGATACTGTGCATTTTAGGTCCTTCAACTGGTCTCCATTTCTTATGTTTTTCACTGTTTTTAATCACCATTTGCCTTCATTAGTTCTTTTTATATGATCTTCCAATGACCAGTGATTTTCTTTAAAAATACCAAAGTGCATGCGTCTCATATAATTGATCATTTCCTCCGACATAATGAGTGTTTGTGTGTTTCATCATGTTTGTGAAATGATTGTTTTGTTTCCGGAGAGATAACAGTCAGTGGTGAGAACAACAGCAGGTATCAGCACCGCTCGCACGCTCATCCCTCCCTCACTCACTCACACACCATATGCTAAAACACTGACATCTTTATAATTCTGTGATGTGATATCTGTCAAAACAGTGATAAGAAGCCTGTGTCGTTTATGAAAACAAAGTACTACGTGATGAACAGAGAAAACATCTATATTTTTATCTTTATGTGGCGTATGTCAAAAGAATAGAAAGGAAAGGTACAGCCATCATATGCCCCCGTTTTCACAGACAAGGCTTAAGCTAGTCCCAGACTAAAATGCATGTTTGAGCTGTTTTAACTAATAGCAACTTGCACTGATATATCTTAAAATATGTCACACCATTGTTTTGCCTCAAGACGCACACCACTCATGTTTTAGTAAAAACTGTAATTTTAAGTTGTAATAATATTTCATAATTTTTACTGTATTTTTTTATCAAATAAATGGTGAGCATAAAATATTTATTTTAAAAACACTTACCCCAAACTTAAGGCAGTGGCACCAAGTGTAAATAGCCTGGCTCCACCCTCCTACATTCTTACACTCAATTTTCATTTTCCTTCAGTACTCCGTCTGGGACTGCGGTATATTCTTAGGTTTTCTCCGGACACATTTTTACCGGTCCAATCAGCGAACAGAGGGAGTGGCTGAGAACGATGAGGTTGATGTCGTGCGCTAGTTTGAGTTGTAGTTCAGTAATGGCGGCGGAGAAAGATGCGAGCGAAGCCATTCATTCCGTTGTGGCACCGCTGCCGAATATCCATAAGTTAAAGCCGGAGCAAGAACAATCTTTGCTGAGTTTTGTTGGTGGCCATGATGTTGTGGCCTTCCTCCCCACAAGGTTCGGGAAAAGTTTGATTTTCCAGCTTGCTCCGTTAGTGGTGAAGGCGTTGACTGAAGCCCTATTCGGACTGTGATTGTTTCTCGTGGGGTTGGAAGGTATTGTCATCATTTACAGGGTGATTACAGTCAGTGATTTTATTGCCGTCCGTCTCCCACCACCCGCGTAAAAATCCCCGGCCGAATTACCTACTGTTTTAGACAAACACCAAGGTCGTGTGGTCATTTAATTGCTGTCCGAATCCACATCTCTGAGTTTTCAAGAATATATCACTTCAAAATTCACTGTTTATATCCTTTTTGACCACTGCAGAGCACCGTACGGTTGCGCTTCGCTGTAATTTGGATGCATTTTCTAGACTTGTATTTCTTTAAATGCTGGCAAGTATTTACAAGAGCAATATATTTCATCACCGCTCAAAAAATAAAAAGAAGAAAAGCACGTAAACATTTGAATTGGGCCGTTTTTTATGGCAGCATTTATTCTTATCATAGCAAGCATATGACATTTTATTTACAGCATACAATCATGTTACGGACCACGCTTGAGCAGTGCATTCCCGATCACAAAACTCTGCCCTCCACTGTGAATAATCACAATCCGAATGCACGAGTTTTAGGTTTTATCACTGAGGTGGCTGCACAATCTGCACAGTTATTTTTACGGACTTCCATGTGAGAAACAAAACGGAGGCGAATGGCGCATAACATACGTCACGACCAAACGTTAGCGATTGGTTATGGCAGATCCAGAGTGGCTCTGGGCAGATCCAATTGTTTTAAACTTCAACAGAGAACCCGCCTTCAAGGAAGTTAACGCTTGTCAATGGAGAATGGCCTGACTCTCTGTACAAATGAAATGTACGAGAGTCTAGTAAGACCAGGCAAAAGTATAAATAGCAACTAGATTGAATTTACACTCTTTGAAAATAGCATATTTTCTTAACGATAATTGCTATTTACACTGAGTGCAAATAGCAATAGATGCTATTTACACCAAGTGTAAATAGAAACTAGATTCTATTTACACTAAGTGAAAATAACATTTTCTTAGTGATAGATGATATTTACACTAAGTGCAAATAACTGTAGATGATATTTACTAAGTGAAATAGCATACTAAGTGAGAATAGTAAAAAAACGTTTGCAATGTATTAGGTGTGTTCGACATCGGCTGCGGCTGGATGCAACTGATCAGCGAGAGTAGCCGCGTGCAGGTGGGGAGGAGCGGCAAACGGAGACGTGAAGTCGGACACTTTTTGCTTCCCGCAGTGACGCTCGGGAGAGTTCAACATATAGATTAGGATTAGAGTTCAACATATAATCCTACACTATCAATGAAGTGGGGTCTACAATTTACAATCTACAATTTAGATAAACATGACAACATAACATCGCGACTACATGAAAGGAGGTTTTACTGTTATAAAAAAACAGATTTGTACGCATTAGTGGAGCTGAAGGTTTTAGAATAAACACGAAACACGCGTGATCGCTGTCATGCGGTGAATCTGGCCAATCGTGGAACAGCTGTGTCGTCATCAGAGTCCGTGTAGCCTCGTGCAGCTGCTCTGGAGAAACTGCACCGGCTGTATTAGACGGTTGCTCTCGAATCGCTCTCGCGGCACTTTGTTGACATACGTCACTGTCACGTGGCGTCGGCGCTGCCTCAAGTCGGACAAAATTTCTAACCGGCATGCACTGCTTCAAGTCAGCCGCCGATCGGTCGTCGCATCGCTGGGTGAAGTCGAACAAGCCTTTTGTTGGGGCTGAACGCAGCCCTAGTCTTGTCATGTGACTCCCATGCCCTCATGTGATCTTGTGTCTTGTTCTGTCATTGGTTCATTGTTTAATCATTGTTCACAGGTGTCACTTGTCCAGTTAGTCTCTGTGTATTTAAGCCCTCATGTTTGCCATGTGTCCTTGTCTGATATTAATCGTGTAACCACTGATGGTGAGTTTCTGTGGGCAAGTCTGTTATCATGTCAAGTTTAGTCAAGCCACGTTTATTGTTTGTTTTATCAAGTCCTTGTTTTATAATTTGAAATAAACTGCACTTGGGTTCTTCAAATTGCCTCTTCAGTGGACTGTTACAGATATGTGATGGGAAAAGGGTGAAGAGCGAGCTTGGCAAAAGGCGGATTCAAACCTGGGTCGATTGTGTCAACCTTATTTCACAAGCCTTAAGGCCTGTGCACACCGGGACGATTATCACGCGTGCTTATCGCCAGCGTTTTTCGAGAAGGTTTTTTGGCGCGTCTTTGTGCTCACACCCAAGCTTTTTTTTTTGTTGGTTTTTTCCTCCTTCTTCACTGGCAATGCGCTGAGTGAACATGCAAATTCAGTAGATGGCGCTCGCCGGTACACAAGGTGGTGCTGCACCACTCTACGCCTCTGACACTCGCTTGTCACACAGAAGAAGAGAGACTTTTTACATGCTTTTACAAGAGAGCATTTACATGCTTGCCAAAACCAAGGGGGTAATCCAGCACCCGGAAAGCGTATCTTCCATAGGGGCAGCCATTGCTAACCAAGCCATCACCTGCTGTTAGCATCCCATTGACTCCCAATCATTTTGGCGTCACTTTGACAGCGAATAACTTTACATCTGAGGCGTTTAAAGACTCCATTTGTCCATTGTTTATTTCTAAAGAAACACGACACTCTATAAAAGGCTCCATTACCTTACTCTATCGCCCCGTAGAAGCCGTTTTTGTAAAAATAGGTTAACAATTGCGTCATAACCACGTGACAACCGTCGCACTATAGAGAAATTCCAGTACAGAGAGGAGGAGGAGCTCGCAGGCAATCTTTTACTGTCTATGAGGCAATTTATAAAATTAATAAATACTGTAATGAATTTTGTGGGTTTTGTGTGTGTGTGTGTGTGTGTCCCGGAATGTTGCTCCTCCCAACTGGAGTATTCCGTCAGCACGTTATTCTTCCGGTGACGGAACTCCGGGATGATTGAATTCACCTGTAATGGAGGAGATTTAAGAGAGAAGCAGCGAGAGAAATGGGGTTCCAGGTGAAAAAATGTAGACTGCCTTTGCGCTCACAAGGGGAAAATGGAAAATCTGTTTGGTATTCTTCCCTTCAAGTTCTGTGGATTCCACTAGGTGTCAGTAAACAAGGGAATATCTCCTTCTTGATATCTCCTTCCAAAAAAAGTTATTGAAATTAATCTGTGCAAACTATCTAATAACTCGTACTCATCTCCATTGATTTTCCATAGCTAGGAAATCGAAAAGAAGGCTCGGCCTCCTCAACTTTGTAAAGGGAGATCTCGGGCTCTGATTGGTCTAGAAGCATGATCGACATGTCCATAGAAAGCTGAGATACTCAGCTTTTTTCACATATGGCGTCTTCAAAAATCGCGGATAACAAAGATGATCGAAACGAAGGATAATACGAGTATTTGTCTGCATCACATGTTTTGATCTGAACATCGGTGACATATTACAGTGTCATTTGGCCATGCATCAAATTTTATCAGGAAAGCTGAGGTTCTAATCTTTCAAACGATACCATATATGTCTAGTTTTGTGCTGTACAACTTATAGATTTTTTCAAATTATTATGATGATGCAATATTGGACCCACGGGTGGGTCGGTGAGGGGGTGCAGAGCTGAAGTGGTTAAGTAAGAAATGTATTTTTGCTATGGTTAAATACATGTTCAGTGATATCTTCCAGATATTTTTTAATTTTGGCGCTATTTTTTCTCTAAATAATGTTGATATGCCAACTAGTAAATGGCCAAAACCATTCACACACTTTTTGCTAACTGGCAAGCAGCATTAGCAGCTCATTTTGTCTACTTACTTCCTCTTCGTCATATTAATGTGCTCGTCAAGACAGTTTTGTGCTTGAGCTCCTCCAAGTCGTGTTTTACTGAAACTGAACCCAAGTGTTTTTTTAAAAATGACGCTTTTACGCCTGTCCATTTGGCGCGTCGGTGCGCACACTTACATTGGTGCCCTTGGTGTAGTCATGAGGCATTAAACGCCATCGTTAAACGTGTGTGAAAACCGTCCTGGTGTGAACAGGTCTTTACGCTCTATACTGACCATGCCACTAAATATGCGCGTCATTTTTTTTCAATCTTGTTTGGCCCAACCAGGCATTGTTAGGCGTAGCTAGTGTGAATGTCACTTGCCAACAAGGCACGCTATTTACACTTGGTGTAAATAGACATTCAGCAAACTTAGTTTAATCAGTAGTTTAAGTCCACTTGATGCTATTAAAGAAAATGATCTACTATAATATGATTAAATATTTATATGAAAAACTGCTATTTCATCAAAATGCACAAGCTACTATTGAATGGGCATCAATGTAAAAATTAATAATCTTTTGCATCCAGATGGTGTAGTTACAGAAACTACCAGCAGGGGGCTAACAGAGCCCAACCTTGACCCATCAGTCAGATTATAGGGATTGCGGGAAACAGTTTATTTCAGACACATTGTCAACCTAAACACCTCCACAAACTTGTGTAAACTTGTGTTAAGTTGTGACCGGGTTTGTGTGCAGAACTATTGGATGTCGGCTTCAAAGCCACTTCGAGACATTATTGGAGCTTTTTCACAACTCTGTAGGCCTGTGGAATTCCAAACATCTAATCAATTTCTCGTCTGCGTATTTATTCCTAAATTTAGACATCCGATTCATTGTTGTTGAAGTGGACCCAGACGTCGCTTCATTTCTGTGAAGGTTGTGACCTAACACTCATTCAGGTTACCGTTATGCACTTCGCCCAGGCTAATAAACAACCTGTTGCCGTCGAAATATCAACACGGTCCGTTGGTGTAAATCAGCCGTATTTACGAGGTGCTTTGTACACCTTTGTTTCTGAAGGGCGATGTTGACGTGTTCGGGGAGTCAGATAAAGGGTATTTGTCACCAACTCCTTCCTGTTTTTCAGAACGAGGCCTTTGTTTGGCCGCGGGACTCCTGCTCCTCAGTTCTCAGGGGAATGATGAACCGCTACATTCGTGCCTGAGTGTAGCATGGAGCAGATCTGTGTTATCAGAGACCTCTTCAACTCTCTCTCTCTCTTGTTGTCTGTCTCTCCGTCGGCATGTTTTGTGTCTTGACAGGGTCATGGTCACACCATGCATATAAAATAGAATATGAAAAATAACTAGGCCTATTAAGTGTCAGTGATGTCAGTTTATCTTGCAAAACACCACAATTCTCCTTCTTCTCACTTGTACATTTCCAGCCAACAGTTTGGAATAATATATTTTTTCAAATGTTTTTAAAAGTCTCTTATGCTCACCAAGGCTGCATTTATTGGACCCACTTTATATTAGGTGGCCTTAACTACTATGCTACTATGTACTAACATTTTAATTAATCATTTGATACATTGCAATTATTGTGTACATACATGTTTTTACATTGTACTTACATTTTTAAAAATACCTGCATGTAATTACATCTGTAAGTAATTTCTGTAGTTACATTTGTAATTACTCTTGACACTTTCCTTACACCTAACCCTACCCTTAAACTTACCCTTACCAATACACCTGTCCCTAACTTTACCCGTATCCCACCTCAATATCAGCAAAGGTGTTTTGCAATACAATATGAACACAGTAAGTACATTGTACTTGTTTTTTATGTAAGTACATATTAGTTAAGGCCACCTAATATAAAGTGGGGCCCATTTATTTAATCAAAAATAAAATATTGTCAAATATTATTACAATTTAAAAGAATTGTTTTCTTTTTTTAATACATTTTAATTTAGTTCTGTGATGCAAAGCTGAATTTTCAGCATCCTTACTCCAGTCTTCAGTGTCACATGATCCTCTAGAAATCATTCTAACATACTGATTTGCGGCTCAAAAAAACTTTTCTTATTATTATCAATGTTTTTGGTACTTAATATCTTAAAAAAAATGTGGGGAAGTATAATTAAAAATAAATAAAAAATATTATACTTTTATTCAGTAGATTGATAAAAAGATTGACAGTAAAGACATTTATTATGTGATAAACTATTTAAATTTCAAATAATTCCTGTGTTATTCCTGATCATTCAAATAAGTCCGATACAGAGCATGTCGTTTCTAGCACATATGAGATTCATATGCACTACTGAGATCAAAAGTGACAGACATTTATAATGTTGCAAAATATTTCTATTTCATATAAATGCTGTTCATTAAACTTTCTATTCATCAAATAATCCAGTAAAAAAATATATATAAATAAAAGTAATGTCAAGCAATAATATAAATACACAAAAATATCAAGCAGCAAAAACTGACAATAATAATATTAATTGAGCAAATCCGCATATTAGAAAGATTTCTGAGGGATCATGTGACAATGAAGACTGGAGTAATGATGCTGACAATTCAGCTTTACCGTCACAGGAAAAAATTACATTTTATATATTAAAATAGAAAATAATTAGAAATAGTTGTTTTAAAATGTACACTCTAAAAAATGCTGGGTTAAAAACAACCCAAGTTGGGTTGAAAATGGACTAACCCAGCTATTGGGTTGTTTTATGCAAACATTTTACCCAACTGCTGGGTTAAAACAACCCACTCACTGGGTTATAACAACCCAATTGCTGGGCTAGTCCATTTTCAACCCAAGTTGGGTTGTTTTTAACCCAGCATTTTTTAGAGTGTAATAATATTTCACAATATTACTGTTTTTACTGTATTTTTTTATCAAGAATATGCAGCCTTAAGTGAGCATAAGAGACACACACACATGCACGCACACACACAATTAATAAACTATTTCTCTTTTGCAACTTTAATCTAAAACTTAATTTAATTTAATCTAAAACTAAATTCTCTTATATGTTAAACAGTGAACATCTTTTAGCACCTTTACACAATATTATGATATAAAACATAATCTACCGCAATACATTTCAGCAAAATATATCTGTTAACCGTTCAAACCTTTGGAGTCGGCTTTGGAGGTATTTTGTGTGTGGTGTGTGTGTTCATGTTTTTCAGGACTTCAACCTGAATGCACACTGACTCATGGGGACTTGTGTCACCGTGGGGACCTAAATTAAGGTCCTCATGAGGAAACATGCTTATGGGCCCTATTTTAATGGTCTGAGCGCATGGTGGTCTGATGCGCATGGCGTGTCCGAATCCACTTTTGCTAGTTTAACGACGGAAAAACCGGCTGGTGCGCCTGTTGTATGGTCTAAAAGGTTTGTACCATAGTCTCTTAATGAGTCATGGGTGTGTTCTAGGCGTAACATCAGGCTGAAACTAGCAAAAAAATGGTGTATGATAGGGCCCTAAAAATCACACAGAATGAGTTTTGAAAATGTAAAAATGCAGAAAGTTTTGTGTGATGGGTAGGTTTAGGGGTAGGGTTGGTGTAGGGGGATAGAATGTACAGTTTGTAGAGTATAAAGATCATTATGCCTATGGAGAGTCCATAAAAGAACGTGTGTCACTGTGTGTGTGTGTGTGTGTGTGTGTGTGTGTGTGTGTGTGTGTGTGTGTGTGTGTGTGTGTGTGTGTGTGTGTCAATTCAACCTTATTTATATAGCGCTTTTTAACAATGCAGACTGTTTCAAAGCAGCTTCACAGTGTTAAACAGGAAAATAATGCAACATCATTTTGGAGAAAATTCTGGAGAAAACGGTGATGTCATCAGTTCATTTCAATTATCATACAGTGACAGTGTGGGCTTTAGATCAGTAATTAGATCAGTAATTTAGTTTATATGGTTAATTTAGTTTAATAATTAGATTTATTTGGATATTTAGTTGAAAAATCCCCAACTGAGTATGCCAAGCCAGAGGCAAAAGTGGCAAGGAAACCAAAACCCCATCAGGCAACACGCTGGAGACGGGTTTATTGAGGATGACATATCGATTTAAGAATTATTAAATTGTAATATTCGAACATTCGGAGTCAACACGCCGGAGACGGGTTTATTGAGGATGCCGTGTTGACGATGCAATTTCAGGGGGAGTCTAATTGACACGGTCTCTGCAGACACTTCAGGGTCCTGCGTTGGTCTTCTCCGGGCGCAGATCCACCATCTGAACTGGATACGGCCCGGATCCGGCTGACTGCAGTAAACCTCGGGATAAAACAGAGAGACTATCATTAGCGTAGATGCCATTCTTCTGATGATGTAACGTGTACATCAGGTGTTATGGGAAGTGTTCCCGGTTCCGGCTAACCTAGTTAATGCAGCCTAACAATCAATTCATTGAAAAAGTGTTTTATGTGTATGCCACAGTAAAGAGATGTGTTTTTAGTTTAGATTTAAACTGACAGAGTGTGTCTGCTTCCCGTACAATATTAGGAAGACTGTTCCAGAGTTTAGGTGCTAAATAGGAAAAGTAATCGACCGCCTGCAGTTGATTTGGATATTCTCTGTATTATCAACTGGCCAGAATTTTGAGACCGCAGTAGACGTGATGGAGTATAATGTGTTAAGAGCTTGCTCGAGTACTGGGGAGCTAAACCATTGAGTTCTTTGTAAGTAAAAAGCAAGATTTTAAAATGTATGCGATGTTTAATAGGTAGCCAGTGCAATGTTGACAGAACTGGGCTAATATGGTCATACTTCCTGGTTCTAGTAAGAACTCGAGCTGCTGCGTTTTGGACCAGCTGGAGTTTATTTATTAAGCGAGCAGGGCAACCACCCAGTAGAGCATTACAATAATCTAACCTTGAGGTCATGAACGCATGAACTAACTGTTCAGCATTTTGCATTGAGAGCATGTGTCGTAATTTAGATATCTTTTTAAGATGGTAGAATGCAGTTTTACAGATGCTAGAAACGTGGCTTTCAAATGAAAGATTGGTATCAAAGAGCACACCCAGGTTCCTCACTGACAATGAGGACTTGACAGAGCAGCCATCAAGTGTTAGACAGTATTCTAGGTTCCCCTTCGAGGGAACTCGAACTGCGTCATCGTGATGACACTTCGGGGAACGCCCCTCGCGTAAAGCGTCTGAAGAAACTGTAGAATCAGCCCAATCTGATTGGTGTTGCGTGATGACGTAGTATGTGACGGCATACCCGGAAGATACAAAGAGACGTCTGAACGTAACAGAGATAGCTTTTTTGCTCTTCAGCGTTAGCGCTCTGTGTTACCAGTCTGAGAGTATTTGGTGTTGTTATCTACTAACGTTGTTTTCACAAGCATACAGGGCTCGCGAATTCCATGGCCGTTGAGGCAGCACGGTTGATCTATCATGGACTCGCAGATGGGTCTGTCAGGGGAACTTGAGAGTGCTTATGCATCTTCTCCTTCCCGGTGACAGCTCCATTGTTCTCCTTCCCCGCGTGGAAGCCCGCGGCCCCGCGCTGCGGCTTCTTCCCCCGGGGTGGAGGACCCGATGCGTGAGCTGTCTGATTTTGAGGAATTAGATGGGCTCCGTATCGAGGCTCGCCTTTTCTAATGCAGATTCAACCTCGAGTTGCCGAGGCGGCGCGCAGGTTTGGGTCTGTTATTAGAGTGATACAACGTGACACGGTGAGTAGGTATACTGTGGGTGCGAGGCATGCAGTCAGCTCCTGAGGGGGCGGGCTGTTTTCATTCAGAAATATCGCGACGCGTACTGCCGTGCGCCTTCGGGTGTTTCAGCCTCGCGCCCGTTTGGCTTTTTTCTCGAGGGATGAAAGCCAGTTGTATTATAACGGCTTGAACCGCGTTGCTGAGGCAACGTGTGGTTTACGAGCCGTATATAATACAATTAAGCAGTATTGTCTGATAATTGTGGCTGCGTTTTATTCTGAGGAATTAAATGAATTATGATCTGACTTTGAGGAGTTAGATATTCAGCCTATTATTCAGACCATGTTCACCGTATTTGTGAAATGTGATACTGTTTGGCTTTCTTCTCGAGGGAGGAAGGCCAATTGTATTATAACTGCTTGAGCCGCGTTGCTGAGGCAGCGTGTGATGTTCGAGCCGTATATAATATAATCGAACAGTATTCGCTTTCACCTTACTATGGCTGCATTTAATTCTGAGGAATTAAATTAAAATATTATCTGACTATAGGAGTTAGATGTATTTTTTACTCAGCCTATCATTCAGACCAGGTTGCACGGTTGGGTGATTATGATGACATTTAATTCTGAGGAATTGAGTGTCATGTTATCTGACTTTGTTAAGTTAGATACTTAATCAGTCTGTCGCCCAAGCGTGTTTGACTTGTCTGGATATCCATCTAAGATTGGAGGTTGCGGCCCTGTCAAGCTGCTCCCTTAGATGAGGCCCCTGCTGGCCGGCCCCCTCTCCCGGGTAGGAGCGATCGAGGTCGCCTCCCCTGAGGAGTTTTTTGGGAATCGATGTTGTGCTCCCGCCGTCTAGTACGTTTCGGGCCACATCGGTTCTCAGCGCACGCGCGCTGCACCAGCCGCCTCTAGCAAGACCTGCGGCGGTCCAGCAAACGCGTACGCACACCGAAAATCTTCCTCGATTTCGCCCTGCCGGTTAGCCGCTTCAGGGGGTCGGGGAGGAGGCTCGGTTGACACCTGAGGCCGACCTCGAGAGGCTGGTTCCCTTAGCAGATTATCTCGGCGCATGGTTATGCCTCCGAATATATCTGCATGGGCCCTGCGTACTGTAGAACGGGTTACAGGCCGCAGTTCAGTTCCCTCCCCCGAAGTCTAACGGGGTGGTCTGGATTGTGGTCGGCCCAGAGCAGGTGCGGGTAATGGAACAGGAAGTACACTCCCTGTCGGTTAAGGAGGCTTTGAACGTATTCCTCCGCCAGTCAGGGAGTCCGGGTCCTACAGCCGGTACTTCATAGTTCGTAAGAAGGATGGCCAGTTGCGTCCAACTTTAGATCGGAGGTACGTGGATCGTTCTCC
This sequence comes from Romanogobio albipinnatus, assembly GCA_023566225.1. Classification (NCBI taxonomy): domain Eukaryota; kingdom Metazoa; phylum Chordata; class Actinopteri; order Cypriniformes; family Gobionidae; genus Romanogobio; species Romanogobio albipinnatus. The sequence goes on along the minus strand of CM042255.1, from coordinate 38,349,560 downwards.
GAGGAGATTCAGATTCGAGATGCTTGAGTGTCGTGGTTCAGATCCAGTCTGAGGACTGGTCTGTCACAGTGGATCTAAAGAGGACACATACTTCCATGTTCCATCCTTCTGTGTCACGGGGGATTCCTGAGGTTCGCTTTCGGGGGCGAAGCGTATCATTATCAGGTTCCTCCATTCGGGCATCACTGTACAGCAGTTTAGGACTGCTGGGACTTGCGGCAGCTGCGTCCAACAGAATTTCTCTTGGCCTGCTGCACGAGACCCCTACAGTGGTGGCTGGGAACCAGGGAGGTTTTCCTTGAGGGGAAGACCATTCTGTATGATCAGGGTAACGCGCAGATGCCTTCGTTCCCTCGTCATATGGAAGAGACCTTGGTTCCTGTCCCGGGGGCCAGTGCTGGGAGCATCATGTTGCCGGGAAACCGTTTCAACAGACGCATCCCTCACTGGTTGGGACACGGTCATGGAAGGCCGCTTTTTCAGAGGTCTGTGGGAGACCCGGCATTCTTCCTGGCACATCAACTGCCTGGGAATGCTGGCGGTCTACGAAGCTCTGAGGAGCTTCCTCCCAGACCTCCGCGGCCACCATGTCCTGATGCGGAAGTGAACCAGGGGGCTTTCCTTGAGGGGAAATTCATTCTGTATGATCAGGGTAACGCGCAGATGCCTTCGTTCTCTCGTCATATGGAAGAGACCTGGGTTCCTGTCCCGGGGGCCAGTGCTGGGAGCATCATGTTGCCGGGAAACCGTTTCAACAGACGCATCCCTCACTGGTTGGGACACGGTCATGGAAGGCCGCTTTTTCAGAGGTCTGTGGGAGACCCGGCATTCTTCCTGGCACATCAACTGCCTGGGAATGTTGGCGGTCTACTAAGCTCTAAGGAGCTTCCTCCCGGACCTCCGCGGCCACCATGTCCTGATGCATAAGTGAACCAGGGGGCTTTCCTTGAGGGGAAATTCATTCTGTATGATCAGGGTAACGCGCAGATGCCTTCGTTCCCTTGTCATATGGAAGAGACCTTGGTTCCTGTCCCGGGGGCCGGTGCTGGGAGCGTCATGTTGTCGGGAAACCGTTTCAACAGACGCATCCCTCACTGGTTGGGACACGGTCATGGAAGGCCGCTTTTTCAGAGGTCTGTGGGAGACCCGGCATTTTCCTGGCACATCAACTGCCTTGAAATGCTGGTGGTCTACAAAGCTCTGAGGAGCTTTCTCCCGGACCTCCGCGGCCACCATGTCCTGATACGATCCGACAATATGTCGGCAGTATCGTATCTAAACCACCAGGGGGGCCTGAGGTCGCGCCCTCTTTGCAGACTGGCGCATCAGGTTCTCTTGTGGTCCCAGGGGAGGTTGTCATCCCTCAGGGCGATGTACATCCCTGGGGACCAAAACTAGGGAGCAGACATCCTGTCGAGGCAGGGGCTGAGGCCCGGGGAATGGCGACTCCACCCCAAGGTGGTGGAGGCTATGTGCGAGCGGTTGGGCCCGGTGGAAGTGGATCTATTTGCGTCTCAAGAGACGTCCCACTGCCCGCTGTGGTTCTCCCTCACTCATCCGGCCCTGCTGGGGCTGGATGCCATGGCACAGATGTGGCCGAGGCTACGTCTGTACGCTTTTCCCCCGATCACTCTGCTCCCGGGAGTACTGGAGCGTGTCCGCCGGGAGGGCATCAGCCTTCTCTTAGTAGCACCCCGGTGGCCCACTTTAGTATGGTTCTCCGACATCATCTACCTGCGGGACGGTCCCCCATGGCAGGTCTCTCTGAGGAGGGACCTGCTATCTCAGGCCGAGGGCACGATTTAAGCCTACCCCCGGCCAGAGGTGTGGGGTCTCTGGGTCTGGCCCTTGAGGGGGCCCAGTACCTAGTAGAGGGCCTGTCGGCGGGTGTCGTAGAGACCCTACTCAGCTCCAGAGCTCCTTCCAGCAGGAGGTTGTACAGCCTGAAGTGGAATATTTTCCACTTGGCGTAGAGAGCGGGAGGTGAACCCAGTTATCTGCCCGGTGGCTTCAGTGCTGGAGTTCCGTCAAGACCGCTTCTCCGCCGGTCTTTCCCCGTCCACACTTAAGGCGTATGTGGCTGCCATTTGGGCTTTCCACGCACCTCTAAGTGATGGGCCGTTGGGAAGACACTATCTGGTTGTACGATTCCTCCGTGGGGCTCGGAGGATGAGGCCTGCGGCTCATTCTAGGGTCCCAACCTGGGACCTGGCGGTGGTGCTCGAGGGTTTGGCTGAGGCCCCCTTTGAGCCACCGGAGTCGGCTGAGGCGAGAATACTGACCTTCAAGGTGGCTTTTTTCCTTGCCATCATTTCTCTGAGGAGAGTGGGGGACCTCCAGGCCTTGGCTATCACGCCGACTTGCCTGGAGTTTGCCCCTGGCATGGTAATGGCCATCTTGCATCCCAGTCAGGGCTACGTGCCCAAGGTGCCATCTATTGTGGCACGGTCAGTGGTTCTCCAGGCTTTTCATCCTCCACCTCACGTGACGGCGGAAGAGAGCAGACTTCACCTCCTCTGCCCGTGCGGGCATTGAAGATTTACTTGGAGAAGTCTGCTCAGTGGAGAAAGTCAGACCAGCTGTTGGTGTGTTTTGGTTCACCCAAGAAAGGGCTGCCTGCGTCAAAGCAGACGATCAGTAACTGGATTGTCCAGGCTATAGCCATGGCTTATCGGGTGCGCAACTTGCCTTCACCTTTAGCCGTGAGGGCCCATTCTACCAGGAGCATGTCCTCCTCGGTGGCCCTCCTTTCTGGAGCCTCTATGCAAAAGATCTGCGAGGCGGCTGGGAGGCCAACCCTCACACCTTCATTCGTTATTATAGTCTGCATCTCCCTGAGACGCCTGGCGCGAGAGTGCTCGCCCCCTAGTTGTGCCTGGGTTCCAGCTTCACACTGGGGTGGGTATGATTGGTGCGGGATAGTTGGTACTCGTTCCCCGAAGTGTCATCACGATGACGCAGTTCGAGTTCCCTCGAAGGGGAACGTCTCGGGTTATGACTATAACCCTTGTTCCCCGAGAAGGGAACGAGACACTGCGTCTCGTGTCCACCCAATCATCAGAGCGCTCGCTTCATCGCAAAGAACGCTATCTCTGTTACGTTCAGACGTCTCTTTGTATCTTCCGGGTATGCCGTCACATACTACGTCATCACGCAACACCAATCGGATTGGGCTGATTCTACAGTTTCTTCAGACGCTTTACGCGAGGGGCGTTCCCCGAAGTGTCATCACGATGACGCAGTGTCTCGTTCCCTTCTCGGGGAACAAGGGTTATAGTCATAACCCGAGACGTTACTACTTGTGGAGCTTTTTTGTCCAATAATTAAAAATTAATTTTTTTCTGAATTGAGTTGCAGGAAATTACTGGTCATCCAATGTTTTATATCAGCTATACATTTCGTTAATCTTGTGAATTGGTAAGTTTCGTCAGGGCGCAAAGTAATATAGAGCTGAGTATCGTCAACATAACAATGAAAACTAACGCCATGCTTCCTAATAATATCTCCCAGTGGTAGCATGTACAGGGTGAAGAGCAGCGGTCCTAGCACTGAGCCTTGCGGTACTCCATACTGAACTTGTGATCGGTGTGACATCTCTTCATTTACTGCTACAAACTGATAACGGTCACATAGGTATGATTTAAACCATGACAAGGCAATTCCACTAATGCCTACATAGTTTTCGAGTCTATTCAAAAGAATGTTGTGGTCGATAATATCAAATGCAGCGCTAAGATCGAGTAACACTAATAGAGAGATACAGCCACGATCGGATGATAAGAGTAAATCATTTGTAACTCTGATGAGAGCAGTCTCAGTGCTATGATACGGTCTAAATCCTGACTGGAAATCCTCACAGATACCATTTCTTTCTAAAAAGGAACATAATTGTGACATACTTTTTGACAGAAAGTGTAGATTTGAGATTGGCCTATAATTGACTCATTCTGTAGGATCAAGTTGCGTTTTTTTAATAAGTGGTTTAATAATAGCCAACTTAAAAGTTTTCGGTACATATCCTAATGACAAAGAGGAATTAATGATATTAAGAAGAGGATCTATGACCTCTGGTAGCATCTCTTTTAATAGCCTAGTCGGTACAGGGTCAAGCATACATGTTGTTGATTTTGATGATTTAACGAGTTTAGCCAATTCTTCTTCTCCTATAGCAGTGAATGAGTGTAATTTTTCCTCAGTGACACTACAATGCTCTGTCTGATGTGATACTGTAGTAGACGGCTGCATGGTTAACATTTTCTTCCTAATATTATCAATCTTACTTGTAAAGAAGTTCATAAAGTCATTACTGCTGTGCTGTTTACCAACATCAGAAGTTAAAGCTTTATTTTTGGTTAATTTAGCTACTGTATCGAATAAATACCTAGGGTTGTGTTTATTTTCTTCCAAGAAAGTCGAGAAATAAGCAGATCTAGCAGTTTTTACGGCCTTTCTGTATGCGATCATGTGCTTTTTCCACAAATTACGAAAGACCTCTAGTTTTGTTTTCTTCCAGCTGTGCTCCATTTTTCTGGCTGCTGTTTTAAGGGCCCGGGTGTGCTCGTTGTACCACAGCGTTGGACTATTTTCTTTAATATTCTTTAAGTGCAGGGGAGCAATATTCAGCAACCCAAGCTTTATCAATTGTTCATCTGTATTATATCTGCTGTTTATTTGTTGGACATCAATTGAATTTTTACTGTTGAATGGTTTTGATGTTTTTTTGTATTTACTAATTTGGGGAACAGACACAGTCTCTATATGATAATATCTAGGTGAAAGAGTCTCTATGTGCTGGGATTTATCTGACTCCGGTGACGTGAGACAGCTAGCAGAAGGTCGGTTTAGCCATTTTGTCTGCTTCCTGACCTGGGCCCTAGTGAGTCAAGGTTTAGCTTAAAAAATTAAACAAAACAAAATTTTTTTTACAGAGGCACTATCGTAGCCTATGAGGTTTATCCGATGCGTGATCATTGTTGGTTGAAAACTTTACCCTCTGTTGAATGGTTTTGATGTTTTTTTTGACACTATGTGCCAAATTACTAGAGAGAAGAGCGGTACCATCCCAGGAGGGATGGATGCCATCCTTCTTCAACAGGTCAGGTCTGCCCCAAAAACTTTTCCGATTGTCTATGAACCCTATGTTATTTTGCGGACACCACTTAGACAACCAGCCATTGAGTGGTGATAGTCTGCTAACTATCTCATCACTCCTTTTAACAGGGAGCGGTCCAGAACAATAAACAGCCTCTGACATCGTACTAGCGAGTTCACACACCTCTTTAATGTTAATTTTGGTGATCTCCGACTGGCGAAGTCGAACATCATTAGTGCCGACGTGAATAATAATCTTAGAGAATTTACGATTAGCTTTAGCCAGCACTTTTAAATGTAAATTTTCACTTTTAGAACCTGTTTGATGTTCTAACCGGAACGGAAAAGCAGATTTTTGGTCTGCGACTATGCTGTCTCACCGTTACCCAGTTTCCCTGCTGCGGGGGCCCTGCCGTCTCACCGTTACCCTGTTTCCCTGCTGCGGGGGCCCTGCCGTCTCACCGTTACCCCGTTTCCCTGCTGCGGGGGCCCTGCCGTCTCACGTTACCCAGTTTCCCTGCTGCAGAGTTCACTAAGCTATTTGCATCCAAATCAGTATCTAAAGCTCTTACATCCTCACTACTCTCAGATAAAGTATGGATGCGTGTTTCTAATTCTGAAATCTTCTCCGTCAGTCTAACTATCTCCTTACATTTATCACATGTGAAGCCCTGTTCGCCAGCGGAGAAGCCTATACTGAATATGCAGCATGCGGTGCAAGTGACAATGACAAGAGAAGATGACATGACTTACCGTGTTTGTTGATTAATCCAATTTACCACAATTGTTTGCTGGACACTATTTACTAATCCAACTAATGAACTCAGAGAGCAGGAGACCCGGGTATAGAGATGACAGGCTAACAGGCTAGCGAAATGATAAAGTGTGATGGTGATTTAGAATAAAAACTAGCAATGTCAAATTTAACGTGATAGGCAATATTTAAACAATGTATGGTGATGAGTAAGTGATATTTAACAGTAGAACAAAGAAAATATATCAAAATAGAGATTCAAACGCAAGCAAGGCTGTACAGAGCTACAAACAAGGCAGGAAGCAAACAGGAGACAGGAGCAATCGATGAGGAGCAATCGATCAGACAGTGTGTGTTTGAGTCAAAGGCAGTACCATGAAGTCAAAGGTGTCTCATACTAAAACTCATTGTGTCTTATAGAGGAAAGAATAGTTGTGCCTGTTGAGGAAACAATGCATGAAAAGAAGGAAAATCCTCAAGAAATGCTCCCAAATGGGACTCTAAAAATAAACTTTGGCAGGAAGGTGAGCTTTTTCACCACTAAAATCCCTAGATGGAAATGACTTGATGGTATATGCTGTTCTATATCCTTATATGACCCAAATAACAGTGAAATGTAGCGCAGGGTTAAACGTGTTCGTCTAACCTAACGCAGGGTTAGTTGTAACACGCATGTTTTAACCCTTTCCACACATGTCCCAAAGACGAAACTTAGTGTATTTACTAGTTGCCATATCAATATTATTAATAGAAAAAATAGCGCCAAAATTAAAACCTCTCTGGAAGATATTACTGAACATTTATTTAACCATAGCAAAAGTAAATTTCTTACTTAAGTTTAGTTTTCATCTCTGTTTTTTGTACTTAAATAAGACAAATTCAATATTATTGTAATCTTATATCAGTTATGTAACAGTTGAGATCGTTCTTTAATGCTGATCTAACAAGCAGAAGACACAAGCCGCGATTTAAATCCCAGTTGTGCAGATGTTGTTACAATGAGCCCTTATTAGAAATATACCATTACAGGTGCTGGTCATATAATTAGAATATCGTCAAAAAGTTGATTTATTTCACTAATTCCATTCAAAAAGTGAAACTTGTATATTATATTCATTCATTACACACAGATTGAAATATTTCAAATGTTTATTTCTTTTAATTTTGATGATTATAACTGACAACTAAGGAAAATCCCAAATTCAGTATCTCAGAAAATTAGAATATTACTTAAGACCAATACAAAGAAAGGATTTTTAGAAATCTTGGCCAACTGAAAAGTATGAACATGAAAAGTATGAGCACTGCTCAGGTGTTATGAGAGCCCAGGTTGCTCTGATAGTGGCCTTCAGCTCTTCTGCATATCGCATCTTCGTCTTCACAATGCCCCATAGATTTTCTATGGGGTTAAGGTCAGGCGAGTTTGCTGGCCAATTAAGAACAGGGATACCATGGTCCTTAAACCAGGTACTGGTTGCTTTGGCACTGTGTGCAGGTGCCAAGTCCTGTTGGAAAATGAAATCTGCATCTCCATAAAGTTGGCCAGCAGCAGGAAGCATGAAGTGCTCTAAAACTTCCTGGTATACGGCTGCGTTGACCTTGGACCTCAGAAAACACAGTGGACCAACACCAGCAGATGACATGGCACCCCAAACCATCACTGACTGTGGAAACTTTACACTGGACCTCAAGCAACGTGGATTGTGTGCCTCTCCTCTCTTCCTCCAGACTCTGGGACCCTGATTTCCAAAGGAAATGCAAAATTTACTTTCATCAGAGAACATAACTTTGGACCAGTCCAGTCCTTTTCGTCTTTAGCCCAGACGAGACGCTTCTGATGCTGTCTGTTGTTCAAGAGTGGCTTGACACAAGGAATGCGACAGCTGAAACCCATGTCTTGCATACGTCTGTGCATAGTGGTTCTTGAAGCACTGACTCCAGCTGCAGTCCACTCTTTGTGAATCTCCCCCACATTTTTGAATGGGTTTTGTTTCACAATTCTCTCCAGGGTGCGGTTATCCCTATTGCTTGTACACTTTTTTCTACCACATCTTTTCCTCCCCTTCGCCTCTCTATTAATGTGCTTGGACACAGAGCTCTGTGAACAGCCAGCCTCTTATGCAATGACCTTTTGTGTCTTGCCCTCCTTGTGCAAGGTGTCAATTGTCGTCTTTTGGACAACTGTCAAGTCAGCAGTCTTCCCCTTGATTGTGTAGCCTACAGAACTAGACTGAGAGACCATTTAAAGGAAGGTTTTGAGGTAATTAGCTGATTAGAGTGGGCACCAGGTGTCTTCAATGTTGAACCTTTTCACAATATTCTAATTTTCTGAGATACTGAATTTGGGATTTTCCTTAGTTGTCTGTTATAATCATCAAAATTAAAAGAAATAAACATTTGAAATATATCAGTCTGTGTGTAATGAATGAATATAATATACAAGTTTCACTTTTTGAATGGAATTAGTGAAATAAATCAACTTTTTGATGATATTCTAATTATATGACCAGAACCTGTATATTCTATACTTTTATGAATTCTTTTGAGAAACCATGAGAAAAAACGGTGAATAATGACTGAGAGTAAATGTTTAGAAATTATTCATTATTATTATGATTTTAACTATGCTGTTTAGCTGTATTTAGCGATGTGTTTGTGGTCAAACTCAAAAAGAGTATATTTTTAATGATTAAAAAATGACATTATTTTATTTTAAAAAGTCAAAAAATGTATTTTGTTGTCAAAATATTTTAGTTTGTCTTGGATATTTTTTTGATTATATCAGGTAACATTTTAAGCTGTTATTTGGTCATGTTACAATGTGCCCTCACATGTTACAATGTACCCCACCTATGGGGCATGTTGTCACATTTCACTTCCATTTTTGCAGGGTAAATCAAGAAAAAAGTATACACTGTATTAATGAAACAAATTGTACTAGACAATTAATGTGGGAAAAAATAAATACTGTGAACCCCAAGTGGATTTACACAAACTGAGAAAGTCAAAAAGCGTTAGGTTGTGCCCCGCTCTCCTCCTACACATTTTAGGCCGGCTTAAATATGGGATGTGTTCATACAATGCATGCTTATGAATTCTATTTACACTAAGACACTTTTTGTCATGTTTTTAGTCTTTTAAGTAATAAAAATATGTTTTGATTTCATTCAGAGACACGTCAATAAATTCTGTTTATGTTTCAGTGACGTGAAGTTTGCTGCGCGGAAGATATTTTGTTAACCTGCTGCAGTGACGGAAGCGTGACATTCCTCGTTTCCCATCCTGTCCTGTGGTGACGTGTGTCAGTTGACAAATTCCAGCCGTTTTTGAATCCTGTCCCAGAGGCAGACACAACAACAACAGGAAGTAAGGCCATTTTCACAGGTGTCAGGAAACACAGGAAATAAACAAGTGGGATGCTGGGAAACAGTCTCATATGAGAACTCGGCGAGGTGAGGGATCTGATGGTTATTAATAGTCAGCGGTGGGTATTTTCAGAGCTCGTGTTGAAGCGCATCTGCTGTACTGCTCAGGATGAGGACGGGTCATGGGGCAGTTTTCATTCAGAAACCTCTGTAAAGGAGGCTAGAGCATCTGGATGAACTTTAAATACATTTTCAAAGTGTCTTTTTTATTTTTAACGGTGTGGAATATTTGTATTAGTTGAAATATGTCTAATTGAAAGAAGATGGCCTATTTATTTGTATTCGGGGCTAGTTGTCACAAGGTTTGCATTTCAGTAACTTTTTTCTGTGTAGTCAAATTACACAATTCTAAATCTAAATACACAATTTTTTCCTCTAGCAGTGATTTTGGATTTTAAATAAATATGTTTTAGTACAGTTTATTAAAGACAGTATTTAGAATATTATCAAATCAGTGTTGAATATACACTATATTGGCAAGAGCTTTGGGACGCCTGCCTTTACATGCACACTAATGACATCCCATTCTTAATCCGTAGGGTTTAATATGGAGTTGGCCCACCCTTTGCAGCTATAACAGCTTCAACTCTTCGGAAAGCTTTCCACAAGGTTTAGGAGTGTGTTTATGTGGATTTTGACCATTCTTCTAGAAGCGCATTTGTGAGGTCAGACACTGATGTTGGACAAGAAGGCCTGGCTCGCAGTCTCCGCTCTAATTCATCCCAAAAGGTGTTCTATCGGGTTGAGGTCAGGACTCTGTGCAGGCCAGTCAAGTTCCTCCACACCAAACTCACTCATCCATGTCTTTATGGACCTTGCTTTGTGCACTGGTGTGCAGTCATGTTGGAACAGGAAGGTGCCATCCCCTCATGAAATTGTCCAAAATGTCTTGGTATGCTGAAGCATGAAGAGTTCCTTTCACTGGAACTAATGGGTCAAGCCCAACCCCTGAAAAACAACCCCACACCATAATCCCCCCTCCACCAAACTTTACAGAAAGTTGGTGACTTCTGTGCACTGTGCGCCTCAGCATGCGCTGACCCCTCTCTGTGATTTTACGTGGCCTACCACTTCGTGGCTGAGTTGATGTTGTTCCTAATTTCTTCCACTTTGTTATAATACCACTAACAGTTGATTGTGGAATATTTAGTAGTGAGGAAATTTCACGAATGGACTTATTGCACAGGTGGCAACCTATCACGGTACCACGCATGAATTCACTGAGCTCCTGAGAGTGACCCATTCTTTCACAAATGTTTGTAGAAGCGTCTGCATGCCTAGGTGCTTGATTTTATACACCTGTGGCCATGGAAGTGATTGGAACACCTGAATTCAATGATTTGGAGGGGTGTCCCAATACTTTTGGCAATATATATATGAAGAGTTCAGATGCAAAAGCCTCTAAAAGCCACTTCGGTCAAAAATGAGATAACGATACTGAGTGAATGCTCTCCACATATACACTCTTAAAAATAAAGGTTCTTTGGCAAAGTGTGTGGTTCCATGAAGAACCGTAAATATCCAAAGAACCCTTCCATTGCACACAAGGTTCTTTATAGCGAAGAAAGGTTCTTTAGACTATAAAATGGTTAGAAAAAAATTGGTTCTTTAAAGAACCTTTCCCAAAACGGTTCTTCAGGGAACCAAAAATGGTTCTTCTATGGAATCGCAGTGAAAACCCCTTTTTGATTTTTCCTGGCACCTTTATTTTTAAGAGTGTAGTACATGTTCATAAAATTCAGAAGCCCATTTAGAAGTACCGGTACTTAGGTAGAAACCTATACATAGAAGCCTGACAAAAATGCTTATTTTAAAGAAAAACGTCAGATGGACTTCTGAAGTCTTCATATATATATATATATATAATTCTGACAACTTGCCCCAATATCCTATATCTTCAGATTAGATTAAAGGACATTAGTTATCATTTTGGATTTTTTTTTCCTCACACTTTGTAAATATTTTTAAAAGAAATTCCACTTCAACAAATTTGACAAAAAAGAAAAGAAAGAAATAGCTAAATAAACCAAGAGAATGTCTTTTTTTCTCAGAATGACATGGTTTTAATTTAAATCTCATACATAAAATAATTTTCTATTATCTCTTTCAAGAGGGTTTTAAAGCAAAGATTCACAGAGAATAATTTACACACAGATTAGAAGGATATACAGTCCATAAATTATAATAATCTCCTTGGCTAGAATATACCACATTATAAACGTCATTGTTTAGCATTGCAGAGACCATGAGGTCAAATATATGATGGCATGTTAAAGTCATAACTGATGCTAATGCTGATGATCAGCATTGGAACTGAGCCTGGTATATAATCTTAGAATGTAGGCATGTCACTAAATATGATTATATAAACACTGCTGCATGTTTAATTGTAATACATTCATAATGTAAAAGTGTTTGTGTGTGTTCTTCTCAGTTCAACCACAAATTTGACATCTCATTTTTGTGTTTCAGCATAATGAGTTGCTGAGGGAATATTATTATTGTGTTATAACTCTAATGGATGTTTGCATATTTGTGTGTGTGTGTGTTTGTGTGTGTGAGCAAGTGACATGTGAATTCATGGTGACATGCTTTGGAATAAATACATAACTGGCATACACATCTGTAAAATATACAGAATAAAATATATCGTTTTCTTTGACCCTTTTAAACATATTAAAATATATCCGTTTGGTCTTTGAATATATTATGCTACATGTACACTAACTAAACTGAAGAGGGAGAGTTGCTGTCAGCGAGGGGTGAGAAAGTTGCGAGCCGAGGACCGATTGCTGCTGGTTTCAGTGTTGGTGTCACCCGAGCCCAGTTCAATACCTGTAATATGATAAAAATAAGTTATACATTTCGACACATTTCACTTTATATCAAAGGACACTTTTGTTTAGTGTCCAATTCTCACTGTTTTGCTTATTAGCATGCATATTAGGATATTAGCTACTTATATTAACACTTATTAGTAATATTAGCTCTTATAAAGCACATATTAATGCCTTATTCTGCATGATCATATTCTACATCCCTTAATCCTACTAAATATCTAAATTGAACTACATACTAACTATTAATAATCTGTAATTAGGAGTTTATTGAGGCAAAAGTCATAGCTGTTAGTTAGTTAATTGTGAGAATTTGACCCTAATCTAAAGTGTGACCGACACTTCAAATTTCAAGTGAAAAAATGTCATATTAAAAAGAAATTACTTTGTGCACTTGAATAAACAATAAACTCACCTTCACTAGAATGAGATTTCAGCATGGCCATTTTAGCCAAGAACTTAAAGGACAGACACGCGCCCGTTTCTCTGTCACACAGTCCACCTGCTTTACAGTTGCATGCTTTCCGACATTCCATGCCGTAAGTTCCATACATGCAGTCTGATAAGAGAAACAAACATGTTACAGTTAATTTAGCCATTACAGGATCCGGAGGTAAATATTTGCCGTACTTGTCACTGGCAAATACTCTCTTTGTGAAGATGTTTGCTCATTGCTGATCCAGTATTTGTGTCAAGTGTAAAAGGATCAGAAAGGCTCACTTTCATCTAACACTAACACTAGGCTCAATTAAAGGGCTGAGTGTGAGTAATTGGTGTGGAGAGAGTGTGTTCCCCTAATACAAAGTGTTCATTCACCAACTCACGTTGTTCTTACATAATACATTAAGTAAGACACTCTGGGGTGAGTTTTCTTTAGTATGCCGAACTGTTCTTTAACCTGTACCCACCCCGAAAACATCAGCTAACCATGAGGATTTTGGTAAAGATTTACCAAATATTCTAAAAAACTAAACAAAAACAACGAATCTGCCTTGAACAGGTGAGATGAAGCTGTGTTACATGTCAGCTAGTCAAATTTCTGAAATTGTGAGGACATTTTACAGATTTTATATGTATGCATGAATATATATATATATATATATATATATATATATAGCATATATTTGTACATTCTTTTCTCATTGTTGGCTCATTTTGTCACTGTAACCTTTACAAAAAAAAATTTCTACACTCATTTTTTTTAAATGATATATATATATATATATATATATATATATATATATATATATATATATATATATATATATATATATATATATATATATATATATATATATATATATATATACAAACATATAAATTTTTTTTACATTGTTGCCTGTCATTTTGTCACTGTTTTACAATTTGTGTGTGTGGGCGAATCTGAATTTTAAATATATAAAATATTGTATTTGTAAAGGGCATAATTTTATGTTTTTTCTTGCATATACATTTTCTTCTACACAAAATTCCTTTATGTTTTCAAATTTTAAAAAAGCTTTTATGAAAATGATCTGATCTTGATATTGATCACAGGAGATTAAAACTATATTGATCACAGAATATTAAATGTTTGATATATATATAATTGTATTAAACTTTAAAGACTTTAAACTTCTAATAGATGTTTAATGATTACTTGGCAAAAAAAAAACAAAAAAAAAACCCTGAATATATCTCATGTAGGTACATAGATAACTTCTAATTTAGGATACATGAGAAAATATTATAGATATGGGTACTAAGTAATAAGTGCATACCAAGTAATTGGTATATATAAATTCAATAAATTGATTTAGGCTATATAAAGAAATGTTCTTATATATATGTTTTTGGTAAGAGAAAAGTAATAATTTCATGTTTTTTCTATGTCTTCATATGATCTGAATTTAAGTTATTTTTAAGTGTTCTCTTGCTCCGAAAATTGCATTTGATTTTTACTTGTGTCCATAACTGATAACAAAATCATTGAATACTTTGAATATGTCCCCCATGCACAATTCCATCTGCCTAAGCAGGTGCACACAGCAGACTGTACCTTTACAGATGCCATATTCATCTCCATAATCATCCTCATCCTTGTAGAAGTCGCAGAAGAGTCCCGGTCCGCACTTGACGCCGTGCATCCCGGACACGGTGCGGTAGCAGTGCTCTCCCCGTCCCGCCGCACAGACCTGGCAGCATCCGCAGTCGTCCAGCACCGTGCGCCTGCAGCGCTGCGTCGAGCCGCACTGCGCGGGGTTGCATTTGTCCGGGCAGTTCACGGCGTATTTACCACCGGGACCCCACGCGTCAGCAGCTCCAAACACCATCAACAAGAACACCGGGATCGCGTAGAAATGCATGACTTGAAGTGATTGCGAACACCACGCTGGATGCTGTGCTCGGGTCTAGTGCACCAGGGAGGAGCTGTCCTTTTCTCAGATGTGATAGTGAATGAAACAGCTCGGGCTGCATGGCTGTCAGCTTTAAACAAGTTTGTTTTGCACATAGTATGCCCGCGTCAATTTCCTCAATCCGGTGTTGTTGTCTATTTGCCAGCCTCCCCCCTTCCCTGTTTTAGAAATCCGGCGTGGAAGTGGAATTAGAGCCGTGCTGCCATCCAGGAATTGATGTCATCACTGAAGTCTGGAGTTGTTTGTTTGAAGGTTTTTAAAGATGACCCACACGACCCCTCGTTCCTGACGTGAACGTGCATGACAAGATGTTTTTGGTTATGAAGAGCATTAAAATGCTCCTTTCCTTTGAGAGGGAAATCAAGTCTCTTCTGTCATTGTATGTCATAAAAAACTCATAAACCCAAAGCCTATGAAATATTTAATGCAATGATTATAATAAATATTAATTTGATTAAATTAAATAAGCTATTAAATGTGCTCCGGTAAATGAACCAGTGAGTCTACAGCAAAACAACCACTGTAACTCCTATTATTTACAAATTTTTCTAATTTGATTTAACCTATATAATAGAATGACACGATGAGTGTCTTTGTGGAGGTTGTGTGTGTATACATTCAATATAAATGTAATACTTCAAAGTGCATTCGCCTATTATCTGAACAACTTAAAGCATGAGACCAGCAATATATATATATATATTAAAAAAAAGTCATTTCATAAAGTGAACAATTTTAGCTGACATTTTTCTTCATGAAACAATCTGTTTATTTTTTAATTCTCTGCTATTTTTTTTTTATTGTAGAGAACATCAAGATACCATAATGATGTTTTCATTTTAAACATGTCACATGCGTTAATACGTTAATTTTGGCAGTCCTAATTATATATTATATTATATTATATTATATTATATTATATTATATTATATTATATTATATTATATTATATTATATTATATTATATTTAGCAATCATTCAAATTTTAGCAATCATTCAAAATAAAAGTTTGTTTACATAATATATATGTGTGTGTACTGTGTATAATTATTATTGTATTTATATATACATAATTATACTAAGTACACACGTAAATTCAAACTTTTATTTTGGATGTGATTAATCGCAAGTAATCGATTTTAATTATATTATATTATATTATATTAATTATATTATATTAATTATATTAGGCCTATATTATATTATATTATATTAATTATATTATATTAGGCCTATATTATATTATATTAATTATATTATATTATGCCTATATATTATATTATATTATATTATATTATATTATATTATATTATATTATATTATATTATATTATATTATATTATATTATATTAGGCCTATATTATGTTATATTAATTATATTATATTATGCCTATATATTATATTATATTATATTAGGCCTATATTATATTATATTATATTATATTAAATTAAATTATATTAGGCCTATATTATATTATATTATATTAAATTAAATTATATTAGGCCTATATTATATTATATTATATTATATTAATTATATTATGCCTATATATTATATTATATTATATTATATTATATTAAATTATATTAGGCCTATATTATATTATATTAATTATATTATATTATGCCTATATATTATATTATATTATATTATATTATATAAAATTATATTAGGCCTATATTATATTAGGCCTATATTATATTAGGCCTATATTATGTTAGGCCTATATTATGTTAGGCCTATATTATGTTAGGCCTATATTATGTTATATTGCAATGCATGTAATCCACCACTAGATGCCGCTGTTGTATAAAATAACGGCAGGAGATCTGCGGTAGGCAGAGGGAAGGCTGATTTAACAAATTCAACTTCAGTGTATTCCTCACGCATTTTGTGGCTTCATATGAGATGTAATAGAGCGCAGTCGTGCTTTTTGCATTTAACCACATCCAACACACCAGACTGTCTCCAGTCCAGTAGTTGGCGGAAATGCACCATTGGTTTGTCAAACGGCAGAACAAACACTGTTTTCTTGTGCATGTATTGGTTGTAAAAACAGACACAACTCTCCTATTTGTTCAGTAGTTTTATATTTTTAGTCATTGCTGTAAACTTGAAGCTTCATATGATGTCGTGCGCAGCTATAAATTGTACAAATCGCCCCTCACAAGGATCTTGTTTGCAATTTTTTCGGTAAGTTGTATTGACTATGAATGATTCGATTTTATGATTTCTCTCCGCCAATATGTAATACTAATAACAACAACAACATATGCGCGGAGAACTTTGTCAGAAACCATTCATGATGCATTCTGGTTGAGTTTTATTCAACAAGCTGCAATTTAATACATAAAAAAACCCTCTATTCGATGGACGACGTTCTTATTAGCAACAAGTAAGTTTTTATTTATTTATGTTTTACCAGCAGTGCATCTAATATATAATCACATCTTCAAAAGTTGTGACCAGTTTCCAGTTTCGTAGTTAGTCTATAAGAGATTTCAACGATGAGTCGAATCTTTGAATCTTTTAGTGAATCGATTGATCCAAGCCTCTTTGTCTCTTGTCTAGTTATCTTTATCTCTCATTCAGTTTCCCTTTAGGTGATAACAGCAGGCTGCGGCAGTGGATGGTGAACATCAGACGGGACAAGTGGAAGCCAACTGCCTCTTCTCGCCTATGTTCTGTCCACTTTGAAGATAATTGTTTCATTACAAACAATCTGGGCCAAGTGCGCCTTACTACAGCTGCTGTTCCCACCATCTTTTCCTTCCCTGAACACTTGCAGAAGAAGTCACAACACACCAGGCGAAGGCAGAGGCGCGGGGATGATGAGTTGAGAAACGCTGAAGCTGTGGAGGAGATTGTGAGGGTTATTGTGGATGAAAGCAATGTGGCATCAGAGATCCGTCCCAGTGGACGATGTAACATTTCATATAGACATTTATCCGGCTGTCCTTCTGTGCCATCTGACACAGTTTGTCATTCCATGGATCACACCTACATGGCCGAATCGCCAGAGATGCTGAAGAACAATTTAAACCTGGCCAAAGGCGAGCTTACAGACTACAGGAAACGTCTGAAACTGCAGAGCGCCAGGATTCGAAGGTTGAAGAAGAAAGTGACTTCACTGTCCTCCGTCGTTTCAGAGTTAAGACAAGCGAGAAGTCTTTGATTTTGCTTTGAATTGTAATAAAAACTCTTTTTGAAAACATGCTGTGGTTTCAGTGTGCTTTTGTTGCGGTTAAGCAATATTATTGTGATGGGCCTGTCAAGCTCCAAATGACAAAGTAAAAGTATTAAGGTCCTATGACTCGTGCTACTGTATGTGCTGAGTCTTCTCAAGCAATATGATTGAAATTGAAGTCAAAACTGTTCTAAAGGATTTGTTCATGAACTTTCCATAAACACAATTATAGATTAAAATTGTGTATTTAGCGAAATAATGTGAAAATGGTGAAGTATGGAAAGCATAGCCAGGAGTTGATAGAGTTGTCTAAACTTGAAGAACCTTGGGCTCCATGGCTTGAAAGAGGAGGCATTTGATGGATGCTGTTCTGCTTTCCACCCAATTTGCACTAGATATATATTTTTTCAATAATTTAAAAGAAATAAAATTTCAGTAATATGAGAGGTGGTGGTCCAGTGGGTTAAACCACTGAACTGATACGCAGAAGGTTGCTGGTTCGATCCCAGCGGTCACCACCAGTGTGTCCTTGAGCAAGGCACTTTACTCCATGTTGCTCCAGGGGGATTGTCCCTGTAATAAGTGCACTGTAAGTCGCTTTGGATAAAAGCGTCTGCCAAATGCAAAAATGTAAATGTAATATCTTAAAGGTCCCGTTCTTCGTGATCCCATTGTTCAAACTTTAGTTAGTGTGTAATGTTGCTGTTAGAGCATAAATAATACCTGTAAAATTATAAAGCTCAAAGTTCAATGCCAAGCGAGATATTTTATTTAACAGAAGTTCCCTTTCAAAGCCTACAGAGAACGGCCGGCTTGGACTACATCCTGGTACTTCCTTCATAAATGACGTCACTAGAACAGACTAACCTCCGCCCACAAGAATACGCGGAAAAAGGGGGCGTGGTCTTGTTGCTGTCCCACGTGGAGAAGAGGACGTGTCGCGTGGAGAAAAGGAATTGTTGCGTTTGACTGTGTTTGTCGCCATGTCGTCGAGACGCTGTTATTTTCATCCCGGAGTCAAATCACCTTTGTTTGGCTTTCCCAGGGACGCTGTAGAGATCATTAAGCGCATACATCACCCCGTTAAGAGGCGTGACCTTTCCACGTTTGCTAAGCTGCGGTCAAATCACAACACGGGAACCGTGCCACGTTCGCTAAGCTGCGGTCAAATCACAACACGGGAACCGCTGGCACAATCAGAACTCGTTACGCATTTCTGAAGGAGGGACTTCATAGAATAAAGGAAGTCATCAGCCGTTTTTAGGACAGTGAAAACAGCGGTGTACAGATAATTTTTTACACGCGAAACATGAACACATGTTATATTGCACACTGTAAACACAATCAAAGCTTCAAAAAAACACGAAGAACGGGACCTTTAATGATAGAATATTTCCAATAAAAGAAAAACATGAATACAGTATAGTGTTATTGTAGTGCTACTATTGTAGTTTGTATACATTTTGAATTTGCTTTTTATTTTTATACACTCTTTTTACAAATTTTAGTAAAAATTTTTGTCATTTTGTTATGTGCTTTTGTCGTTTTTTAATTTTTTAAAAACTATTTTAGGTTTAATTTATTTTTATTTCAGCGTTAGTTTTTTGTTGAGTTTTATTTATTATTTATTTTATTTCCAGTTAAACTAAACAACAATTACTGAAATAAGTCTTAAGTTTTTCGTCTTAGATAGTACCGGTCAAAAGTTTGGAAATATTACTATTTTTAATGTTTTAGAAAAAAAAATATATATATAGATATATATATATATTTGATCAAAAATACAGAAAAAACATTAATATTGTGAAATATTATTACAATTTAAAATAATAGTTTTCTATTTTAATATACTTTAAATTGAAAATTATTTCTGTGATGCGAAGCTGAATTTTCTGAATGAGCTTTTGTTTTGGTGATATATATGTATATATATATTTTTTTGGGAAACCTTTCATTCTTTTTTTCGGGATTCATTAATGAATAGAAAGTTAAAAAGAACAACATTTATTCAACATAGAAAATTTGTCTAACAATATAAATCTTTAATATCACTTTTTATCAATTTAATACATTAATAAAATATTAATTTCTTTCAAAAAAGAAATAAAAAAATCACTGACCCCAAACGTTTGAACGGTAGTGTATATTGTAAAAATATTTTTATTTTAAATAAACGTTTTTTTTGTGTATATATATATATATATATATAATACTTATAATATATAGTGTATAATATATTAGTGCTGCTTATTTATATATAAATAAGCAGCACAACTGTTTCCAACATTGATAATAAATCAGCACATTAGAATGATTTCTGAAGGATCACGTGACAATGATGACTGTAGTAATGGCTGATGAAAATTCATAATTTTAGTTTTAGTTAACGATAATAACCCTGATACAGTAATGGTAAATAATATCGCGAAAACAAAAGCTCCACATAACGGACCATAAACGTCATGACGTCACGACACTACGCCATATGCGTAAAATCCACCGCTGTACGCGCATTCCCGAAAACGAACGCCGCTATTTTTCATGGCAACAGCTTGCGGAGCGGCAACCTACCCTACTATAAACACCCTCCAGCGCGAGATTAACCGGCATTTCGTCCTCGCATTGCGTAACTCCTCTTTGCCGGTTGGCGTTTAGTTATATTTAATTCAAAAGTGTGTGTTTGTGAAAGTAAATACAGGGTATGGTTCATAATAAAGCGGAGGATTCACGTCCTTTCTGGTAGACAGCAGGTTTAAAGAGCCTTGCAGGGGGCAGTGGGCTGATCTGCTGGGCGTGAATGACATAAGGAAGAGAGAAGCTCGGATCGTTTGGTAAGCGTTATTTATACTGTCTTTTTATATTTCATTCGACAGTATCTGATAATGGGGTTTCGTATCTGTAATTACTGTGGTTTAGCTCTTTAAACAGCTGAGCCCGTCATATGTCAGCTA
The DNA here is from genome assembly GCA_023566225.1 of Romanogobio albipinnatus. NCBI lineage: Eukaryota > Metazoa > Chordata > Actinopteri > Cypriniformes > Gobionidae > Romanogobio > Romanogobio albipinnatus. Next base: position 38,328,918 of record CM042255.1, on the reverse strand, counting down.
TTTTTGTATTTCTAACACTAGTCCCAGCTGATGCAACAATGTAAGTCTTGTCCAAGTGACAGTTAATGCATGTTGCTGTGGTAACTGATCTGATAGTGGTCACATTTTGCCTAATGTGTTGTATTTTTTTCAAAGATCAGTGTTTAGATGCACAGTGCATTGTTTGGCAGACCACTGATGCATTCTGGTCCACCATGCTCGAGAAACAGCAGATTCTTTGAGGTGATGTGGTGTTGGGGTTATAGATTGTAGGTTCGTACCACTGTTGTAAAGGACCAGGATGTGTTGCTTTAGATGCCTGAATGCTGGTGTCGGTATCTGGATTTGAACTATCTTAACAAAGCAAGCCACTCTTGGTTAACCAGCCTCATTAGAAAGACAATACTGGTTGACCAGCATTGTTTTTTAGTTATACTGGTCAGCTAGACAAGCATGGAAATTCATGCTGGTCCAATTTTGTCTTTACAGCAGAGAACAGGTGACCCGTGAACTACCACCATTGTTCCTTCGAGCAATGCATTTAAAGGGACAGTTCACCCAAAAATAAAAATACTGTCACAATTTACTCACCCTAACCCTAATGTTTTTCTGTAATTTGTGGAATGCAAACTATTTTTTTTTGCAGAATATCAACGCTGATCCTTTCCATACAATGATAGTGAATGGACATGATGAGGGTCGTCGAGCTCCAAATGGGATAAAACCATGGGCGTCGGAACCATTGTATGTGGGTGGGACAAGACCCACAATGATCAATGATATTGGACCCACTCACTTTTATCGTCTCTAACATTCAGCACATGTCTGTTTACCTACCCCTAATCGATAAACACTTATTATTAAACACATGTTAGATGCTTTATTTTTCACTTTTCTAATATTTTCTTAATTTTTATTGAAAATAAATGCCTTTCCGATCTGATTTGTGATGGGGAAAGGGAGAAGATTGAGTTCAGCGAAAGGCGGACTCGAACCGCGGGTCTTTTTGAGTCAAAACTAGATGCTGTGTGTCCTACCCCTACACTACTGACTCCCAATAATATGGCGATTTTTCAGCGATATGTTTAGCAAGCCAAGCGGTATATTTGTACTTAATGTAATTGGCATTTACTCCATTAAAAAAGTTCTGAGGACCCACCCACATTTTTTTTGCTTCCGACGCCCATGGATAAAACACCTTGAAATATCATTAAATTAATACATATGACACCAACTCGAGCCAGGTTGGATGTCAGTGAAGTAAAAAATAACTGGTTTTTGCATGTCATTTGTTAAAAGGGATAGTTCACCCAAAAATGAAAATTCTGTCATCATTTACCCGTCCTCAAGTTGTTCCACACATGTATGAATTTGTTTCTTCTGCTGAACACAAAAGAAGACGTTTTGAAGAATGTTTGTAACCAAACAGTTGTGGGCCACCATTGACACCATTTTTTTCCACGGTGCCCCACAACTGTTTATCCATAGTCTTCAAAAAAATCTTCTTTTGTGTTCAGCAGAAAAAATAAATTTATACAGATTTGGAACCGTTTAAGGGTGAGTAAATGATGACACCATTTTCATTTTTGGGGGAACTATCCCTTTAACTCAATTGATTTAAATGTACGCAAGTGCAAAAGATATTTCGGAGCCAGAAGGGAAATTTGTAGTTAATAACTAATCATTTTGATCGGTTCCCAAACAAAACTATCATATGGTTGCAGAAAACCTGGAATATAATGCAGAAGTTTATGGATTCGTTGTATGGTGATTTTTTTGTTGTTGTCATTTTTGGAGCTTGATAGCTCCAGTCCCCATTCACTTTCATTCTATTTATTTTATGTTTATATTAGTTTGCTTTTCACAGAAGAAAGAAAATGTCGGTTTGGAACGACGTGAACGTGTGTAAATGATGACAGAGATTCAACATAAGGTTACTACTGTTCCCATAAGAAGTCTACTGACAGTCACTTTAGCTAAAATTAATAATAATTTAAATGTTTTAATTTAATTTTTAATAAAATAATAATTAGAGATGCACCGATTGCAATTTTCTTGGCTGATTTCCGATTTATTTTTTATTTTTTTGTGTTAATGCTGTTTTTTTACACATTCTGTGGTGTGTATTTTAGTTTCTGGTAATCAAATGGAGGCATAAAACATTAATTTAAATTAAATGTAATTTATTTTTCCCTAAAAATGAAACTGTAAAATGCTCATGAAGTGACTCTCAGAGTTGCTTTGGAGATGAAGTTCATCTGTTCATGTCATCATATATCCGATCCCTGGCCGGTCAATCGGTGCATCTCTAATAATAATTCATTCTAATAAATAATAATTATTTAGTTTCTCAATTCTGTGAGAGGAGAACTTCACCGTATCGCGTGTTAATATTGTGTGTGTGTGTGTCATTATCAGCATCTGTATTGTTTACTTCTGTAAACAAGTCGATCCAGATCTCATAACTGGAGCCATGCAGGCTGAAATGAAATAAATGAAACATTTATTGTTTATGCAGTGTTCAGGAGACATGTGGCTCTCAACACAATCCCCAAAGGACGGGTTTTTAGTTCACAGTTGTGCGTATACCATCTTCTCTTCTTGTCCTATATTTTGATGCCCTCGGTCTGAAATGTGATCACACCGGACAGAAGTTTTTAGTTGTCGCAGTTGCCCTGGATTAGTCAGGTGTTCAGACTGCCAGATCATTTTTGATTGGCTGAATTGAATTCACTCTCTCACTTCAACAGAAGGTCAACGGTGATAGGCACTTGGCAGTGGAAAACCTTGGCTGGGCAGCTTTATGTTTGTCTGACAGATTCAAGCTCAGTTCTTCACCTCTGTGCCTGGGAATGACCCTGTGGTTCCATGCGCTGTTTTCGGTTAACACCCTTTGTGCGTTTTCATCATTTGACTGTGGGCTTATTTGCATCTGAGATTCCAAGAAATACTTGAAAACATTTCATGAATTATATCCATTTAAACAAACAAAACACCAGATTGATATTTTTACTATACACATTTTTTATTGGGTCATTTCTGTTATGCAGCATTCTTTTGAACTCGGTAACATTCAAATATAAATGCACTTGTGTTGGGATTTTAAAGGGGTAGTTCACCCAAATATTTTAATTCTGTCTTCATTTACTCACCCACAAGTTGTTCCAAACCTGTATGAATTTCTTTCTTCTGAACGCAAAAGTAGATATTTTGAAGGATGTCCGTAACCAAACAGTTGATGGACCCCATTGACTTCCATAGTATATAGTGTATATATATATATATATATATATATATATATATATATATATATATATATATATATATATATATATATATATATATATATATATATATATACAGTGAGGAAAATAAGTATTTGAACACCCTGCTATTTTGCAAGTTCTCCCACTTCGAAATCATGGAGGGGTCTGAAATTGTCATCGTAGGTGCATGTCCAAGCCTTTGTTTGCAATTACAGAGGTCAAACGTTTCCTGTAGTTTTTCACCAGGTTTGCACACACTGCAGGAGGGATTTTGGCCCACTCCTCCACACAGATCTTCTCTAGATCAGTCAGGTTTCTGGCCTGTCGCTGAGAAACACGGAGTTTGAGCTCCCTCCAAAGATTCTCTATTGGGTTTAGGTCTGGAGACTGGCTAGGCCACGCCAGAACCTTGATATGCTTCTTACAGAGCCACTCCTTGGTTATCCTGGCTGTGTGCTTCGGGTCATTGTCATGTTGGAAGACCCAGCCTCGACCCATCTTCAATGCTCTAACTGAGGGAAGGAGGTTGTTCCCCAAAATCTCGCAATACATGGCCCTGGTCATCCTCTCCTTAATACAGTGCAGTCGCCCTGTCCCATGTGCAGAAAAACACCCCAAAGCATGATGCTACCACCCCCATGCTTCACAGTAGGGATGGTGTTCTTGGGATGGTACTCATCATTCTTCTTCCTCCAAACACGTTTAGTGGAATTATGACCAAAAAGTTCTATTTTGGTCTCATCTGACCACATGACTTTCTCCCATGACTCCTCTGGATCATCCAAATGGTCATTGGCAAACTTAAGACGGGCCTTGACATGTGCTGGTTTAAGCAGGGGAACCTTCCGTGCCATGCATGATTTCAAACCATGACGTCTTAGTGTATTACCAACAGTAACCTTGGAAACGGTGGTCCCAGCTCTTTTCAGGTCATTGACCAGCTCCTCCCGTGTAGTTCTGGGCTGATTTCTCACCTTTCTTAGGATCATTGAGACCCCATGAGGTGAGATCTTGCATGGAGCCCCAGTCCGAGGAAGATTGACAGTCATGTTTAGCTTCATCCATTTTCTAATGATTACTCCAACAGTGGACCTTTTTTCACCAAGCTGCTTGGCAATTTCCCTGTAGCCCTTTCCAGCCTTGTTGAGGTGTACAATTTTGTCTCTAGTGTCTTTGGACAGCTCTTTGGTCTTGGCCATGTTAGTAGTTGGATTCTTACTGATTGTATGGGGTGGACAGGTGTCTTTATGCAGCTAACGACCTCAAACAGGTGCATCTAATTTAGGATAATAAATGGAGTGGAGGTGGACATTTTAAAGGCAGACTAACAGGTCTTTGAGGGTCAGAATTATAGCTATAGACAGGTGTTCAAATACTTATTTGCAGCTGTATCATACAAATAAACAGTTCAAAAATCATATATTGTGATTTCTGTTTTTTTTTTTTTAGATTATGTCTCTCACAGTGGACATGCACCTACGATGACAATTTCAGACCCCTCCATGATTTCCAAGTGGGAGAACTTGCAAAATAGCAGGGTGTTCAAATACTTATTTTCCTCACTGTATATATATATATATATATATATATATATGTCATACTATGGAGGTCAATGTGTCCTATCAACTGATTGGTTACCGACGTTCTTCAAAATATCTACTTTTGTGTTCAGAAGAAAGAAATTCATACAGGTTTGGAACAACTTGAGAGCGAGAGAGCAAAAAAAAGAGTATTTCCATAAAAATGTGTTTGCATACTTTCATAACTAGGCTCTGGTCAGATGGGATTATTTACACAAGGATAAAGAAAATGAAAGGTTGGTGAAATTAGTGAGGGATTTAAAGTTGGCTTGCATTAATTTGGATATTTGTAATAGTTAATGTGGCTATTTTTAACCATATTTTGAGTTTTTTAAATTATAATATCATAATGACTTTCTGTAAATGTATCAAACAGGATTGAATTTTTAAGACACACACACACACACACACACACATCATGAAATCTATTGCTGGAGTATACTAATGTTTGTGCTGTTGTTTTCCCACTAAAATGATGTCACTTCCTGGAAGATAATGTTATTAAGGAACTGGCTTTTAGTTAAAGGGATTTTACAAAAGACGAAGATGTTGGACAGTTATATTGAGGACACAGAAAAGCCTGTCGATTGATTGGCAATTAAAATGATAATCCTTAATCTAGTCAAAAGATATTTTTATTTATCTCAAACCAAAGTAATTAAAAATGATTGCTACAATACAAAAGTTTGGGCACAGAAAGATTGCTGCTATTATGAACTTTCTATTCATCAACAAATCCTGAACATAATGCATCATATTTGCAAATAAATTTTAAGCAACACAACTGTTTTCAACATTGATAATAATAAGAAATGTTTCTTGAGCAGCAAATCAACATTTCTGAAGGATCATGTGACACTGAAGACTGGAGTAATGATGCTGAAAATGCCGCTTTGAATCACAGAAATAAATTATGTTTTAAAATATAAGAAAATGGAAAACAGTTATTTTAAGTTGTAATAAATTTTCACATTTTTTAATCAAATTAATGCAGCCTTGGTGAGCATATGAGATTTCTTTCAAAAACATTTAAAAAATCTCACTGACAACTCTATAGGGTAAGCTAAACTAACCAATTTTCATATTTAAAAATTGTGAGTTTAATGTATCCAACACATGTAGACGTGAACTTGAATCTGACCTTCTTAGAAGAAATGACCTAACAGTTATTATGTCCTCTAGTTTAATTTGGAAAGCACACCCATGAGCTATCAGATCAACACTGGTTTAAAACTGCATGTTCTCTGCCTCTATTTTTAAACATAATCTAAAGTTACTATTTGGGTGCATAACTACCTCTTTCTCATTATTAATAGTAACTTGTAACCCAAGTTTGTCTATATTTACACCCATGGCATTGTACTCACGCCAATATGTCTGTTGTAAAGTGGTAAACACCTCAGAGTATAAGCTCAGCGTCTCTTTGCGAAGTCCGCCACATTAAGGACTTGTTGTTGTCGTGATTTTTGTAGGATTAGTCAGAGTTCCTGGGGAATGTGACACTCGGTCCCACACCACCTCCCACATAACTGTGAAGCAGCTTTGAGAAGCATCCTTTTTATTTTTATACATAATGAAACAGTAGAGGTTGCCAGGTGTAGGCCTAATGTATTCTGGGGTGTAAGACTGAGCAGACGTGGAAGTGCTGGGTCATGTTGCTCATGGACACTTACCAGCGGGGGGTGGTGGGGGGTAACTTGCTCAAAGTGCGAGAAGGTCACCGGGTTCATTGATAGAGTTTTCAAGCAGAGATGGAGGCAGGCGTCCATGTTGCTCAATTCCCAGGCTGATGGTCTCTGGTTAATTCAGGTGTTTTACTTTTTAGACCTGGAATTCCATTTTAGATCTGAGTCATACTGCCGTCCATGTGTTGGATTAATCATGTCAGTCAATACTGATTTCCAAATATAATCAAGTAAGGTTTCATATTCATATGTTAGCTAATCATGTTTTCCGAGACAGAAATAAAATATCATGAGTACGTCTCTCACCCTAATCCCGTTTCCTCATTTCCTCTTTTTATTCTCAAAAATGCTCTTCACAGCTGAAAAAAAAAAAAAAAAAGCTGTGCAAGTTTATATAGTGTGTGTGGTAAGTAAAAGATAATGCATAGTCGGGGAACCGTTCAAATGTTTGGGGTCAGTAAGACTTATCAATTTTATGTTTTTGAAAGAAGTCTCATATTGTTACTCACAAAGGTTGCATTTATGTGCAGTGACATTATGAAATGGTATTACAATTTAAAATAACTTTAAAAAAAAAAAATATTTGAATATATTTTCAAATGTAATCTATTCTGCTGAATTTTCAGCATCATTACTCCAGGATTCAGTGTCACATGATCCTTCAGAAATCATCCTAATATGATGATTGGCTGCTCAAAAAAAAAATTCTGATTATTATTAATGTTGAAAACAGTTATGCAGCATTTATTTGAAATATAAATCTTTTGTAGAATTACTTTTTAATTGCTTCTTTCTGAATGAAAGTATTAATTTCTTTCAAAAATTCTTACAGACCCCAAACTTGGATGGTGTATATATAACACAACTACTGAATGGCACAATATGGAAGATTTTTGGATTAAAATATCCAGAAACCACTCAAACATTGTTATATATTTTGTTGACTTGTGTACTTACATTATCCCAAATGTTTTCAATAATGTTTAAATCCAGAGAAATAAGCAATTTTAATCATAGGCGTTGCCTATCAATGACATACGCACGTTACCCTCGATTTCCATGGAAACACCAAAGATGCTTTAATATATTAGACAGTTTTATTAGACAGTTGAGAAACTGTTTGGATACATTCATTGACAGAAAACGAATCATTGTTATATAGCTCAACACAGTTAGTCTTATTGTTTAAATCTAGTTTTCTTGATTTACCGCAAGTACCATGTTTTAGGCCGTGTGTCCACCAAAGCGTTTTTTCACGCAACTGGCTGGCGTATTCAATTGTTTTCAATGGGAGCGCCGCACTTTTAGAACGCCATGAGCATAACGAGGCGCTGAGCAAGTATTTCACGCTCAAGCTTTTTACTGGTCGCCTAGAGTTGAAGAATGTTCAACTTTGAGTAAAACGCAGCGCTCATCACTGTCACTTTTCACCCAGCCGTCCAATCAGAGTGGAGGAGGGGCGGGACAAATGCAACACCGACCAAAGGCAACATTCTGCTTGTACTGTACAACGTCAACAGATGATAACAAGCAGTATAATAATGGAACAAAATAATTTAAAACAAGAGCCAGAGCAAATATAGAATCAATACAGAAACAAACTATCTGCTGAAAAACTGAAAAAAACACTGCACTGCCAAAACGCTCTCAAGCACCCACAGGGCTTTGGTGGAGACGCGGCCTAACCATACCTAATCTCCATCTAGCTTACTGTAGTGTGCAACAAGTGTCTCATAGTAGCCACCGAGCTAACAACTTTCAACACACTCATAATGTATCTAATATGATAAAACAGCGTTGTGTACGTGGAAAAAGTGGAAACGGTTGTATGTGGCATAATAAAAGCGCCACGAAATCCAGGCGGCATCAAGCATCAAGCAATTCAACAAATGAAATGTTGATTTCAGTTTAAATCTGTTGATTATCTAAGTGTACATTCCTGACATTTCAATTTAAAATTATCACAATAAAAATGAAGGCTGGAATAATAAAAATGTCGCCATCTTCTTTGGAGTTTACAGGTGTAGTTTGAACTTAAATGTCGCACCTCTCAAGTGGATGTATTCATTGTTACATCTTTCGATTTAATGCTAACTGTCTCTCAGATTTGAAAGAGATCCAGAGAGGAGAAACCCAAAACTGCAGAGAGGAGAAACCCAAGCTTTGAGGCTGTTGTCATCTTGACGTCACCTCTCATTTAGTTATTTGTAGGCTAGTTACAGTCTGTAATCAGTTTTACACACAATAACTAGATTAGGGTGAAGTCTAAACCTTCTGATTAATGAGTCACAAATATGCTGAGGGGTAGGGGTCAGTGATTCGCTAATTAATCTCTAATGCATGATTATTGTTGTCAAGTAAACTGTGCTTATGTTCATGTGTTTCTCATGTTCAATTGAACCGTGCCTCAGGAAAATGACCTTGATTCCCTTCGACATATGTTCCCTGGTACATTTCTTACATCCCGACTGGGAAAAACAAGTGCAGTCTGTCAAGAAATTTCATTCAGAGAGGCCCTAGAGGAAAGACATGTCCTTTTTTGGGGAAGAGCTGATTTGTAGTCTGTGTCTGACAAGGATGTAACCACATGTTCTGGATTGTGGGAGGCCAAATATAATAATTTAGAAAGCAACCATTGTAATACACATATTGATTGACCGATAATATCAATATTATGGGTGACATGCCTCACCCCCAAATGCTAGTTGCACCATAAAAAAACAACAACTGTGAAGATGCCAGACGAACTCTGATTAGATTATTTATTTAAATGTATTTAGATTATTTATTCGATTGTATTCTAATCTAGTAGCCTGACGTCGTCATACTCAATTCTAGTCAGAATTTGAGTCTGATACTGCTCCGTTGGGCTGTGATTATGGGGCGTGTTTAAACCGAACCAGGAAAGCCCTCAATTGGATAGACCTACAACCAATCAGAGCAACGGAGCGACGCATAACGTTAGTTGTCAAATGTCAACAGAACTCAACTGCACTGTGTTGCCAAGTCCGTTATGTGATATACAGACCCAGGAATGCAAAATTCCAGTCCAGCCAAAATAACACATTTTACCCCCCCAAATGCCATTTTTCCCGGAGAACACATGTCTATTGTCAATGGTGTAATGTTGCATGAAGCACTGCTCACATGCAAGTCACTTTCAAACTAGCCAGCTTTCTGTTGGTCAATCCGGCAAATGTGCATGACCAACTTAACCGAGCAAAACTGATCATTCATATTCCTTATGAAATAAGTGGATTTCACAAAGCAATGTTAAATGTGACCACACATAAAGAGTCAAGTTCAAGGGTACAATGGCCATGTCTCATTTCATGTGGGGTTCATTAGATTAGATTAGATTAGATTCAACTTTATTGTCATTACACAAGTACAAGTACAAGGCAACGAAATGCAGTTTAGGTCTAACCAGAAGTGCAATAGCAGCAAGTGCAGGATATATACAATGGTTGCGTAAGTGCAGGGCATAAAAATGTACTGAATATATATAAATATGTATAAGTAGAGAGATGGTTATTACTATAAACAGAACTGAATTTACAGATGAATATATACAGTGAATAAATATAAATATACAGATGGCTATTACTATAAACAGAATGTAAACAGAATGTACAGGTGAATATGTACTATGAATATAATATACAGATGGCTATTACTTTGAACAGAATTTTACAGATAGAGGTATACAATAATATGTTAGGCTAATATGAGGAATATAGCAGTGGATTAAGGTAGTGCAATAAATTATGGACAGAGCTATCTGAAAGAAAGTGTAAAAGTGCAGTGGAAAGTGGTTGCATATTGCAGTTAGAAGTACGGTGCAAAATGCAAATGTAAACATGGTTACTGTAAATACAGTCGGCAGTGCAAATGAGCATATTCCAGTTAAGATATGGTGGTGCAGAATGCATAAGTAAACAGTTGTTACTGTAATAAACAGTCGGTAGTGCAAATAACAAAGTGAATGTAGGTGTGAGGTAGGAGAGTTTGCAGTTTATGAGGGAAGTGGATCAACGGTGGTTTGAGTTCAGTAAAGAGACAGCTCTGGGGAAAAAACTGTTCTTTAGTCTGCTGGTCCTGGTCCGGAGGATCCTGAAACGCCTGCCGGAGGGCAGGAGAGAAAACAGTCTGTGGGCTGGGTGAGAGGAGTCCTTGAGGATGCTGCGAGCTCGGTGCAGACAGCGTTTCCTCTGGATGTGCTCGATGGCAGGTAGTGGAGTCCCTGTGATGCGCTGGGCAGTTTTCACCACCCGCTGCAGTGCCTTGCGCTCCGCAACAGAGCAGCTCCCATACCATACTGCCACACAGTTGGTCAGGATGCTTTCTATTGCGCAGCGGTAGAAGTTCACCAGGATAGCCGAGGAGAGCTGATTCTTCCTCAGTGTCCTCAGGAAGAAGAGGCGCTGGTGAGCCTTCTTGACCAGGCTGGAGGTGTTGGTCGTCCACGACATGTCCGCCGAGATGTGGATCCCCAGGAACTTGAAACTGGAGACACGCTCAACAGCCATTCCATTGATGTGGATGGTGTCGTGTGTGCCTCTTGACTCCTTCCTGAAGTCCACGATGAGCTCCTTCGTTTTGGTGGTGTTGAGGAGCAGGTTATTATCAGCGCACCATGTGGCCAGGTGCTGGATCTCCTCCCTGTAGGCAGTCTCATCGTTGTTGCTGATGAGACCAATCACCGTAGTGTCGTCCGCAAACTTGACGATGGAATTAGTTCCATACACAGGCTTGCAGTCGGAGGTGAAGAGGGAGTAGAGAAACGGACTTAGCACACAGCCCTGTGGTACACCAGTGTTGAGTGTGATGGACGTGGAGCAGGTGGATCCTGATCGAACATTCTGTGGTCTGTCAGTTAGGAAGTCCAAAATCCAGTTACACATTGAAGTGTTGATGCCCAGGTCTCCAAGTTTGGCAATTAACTTGGATGGGATGACAGTGTTGAATGCTGAGCTGAAGTCAACAAACAGCATGCGTGCATAAGTGTTTTTACTGTCCAGATGGGTGAGCACAGAGTGCAGTGCCATGGAAACTGCATCCTCTGTGCTCCTATTGCTGCGATAGGCAAACTGGTGTGAGTCCAATGTGGATGGTATAGAGTCTTTTAGGTGTTCCAGGACCAGCCGCTCAAAGCACTTCATAATGATGGGTGTGAGTGCTACAGGGCGGTAGTCATTAGGGCACCTCGGGCTGGAGTGTTTCGGCACTGGCACAATGGAAGTGCGTTTAAAGCATGATGGTACAGCTGCTTGGGCGAGAGACAGGTTGAAAATGTCTGTAAAAACCCCAGCGAGCTGCTCCGCACATGCCCTGAGAACACGACCAGGGATGTTGTCTGGTCCAGCAGCCTTGTGCGCGCTGATCCGGCTCAGTGCCTTGCAGACATCTGTAGAGGAGAGTGTGATTGGTGGGTGGTCAGCTGAGGGTTTGAGCTTGGTGGCAGTTTCTCTGTTGTCTCTTTCAAAACGAGCATAAAAGTAATTTAGCTCGTTCAGGAAGTTGACATCAGTGGCTGCGGGGGTGGACCGGGTGGGTTTATAATCACTGATGGCCTGAATGCCATGCCACATGCGTCGAGGGTCAGAGTTGGAAAAGTGTCCCTCTATCTTTAGCTTGTAGCAGTGCTTGGCCTTTTTGATGCCCCTCTTCAGGTTTGCTCTGGATGCGCTGTAGGCTTGTGCATCTCCTGATCTGAAGGCAGTATTGCGTAACTTCAGCAGGAGTCGTACTTCCCTGTTCATCCAAGGCTTCTGATTTGGGTATGTGGTGATCTGTTTCTGGGTTGTAACACTGTCAATGGTGGTATTGATATGATCCAATACTGAGGAGGTGTAGGAGTCAATGTCCGTGTGAGCGCCACTGGTGGCTTGAGAAGCAAACATACTCCAGTCTGTGTTTAGAAACCTTTCCTGGAGTGTGGAGTCTGCCCCCGCAGGCCACACCTTGATTGTCTTCACTGATGGCTTCACACGGTTGATGAGGGGTGCATATTTGGGGCTGAGGAACAAAGAGATGTGGTCTGACTGTCCCAGGTGGGGGAGGGGTGTTGCAACGTAAGCTCCAGCCATGTTTGTGTAAACATGGTCTAAGGTTTTGTTTCCTCTGGTGTGGCAGGAAACATGCTGGTGAAACTTGGGTAGTACTGACTTTAAGTTTGAGTGATTAAAGTCACCTGCAACAATAAACGCAGCTTCAGGGTGATCAGTCTGTTGTTTACTGATGGCTGCGTGAAGTTCTTTCATAGCAAGCTTGGCATCAGCATCGGGTGGAATATAAGCAGCAGTAATAATGGTTGAAGTGAACTCCCGCGGTAGATAAAACGGTCTACATTTAACCATGAGAAACTCCAGGTTAGCTGAACAATGACTCCCAACAATAGCAGAGTTTGTGCACCAAGCTTTGTTAATATAAATGCACAATCCACCCCCTCTGGTCTTCCCGGAGCCATCTAATGTTCTATCTGCCCGGATTGTGTGACGTCCCGCTAGCTCAATAGCGGTGTCCGGTATTCTGCTGTTTAACCAGGTTTCAGTGAAGATTAGGACGTTACAGTTCAAAAGTTTCTTACTGTGTGTGATGCTGAGTCGAATCTCCTCCATTTTGTTCACTAGCGATCGTACATTAGCAAGGAAAATGCTGGGTAAAGAGAGCCGATGAGGAGAACGCGTTAGCTTAGCTCAGCGCGGGTGTACGATGTAAATGCACAACTGTTCTGTACGAACAGACCCGAGATGAGCAAGAAAAATACCGCAAAATTGCAGAATCTGGAGAGACGCTGAGCCTCGCGATCTACTCGCGCCGCCATCTTGGTCATTCATATCGACAACTTTCTGATTTGAGTCTTCTTGCACTTGAATGGTTTAAAATCACATTAACTGCAGCTGTGGCTCGTCTGTATGGGCCGGTGGGGCAGAGCCCCTCCACACATAGACCTCTATATACACTGAATAATTTATAAATGTGTTCAGCATTCTGCAACAGATGCTTTTGGGATTTTCTAGACTATTTTAAGTCGTAAATATGAGCAGGATATATAACAATGTAGTGCATGGATTCGACAGGCATATATTTATGATACTAACGCTGCATTCACACGGGGCGGCAGCGTCAACGCATAAAGCTGGTGCTGACACGACCTTTTGAAAAACGCGTCAACTTGCCAGTGATGCGACACAACGGAACCCACAATTCAGTTCGGCAACGTATGACATCACCCATTCAAAGTAAATGAGGAGGGTTAATGCAGACGCCCCCGTGTGAATGCAACTTAAGTGGGGCAGCCGGTCTCTGAGCTCTCCCCAGCTCTACAGTGCCCCACGGTTTTCCAATGTAAATCACTAGTTATAAATGGAACTGCAGCACGCTCTCATAGAGAGTCATTGGGGCAGATTTCTGGCTGCCCCTCTTATTTTCATGTGACGTTACCTCACGTAAACCTCGCTTGTGTGTATTAAAATCTGTCAATCATCATTAGAGCACCATCCTCAGGCTAAATAATGCAAGGACATTCGATTTTTGACAATGTCAAAAGTGTCTGATGTGTTCAGCGATTGGAATTTAAAGCTTACAACATGGTTGTCATAAACTAGTGCTAAGACCCAGAATCTGCCCTACCTAAATTTATGGCCAGGAGCCGCTACTGGTTAGCGTGCTTTGGATGACTTCTTGAGCTTGAATGGTCTAAAATCACATTCAAATGTGAACACAGGAATCATTAAACGAAATCGAAATGCACGTGTCTTATCAAATCACTGGTTCTTGGAAATTTGCAGAATGGTTCTCGATACACAACCCTGATTAAAACTCTTTGTTATGTCTAGAACAGTCTTTTACATCTGTTCTTTCTTTCTCTCTTCCAGATATGTGCCTCTTGTGCGTGAATAATGTACAGTGATGGTGCCTTCTCAGACCCACGTGATGCTCAAGTGGCAGGAGCACCTGAACAGCTCCTGGGCAGCGGAGGACAGCGTTCAGACAGCCACACGGCATGGAGCGGCTGCTCTCTATGCAAAACTGCTCTACAACAAGGAGGTTGTGGGCTTGGCCCAGCCGGTGCAGGACCTAATGGGTCCACGCTTGCCTGACTTCCAGTACGAATCCAGTGCTGAGGAGGAGAAGGAGGAATATCTGTCCGCGCTGCTACATAGTCAACGATGCCTGGCCCACCGCATGCTGGCAAGGACCCCCTTTGCCCTATCCCTTCACCACAGGCTGGTGATCCTCCAGAGGGTGTTCTACGCCCTCCATAGCAAGTATCATGACCGATTCAGAGCACCTCTGCCCCCCCAGCCCTCATCCTCCAGTGCAGAAGGGGGCACTCTGGAGTCAGTGTCTGAGCCTTGGCCAACAGGCAGTTCCCGTTCGAAGTCGGGCACGGACGTTCTTATCGAAATGGGTGTCCGAACTGGGTTGAGTCTCCTTTTCGCCCTACTGAGGCAGAGTTGGCAGCGGGGGCGTCTTGAGAACCCACCAGATGTCGCTTTGTGCAATGAGGTACTGGCCACTGCATCTTCAGTCCTGGCCGCACTGCCTCCTCTTTCCTTGGCCAACGAGAACAAGATCCCAACAGTGGGGCTCGACTGTCTTGCGCAAGTTGGAGACTTCCTGAAGAAGACGGCGGTCAGCGGGTCCGGGGCGGATCGGGCGGGTCGCAGGCTAGCGCTGGAGCTCCTTCTCTCGCTAGCCTTACAAAGAGGGTCCTTGCGCTTCCTTCTGGAGTGGGTGGAGGTGGCGTTGGCCGCCTCTGCTTCTTCCGCAACCTCTGAAACAGTTGGAGTGGGCTACGAGCTGATCCATCAAACACTGCAACAGATGCGCCAGCACACGGTGCGTTCCTACACCACGCGGTTGACCTAGTGGTCATGCTAATAGCATGAGTGAAGTAATATACAGTAATACTAATGGGTAATGGGCACTAGTATAGAAAGCTGTGCCTCTTTCGCACGCAGAGAGAGTATAGAGTTACAGCGCTGAGGCTAGGCTAACACCTCCCTCCATTTGCTCATCCCTCCCTCGGCACTTAAAGGAAATTGTTGTTGCTAATTGTTACTGCGATTAGCACCATAGAGAAGTCTGTATTCCTCCCATGGAGGGCAGGAATGGCTCATACATTTTTGCTTGCTCTAAATAAGATTGTGGCTTTCATTTGACTGGGAGCTCTTGGCCGTCTTCCCAGCACTGAAAGCTGCCTGAGCCACACCAGACCGTCCATGTTGTAATTTATTCATGTCTTAATTAATGGGAAATATGTCTACTTCAAGGCTTTTGTGCTTGAAGTTCAGCAGAATGTGTTCCCCGTAGTGAAGCAACTGTTTGTTTATAGATTCCCTACTTCAGAGTACAAAGTTAATTTGTACATACATTGGAGCCAGTATTGAGTTTGAGACTATCTTCTATCGAAAAGAAAATTGTTTTCTATTGTTTTCTTTTCATGATAATGTCACCTAGGTTGTTTGGGCACTGGATAATGCTAACCAAAAGCCAATCAGTGATTTTAGTTTTTGATTTTCAGCAAACTATTTTTTAGGCCACTTTTTACCTCCCATGTCCTACTCCACATGTTGTTTTCTCTATTAATATATTATTTTAATCAGTTACAGTAGTGAGATGGGTTGCCAATGGGGTTTCATCTTGCCTTCAAATTGTTTAATTAATCACATAAATGCAAATTTACATTAAAAAAAAAAATTGATAGAAGTCTGTGCCCTGCTTTTATTTTCATTTTCAGTAATCCGTTTCACTCTGATGTGCATCATAATAAGGAAGAAAAGATCTGTCACTACTTCCGTTTCATTACGACTTCAAGCAATAAGGCAGCATTTTATTCTGTGTGGGTTTTTTTTCCCGCTTTACAGTACTTTTTCTTTTTTGAATGATCCAATGTAGCACTGGTTGCATCCACTACAAATATTATTGTTAAATGTGTTGTTTGTTCTTACAGGCTTTCCGTGGTGAATCAGTCAATACTCAGGTGCTGAAGAAAGATGCAGACGGACTCTGTAGCCTCTCGCATGTTGCTCTTTGCCTTTTTGAAGAGGTGTGTTTGTGTGAATAAATCTATAAATGTTCACAGACTGTAATATAATGTGTTATTAAAGCTTTCACATGCCAAGTCGGGGAGACTTTGGCCACTATGAGTCTTTTTTTTTATTTTTTATAAATCTTTAATCTTTGTGTGTGTGTGTGTTGTAGATCTGCACCCTGGCCTCTAACTGCTTGTGCTCATGCAGCACAGGCTCTTCCTCTTCCTCCGGCTCGGAGAACGATGCCGTCATGGTGTACGTGTGGGGTAGCAACAGCAGCCATCAGCTCGCCGAGGGAACGCTGGAGAAGATTTTACAGCCCAAACTGGCTCAGGGCTTCAGCGATGCACAAATGGTGTGTGTGGGTTTGTGTAACTCAAGTGTATTGAAAGCTCAAATAACTGGAAGCCGTTATAAAGCTAACATTAGTTCAAACAGAGACAGCATGAGAAGGAGGAGAAAGACCACTCAAAGAAAATTGTAATGAGAGAGATCGCAAAGCTCAATTTGACGGTTGTACAATAGAGCTTTTAATTAAAAGATCCAATTGTTTTCTTGGTAAAGGCATTGTCTGGGCTGTTAGCTCATTTATATTAGATTGAGAGTTTTGTAGTCTAATATGAGTTTCATAGGCATTTTTCTCAGATTTTATGGATGGGAGATATTAAATTGGACTTTGGTTCCACTTTTCTGTATGACAGAAAAAAGTTAGATGATTTAATTATTCATTGCATGACGAGAAATGCATCAAATGGGGTCCATGACTGTCTTTTTTGTTTTTGTAAAATTATTTAATTAAATATGTGTATTGAAATATAAGGACATCTTTTGCAATTATTTTTCTTTTTTTCTCAATGTTATGTTTTATTTTATATTTAAATAATTGTATTTTTATAAATACAATTTATGTATTTTATTTTATTTCAGATTTTTAAAAAATGTATTTACTTATTTTATTTGCATTCTTAGTAAATTAATGTTTTTTTTGTTTTTGTAAAAAGTTTAAGGAGCATATTTGTTTTACATTTTATTAATTGATTGATTAATGAATGAATTCATATTTGTTTATTAATTGATTCATGCATTCATTAATTAATTTATTCTTTTATTTATTCGTTTTTAAGAACTTTAAGTGAAATTTATATAAACTAAAATATATAGTTCATAATGCAGACAGGCTTGTGTAGGTTATTGACTATTTTTAAATTAATGAAATTAACCATCTGTACCGATTTAAATTTCTTTGTTTCATCTCTAACAGAATATGTGTTGTGCCAAATATAGATATATAATCTTGAGTAGCGTTGCGGCCCAACAGTCTTTGCTTTTTAATACAGAAATGTCTTTTCATTATAATTGAGAAATACAATTTAGAAAACAGCAGGCGCATCTTAATAAACTGCGCCCTTTCACTAATACAGTTTAGACATCCTAGCTCACAGTTGATTCAATTCACTCAGCTCTAAATGGTGCTCTTGTTCTTCCACCTGCAGATTGAGGCGGGCCAGTACTGCACGTTCTCTGTATCTGCTGATGGTGCGGTGAAGGCTTGTGGCAAGGGTAGTTATGGCCGTCTGGGACTGGGAGACTCAAATAACCAGTCTATGCCCAAGAAGCTGGTTCTGGAGCCGCCTCGCACTATGAGGAAGGTGTCATCTTCCAAGGGATCAGATGGACACACACTGGCCGTCACGGCAGAGGGAGAGGTGTTCAGCTGGGGAGATGGAGATTACGGCAAACTGGGCCACGGGAACAGCGCCACGCAGAAATACCCCAAGATTATACAGGGCCCTCTTTTAGGGAAGGTGAGAGGAAATAACATTTTCTACATGCAGAATGTAGCTTGTTTCTAATTGTGTCAAATCATGGGCATTTGCCTGGGCTCTTTTGAGCTGGGCCAGTAAGCAACTTCCTGAACCACTTACAATACCATAGCTACCACATGACCTGAAACTGCATAAAAATGCCTAAACACCCTAGCAACCACTTATATTTCTTCAGAAAATGTTATTGTATTATCATTGCATTTGTAAAAGTGTGCATGTTTCCTGTGTGTATTGCAGGTGGTAGTGTGTGTGTCTGCTGGATACAGACACAGTGCTGCAGTGACTAATGACGGAGAGCTGTACACCTGGGGGGAAGGCGACTTCGGGCGACTCGGTACATCACACTCCTCTTACAGACCCTCAACATCCCAGAACACATGCACACACACACCTGAGACCTAAGTATATGTTCTCAGATGTAGTGTTGTCAGTGAAATACAATTCACTATTGATTTCTGTGAGGTGGTTTTTATGGTTTGAATGACTGCTGTGCGCAGTATGCACAGAGTTTTTTTTTTTTTTAATCCACAGAGATAATTTGTCAGGCACTCGACAGGATGCCTGATCCCTCAGACTGAGTCAGAAGTTCTGCCTGTCTGTCTCTGTCTTATTTTTACTCTGTCTGTCTGTCATGTAGGTCATAGCGACAGTCACAGTCGTAACGTGCCCACTCTGGTCAAGGACATCAGTGGGGTCGGGCAAGTGGCTTGTGGCAGCTCTCACACCATCGCTGTGGCTCAAGATGGCCGAATCGTCTGGTCCTTTGGAGGAGGGGACAATGGTAATATTTCATATCCACATTATTTTGCAATGTGGATATGGGCTATTTTCTGTGAATGTCCTAGACTTTCTCTTAGGTTTATAATTACGTAAATGCATTAAAATAGTGTAAGAAATACAAGTTTGCAATATCAAGCAGCATAACGATTTGTTTTCTTTCTTTCTATCCATCGTTCCATCATTCCATTGTCCAATCGTTCAAATGTTCCATCTAGACACACACCCACCCTTGCAGCGTTACAATGTCTCACCTACATTTCATCCACCGCTCCAACAGGGCAAAATAGCTCCCATTCCATTGCTCAATTGTTTATCTGCGTTTCATCCAGCGTTTCAAGCTATCCATAGTTCCATTGTTCCATCTATCGTTCTATGGCGAGATCTCGTGGCACGATGTGATGAGGTTTCTCGTTGAGGTGAAAAGCTGTCTCCAGCGATATTGCCATGACTGAGTATGAGGGTGAAGTTAGGACAGAATATACGTACATTTACTTTACCCCTCCACTGTCGTTTCGTTTTTTTATAGATATAAAAACAATTTAATTCAGGTGGATAACGGTCGCTTCAATTCCATCCAGCTCATCCAATACGAGCTGCAGAGTCGTACGTAGTGCCCCAGGTGAAAAATACGTACTATTAAATTAATGAAAAAATGTACTTGAGTATGTTTTTAGTACAATACAAATATACTATAATGCATTTTAATACATTTAATAGTACGTCTTTTTCAGCAAGAATCAGAGTTCACTGATCATGTGACGAGATGACTGACAGGACCATGGCAGAGGATTTGTTGCGCAACAAAGCCTAAGCATCTGACAAATGCCTTATCTTGTAGAATGCACATTCAGCACCACCTTTCCCTTTTCACAGTGTATGCGCAATTGCGAAATTGAAAGCGAAAGTAAACTTGTGCGCGCTTTCAAAAGCGGTTTCAATAGGTTATCTCTGTTTGAAAGCGACTCCCTGATGCATGCAAATATCTATTGGTCTCTATTTGCTCTTTGAATAATGAGATACTTTTGATTATGGTTGCACTTAATAAAACTGGGAAACTGTTATTCATTTTTATTTATACTGGTTTTATTTCTATGATCAATTTGTGGAAAGGAGTTCAGTTAGGAGGTCAAAAGTTGTAGAAGCTCATAAATCATGTGCAGTTCTAAGGTCTGAAGAGACTCAAACAGGAGAGAAGCCTCTCTTGAATGTGTGGCAAAAACTTTTACAGTGCTTGAGTATTGTTGTCTTTTACTGCATATGATAATTCATACTCAGAAAGTAGAACTGAAATGACATTCATTACAAGGTGATGAGTTTAAATATTTCAAATGCACCTGAAGGCTATATTTTCTAGTCATATATTTCACCATTGAGGATTTCTTAAAAATACTGTGTACACATCTTGTCTCGTTTTGTGAGCTAACTGTCTCACCACACCCCTACTATGTATTGTTTTATCATTCTATCTATTTGCAATGGTCATGAAAAAGCATTATTGGTAGATCTCTAATTTCCTGTTCACCCAAGGAATATTGATATTGCGAGCCACTGTACCCTTTACACTTCAAGTCTTTTGCCCTCCAGAATGAGTAGGACATTGTGACGCTTTTCATATGTAGAGCAAGCAAAATCCAATAATGCAGCACTATCAGACATAATATCCACAGACAAGCTTAAACAAGTTTGTAATAAAGCCGTTGCAATGTGTTTTTATGAGGCAAAATATAGAGCCAGTTGTTGACACAAGTACTGGAACGGCCACACCTTAAATTACTGTTGTTCAATTCATAGGGAATTGTGTGTGAGTGTGACCGTTGTGTTTGTGTTACAGGTAAACTGGGACATGGGGACACAAACCGTGTGTACAGGCCTAAAGTGATAGAAGCCCTGCACGGCTTCATTATCAGGAAAGTGTGTGCTGGGAGCCAGTCGTCACTGGCTTTGACATCTGCTGGCCAGGTATACACAACCTCTCATTTATCCCACAGACTTGAACTGAGTAAATATGTACTGTTATAGACACCCATATAAATTCTTGTGTCTCTATGTTCTCCTGTGTGTACGATGCAGGTGTTTGCGTGGGGCTGCGGATCGTGTCTCGGTTGCGGCTCGTCTGAGACCACTTCACTCAGACCTCGATTGATAGAGGAACTCAGCATCACTAAAGTCATCGACATTTCCTGCGGAGACAGCCACTGTCTCGCTCTGTCTCACGGTGAGAGAGGTGGAGAAACATAAATGAAAAAGACACGATTAAATAAGATTAAAAAACCCTGAAATGTGTCATTTCTGCTCCACTAGGCAACTTTTGCTGGACAAAATATTATTAGATCATTTATATTATATTATATTATATTATATATTATTATATTATATTATATTATATTAAAGTATATATTATATTATATTATATTATATTTATTATAATATAATATAAATTATATTATATTAATTATATTAATTTCAAAAGATTTGTAATATCATATCTATATATAATAGACTATCTTGATTCCCTTTTTTAGGCTTGAAAGCATTATTTGGGTTTTATTGTATTTATATTGAAAAGAGTAACTAGTATTGGCTCTTCAAAACCCTCTTTTTGTGTCGCACGAAAGAAATCAAAGGTTTGGAAAAACTTGTAGTGTTCTAATTGTCAATGAAATTCAGTAAATGAAATGAAGTAGCATTAATTTGTGAAAATGCTTATGCAAATTTGTGTTTTTTGTTACAGAAAACGAAGTGTTTGCTTGGGGCAACAATGCCATGGGCCAGTGTGGGCAGGGCCACACCTCAACACCAGTGACCAAACCCAAGAAAGTGATTGGTCTAGAAGGGGTTTCAATACAGCAGATCACTGCAGGCACCTCCCACAGCCTGGCCTGGACAGCAGTTCCTACAGACAGGTGAGGAGAGAGGCAAAGACATATTTTGTTAGTTCTGATGAGAGATATGATGGGGCTTCAACAATGCATGTACGTCCATTATGTGTGTCCCTCATTGTCTGTGGATAATGGAAATAAAAAGCCCTCACTTCCTCATCTAAACCCAAACCAAAAGCAGTTTGTCCTGAAATGAGTTTGAGCCTACAGGAAAAGACAACATTCTCATATTCGTCATGCAAATCAAAACCCGTATCACTCCATCTGGAGTGAGTTTCACCACTAATGCATTAATGCAATTGTATTAACATTTTCCATTATTTAAAGATTTTCTCTTAACCTTGTTTTCCTGGCATGACTGAATGTGAATGATCTATCTCTTGTGTGCCTGGCAGGCAGCTAGTGGCTTGGCACAGGCCATTTTGTGTGGATCTCGAGGAGAGCACGTTTACATACCTGCGCAGTTTCCTGGAACGTTACTGCGATTGTATCAGTGGAGACACACCACCTGCACCTTTCCCCTCTAAGAGGTAAATAAACACTCTCGGACCAGCACCAAACCACCTGGATTTACAAATTATGTCCAATGAATTGTGATTTGCAAACAGAAACAGAAACATAAACATAAACACACAAACATAGAAACATAAATCATTCAACAAATCTTGTAGACCGATAGGTTGGTGGGTAGATGGATAGATGCATGATGGGAAATTAGCTACCAATTAGGGACCAGCTATCATCCAGGGGATCTTTTTGCACAGTGGGGGGCGACCTGTGAGACAGTTGACGCTTGACAATAAACGCTTGGAAGCAACACGCATGCTTGAAAATTCACATTTGATTTATCGTGAAAAATAAACAACAAAAAGAAACCATGCATTAATACATACATTTTTATTCATTTATTTATTTAAATGTATTTATTTCTTTAAATTTGTTTGTTTGTTTGTTTGTTTTATTTATTTCTATTAGTTAGTTTATTTTTTATTAATTTTAATAATTGTAATAATTTTTTAATAAATTGATTTTACTTTTTAAATTATTGTATTTTTATATTGTGAGTTTCTTTAATTTTTATATTTCCATAAATTATTAAAAATACTATATTATACTACTTTATAATTATACTACTTTATAAAATGAATGAATATATATGGATATATGGATCAGTGTTATTTAGTGTCATTGATTATTGTTTTTTCAAATGAGATTTAATGTTTATATTTTCTAATTTCATTGTAATTTCAGTTACATTTCTGATCAGTTCTGTTGTGAGGTTTGTCATTTTTTAAGGGTTAAAAAAATGAATAACTATATAGACATTTTATAATATCTATAGTTATTATTTTTTATTTCAGTTTTTGTTTTTTTTTCAAGTTAAACTAAATTACAAACAATATATATAAAATAAATATTATATATATATACAGTGAGAAAAGTTGCATGTCCAGTGTGAGAGACATAATCTAAAAATAAAAATCCAGAAATCACAATGTATGATTTTTTTTACTATTTATTTGTATGATACAGCTGCAAATAAGTATTTGAACACCTGAGAAAATCAATGTTAATATTTGGTACAGTAGCCTTTGTTTGCAATTACAGAGGTCAAATGTTTCCTGTAGTTTTTCACCAGGTTTGCACACACTGCAGGAGGGATTTTGGCCCACTCCTCCACACAGATGTTCTCTAGATCAGTCAGGTTTCTGGCCTGTCACTGAGAAACACGAAGTTTGAGCTCCCTCCAAAGATTCTCTATTGGGTTTAGGTCTGGAGACTGGCTAGGCCACGCCAGAACCTTGATATGCTTCTTACAGAGCCACTCCTTGGTTATCCTGGCTGTGTGCTTCGGGTCATTGTCATGTTGGAAGACCCAGCCTTGACCCATCTTCAATGCTCTAACTGAGGGAAGGAGGTTGTTCCTCAAAATCTCGCAATACATGGCCCGGTCATCCTCTCCTTAATACAGTGCAGTCGCCCTGTCCCATGTGCAGAAAAACACCCCCAAAGCATGATGCTACCACCCCCATGCTTCACAGTAGGGATGGTGTTCTTGGGATGGTACTCATCATTCTTCTTCCTCCAAACACGTTTAGTGGAATTATGACCAAAAAGTTCTATTTTGGTCTCATCTGACCACATGACTTTCTCCCATGGCTCCTCTGGATCATCCAAATGGTCATTGGCAAACTTAAGACGGGCCTTGACATGTGCTGGTTTAAGCAGGGGAACCTTCCGTGCCATGCATGATTTCAAACCATGACGTCTTAGTGTATTACCAACAGTAACCTTGGAAACGGTGGTCCCAGCTCTTTTCAGGTCATTGACCAGCTCCTCCCGTGTAGTTCTGGGCTGATTTCTCACCTTTCTTAGGATCATTGAGACCCCATGAGGTGAGATCTTGCATGGAGCCCCAGTCCGAGGGAGATTGACAGTCATGTTTAGCTTCTTCCATTTTCTAATGATTGCTCCAACAGTGGACCTTTTTTCACCAAGCTGCTTGGCAATTTCCCCGTAGCCCTTTCCAGCCTTGTGGAGGTGTACAATTTTGTCTCTGGTGTCTTTGGACAGCTCTTTGGTCTTGGCCATGTTAGTAGGTGGATTCTTACTGATTGTATGGGTTGGACAGGTGTCTTTATGCAGCTAACAACCTCAAACAGGTGTATCTAATTTAGGATAATAAATGGAGTGGAGGTGGACATTTTAAAGGCAGACTAACAGGTCTTTGAGGGTCAGAATTCTAGCTGATAGACAGGTGTTCAAATACTTATTTGCAGCTGTATCATACAAATAAATAGTTAAAAAATCATACATTGTGATTTCTGGATTTTTTTAACATTACGTCTCTCACAGTGGACATGCACCTACGATGACAATTTCAGACCCCTCCATGATTTCCAAGTGGGAGAACTTGCAAAATAGCAGGGTGTTCAAATACTTATTTTCCTCACTGTATATATATTTTAGATAACGTTTCTTTTATTTCAAATACTTATTGGTCTTGTTTTTTTATCATTTTAGTTATAATTTCAGTTCTAATAATAACTCTGATATGGATTGATGGATGAATGCTTAAACCATGCCCATCTGATGCAGAGACATTTGGAATGTCAGATGTCAGTAGTCTACAGCTGTAGAATGCAAGTTTTTAAGGGTTAGTTCACCCAAAAATGTAAATTCTGTCATCATTTACTCACCCTCATGTCGTTCCAAACCCATTCGACTTTCATTCATATTTGGAACACAAATGAATATATACTGTATTTGATGAAATCTGAGAGATTTTTTCCCTCCATTGACCGCTACGCAACTGATACTTTGACCCTTCAAAAAGTTCATAAAGAGATCGTAAAACGAATCCATAAAAGCCTAAGTTCAATCTATTCATCATATAAAGTGATCGTGTCTCTTCAGAACATTTGGACTAAACTGCTCAATTTATATGAATTCGTTTTACGATCTCTTTATAAACTTTTTGAAGGGTCAAAGTATCAGTTGCGTAGCTGTCAATGGTATCTCAGATTTTATCAAAAAGATCTTCATTTGTGTTCCGAAGATGAACGAAAGTTGTACGCGTTTGGAACAAAATGAGTAATTAATGACAGAATTGATTTTTGGGTGAACTATCCCTTTAAGATTACATAAGAGCTGTCATACTGATTATTATTGCAGATATTTCCTTCTGAGGCCACAAGATGTTAAGTGATACATGTTGACCTTGAGGTCAGAACATTTAATTCTGCAGCAGTATCTCTAAAAAGAGTGTGTGTCAAATATCTTATTGATCCCATTATGTGGAAGCTCCCAGAATACCCTAACACTTTATATGCTTTTTTTTAGTGGCGCTTGCAAAGGTGAGCATTGTACTATTGCTCATACATAATAAACCTTTTAACTCTTTTCTGCATCTAGTTTTAATTTTTCCCTTGGGTCACTACATAGCAACCTCCCAAACAACTGCATAGCAATGCCTTAGCCACCACCTAGCACACCTTAGCATTGTGGCAGAGAGTCCTACATGGGCAAGCAAGAAATCTGGTTTATCTGTGTCAATGTCAGCTGATGAAAGGCACTCATATAACAGGAATGTGACACACACACACACACACACACACACACACACACACACATCCGCAGGGGTAACTGGCACAAGCCCATGACCGTCTTCATACCCACAGGGATGGGGTCAGAGCAGCATATGGCCTGGCACTCGGTAAAGGTCACTTTAGACTTCTCATCTTTAAACTTCTCACTGTCTCCCTCTCGGTTTCTTTCCCAGGGAACATCACCAGTTTGTGTTGTTGTGTATGAAACTGTTGTCCATCCACCTGTCGCTGGCCCACGCAGGGGGAACAGGGGCCACAGTGCTGGGTGCTCAGGGTCGGCCCCTCAGGAACCTGCTCTTCAGACTCATTGACTCAAATGTACCAGACTCCATACAACAGGTCTGCATTGAAACGCTGAGCTTTATTTGCATATATTTACATTTAGAATTCACATAAATTCATCCATTTGATGAACACTAAAGTTTGGGATCAGTAAGGATTGATTTCGTTTTTAAAACGAAATTAACATTTTTATTCAGCAAGGAAAGTGACCGTAAAGACGTTTATAATTTACAAAGGATTTCTATTTTAAATAACTGCTGTTCTTTTGAGCTTTCTATTAATCAAAGAATCCCATATTCTGATTTGCCATCACATAAATAAATTACATTTGAATTCATATATATTTTAAATGGGAAAGTTATTTTAAATTGTTATAATATTTCACAATATTACTTGTAATGCATGTTTAATCAAATAAATGAGCAAAAGAGACTTCTAAAACAAAGACATGAAATATAAAAAACATTACAAAAATGTACTGACCCCAGACAGTAATTTATACCTTAAATTTGTACCTTAAATTCATATTACAAGAAATAAGTAAAGCACACAGAAAGTGCTGAATAGATGTGAAATATATTTATTGTGCTCTTTGGAAAATCTGATACTTGGCAAGGCATATGTTAATTGTCAGTAGCTATGTTTTCATCCAAGTTGCTAATTTAATTTATTCATGATATTAAAATATTAAAAAACGATTGTGAAATAAAAAGCATTTCCATACCTTGTGTTCAAGAAAACAAAACCTTATCTTCTGGGGAAACTGGTGCAAAATACAAATAGAAATGGAAGTTGTAGTTATTGTAAAAGCTACTCTGACTCTCATTTACACATAATAAATTATATATTTTAATTTAATAATTAATATTTTTTTTATATTATACTTTTAAACCTCAGTTTATCTGCTTCATGTAAACTTAGTTTTTATGTGGATTATATTCCAATCTGGGTGTTTCCATCTAGCATAAATTGTTTTGATGCAATATCTCAAAATATATTTTTATGTCCATGCTTACACAACAGTAAACTTCAGCCAATCAGAATGCTTGCATATGCTGCTGGAGTTCTGCCCACATGTTAAAAACACTAAGATGATGGAATCTGTTGGCTCTGTTTTCATTTCGAGGGAGTTTGCAGGGAACACGACTTTTCACAACCTTCAAGAGCTTCAGTGTAGCCGCTTCGACTGAGTCATTTGTCAGAATGCCAGTTTATGAGTCATTCCCTTCACCATGGTAATTAATTGTTATTTGTTTGTGTGTGTGTGTGTGTGTGTGTGTGTGTGTGTGTGTGTTTAGGCTGTAATGAGCACGCTGTCCATCGGAGCGTCTCTGTTGCTGCCTCCTCTCAGGGAGAGAACGGAGCTGCTGCACTCTCTGTTACCTCAGGGCCCGGAGAGCTGGGAAAGCCTGTCTAAAGGACAGGTACTCATACACAAACACTATTAAAGTTTTAATTAATCACATGATATACTGATTAGTTAATTGAATTACTTGCAAATATCCCTCCAGGGGGTTAATAAAGGCCTTCCGAAGTGAAGTGATGCATTTTTGTAAGAAAAATATCCAAAATGTAGGGGACCATTCACTCCCATTATCAGGCTTGGATTAGCCAGGGCATTTTTTTTTATATAACTCAGATTGTGTTTGAAAGAAGAAAGTCGTATACTCCTAGGATGGCTTGAGGGTGAGTAAATTATGGGATAATTTTTGGGTCAAGTCAAGTCAACTTTATTTATATAGCGCTTTTAACAATGTAGATTGTTTCAAAGCAGCTTTACAGTGTTAAACAGGAAAATAATGCAGCATAATTTTATTAAGCTGTATAGCCATTTGATGTCATCAGTTCATTTCAATTTCCATACGGTGACAGTGTGGGCTTTAGATCAATAATTAGATAAGTAATTTAGTTTATATGGTTAATTTAGTTTATTAATTAGATTTATTTCGATGTTTAGTTGAAACAATAACCCCTGCCATTCTATTGCGCTCCAGTTGTTTTTACCGTATCATGTAAATATTGTAGTAAATGTTTGCTGATTATGCAGTGATATTACTGTTTGCCCTTCTACAGCGCCTACAGCTGGATATGGTGCTGAACAGCCTGCAGGAACAGAGTCATGTGGCATCCCTGCTGGGATACAGCTCGCCTGGGGAGCTGAGTGCAGGTCTGGCACTGCCGCCCACCCCTGACCGCCCCACAGGAAGTGTTAGCTCAAGTTCAGAAGCTCCAGACCACCTTCACCTGGCCGAGGTCCTCCTGAAGACCTTGTTGCTCAGCATTGGGTTCTATACGGTCAGTCCAGTGGTTCAACAGTTGTCCTGATTGACAGACACAAAATATGCTTTCTATTTCCAAGCATTTCATTTGGTTTAATTTATATTTATTTTAAATTATTTAAAAAAAGCATTAAGCAAGCATATTCTTTTGTGTAGAATGAATATGCTCTTTCCCAAAGACATTTTGAAAATGGACTTCATGATTCTTCCTGTACTGGTTTATGAAAGTAAATATGCTTTTAAAATTGACACTTTTGGAAAACCACTTTTTTAAAATCTTATAATTCAGCTGATTATCCTAATTTATAATATATAAATAATAATGAATATAGAAAAAATATAATTGATAATACATATTTTAATATAATAATCTATAATAATGTTGAATGCATTTATTTAATCAAAAATACATTAAAACAGTAATATTGTGATTGCTGAAATATCATTACCATTTAAAATAACTGTTTTCTATTTTTATACATTTTCAAATGTAATTTATTCCTGTGATGCAAAGTAAAATGTTCAGCATCATTAATCCAGTCTTCAGTGTCGCATGATCCTTTAGAAATCATTCTAATATGATGATTCGCTCAAGAAACTATTCTTCTTAATATTATTGTGGAAACGGTTATTATTTTTTAGGATTCTTTGATGAAGTGAACGTTCAAAAGGAATGAGGAATAAAGGAATATAAATTTATTAAGGAATTTATTGGAAATTAGAATTATTTTGTGACATTTATAAATGTTTTCACTGTCACTTTTGATCAATTTCATGCATCCTTGCTGAATAAAAGAGTTCATTTATAAAAAAATATTACTGACCCCAAACTTTTGAGCAGTAGTGTATAATAATAATAATAATTTAATATAATAAATTATATTTTCTTTCATTTAAATGCCTCTCTGATCCTCTCTGGCTGCCTATAACTCCTGTTTAGTAAATGGGCAATCCATCTGAGGTGTCTTGGGATATATATGAAACATTTATGTTCAAAAAATTTTGAGGAAACTTCAAAATCAAAACACAAATCATAGCACGTTTTCCTATCCATTAACTCCATTGTACACACAGGAGCGTGCGTTTGGTGAACTGGAGAAGAACAGCGATAAACAGCGGCCCAGTCCGTCCCAGAAACAGACGGAAGCTCCATCACACTTCCACCACCTGCTGTCAGCCCTTCACAGACACCTGCTGGCCCACTGCTACATCCACACAGGCGCTGAGGTACAACAGCAACAACAACACATTTACTGTTAAAACCTGCTCCATAGGATGCCTCCCTCAGCCTGCCAGTTGTATTGGTTACGGATTGTAGTTTAGTAAAAGTAAAATTCTGTTGTGTGAGCCTATTTATTCAAAGATGCTTAATTCTTGTTCCAGAACCCAGAATTGGAGGCAACCTGCATAATAAGCAGTGATGGGAATAACGGCGTTATAGATAAACGGCGTTACTAACAGAATTATTTTCTTCAGTACGAATAAATCAAACGAATTACTGTTTCTCCCGTTACAACGCCGTTAGCGTTACTGAGGGAAAAAAAACGTGGCGTTACTATAATTGAGCTCACTGAAGCGGTTTTCATCCGAACAGGCTCTCTGTCAGTCGGACCTGCAACGTGTTTTTTTTTTTTCTCTGATTGGTGTGTGTGTGTGTGTGTGTGCGGGCGTGCATGCCATGCATGTTGGGGGGTGGGTGGGGTGGAACACATAACTGATGATGATTGGTGGGTGGGAGACAAGGTTGAGGTTGATAGTGGTTGAGTTCTCACACACACACACGCATGCACGCACACGCATATGCACAGTTACACATACCAAGTCCAACGACTTCAAAAGGTAGCTTTCGTGGAGCCTCTCCACGTCGGTGGCTAGTAATTCTAATCTAATGAAGCACCTCACATCATCACATGCCGCCACGAAATTAGAGGCTAAAAACCCAGGTGATAACGTGAGCTCCACTACCAAAGTAGTAGTATAGTACTGATCATATTTACACAATATTTATACTACAGTAGGTCTAATGATAATATTTACAATAATGTATTGAATTTGATAGGTGTCTCTCACATTGTCCCACAGCAACATTACAATAAGTAAGGAATAATTGACGACGGGCCGTTCAATTGGCTTTATGCACAGCTACACTACTTCCTGAACTTCAGCCAGCTCCTTTGTTTCCTGTCTGCGATTATTGGACAAACTGATTAATCCAGGTGTGCCTGACCTCTGAAGTCACAACAACAATAATCAGACACACCTGGATTAATCAGTTTGTCCAATAATGGCAGACAGGAAACAAAGGAGCTGGCTGAAGTTCAGGAAGTAGTGCAGCTGTGCATAAAGCCAATTATTAGAACAATAATGCACGTTACACCTCGGGTGTGCATTATTGTTCTAATAATTGAACGCCCCGGAGTCAATTATTCCGCTTATACTACGGTTGCCACACCTCAAGACATCGATCCAAAGATATATTTAAAGGGATTCGTCCGGTTTTTGTACTTAAATCGCTATTGTGAGTAGGACTATTTCTTCCGCGTCTCATCCAACGGCTCTTTTGCTAGTTCTGAAACGTCATTTTAAAGCTGTTAACGAAGGCTTGAGCCGTTGATAGCATTCTACTGCAGTTATTAATAAAGTTATTAGAAAGAGAGCGAGAGAGAGAGAGAGAGAGAGAGTGCTTGTGTGAATTAGGCTACCTCTGTGCGTCTCTAAACAGCGCTGTTATTACCTCGCTAGTGAACAAATGTCACGTGTAGCCTTTAAGTTGCTCCACTATATAGGCTAACTGATCAAATCGTCAGGGCAGCGCTGACACCTTTTTGTGCAAACTGTAGTGCGTGTGCGAGCATGTGTGATTTCAGTAATGAGACAGAAAAGCTTGCCTTTGATGTCCGCTTCCGTCTGTTGGTTTTCATCTGGACTGTCTAATACTGCTGCCGCCCAGTTGTTGAACGTTTTATATTCACCGTAAATATTAAGATTTACTTTAGGAAAATCGTCTGTCATATTGTTGTTTTTTAGTCCTGTAATTTCCGTTATTACAGTTAACTATGCGAAGTGATATGGAACTGTAATCCGGTCAAGCGCTGCCTGGAACTACGTTCGCTGTGCATCTCCCAGAAAATTATTGCACACCTCAGAACGTTCATCAGCCAATCAGATTCAAGCATTCAACGGCCCCGTAGTATATTGTACATTAATTTACATTAATTTTATAATAATTCTATTTAGTGTCCAATTCATTCATTTAACATATTTAATATTGGGGGCATCCAAGTAAAAAAAAAAAAAAAAAAAGTAACTCAGTAGTTCCTTTCCCTGGTAATTAGTTACTTTTATAAGGATGTAACTCAGTTACTAACTCAGTTACGTTTTGTAAGTAGTAACTAGTAACTATAACTAATTACTTTTTTAAAGTAACGTGCCCAACACTGATAATAAGTGTTTAAAGAATTTTTTTTTTTTTGCTCGTGTGTTGTGTAGGATGACAGCAGCGTAGTGCTGCTACATAAGCACCTGTGCCTGCTGCTGCCATACGCAGCTGAGACCTTCAGGAGATCCACCATTCTGCTGGAGGAGAGCACACTAGACAAACACGTCATCAAGAAACTACACAGTGAGAACACACATTATGTGCCATCCATCCATCCATCCATCCAACCAACTATCCAACCATCCAACCAACCAATTAAATTGTTTGTCTGTTTCTCTGTAGCTGTGCTGTTTGGTTCGGTGGCGGGCAGTCTGCTGTGTCAGGTGATGTACTCTCTGCTCCTGCTGCCATTGGCTGTTGTCAAACCCCTCCTCCCTCACCTGCTCACTCTGCTTGAACATCTCAACGAGCTCAACTGTTACCTGCCCAACACTTCACACTTGGAGAACATGGAGCTGGAAGGAACCTCACAGGGTAAGTCATTCTCTAAAAAAAAACATTTCAGATACCTTAATGAATTGTTTGGCATCCAAATGATTCAAAAACAACAATAACAAATGATAGATCAGCACAGTGTGACACACTGTGAAGAAATTTACTGAGATGAGCACAGTACTGCCAATTACACACCTTCCCTTCCTGTTGCAGAACCATCAGAAACCTCTGAGCCAATCCTGGCACCAGAGTCAGATGACTGGGCGTGGCTTCTTGACCTGGAGAGGTCTGTGGCTCTTGCCATTGGCCGTTGCCTGGGAGGTATGCTGCAGGGCCCGCCCCCATCCATCCAGGAGAAGACGGCAGAGTTCTGGCTGTGTAACCCACTCTTGAGAAACGGGCTGGAGATTGACTTTGAACAGCTGGGTAATGACTTGCCACCAGGGGGCAGCAGCCCTTGTTTATATTGTAAGGGATAAACACAAGCATAAATGGAGATTAATAAATGAATACTCTTCTATGTTCCTGTAGACTGGGCAATGGGTTGGCTGACTGAGGCCGTGTTCATGGGTTGTGGGGATGTGAGACTTGCTGAGTTGCGCCTGTCAGAAGAAAACACAACGCTAGTGGAACTCGCCCTCGGCTCCCCTCGAGAACCCGCTAGCGCCCTCTGGAGGAAGATGAAGGAGTATGCAGCGAGTCGAGGTAAGGATTTTACAGGATTTGTTAAGGTATATAGGATATAAAAAGAACGTAAAAAAACATTGCAAAATCTTCATTTGCAGACTTTTTTTTCTGTGCCAATCTAACAAGCTTGAGACATTATTTTGTCTGGCCTGTTTGAGCCAGTATTTGTTTCTGTACACCATGGTACTCAATGATTACCATATTCAAGTACCGCTGTGGTGCTTTAGTTTAGCATTCACTATTATTTGAAGCAATTCTATTTATATATAAATGTAATATATTATATATTTATGTATTTTAAATCAGTTTTTATTTTATTTTAAAATGTATAATATAAAATAAATGTATAAATATATTAATTATACATTTAAAAGTTATACATTTATAAATGTAAATGTTTCCTTTTATTAAACTAAACTAAAAACTATTTATTTAAAAAAGATATATAAATTACATTTATTCAATATTTAAATGTTTCTTTTTTATTAAACATTTATATTATTGTATTATGTGAGCAGAAAGACATTGTAAAGTAATAGGAGATAAACAAACATCTCATAGCTATGTAGAAAAATCAGCTGCCTATTTAGTACATTGTTCGGTTGTCTTTACAAAAATCTGACTGCAGAATGCTGCAATTGACCAACCAGAGTCAGATATTCCAGATTACAATAAGCTCTGTCATCATGTGCATGTCCAAATATTGACCTTGACGTATGTTTTTATATAGACTGGGACAGTAGTGGATCAGTGGGAGACTCTCTGCTAGAGATGGCATGTCGCTGTAGTTTGGCTGCTCTGCTCAAACACACCGGCCTTCATGAAGCCTACTGGCAGGATAAGTGAGTGAGATCCACACCTCGCCCTCTATCTCTCTCTTTACCTAGATCTCTTTTTTTTTTTTTTTTTTTTTTTACACCTTTATCTTCCCACGTCTCACTTATGCTATAGCGTAATGAACTTTGTAATTAGTTGACCCCGATTTAATGAATATATGCTCTATTTAAAGAATTGCTATATATGTGAATATTAAAGTGTCAGTCCCTGTTTCTCCCTGTGCTGTGTGAAATATCACATGATACATTCCTTAGCCTTAATGACTCATTTGTGAGAGTGGGAGTTTAGTAAATATGAATTGACAGTCAGGAATCCAGATAAACCTTCCTCAGTGTTTGGACAGCAGTAACCAATAATTTAAACAGTCCATTAATGTTTGTGTGTGTGTGTGTGTGTCTGTGTGTGTGTGTGTGTGTTTGACTGCAGATATGAGCCTTGTGAGGTTCTGACTGAAATATACCAGGTGGTGTATAAAATCCGCAGCACTCTGCTGTCCTATAAAGAAAGCATAGGAAACACAAGCAGCGTCCAAACAACTACCACCAAACAGGTAAAACACATTGATAAACACATTTTATTTAAATAAATATAATGGGGTATATCATTTAAATGTCTCAGACCACTAGTGAAACTAGTTAAAGTTAACATAAATGTTGAATTATCACATGATCATTGTCAAAGAGACTCAAAATACTCTTGTCGATTTTGGTCATACAAATAACTGTTAAGAAACTGTTAAGTGACTGTTAATGACAGCGGGTGAAATTCACAATAAAAACTAAATGTTGTGCTTTTTGCAAAATAAAGCAAACATGATGTGCAATCTGTCGTCTCTCTCTCTCTCTCTCTCTCTCTCTCTCTCTCTCTCTCTCTCTATTCTTTTCTTAGCAAGGACACAATAAACTGATCAAAATGATCAGTAAAGGCATTTATAATATAATGTTTTAAATAAATGCTGTTCTTTTGAACTTTCTATTCATCAAAGAATTCTGAAAAAAAATGATTGCAAAAGTTTTCAACATTGGTAATAATAAGATATGTTTCTTGACCACCAAATCGTTATATTATAATTATTAATTAATATTTCTGAAGGGTTATGTGACACTGAAGACATCACAGGGAAAAGAAATTGCATTTCAAAATATATTAAAATAGAAAAGTTATTTTAAATGGTAATAATATTTCACAATATTACTGTTTTTAACATAGTTTTAATCAAATAATTGCAGCATTAATGAGCATAAGTGAATTATTTTCAAAAATATAAACAAATCTGAATTACCCCAAAACTTTTGAACATTAATGTATATATATATTTGTCTTTGTTTCCCATATTAGGACCTATGTTTAATGCATTTATATATTTTGGAAACATGCTAATGAACTTTGTCACACATTTGTTGCATTTAAAGACAAAATGTAATGTAATAAAATGTAATAACTTCCCCTACCACTA
Source organism: Romanogobio albipinnatus (assembly GCA_023566225.1). NCBI lineage: Eukaryota > Metazoa > Chordata > Actinopteri > Cypriniformes > Gobionidae > Romanogobio > Romanogobio albipinnatus. The sequence continues at coordinate 38,293,356 of CM042255.1, read as the reverse complement.
AAACAACTTTATGCAACTAGTAACAAAATAACATTAACCAATATAATCACTGTTCCTCCTTGTGTTTCATCCTGTCTAGGCTTCATTGGTCTCTCAGAGCCCCAGTGAGGACAGGCAGGAGGCAGGGAGCTCAGGAGAGCAGACAGGAAGAGACGCAGATCCCAGCATCCAGACGCCCCATGCAGCTGAACACAACCAGGACGATCCCTTAGAGGAGGAGACGCCCAGCATCAGCAGTATGTACCTGCCGGGTAAACACTGTGCTTTCTGTGTTCTTCCCTCTGTTGGACCATATACTAAAAGCTCAGTGTTATGGTGCACTCCCACTTTTTTTGCCCATAGTTCTGAGATTAAATACTACAAATCTATTAGAATAATAATAATAATTAATTATAATAATGATAATGTATAGTTTTTTTTTAATTTATATAAGTGAAGAGTAAATAATGACTATAATGACATTCACACAGGACTTTTGCATGGTTTCTAGTTCATATAGCTTATTTTGTTTCCTTTATTTTATATTTAACATTTAAGGTTGTGTGTGAGGTGGACAGATAGTATTTTACTCTGATAAAGTATAGACAGTTTTTTTTTCTTTGGAAAACTTTTACTTCACTACATTCCAAAGTATAATGCTGTGCATTTTACTGCACCACGTTTAATATTGAATTTAATTTAATACTTAAAGGGGTGATGCATTGAGAAATCAACTTTCATTTGAGCCTTTGGTATATAACAGTTCATCGTGATATAAGAATATCCTGTACGTTTCAGAGCTGAAAATGTTCTTGTTAGTCAAAGAAAAGCTTTTATAGACACCAGGCCCAGAAAACAAGAGTTCTCACAATATGTCGACCATTGACGTATTAGGACGCAGAAGCACCGCCTCAAGCCCACCCACCGACTTGTGGAGCTAAATGGGTCGCACTACCGAGCAACAAACATGCCGGTTCCAGCTCATGTGCGTAAAAGACATTGCGTTTGTTCGCTTCATTTCACCGCGCAATCGATTGTAAACAAGATAGCGGTCGAGACTGGATTTGCAGACATATTGAGATTAAAACACAATGCTGTGCCTTCTATATTGGATCCGACAGGAACGGTGCAACACACTTATGTGAGTAAAACATGTTTTTTTATGTGTTAGTATTGCATTGTTACAGATCGTTTGATATCTATTGATTACATACCTTAGCACGCTGTCACAGGCTGGAGAAGGTGTTATTGGTTCATTCGTGATCAGACTCGGACTTGTAACGCCAGCTCGCAAAGCCCCGGGGCTATGTGCTTTTCAGACGGGCTATCACCGTGCATGCGTGCGTGTGTGTGTGTACGGTTTGCGGTCATATTCACTGATGATCGGGCGAACAGAAATAACATTCCAATCAATCGCGGGTGGATTTGAGACCGGGGAAAATATATAAGGAGATTAAAAAAAAAACACTGGATGTATTTTTATCATTATAGGATGGTTGTGTACAGGCACTGCCAACACACATTTCCGTATAATCAACTTGTAAAAGTGCATGTACCATTCTATGACCCCTTTAATAAATAATAGTGCAGTAAAAAGTATGACAATATTCTTTGAAATATAGTAAAGTAAAAGTTTTCCAAATAAAAACATTCTGATAAAGTACAGATACTTGAAAAATGTACTTGAGTAAAGTAAAAAGACTTACTGTCCACCTCTTGTCATTAAACTGAAAACAATTGTTGCAGGATTTACATTGTAACAATGTTCACTCAGTAATCGCTAGTAAATTTCGCAAATATTTAAAAAACAAACAGGAGGTAACGCATTGAATTAAAGGGATAGTTCACCCAAAAATGAAAATTTGCTGTTAATTTACTTGCCCTCAGGCCATCCAAGCTGCAGGGGTCTTTTTTTATTCTTCAGTAGAAATGTAAAGAAGATTTTAGCTGAAACTGTGGTCCTTGGTGATTCATATAATGCAAGCCAATGGCTACCGTCACTTTGAGAGTCAAAAAAAACATATCCACCTTATTCCTGACAAGCCTACTGTGTTTTGAATTATAGGCGGCACTTCCGGTTTGGGGAACTTCCATTCAAAAAAAGACTGAAATGAGTAATTTCAAATCATAAGGTTGCATAACAAATAAAGCTTATCCATTAGTTTGTCTGAATGAGCTGTCAATTTTCTTTCATGTTTTATTTTCAGACATCATGAGAATAATTTAACGCTTGCTATTTTAATGTGTTGAAAGTACGTTACGAGTATATGACGTTATAACTATGGCAAGAGCTCTATTCAGTCGCTGCATTATTTTCCTCATTATTATTTTCTTTTCCCCCTTTTTATTCCACTGTAACAGGATAGAAAAAGGACAACAAATACTGCACATTGGTGGTTTGTTCTCCCGATTTAATTTACAATATATACTGTTTGCATGTTTACTCCTCCCTGAAGAAGTTCTGCAGTGTTTCCTGGCCACCCGTGAGGCCATGCAGCTCCAACAGAACGAGACCGTGTACGAGTCGTCTGGCACTAGCACGTTACCCAGCAGCACTGAGAGCCCAGGAACGCCAGACAGAGAGCCTTCCCAGCGGCCTTGGGGCCGCCACAGCACCACTGACCAGGGCCTGTCCTTCCCAGCGGCATGCCACTTGCTGGTCTCCCGCTGCCTTTTCCTTCTGCTGGGGGTCCGAGCTGCTTGGCAGGAGGAGATTGTGTCGTCGCAGACGCCCACTGATAGTTTGGCAAGGTTTGCATTTGTGTACAATTACAGAACATTTGCTTGTGCATGCCGTGGGATAAATTTAGTGTATGCAATAAATCTCTCTCACTCCACAGATCTCCACCCTACTATGAGGAGTTAGGAACAAAGATGGAGTTACAGTCCTCCTCCGAGAGAATATTCAGTGAGGTATTTATGCATCCCATGTTTCCCCGTAGTTTAATATTTATGAATTGATCTCTCATTTGGGTCTTCTTGTTTGTTTCTTTTTTTTCACCTGTGGTCTGTCTCTCTTTTAAAGACATTAGATCAGTCTAAAAGCTCCTCAGGGTCATTCAAGAATAAAATGGGTGAGTGTATATAGTAGCATACTAAGTTATTATGTGACTGATTTGATTTCTAACATGTCTGATCTCAAGTTTTTATCGGTTGTTTCCAATTTCTTGTCTTATCTCACAACTCATCTAACATAACTGTTCTCTCACATGTCTGATCTCACATATTTTACATCTTACGTCCGAGCTCGCATGTTTCATATACTTGATATCTTAAATGTCTGATCTTTCAAATCTGCTTTTTCAAATGATCTAATCTCTAATTTTTAATTGACCATGTCTCATCTCGCATAAATAATCTCTCGATTCTGTTTTCCCACGTCTGATCTCACATATCTTATCATTATAACATCTTAAATGTCTGATCTGAGTGATCTCACATACAGTATGTTTCACATAATCAAGCTCTTAAATGCCTGATCTCTCATATCCGATTTCTCAAATTTCTGATTTTCACCTGTCTGATCTCACGTTTGATCTCTCATCTCGCTTGCCTGATCTCACGTTTAATCTGATTTCTGAAGCATTCAGAAGAATGTCACAAATCTGATCTCACACATCAAATCTGAAACGCATCTATAATTGCATGTTTAATCTCTCACATGTCTGCTATCTCACATTACATATCTCTCTCTCTCTCTCTCTCTCTCTCTCTCTCTCTCTCTCTCTCTCTCTCTCCCTCTCTCCCTCTCTCCCTCTCTCCCTCTCTCCCTCCTTTCACATATACCAGAGTCATCAATTTTAGTTAGCTTAAATATCACAGTTCTGTGCTAATCAGCCCTATTTATTGCTAGGCCTTCCGCTCTGTTCTTTGGGCATCATGAAAGACGCCTGGGAAAGACTGCGGCAGTGCATCAGTCCCAGTACCGTGCTGTGCCCGGGCGGAGGTGACACACCCATCCTGGGCCAGGTCTTCCATTTCCTGTGTGGGAGCCTCCTCAGGATCTCTTCTCTGGTGGACAAAGACGGAGGTGCACAGGCAGACCCCAAAGCCATCACTGTAGCCATGGCACAGCAACACCAAAGAGCTCAGGTGGGAAAGCCAAGGCAGATAATTTTTACGTTCAATAATTGGTTAAAGTTCAGAAGAACTAAGTATATTAACAGTTATGTAATATTCTCATACAGTAATAGTATAATTGTTTTCATACTCTCCGTCCAGGTGCGTTTGGAGGCCTTGTGTCAGATTTCCACCTTCCTGTCAGAGATGGAGGAAAAGAGTGGCAGCTCGCTAGCGCCCCCACGTTTTCCAGGCCTCCTGCAGTCAGTGCAGCTCCAGTTCCTCTCTGGCTGCTTTGGCCTGGGAGCCCCGATCACCGGCAGTCTAGTGGCACCTAACAACAAGATTCACCATTATACAGTAAGACATGCTGTTAATGACATCAGCCTAAATTCAAATTCATTTTACATCATGCTTATTTTGAATTTTGTTGAATGAATGCAAGAAATGTTCACAGGAAAAAAAATTAATGAATGCAGGAAAAAAACATTTATAGAGGTGATAATTTGTTTGAATAAAAACAAAGATAATTTTGTGTCCTGACTGGTTTTAAAAATTAGGTCCTGTCCATTTTTTGGGGTAAATGATCCTTTGTTTGCTAGCAAAGACAAAGGCATGTATATCACAAACATCTTATGATCTGCAAATTACGGAGAATCTGTGTTCTTACATCACTGTGATCCTAAACGCATATTAAAATATGATTTCAGGTGTCTAGAGGACTTTGTTTGTGTTTTTGTGTGTAGGCTGGGACTCAGTCGGCTCCTATCAGTGTTCAAAGGGAGTTACAGTCTGCAGCTCACACGCTCTACCAGCAGCTTGTGCGTGTGCTAAGACAGAAGGTGGCGCTAGAGAGAGAACAAGCAGGTGGCTAATGCTTCTTACTCATGCATGCAACATTTACAGTGAGGAAAATAAGTATTTTGCAAGTTCTCCCACTTAGAAATCATGGAGGGGTCTGAAATTGTCATCGTAGGTGCATGTCCACTGTGAGAGACATAATCTAAAAAAAAAAATCCAGAAATCACAATGTATGATTTTTTAACTATTTATTTGTATGATACAGCTGCAAATAAGTATTTGAACACCTGAGAAAATCAATGTTAATATTTGGTACAGTAGCCTTTGTTTGCAATTACAGAGGTCAAACGTTTCCTGTAGTTTTTCACCAGGTTTGCACACACTGCAGGAGGGATTTTGGCCCACTCCTCCACACAGATCGTCTCTAGATCAGTCAGGTTTCTGGCCTGTCGCTGAGAAACACAGAGTTTGAGCTCCCTCTAAAGATTCTCTATTGGGTTTAGGTCTGGAGACTGGCTAGGCCACGCCAGAACTTTGATATGCTTCTTACAGAGCCACTCTTTGGTTATCCTGGCTGTGTGCTTTGGGTCATTGTCATGTTGGAAGACCCAGCCTCGACCCATCTTCAATGCTCTAACTGAGTGAAGGAGGTTGTTCCCCAAAATCTCGCAATACATGACCCTGGTCATCCTCTCCTTAATACAGTGCAGTCGCCCTGTCCCATGTGCAGAAAAACACCCCCAAAGCATGATGCTACCACCCCCATGCTTCACAGTAGGGATGGTGTTCTTGGGATGGTACTCATCATTCTTCTTCCTCCAAACACGTTTAGTGGAATTATGACCAAAAAGTTCTATTTTGGTCTCATCTGACCAAATCTGATCTATTTTGGTCTAATGATTGCTCCAACAGTGAAACCTTTTTTCACCAAGCTGCTTGGCAATTTCCCCGTAGCCCTTTCCAGCCTTGTGGAGGTGTACACTTTTGTCTCTAGTGTCTTTGGACAGCTCTTTGGTCTTGGCCATGTTAGTAGTTGGATTCTTACTGATTGTATGGGGTGGACAGGTGTCTATGCAGCTAACGACCTCAAACAGGTGCATCTAATTTAGGATAATAAATGGAGTGGAGGTGGACATTTTAAAGGCAGACTAACAGGTCTTTGAGGGTCAGAATTCTAGCTGATAGACAGGTGTTCAAATACTTATTTGCAGCTGTATCATACAAATAAATAGTTTAAAAATCATATATTGTGATTTCTGGATTATTTTTTTTTTTGATTATGTCTCTCACAGTGGACATGCACCTACGATGACAATTTCAGACCCCTCCATGATTTCCAAGTGGGAGAACTCTCAAAATAAAAGGGTGTTCAAATGCTTATTTTCCTCACTGTATCTAAACTACAAAAAAAAAAAAAAACTATAAAATTGTTTTTCTTAAGCCAGCTAGGCTTAAATAATTTTTGGATTGTTTCATAGATTTTTTGTTTTATATAAATACTTCATATTAATAATATAAATAAATAAATATTATACAAATAATGTAAATAATATTGATTACATTTAAACTAAATGTATATATTTTTTTACTAATACAACTAAGTAAAACTTAAAAAAAAATTGATTTAATTAATTTTAATAGTGAGTAGATCATATAAAAACAGTGTAAATAATATTAACTACATTTAAATTAACTAATTTCAATTTTGTACTTTACAATGTATCTTGATTATATTGATAAAACTTATAAATAATAAATTAATAATAATAGTAACATTTGAATGTATTTTTTTTATTTTTTAATTATGCATTCAAAACATTTACAATTTAAAGGCACAATATGTAATATTTTTCTATTAAAATATCCAAAAACCACTAGAACAATGTTATATATTTTGTTGACTTGTGAACCTACATTATCCCAAATGTTTTTAAGAATGTTTAAATTTAGAGAAATAAGCCATTTTAACCAGGACACGGACCATTTCCGTGCGTCAATGACATACCCGCGTTACCCTCGATTTCCGGTTTTGTTTTATTTTGTAGAAACCATGGAAACACTAAAGATGCTTTAAGATATTGATGCTGCGTCCCAATTCACCTACTTATACTACGACCTAAAAGTATGTACTCTTTTTGTGAAGAAAAAGTACATACTTTTGAGTGTGTAGCAGAAGAGTATGCAAGCTTTGGGACATACTACTTCGTCATCTATAACGGACTCTGTTGCTTAGTTACGTGCATCCCACGACCGTTTAAACTGCCCTGTCAATCATCGTCACAATTCAAGTCCTGCACATTCAGTTTAATTTCCTACCGTATTCGTGGGTCTTTAATGCAGAGACTCCTCTCAAGTGTTTGCAGTTTAAATATAATGATGCATTTAAAAGTTAATGGCCAATCGTATCAGTCCAAAAGTTCACAATGCTGGTGCACGTGAAATATAATGTGGATAACATTATTTAACCTGACGAAAAGATATTTATTCACTGATTATTGCTCACTGAAACCCCTTTATCGCATAACCGTCATGTTTGTAGTTTGTTTGTTTTTTTACACTTTTTATCCGCATTTGTAGTTCTAATCGAATCCTCGTCCATCTCGCAATGAGTTGTGGGCAATATCAGCCATTAGAGTGCGCATCGATCTGCACTTCGAATTCTGCCCGGAAATAGTAGACCATCCGGGAATCTTTGGAATACTCTTTTCAACATACTACGATTTGGGACATACTAATTATTTTTTCGAATACTATTTAGTACGGATAGTATGCGAAATGGGACGCAGCGTCTGTGTTTTATTAGACAGGTGAGCAACTGTTTGGATACATTCATCGACAGAAAACTAATAATTTTTATATAGCTCAACACAGTTAGTCTTATTTTTTAAATCTCGTTTTCTTGATTTACCGCAAGTACCATGCTTTACCGTGCCTAATATCAATCTAGCTTACTGCAGTGTCTCATAGTAGCCGCAGAGAGAACGTACAGAGTAGCATTATAACATACCTTTCAACATGCTCAAATAATGTATCTAATAATATACAACTGCGCTGTGTTACCCCACATACACATGAGCGGAAGAAGCAGAAGCGGTCGTCTGCAGCATAATAAAAGCTCTGAGAAATGAAGGCGTCATCAAGCTACGCCTTTGTTTTGAATAAGCGACGTCTAGCGGCAAAAAAAGTACACATTGTTGCTTTAAACTGATTTGTTTTTAATCTTATCAATGCCCACTGATTCAACATTTGGGATATTGCTTTGTGGTAAAATTTTTATGTATTTTGGCACAGTCCTAGTATTCTAATAATACACACACCAGTTTAATTAATCAGTGATTTAACATAGATTTGTCTCATTTCAGGCTCTTATCAGCACCTGCTGTTAGCTACAGTCTTTGCTCTGAACTTTCACTATCAGCCGGTGGATCTGGTAGTGATTATTAAATGTGGCGTTCTGGAGATCTTGTCCACGCTGACTGATAACACCTGTGTGCTGGTGAACCAACGCTGGCTGGCCGCCTCCATGTCCGGCCACATGCAGCTCGGTGGGGCGGTGAAGCTGGCCGCTGCCAGACTCCTGCAGATATTCGCCATAGCGGCCAGGTGAGATTATAAACTAGTTAATTAAATACAAAACGGGAGAACACCGACCATAATATGCCATGTAAAACAACACACTTTAAAAAAACTGCTGCCTTAGATAATTACGTTCAAAACATTTTTCATGTTAACATCATAATATTGCTTTTATGCAATAATTTTTCATAGTAAAGAAAGTGTCAATTAAAGAAATTTCATCTAAGTTTTAGAATCAGCAAATATCCCTTCTGCCGTAAAGATTGGCCACATGCCACAGTACCTGGCTACAGATAATACAGATTGTACAGTTGCAGTTACCGTGCATGTTTCTCCAGTTCCTGTGAAGAGACCTTGCCGTTAGACGTGTCCCAGGCTCTCATGGATGTAATGAGCGAGCAGCTGCAGGGATTGTTACATGCAGTCCACCAGCAGGAGGTGCAAGAGAGAGACACCACAGAACACATCCAAGAAGAAACAACCAGACAAGAAAGTGAGTCATAACAACACACACTTCTTTAGTATAGTATTTATTTTGTTATTTACTGTTTTATCATACTTTAATAATAACTTAAGTAAAAAAAAAAAATCTGAATTCTTTGGTCCAGCATTTATCTGAAATAGAAAGCTTTTGTAATATTATAAACTACCACAATACACTAATAATATACTATTATTTCACAATTGTACTGTTTTATGTAAATAAAGCTTTGATAGGCATATGAGACTTGTTTAAAAACATCCAAACTTTTGAATGGTATTGTATATCATATTACATATTATTGTAATATCTATTGTATTATACTTTTTTGTTGAATTTTAGGTGCAGATATAGTTCGCAGCAGCAGGGTTGTGGAGTCCCAGCTCGCTGACTTTCTAGTCTTCCTAAGGCGCATTTTGTCACTAAGGGTCGCCAAAAGAGTCTCAGCATTTGTCAAGTGGATCGATCCATTGATGACAATTATCTCATACAAATGCAACTCGGGAAATCCACATTTACACAACCTGCGGACGAAGCTGCTGGCCTTCCATATTCTAGAAGCTCTTCTCCCTTCCTGTTCAGACCCTGTCGTCATGAAACAGGTGAGAAAGGAAGTGCTTTTTTTATTTGTTCTGTTCACTTAACTCTGAATGATTGGTGCTTGATTGATTCTGACAAATAAGCATTTACCATGTAATTTTTGTTTTATTTCAGATCGTGGATCAGTTATTTAGCCTTTTGTCCACATACATGTGGGAGGAACCTGTGGCCCTGAGAAAGAAATTAGAAAAAGAGAGAACTTCTGAGAATATAATTAGGGTATTTAAACTCTTCTCTATCTGTCCACATTTCACACACTCGTATTTTGTGTCCATGGATTTTAGATAGTTTGTTTTATGTGCTTATGTGTCTTCCAGGACTGCGGAAGTGAAGATGAATGTATTCCTATTGGTGATTTTTCTTTTGACCCACATAAACTGATCTGTTGTTCTCTGGAGAGCGGGAATGTGCTATCTCATGGATCGGGGGGAAAAGGGTACGGTTTGGCCACCACTGCCATCACATCTGGATGCTTCATCTGGAAGGTACCAATGCAAAATACAGTCACTGGTGTCCTTTACAGGGTCCATGTTCTAATATGTCTTTTTTTGTCTTAGTTTTATATCACTAAGGAGAACAGGGGAAATGAAGGGACGTGTATTGGCGTGTCCCGATGGCCCATCCGGGACTACAACCATCGCACCACCACAGACATGTGGCTGTACCGGGCCTACAGCGGTAGCCTGTATCATGGAGGAGAACTGGGACGAGCCTTGCCCTCCTTCACCCAGGGCGACACAATAACCTGCATCCTAGACATGGAGGCTAGAACTATCTCCTTCGCCAAAAACAACAGGGTTAGTGTCTGTTTATGAGATAAAAACACTTTCCCACTTAGCTCAACAGTGTAAAGGTACAATATGGATTACAATTGCCATCAAACAAAGTGTTGCTTGATTTAGAAGCTACAGTAGTTACACTTAAAGATGACATGAAATAAAAATGAGTAGATCTTGATAGATTTATCCCGATAAAGGGCCTCAATTGTTAACGTGATCAAAACTTTGCTGAAAAACCTGTTGCACACAATCTACTACATGCATTCTGTCATGATAGTTCATACTTTTTCAGCAAATAAATGGCATTTTAGTATCATTCCTAGAACATCCTTCTTCAGGTTGTGGTACTTGTGACTTTTTGCTGTGAAATAACACCAAGCCGACGTCAAAAAACTAGCAGCGACGGAAGTTGACTGTGTTGTCGCCTCTCGTCGGCTGCATCTTGTCCAAAGAGCTTTCTTCATTCCAGTCAGCTCATTATGAAAATATTTGCGCTTTCAAATGCTCAGGGAAGATGATGTAAAATTATAATAGGCTTCTGTCTGTAGCGTCCTGCTCGCTTTCATCACTTTCGCTTTTATTCTCGTTCGCTAAGCTGAACAGTCAATCAGAGTTCTCTCTCTCACTGACGTCCTGACGCCAATTTAACATGCTGAATCGGCCCAAAAAACTGACTAGAGCCAAAGATGTGGAACACACCGGAAAAATTAGACGGCTGATGCTCAAAAACAGCCCGATGTTGCCCTGTCGGCTGACCGTTGGCTTGGTGTGTCCTGGCCTTAAAAATAACTTTTATATATTTTTAGTAATATTTCAAGATGAACACTTTCTGGCAGTGTTAAGGAAAATTACTTTCAAAAGTAATGTGTTACAATATTGCTTTACTCCCTAAAAAGTAACTAACATTTTTATGGACTGTAATGTGTTACTTGCACTACTTTTGTAGCTGGGTTTGCTTGTTTGTTTTGTAATAAAGAAAGTTGTAAATGTAAAGGCTTTTTCTCCGCAAAATGGAAATGATTAAGTCTCAGGATAAAGAAAATACAAATTCATGCTTGTACAGTAGACTCTACTGAAGTTGTTTTGTTTTTCTCCAATATGAGCTCTATATTCTCCTCCTAGATCATACTGTATGAGCCATAAAGGCCTGATCTATCAAATATGATACTCAACAAACACATATACACATAAATACATATGCACATTATACTATTCCACACAAAATTATTATTATTATCATATATTATTTTATATGTCAAGGTTAATAGACTTGTTAATAAATTTGCACAATTTAACATTTTCTTGTAATAACCTGAAATGAAAATCACAGCCAGAAAAAAAGTATTGATGCTAAGAAAAACAATACCCACGGGATAAAATCAAGTCCTGTAATTATTCATTTGGAAATAGTATGATGTATTATGAAGTTGCTCACATGAAACTGATTCAAAAGCCTTATATTTTATAGGAATATTTTTGGTTAAGCTGTATTACTATGGAAAATAATTTTGTACAAATGAATAAAAAAATTTAATGTTAATATATTACTACTAATGAAAATCTTTGGGCAAACTGCGTTACGAAGTTGTTTTAACAGTTTTTTTTTATTATGTGTGCGTGTGTGTGTGGGTGTGTAGGAGCCCAAGCTGGCATTTGAAGGAGTGGATGCCACAGAACTCTACCCATGTGTTCTGTTCTACAGCAGCAACCCAGGAGAAAAGGTCAGCCTCTTAAACCTATACACTAATGGGCCCCTTTTAAGCAAATCATACCGGAACTGAAACACAATTCATAATAAGCTTGCTAAAAATAAATGCAAATCTCTACAAATCAACTCCAAACTTACAAAAACCTCTTGTTCCTTCACTGGCCTTTAGGTGGCGCTGTGTGACCTGCAGATGCGTGGCATGCCTAGCGATCTTTTACCAGGGGAGCCACTGTGCAGCCCACGGGCGACGGTTCTGCTGGAGTCCACAGTTCAGCTGCTGAGACGACTGTACGTGAACGATGACTGGGTTCAACATATCAACCAGCACATGCTGAATAAACTACAGCTCATCAACCCTCTCATGAGGGAGGGACATGGCAAGATGGGTCAGTTAACTGCTTAAACGATTACTTGGATAACAAGAATATGCATATTATATAATATTATATATAGTCTTGTATAGAATGATTGGGAATTCTAATTGGCATCATTGCAAATAATTATTTTGGAAATGTTTTAGTCCATGTTCGTTAGCTTAAAAGTGCATTGTGTACATTTTAACGACATCTAGCAGTGATGTTGCGAATTGCAACCGCTCACCCCTCCTTTTCGAAGCACATATGGAATCTAAGGTGGTCGACACAGGACAAAGATGTCATCGTCTGAGACAGCAGAGAGTAGCTTGCACTCTGTAGAGCAGTTTGTCCGTTTAGGGCTACTGTAGAAACATGGCGGCGCAAAATGGCGACTTCACTATTTGGAGACCCGTTGTGTATGTAGATAGAAATGACTCATTCTCATGCTGCGTTCACACCGAACGCGAATAGAGCGTCTGGTGCGAGTTATTTCCATGTTTCCAAGTCAATGGAAAGGCGAGTCTGGAGGTCCTGCGGCGCGTTTGATGCGTTTCGCACGGCGCAATGGACACGATTCCGCCTCATTAGCGCGTCCAGTTTGCATGAATGATGCGAATTGGGCATCTTGCGCACGCGTTATGCACGAGTGGTGCTTTTTGTACATTCACGCGTTTGAAGCTAATTCGAGTTGAAAAATCTAAACTTTGGCATCAATTCGCGCCACGTTAACCAATCAGGAGTCTGCTCGCTGCGGTCACGTGGTAAAGTGACGTGATGAGAAACCCTGCATAATTTAAAAATACTACTATTGTGTCACAAAATAGACTTTTTCAGGGGGGAATGTAGTTGTTTAAAGCTCAAATCTGTGGTTTATTTATTAGGAGAGCGCCTATTTAAAAAAAATTATCTTGTGTTTTTGTAGTGAGTTGTGAGATCCAGGCGATCACCGGGCAGTCAGCGCTCATTAACCCCGGCAAGAGCAACCTTTCCTCGGCTAGTCCTTCTGATGTTTGCCGCTGGCTCTGATGTCCTATAGTGGTTCGTCTTGTGTAGATCTAACAGGCGATCTTTGGTGTCATGAATCTATAATTTGTTCTCTCCTGGAGCGCCTTGAACGCGTGTCTATTTCGCTCCAAACGCGCAATTTATACGCACGTCCAATTCGCTGTGGACACGAGAATGGATTCAAAATGTTCAAGCGTCCAACTAGATGCGATTTTGACGCTCTATTCGCGTTTGGTGTGAACGCAGCATAAAGTAATAAAAACATAACGGTTCATTATGTAAGGTCTTTATACACCACTGAAAACATAGTTATCAATAGTCAATAGATCCTCATAAATATTACACACTAGACCTTTAACTATGTTATATCAAGCCTGTAGTACATCAATTCTAGAAATAAACTAGATATTTCAAATATATAAAATGCAAAATGTATATACAAAGTATTTAAATGCATGCAAAATATATTAATATACATTTTAAATGTATTTTTCTAGATCTAAAATGTTGATTACGTATCTTGTTCGCAGGAGCACATATAATCTATAATATAATTAAAAATGTCCTTTTATATAAAGTATTTAGCTTGAAAAATGTATATGTCAGTTAGTTTCATCAAAACCATTTTGTAGGATCTACCAAACTTATATAAATACTGTCTACAATATGTCTAAAATCTGTCCTTCCAAAGCAAAGTGTGATTTAAAAACACATTTACAACTCATTATGCAAATATTATATGATGCCATGATTGACAGATGGATTTTCAATGGTGAATAAGGTTTCATTGTAAGTTTTTACAAAATTAATCTTAGATTTTTAAACACTGAAGTTATATATTCCACTAATTATGTAATTGTAATACAGTAAGTGTAGGAATAGGAAAACTGTAAAATGTCCATGCATGCACTGTTCTTCATTGTTTTAAATCATCCTCTGTCTGATAACAGGAACCTAATTTAAAGGTTAATCTATTCTGTATTCTGTCCTCTGCCAGCAGGTCATGCCAGTAATGAGTCTGAAGAGAAATGTGGGGTGAACAGAGAGAGGGGCTCTGCTTGGGTAGATGTCGGGACGTCGACAGACCACCTCTCTGGCCCGGCGGGGCTCTCTGATGCCCAGCTCAGCATTTTGTGCACTGAAGTCTGGCCTGTCATGGCCCTCATCGGAGGGGTGGACAGCGGTCTCCGTGCTGGGGGGACCTGCCTGCACAAATCCAGCGGTCGACGAGCGACCCTGCTCGGGGTCTTGAAAGACGGAAGCCCCCTGGCTAAGCTTCAGTGGGAGGAGACTGATTTTACTGTGAGGTAAGCACACAAATACACTCATATACGGTACTCTTACAGACATGCAAATAATTGAATGTTAATATTTGAATCACTTTATATGCTATGTGACGATTTTCTGAAATGCAGACAAAAAAAATACCTTTTTTCTTTGCATTATTTTTTTTAAAATTCAGTTGGCAGTGAAAATGCTCGGTGTAAAATATAGAGTTTCAAAACAAGGTTCTGGGGGAGTTTGTCGGTCTGTAAAAAGAGAGACAAGACTATGAAATTACTATGTGTTACCGTAGCTTAAGATATCAAGTATCTTATTCTTAACACAATACATTTTCAACACATTTACCAAATTATTTTTTATTTACTTATGCATTATTTCTGCATTTTTTTAAAAAGGTTTATGCATCTAAAAACACTCACATTTTCCAACTAATAACATTTTATTAACTTGTTTTTCATTTAGTACAGTGACAATATAAAAGCCAATTATTTAATTTTAGAAAAAAAAAAGTCCTTATAATATGATGCTAATATTTTTCTCACACATAATAAATTGATCTTTATGCATGAACATATATAGATGGCATTATATTTTACGAAAGATGTCCCTCATATTTTGGTTTCCTTGGCATCAAAATGTTTTAAAACTGTTTTTACCTCACGACTTGATGCTCTCCAGCACTGTCACTGGTGTCTGTGCTCAGATGCCATTGTAATTTTTGTATATTTTGTATGTTATATCTGTCCTGTTCTTTTTGCCAGTTGCATGCATCTTTTCTTTTTCAATTTCTTCACTTCCCTTTTCCTGTATTGTCTTTTGTCCTTTTCATTTTTTTCTAATCATGGTATCCTTTCCTTTCCACTCTTTTATTTCTGTCTTGCCCCCTCCGTCTCACTCCTCTCCTCATCTTCATACTGCTTGTGACCTGCTGTGGTCCCACTAACCCAAAGCTTCCTGAATTCTTGGTCACCTAGCGACACACCTCTTTCCTCCCTGGAGCCGTGCGACATCCCCCAGCTGGACGTGTCCCGCTGCCGCGGCCTCAAAGCATCCGTGTTGTTCGACCTCATCCTGATGACCGGCATCTTGGATGAGCAGAAGCTTCCTTCCGGATCATCCGCATTGCCACGGAACCGAATCAGCTCAGAGGGCGGCCCGCGTAGTGAGCTGGAGAGACGTTTGGATGAGGACATTGCTCGCATTATGATGGACGAAGAGGGAATGAGCTGTCCTGTGGAAGAGGTCAAAAATAACGCAGAGGAGAACCAAGATGACACGTTCAAAACCCTCACACAGTCAAACGAGGACCGTACTGGTGCCCCCTGTCCACCAATACTTGCACCCCAACCCCGGGCTGACTTTTTTGCTTTGGAACTTCGTGCAGTCCGCATTTCCTACCTCCTCTTGGGGGCGCTTAAATCTCTGGCTGTCATTCTGAGCTGCGGGAAGTTCACGGATCTTCTCCTGGTTCCCAAATCAGATGCAGGGGTCAGCGTAACTAGCCCTGACCCAGCGAGGACCTCTGCTGGTGGGGAGGAGAGCGCCGAGCTGCGCTCTGTGCTGCAGTTTGTGGTGCGGAGCATGGTGAAGTGGGCCGTTAGACCCTGTCCGATTAAACAGGCCATGGCTTTATCAGACCTCGAGAGGGCCCAGATCATCATCTTTAAAGGAGCATTGAACAGACTGCATGAGGATGGAAGCAAGGAACACAAAGGTTTGTTGCTTTTGCATGAACATGTAAACAAGCTAAAAAGCTGAAAACGGTTTATTCAGTTGTTTACCACCTTTGGATAACTTATCTCCGTATAGTAGTTATAATAATAATAATATTAATTTATTATTATTTAAATTCATTGCTATTATCAGTATTATTATTATTATTATTACTACTACTGTTTATTGGTTGTTTTTAATTATTTATTCATTTATACAGTTTCATTTTAATATAAAATCATTTTAATAAAATAATTTAATTGTGTATTATTAATAATAATAATAATAATAAATTATTATTACTACTACTATTTATTTGTTTTTAAATTAATAATTAATATACTTAGAAAATTGTAATTAGTATCAAATCAGTGAATCATAATTAATCGCATAGAACATAAAAGTTAAATATGTATGTATATGTAAATATACAGTATAATATATGTATTTATATATTATATTAAATGTATACACAAACTTTTACGTTAGATGCGATTTAATTGTGATTCAAATTGACAGCACTAATTGTAATATAATTTAATATACATATAATTGTATTAATGTATTATTATTAATAATCAAAAATCAGTTTAGAATGGCAAAAGTCTGTAAAAATAGTTAATAATAATAAATTTATATTGTATCTGCTATTTGTTTATTTATTTAGGTTTTAATTATTTATTAATATAATTTATTATTATTATTAGTAGTAGTATTTGATATAGCTTGTTCATTTGTGTTTGTGTACATAGATTCAGGGGGTCACTCTTCCTCTCAGCCAGTGTCCAAATCCTCCAGTTCAGTCTCGCTTTACAGCAACGGCTCTGAGGGCACCGCCATCTTCGGCCAGTCAGCTTCACCCTCCACCAATGACCTCACAGCCTCCCTCCTCACCGCCCTGCAGGCTGACGGCCTGGAGAACTTTAACCCTTTCCTGCCCATCAACCTGCTACAGTGAGTTTCTCTTCCATCCAATCCCAGTTTATTCTGTGCATGATTTCATTGCAGTGAGCAAAGGTGAAATGTACAGTATCTGCCCCACTAGTGTCACCATATTAGAAAATATGAAGCAATAATATAATATATGGTATTATATTATATTATTCTATATTTTACTTGTAAATAAATAATATAATAAATTATATTATTTACTTTATATTAGTAAACATTTAAAAAACGAATTAGCCATTGCACACATTTCATAGAGCATGATCATTTTAAGCATTTTTGCAGTTCATATTTTTACAGAAATCATTGTCTCAATTAATTGTCTCTTTGATATTTCTATGTGAACCTCAACAATTTGTATATAGAAAGCTAAATTGTTTACTTCAAATAAACTTTCTGCCGAATTAAAGTTTAAAAAGTATATTATAAAGGCCAATTCATACCGCACCAACAGACTCTGACAATCACCAGATTACTGTATGTCACTTCTCAGAACGACAAGTGCCGATTTACCGTTTAATCGGCAAAAACAAGCACTGACAGATGCCGACAGGGGTAACGCACTGATCCGACAAAACCTCTGTCTGTTGCCGTCGGTGTGAATTGGCCTTAAAGGAACCTATGAATTTGTGAAATAATTATGAAGTAATGCCAGTTTTTTAAGACATCTCCGGAACGTTAATTGCTCTGGCACTTAAAATGCATACAGCTTGTAATTACTGTGCCATTCACTGTCAATTTGAAGACAAAATCTAAAGGGACATGAGAAGGGGTTTCAGTCTAACACACACACTGTAAACTCTCTGACGTGTCTGGATGTTCTCACTCCAGATCGCTGTCAACTGAGACACTCACACAGGTCACTGAGAGTGTGAGTGAGAATACAGGTGAGTGTGCGAGTGTAAAGTTGTGCATGTGTTCGTTATAACCCCACAAACACATGCTCCTCTGTTAACCTCAAGTGTCTGAGCATGGCTTAATGACACAAGGGCGATTTAACACGTCAATATAACAAGCGCTCAAACTGATGGTTTGCTCTAGAGCTGGTGCTAGCGGTTTTCCTTTGTTTGTGTGTGCATGTGTGTGTGGCTGGGCTCCTCTAGGCGGATGGTGCTGGCCCGCTTTCCCACATTGGCAGGTCTTGTCCACAGTCCCGTTCTGCCCCCCGGGCTCAGCCTGACGAGCTCAGCGTCCTGTGAGGGCTTCACTGAGCAGCAGACCAGCTTCCTGGAGCCTTGCGGTCAGACCAGGACCCCCATGGGTAAGACCGACAGCGCATATTTAATAACGTCCAGACAAACTCTTGGAATATAAGAGACTCTTAAAAGTGGATGTCTAGCATATGGGATCCATGGACACGGTTTATCTGGTCAACGGATGATGTTCCAGTGATTACTTAATTTATTTTTATTTTTATAAACTAACATCAAGATTGGTTAATGTTGCAGTTTGAGAAGTTTCCTTAAACATAACCCTGATGACCTGTGCATGTTTTACACTTGAGTCTTGCTTTGGAAGTTTTTTTTTTGTGTACTCACTCAATAATTTTGTTTGTCTTTTTTGTGCATCTTCACACCCAGTTGAATGGCACATTGAATCTCACAATGAAGTACAAGACCTATTGCTTCTATACAAATATTTTGATGCAATCTTATGCAATTTGTATGAAAATATTGTTGTTATATAATAAAGTAAATAAATATGTATATTTGTAGTAATGAATGTAATATATAAAAAAAATGTGCATATTATACTTAATACATTTAATTATAATCGGCTCATTTCACTCAATCTGTTAAAAGTAAAGTGAAAAATTTATACAATTTGTAAATAACATTCTTAAAGACATTCCGAAATAATTTTTCATATCACAAATTTGAATAGATAAAGTATCTATTTTTTATTTTCATTTTTTTTCCATGTTTATTTTTATATTTAAGTGAAAAGGGTTTCTTATTTTCAATGTGGTTTCAAATATTAACTTAAAAAAAAATAAAATAAAAAGTAAAGTAAAAATAAAATGCATTAATAAATAATAATACAAATAAAAAAAATAAAAAAATAATAAATAAAAAATAAAATTATAAATAAAATAAACAAATAATTAAATAAAATATAAAATAGTAAATGGAAATTAATAATTGAATGATAATTGAATTTGTAGTCCAAGCCCCCAGCCTTCTCTTTTTTTAATGTATATATTTTGTAAATAAATAACTACATAAATAAAAAAATCATATTTTCCTGACTGGATCAGTCAGCCCAGTCCAGACACATTGTGATTCATCACTTAATAATTTTTATTTCTGTCCTTCAGAACAGCCCCAAATGTTTGTCCCAGTTCGCTTGCTTGAAATGGGCTTCTCAATGAGACACATCTACAGGGCCATGGAGGCAGCAGGTACCAACAAGTGCTTGCAACATCTAGACTCATTCTTACCTGTTTAAGAAGGAGACAATCATGTTATTAGAGGACTATTAAACTCTTATACTGTTACAATAGTCAGTTTTATTGAATTCTCAAAGCAATGCAGTTATTCACAAATAGAAACATTGGATAACTATGTTGAGTTTTGTACTGCGTTTGATTGTTTTTGTAATGAAATAATTAATTACTGGTGATTCACTCATTACACTTCCCCTGTGAGATCCTGCCTCAATTCACCCCTCACTGTTCTTCCCCACTGGAACCCTCAGCTGAATCATGGGAAATATTAGTAGAGCACCGCATGAAGTCGTATTTAGTGTTATAAATTCTCAAGTCAACTAAATTGTTTTCGAATTGTCTTCATAATGTTTTGCATATTTTTTGCATACTTATTGCAATCAAAATCAAAAGTGTGTGTGTGTGTGTGTGTGTATATATATATATACACACACACACACACACACACACACACAATCTTATATATGTATACGTGTGTGTGTGTGTATGTACTGTATGATTTTTATGATTTTTATTGCATACTTAACATTTTCTTGAGCAGTATAATTGTACAAAAATAACAATTCAAGTTAATTAATATTCAAGCAAATAAAAAAAAAAACCTTTTCCTTCACCATCTGGTCCAACAAGTCAGTTTCCATTCTTTTTTTGTTTAAATTAAATTTATAGATTTCTAAAGAAATTAATTCACAGAAACAGTTTGACTAATTTCAGGCATTAATTATACAGAAGTTCATGAGAAAACAACATAAATTCAGTCAAGTGTGTCTTTTTTGGGGTATTCTCTCTAACCGTTTTTGTGACATCTCTTAGGGGTCACTGGAGAGGTGGACTCGCGCACCATCGAGGTGCTGGCGAGCTGGATGCTGGAACACCCCATCACAGAGGAGCAGCAGGCGGGAGAGGGCTCGTCTGCAGGGGGCGCCACTGATACACCCTCATCTGAAGGGCCTGAGACTGTCCAGTGCCCCGAGTCTCCTGCTCCTCTGACCCTACAGGAGAGCAGAGAACCCAACGAGAGGTGAATTCACACAAACGCCACATCCCAACCAGGCACAACAAAAAGTGACAAGCGATAAATCACATCTCTTGCATATTGATCTGAGTCCTAATCAACCGCAACTGATAGTACGATTTTTTTGACGGCCACTTTCAGTAGCTATGTTTCCATCCACCTATTTTTATGCAAATTTTGGGATTTTGCATAAAAAACACTCTCATGTCAAGATGCACATCTTATACAAAAACTTAAAAGGCTAGTTGACCCAAAAATGAAAATTCTGTCACCATTTACTCGCCCTCAAGTTGTTCCAAACCTGTATGAGTTTCTTTCTTCTGTTGAACACAGAAGATATTTTAAAGAACGTTGGTAACCAGACAGTTGATGGCACCCGTTGAGTTCCATAGTTGAAAAAAAAAATACTATGGAAATGAATGGGTGCTGTCAACTGTCTGATTCATCCAATGAGATTGGTTAACTGGACTAACCAGCAGATCTGTGTCATTGCACAGCATCTCAAATGTTAGTTTGGTCATTTGGAAATGCCTTAGCTGAAGCCTGTCATCAAAAATGATTTGGTATAATTACCTCCCAGAACTGTCTCACACCATTGCGTTCCCAAACACCAGGCATCCACTTCAAAACGCAACATAACATGACAGGGTTTATTGTGTTTCGTCTGTGCGGTCTGAGGCGCATTTCATCCAATGTATGAAAAAGGGCCACAGGGGCTTCCCCGAATTCAGCAATTTCCCAGGAAGTGATGGTTTTGTTATCTTGGGATGGAAACGGTGTTTTATTCACAAATGTTTTCACTTCCGTTTCCTCAAAGTTCAAAAGAACAGCATTTATCTGAAATAGAAAGCTTTTGTAACATTAGATATTAGAATAGAGAATAGTTTTTAACATTGATATGAATGTTTCTTGAGCAGCAAATCAGCATATTAGAATGATTTCTAAAGGATCATGTGACACTGAAGACTGGAGTAATAATGCTGAAAATTCAGCTTTGCATCACAGGAATAAATTACATTTTACAATATATTCAAATAGAAAACAGTTATTTTAAAGGAACCATTAGCTTAGCTAGGCTAGCGGTGGGTGCGTCAGACAGAGTTATAGCACGCACAGAGATGAGAATGGTATGTATGGACTTATCGAACTCTGGGGGACACAGTGAATAAGCTAAAGTCCCAAAAAGGTTGGCATGTTCCTTTAAAGGTGCACTGTGTAAATGTTAGCGACATCTAGCAGTGATGTTGCGAATTGCAACCGCCCACCACTCACCCCTCCCTTTCGAAGCACATAGAGAAGCTACGGTGGCCGACACAGGACAAAGATGTGGTCGCCTGAGACAGCAGAGAGAGTAGCTAGCGCTCTGTAGCGCAGTTTGTCCGTTTAGGGCTACTGTAGAAACATGACGGCGCTAAATGATGACTTCACTGTAAGGAGACCCGTGGTGTATGTAGATAGAAATGACTCATTCTAAGGTAATAAAAACATAACGGTTCATTATGTAAGGTAATACATCACTGAAAACATAGTTATGTATATTATATTGCATTTCTGTCAATAGATCCTCATAAATATTACACACTGCACCTTTAAATTGTAATTATATTTCACAATTTTACCGTTTTTGCTGTATTTTTGATCAAATAAATGCAGCCTTGTTGAGCATAAGAGACTTCTTTAAAAAAAAAAAAGATCTTACTGATCTAAAACTTTTGATTGGTAATGTATCTAGTGTCTGTTTTCGGAATGGCATACTACTCTTACTATTTCTAGTATACTTATACTATAGTAGCATGTTCTATAGTAGCAAGCACATTAACTACTACATTTCCTAAAATATATGGTATACAACAGAGCACACTGCATTGAATATTGTATTTATTTACAGTGTATTCTGATGTGTTTTCCAGTCTATTAGCAGGTTTGGACCTGGTGGAGAGAGAGAACTTCTTAGATGTTCATCTTACCAGGAACAGACCTCCACCTGCACGGAGACAGCGGTCTGGAGTGGGTCAGAGAACATCCTTCAGGAGAGCAGGTCAGATTTTCACACATGTACACTGTACACTACCGTTCAGACGTTTGGGGTCATTCCAATTAATGCATTTATTCAGCAAGGATGCCTCAAAATGACAGTAAAGACTGGATTTATAATGTTACAAAAGAGTTCTATTTCAAATAAATGCTGTTCCATTGATCGTTCTATTCATTCATTATTCATCTATTCCTACAAACAAATTCATCATGGTTTCCACTAGTGCTGGGCGGTATGACCAAAAATTTATATCAAGGTACTTTTCAAGATTATATTGGTTTCACGGTATATGACGGAATTATTTCCCCTATGCTTGACCGGGTGTTAACCACATTTTCTACTAATTGAGAGAGGAAATACTGCAGTAGATTGACTAGAATGCCCTATTTTACTGTCATGACGAGAGAATATTGTAGGAAAATTCCACACTGGAATTAATAGGCCTACAGGTTTACAAAGCCCCACAAAGTGATGCTGTGGGGAGACAACAACCAATAAAACACATGCAACACACTCATTACAGACACATGCATATTACAATTTGATCATGGAGATAGAAAAAAAAAGAGTTGAGGGCACCTTAAGCATTTAAAAAATCTAACCCTATATAACAACAAACTGACAAAACGAGAGAGAACCGCGGAAAAACATTAAAACTGTCTAAGGATATTTTCAGTACATTTAAGAGCACTACAGTCTCTGAACAAACGACACACGTCAGTTTAACACAGAAAGAATAAAGCAGTTACATTTTTGCCCGTTCTTCTTTGAATTGTCAGTCTATTTATTAACTTACATCGTCTTCTGTGTAACAGTATAAAAACCCATTGTGTCATCGCGCTCATACAGTTCAGTGTCCTTTGCATAACGTTATGGCTACATTTCATTTGTGATGAAATATGTGCGTATACACACTGCTGGTTTATGTTTAGAGCACTAGAGTATATGAAATATGTCCATAAAAAACTTAAACGTGCTCGCTCCAGTCTATATGTGCTATAATATGATCCATGTGGAGAACGTTAATCTCAGCTCCGCGCAGAAACCGCTCTCTCTTGCGCACCGCGTGTAGTTTGAATTCTCCGCTGTAATCAAGATCTGAATCTGAAATCGCTCCCTATAACCTTAAATAGGGCACTATTAAAGGGGACAGCCATTTGTAGTGGTGTCCGAAACCATAGTAAACGTTATTGAGTGCACATTGCACTCACATTGCACCGCAACATTGCACCGCAATAACGAGTGTACGTACAGCCGATGTACACGAAACGGCTGACCAAACATCCGAACGAGACACATACTGGTATTGCGGTATCATCAAAATTCATATCTTAACAAAAATAAATACCGGTATTCGGTATGAACCGGTATACCGCCCAGCACTAGTTTCCACCAAAATTTTAAACAGCGCAACTGTTTTCACCATTGCAAAATCAGCATATTAGAATGATTTTTGAAGGATCATGTGACACTGAAGACTGAAGACTGAAGAGAAATGATGCTGAAAATTCAGCTTTGCCATCAGAGGAATAAATTAAAATGTGCTGTACCATGGGTGCATTGACGCAATGATATTATGCAGTGCCTGAAAATAGACTAACTTCCGTCAACATAACCAACGTGACAACCTGCTTGCACAGGGAGCGTGCTGGGGACTATTTTCAGGCGCTGTGTAATATCATTTAGATAGTATAGTTAGTTCCTATACATATAGGTCTAGAAAATCACAACTTTTCATTTTCCGTCGGTCTTAGTACACGATGTAACTATACACATCACAACATGTAAATAGGAAAATGTTGGTGTTATTTTGTCACTTATTGAGCAGTAGGCTAGCTGGAGCCGTTTACCTCCAGTCTTTGTGCTAAGCTAGGCTAGCAGTGGGTGTGTCAGACAGAGTTATGGCACGCACGGAGATGAGAATGGTATGTATGGACTTATCTAACTCTGAGGGATACGGTGAATAAGCTAAAGTCCCAAAAAGTCAGCGTGTTCCTTTAACGGTAGTGTAAATGGATATGTATTGTAACAGTATGTGGCTGTGAACTGATTACCCAGATTGTACTGTGCACCTATCTTGTCTGTTTTAGATTCCCCGTCCCCCAGTCCTGTCCCATCACTGTACAGACAGGACGTGGGAGTGTCAGAGTGGCCAGAGCGGGCTGAAACGCACCCGTTTGCTGCTGAAGAAGACTCAGAGCTGGGCTACATGGATGATCCGTACCATGAAGAGCCCTACGAGGAGCTGCTCACCCCAGAGTTCATCACCTCTGAGAGGGACACGCTTTGGATGGTAGAGGTACTGGAGTCTGTCTGTCTATCT
Source organism: Romanogobio albipinnatus (assembly GCA_023566225.1). NCBI lineage: Eukaryota > Metazoa > Chordata > Actinopteri > Cypriniformes > Gobionidae > Romanogobio > Romanogobio albipinnatus. The sequence goes on along the minus strand of CM042255.1, from coordinate 38,268,248 downwards.
ATCTATCTATCTATCTATCTATCTATCTATCTATCTATCTATCTATCTATCTATCTATCTATCTGTCTGTCTGTCTGTCTGTCTGTCTGTCTGTCTGTCTGTCTGTCTGTCTGTCTGTCTGTCTGTCTGTCTGTCTGTCTGTCTGTCTGTCTGTCTGTCTGTCTGTCTGTCTGTCTGTCTGTCTGTCTGTCTGTCTGTCTGTCTGTCTGTCTGTCTATCGTTCTATTGTTCTTTCTATTGCTCTATCGTTCTGTCAGTCTGTCTGTCTGTCTGTCTGTCTGTCTGTCTGTCTGTCTGTCTGTCTATCGCTCTATCGTTCTGTCATTCTATTTTTCTATCTATCTATCTATCTATCTATCTATCTATCTATCTATCTATCTATCTATCTGTCTGTCTATCTGTCTATCTGTCTGTCTGTCTGTCTGTCTGTCTGTCTGTCTGTCTGTCTGTCTGTCTGTCTGTCTATCGTTCTATTGTTCTTTCTATCTATCTATCTGTCTGTCTGTCTGTCTGTCGTTCTATTGTTCTTTCTATTGCTCTATCGCTCTATCGTTCTGTCATTCTATTTTGCTATCTATCTATCTGTCTGTCTGTCTGTCTGTCTGTCTGTCTGTCTGTCTGTCTGTCTGTCTGTCTGTCGTTTTGGCTAGCCATCTATCGTTCTATTGTTTATCATTCTATCATTTATTTATCTATCTATTGTTCTATCTTTTTATCATTATATCTATGTATTTATTGTGCATCATTCTCTTATTTACCATTTTATTTTTCCATCCATAAATCCATTGATTTATATTTCAATCAAATATTTGTTTTCCATGCTATAATTTATCACTTTATCATTCTGCATCTCATTTATCGCTCTGTTCTTTCATCTTTCTATCTTTCGTGTATTATTTCGGTTGATTGTTTTGTTTCGTTTGTCAATTGTTCTGTTGTGTGTATATTATTTGTCCATGTATGAATGTATTTTTCATTTCTCCTTCACTGTATCTCAGAGTTGAGTGAACATGCGTCTGTTTTGTTTCAGGGAAGAGAAGAGCACCCAGAACCCCATGAGATGGTGGAGTGCGAGCTGTGTAACACACTCACCCTGCAGTTCAACAACCACATGAAGCGTCACCACCCAGGTTGCGGTCAGAGTGCCGGTCGCCGTGGTTACCGCAGCAATGGGGCCTACGTGGATGGCTGGTTTGGAGGCGAATGCGGATCAGGAAGCCCATATTACCTCCTGTGCAGTGCATGCAGGGAAAAGTATCTGGCCTCCAACCTGGGAGTTATGAATTCCAAACAGGATAGGTGAAGATGAGGAAATTATGAGCATGTTGTAGGCATTTACCTTTTCTATATAGCAACCCAGATTATTATTTTTTTCAGGGCAAGAGGTTTGGCGTCTGATCTGATTGGTCAGTTGGATGGAACATCAGAAGGTATATGTGTGGTTATTTTTCTGTTAAAAAATACAGGCAAAAACAATGTTTTTTTAATGCACTGGTCAATTTTGGGATTTTGGGCTATTTGGCTCTTCATGACTTTTCAGACTAGTGGAAAGAAAATATCTGTATCTTATTGCCGGTGTATATATAATATGACTTGTATTCTGAAGGTTTTTACAGAGTGGTTTGTTCATATATAGTCTGGTTTTATACATTTTATTTCTCCAAACAAGGTAAATGTTTTTTTCCCCTTGCTTTTGACTTTTTTTTTTTTTTAAGATTTATGAAGCGATAAAAAGAGATATACAAAATCCCATCTGTAAAAACCTCTAATATGTCAACAAAATGAAACCGGCTTTATTCAATGTTCAGATTTATATTCTGGAAATGTATGGAAAGTAGTGCATATTTAATTGGATAATGCCTGATTTGCATTTTTAAAACAAACATTTCAGAAAACTGGTAATGCAAAAAGGTTAGCAATTCCTAATGTAATGTGGAATTATGGTGATATTTATTAGGTTTAAACTACTGTGCTTTAAACTACTTAATGTGTAATGATGTGTGTGTGTTAGATGAGTGGGATCCAGGTAACCAGGAAGACTCCGACTCAGACCGGCTTACAGGTTTGGAGGACTTTGGGATTCTTCTGAGACCTTTGGGTCTGAGTGAGAAGAAGCCCGTGCCCGACCCCATCCCCTTCATGGAACATGACCCTCTTGGGGCTCTGACCAGTGGCGACAATAACCTGCTTTACAAAGGTAATATTCTCATATAGTTAACAACTACAGTATGTTTACATTTGTCCCATTCATACTTACTAGAGGTCGACCGATAGTGGATTTTACCGATACCGATAACTAGGTTGGACCGCACTTGCCGATAACCGATTAATGGACCGATAGTTTTTAAAATACTGTATACTGGATAAAAGTTTTTAAAATGGATACTGGATAAAAAAAACATAAGTAAAACAGTGCTGCACTTTATAACAAGAAATAAAAAGCAGTACTGATTCATGAAAATGTGCTAAATTAAAAACTATAAATATGAATATTAAAATAAAAAGTTATAACAGTACAAATTCTTCAGAAAATAATTTAAACATTAAATATTACAGGTCAAATTTGTTTCTTCATCTATAACCTAGAAATATGCATGTACATATCATAGGTAACACTATGCAAGTCCCTGTGCAACAAGGATGTGTTAGCTTACATGATCTATGCATTATGCATACATTTTTACAGCATTTAATATGAGCAATATTGTACCTTGATCATTCATGTTAGTTCATAGTGCATAACCAAGGTTACCAGATAAAATAACAATTCAAACTCAATTTAATGTTGAAATTAACATACTAACAATAAACAATACTTCCATAGCATTTATTAACCGTAGCTAATGTTACAAATGTAATCTTATTGCAGTGTTACCATTTCATACAAATCCAAACTGTCTGCTTTTTTAGAAGGAGATTATCTAATAAAAAACAAATGCGTTTCTGCTTTATTTTTCTGTCGGCAGCATGACGATACAGTTTGCTTTCTCACATCACTAATTTTATATATGCAACATTTGGGTCGGACTTGCGTGTGTTTTTAATCACACTGCTAATTTTTTAGTCCTCTCAGCCTGGTCGACAAACATACACACTGCTGTTCTTAACCTGTTAATGCAGCATCTAGTCAAGAAATTAATTACTTTATAATGATTTGGCAACAAGTACTGTAGTGTTTAGTATTCATACCGTTTCACTGTTGTGTTTTAAACGCGCATCTGATGTGTTAGTGCTTTCTGTTCAGCGAGCAGCCTCGTGTGAATGTAAACACAAGGCGTCAGTGAGTTTTTTTCCTCCTCTAGAGGCCGCTCTCGTGCTATATAATGGCAGCAGATCCTTCACAGAGCTCTTGTACTGTGTAATGACAGCGCACCCTTCTCAGCCACTCCAGCAAGGGATGCGGAAAAACTATCGGTGTGGATTTTTGCCGATAACCGATTGTTCCACCAATCAACTATTGATGCCGATTAATCGGCAAAAACTATGAATCGGTCGACCTCTAATACTTACATCTAAGAGCTTCCCAAAATCAATGAAATGCAACACATTGTTGTTTATTTATTGTGTGTAGGTGTTGTTAGCACCGAGCTGAAGAGCTCCTCGGTTCCTCTGAGTCTAGGGGAGCAGGCAGCATCCCTTCGGGAGCCCCAGGAGAGGCTGTTGGCTCTGAGGAGAGTCACCTCCACCGCTCAGATCCTGCTGGCCTACAGTATGGTGATGAGGGCTCTCTCACAGACCTCCTCAAGGTAACAACACCTCCGCCTTACTACCCTGCAGAATTTCATCTGCTCTGTGAACTCCTTCACAGCGAATCTGACATGTCATGCTGTGATTGATCTATCAATGTTTGACTGACCTCAACGGAATCTGAGCCTTGCACAATTCATCACCAATCAACATCATACACATTCACAAATGTTTTACCCTTCCTTTGGCCCTCTAATTTTATTTGTCCAATTTGTTAATTCTTTCAAATACTAATACAAGTACTTTTAAGTTCTGTTTAACACCGGTTACTTGATTTAAATCCATTCTGCACAATGCATTCTCACAATCATGAACTCCTTCACACAAATCCAGAATCCAAATTTCCTTTCTGTGACAGATTCAGATTGTTTTCCCCAAGATGTTTAATGGTAAATAACTCACCAGCATTTCGACTTTCTTACAATCGACTACATGCTCTCATTTAGATCTGCCTCCATTCAGTCAACATCATATGGATAGAACCAAGACCCCTCCCTTCATTTTCAGTAATCTGTTTTTTGGATGTACATAACAATACAAAAAAATCAGGTGCTCAAAATATATTGTGAACCAACTTCTGTTATATCGCAGAATAGTCTGTTTTTATATACTTATGTGTATACACAATATATTTGTTATTGGACATTATGAACTTTCTCTCAAAGCCTTCTCTGTCCCTGTATGTTTCAGTAGTTCAGTTTGTAATCAGTCCAGTGGTCTGGAAGCTCTGGGTCTGGCTGACATCCGTATCCTGGTGCGATTGATGTGTCTGGCAGCAGGGGGGCGTGTCCACACAGGCGTGGACCAGCAGGGGGTGGGGCGTGGCTCTGTGAGCGATCGCACAGGCTCCGCCTTTCTGTCCTTCCTCAGCTCCGCTATCGGCAGCTTAGTGTCCCATAGTCCTGCTGCCTACAGAGAGTTAGTGGACATCTGCACTCAGGTACACACACACTCTCTCTTTCTCTCTCTCCTACCTCCCAACTCCTCTGCTAATGTTTCTCACCTCATTATCCTTGTTACGTTCTTCATCATTCTCTCCTTTAAGCTCATTTAATCATGCTGTCTTCCTCCTAATCATGCTGTCTCACCTTCATGTCCTTCCTCTCAGGATCTCATGGCAGCAGCTACAGGGATGAACATCAGTGCTATCACTGATCCGCAGCAGAGAATGAGGCAAAGCGCCGCCCTGAAGGGGGCGCTGCAGGAGCCGAGAGAACTGACCCCACCCACCTTCCTGGTCACACAGAGTCTTGTGTCCCTCCTGACAGAGAAAGGTGTCCGATTCCGTTACAGTGTGGAAAGAAGCGATTCCACTGAATCAAAGGGTAAAAAACGGTGGTTTTGGGAACCCTGCTGGTTTTCATTTTAGTCACTTACTTATCTACCCATGTATAATTTTTTTAAATTGCAATAAAGGATTTGCTATTAATTTATCCTAATTAACTCCACATGTCATTGGACAGAAGGAGGAAGCCCTCCACCCTCAGGTCCGCCTCTCTCTCAAGCGGGGATGCGGGTCGGACCGCTGGAGCTGGCTAATGCGCTCGCTGCCTGTGCACTGTCAGCCAGGCTGACCAGCAGACACCGTCAATGGGCGGCACAGCAGCTGGTCCAGTCCCTGGCAGTTTCTGAGAAAGACAACATAGCCAGACCCCAGACATACAGTGACATGGCCGGAGATCTGCGCAAGTGCCCCATAAGGAAGCTTGAAGGACATCAGAACAGGGTAAATGGGACATAGATACAACACTTAAAGAAACTTGCTAGATGTCGCACAAATTATTTCATAGGTACACAACTGCTAATAGACTGCTAACTGTTAAATGTGTGTGTGTGTGTGTAAAAGCTATTCTTATATATTCTATCCTTTGGATGAGATGTTAAACCGAGTTCCTGGCTCTCTGTGGTCATTACATTACATTTCTATTTATGCATTTGGCTGACGCTTTTATCCAAAGCGACTTACAGTGCCCTTCGTAGAGGGACAATCCCCCTGGAGCAACATGTACCCCTTTTCCACCAAGGCAGTGCTAGAGCTGGTTCAGAGCCAGAGCTAGTCCCAGTTCATAGTCAGTTCAACTGAGGAGCCTTCTAAGAACCGTTTGCTTTTCCACATGCTGAGCGCCACAACAGAGCCAGGTCTTGCGTCACTGTATACGTCTCATCTTTCTCAGCAACGCTAGCGAGGCAGCGGCAGAGTTGCCAAGTCCACGGTTTTCCCCCAAATGTGAATTTTACCGGGTAACCCCCCCTAAACGCGATTGGGCTTGTTTTGAGTAGCAATTGGGCGGGTTTTGTTGTAAAAAACCTGGCAACCCTGGGCAGCGGGAAACACAAAAATTTATCAGGCTTGTTCGAGATGCATCGGCGCTGCGCAGACCGATCCACATAGGATATAAAAAAAAACGCATGAGTGAATCAAAAGCATAAGGAATCATGTGCTCTCACTGGACTCGTTATCATACGGCGATCGGTCTCTGCACAGCACCGCTGCCAACAAGCCTTCCATCAACAATGCAAACGTTGCGTTACTATTGATTCACATGGCTTTACATCGGCATCAAAACACCGCGAATCCAACGCATTCATGCAGTACGCCGTAATTGGTATAGACGGAGATTACAAACGAGCAGCAGCTGTTAGCTCCATTAGCTGCTATTTCAACAATGGCGGATCTCAAGTCTGTGTTCGTCTTATTGACCCCGCCCCCAGCGCCTGACGTAATCGGTTCTTACTTCTAGCCCTGTTCTAGCCCAGAAATGTTTTGGTGCTACTTAAGAACCACTTTTCCTGGCTCGGAGCTGGGGCTTTGGGTGTGGAAACACAAAGAACCGATTTGAAACTAGGCTCTGGCTCCGATCTAGCTCTAGCACTGCTTTGGTGGAAAAGGGGTAATGGAGTAAAGTGCCTTGCTCAAGGACACACTGTTGGTGACCACTGAGATCGAACCAGCAGCCTTCTGCGTATCAGTTCCATGGTTTAACCCACTGGACCACCATCTCTCATTAAAAATCCCAGGATGTCCTTCGATAAAGAGTAGGGGTGTAACCCCGGCATCCTGGTCAAATTTGCCCATTGGCTCCTGTCCATCGTGGCCTCCTAATCATCCCTATATATATATATAATATATATATATTATGGGTGGCACGGTTCACAAAACCCACGGTTCGGTTCGTATCACGGTTTTAGGGTCACGGTTTTCGGTTCTGTACGGTTCTGTATTGTTAACACTCCAGAAGTGTACTTCAGCATATGATATATAGCTTAATCATCCCCAATTAGGATACAGTATTAAAAAATTGTTATATCATGTAGAAATGTTTCTTAACTGGCTGTCTACAGAGTCCGACACATTGGCGTAACATTTTTCATGTTAATCATGTCAATTTTGATCAGAACAATGCACTGTGGCTTTAATTCAGCTGACCTGATTAACAAATTTCACCATGAAGTGTTCCGTGTGTTTCACCATATGACATCCAGCGCTGTGAAAAGCAAAAAAAATACACGAAAACACAACACTGCCAGAAGTTTTTGCCCAAAATTCAAAGGCATGTTTAAATTATTAAAACTAGAAGCATCTTAACTTTTAAATGTTACATTTATCATTTGAACTACTTATATACAGCATGTTATATGCATGTGTGTATGAGACAGAGGGGAACACGGTCGCATCTGCAGCAGATATATGCTGCCCATCATAAATCAAAGCATGAGACAGACAGGGGTCGGAGGAGAACACCGGAAAATGTGACAGAATGGACAATATTTGTCTGTATTTGCAATACACGAGCCGCGGTTCAGCTGCACGAGACCAACACTGCCAGTGTGTGAATGCACGCGCATACGCACTGCATCTGCCCTGCCAGCTATACGTCACTGGCGCATCCTCCAAGTCCGGGCAGCCTTCCTTATCTCTCCCACTTGCATTTCTACACGTGACGTGACCTGCAGCACTCCACTTTTACTTTATTTTACTGTATGTCCACACACGCACATACACACACGCACATACACACACACACACCTCTTATTTCACTCGAAAAGGACACCCACTGTCTGAGGTAACATACGGGCACAAGGATACATTGCGCATGCGTCGAAACCGTGTGATGCACACGCTCCGAACCGAGACAAGCGAACCAAACGGTTCGGTTTTTTTTCATGTATCGTGCCACCCCTAATAAATAATATATACGATTGGCTTGATCACCCTGTCTCCTCTCCACCAATCATCTGGTGTGTGGTGGGCGTTCTGGCACAATATGGCTGCTGTCGCATCATCCAGGTGGATGCTGCACATTGGTGGTGGATGAGGAGATTCCCCCATTCCATGTTAAGCGCTTTGAGTGCCTAGAAAAGTGCTATATAAATGTAACATAATATTATTATTATTATTATTATCATTATTATTATTATTATTATTATTATTATTATTAAAAAATAAAAAAAGAGCTATTCTTCCTGTGAAGTTTGTCCAGGGCATCACAGAATATCTTGATTTGTTTCTAATTGGCTGTTGTGTTTGTAGGTGAGCAGCTGCAGCTGGAATGCAGAACAAGGTCTGTTGGCTACCGGCTCACAGGACGGAACTGTTCGGCTGTGGGCCATAACGCCAAACACATCAGAGCTGCAGCACACACACAGCTGCAGTGTCAGGTGAGACTCCTTGCTTTTCGTCTCTTTGATTAGGATAGGGAGAAATCCAAATGTTTCATAGGTCTGATGGGAAATTATTTTTCTGTAGAATGAGATGGAAATAGATGCTTTGGGTTCTGACAGCTCCGTGTTTGTGTGTGTGTGTCTTCCCTTCAGTGAGGATGCTCAGAGCTCAGATGGTTCGATGGGATCTCATCTGCTGTCCGCCGTCTTGTGGAGCGCAGGGGGAACTCTACTGGCTGCCTTCCAGAACAAACTCATCAACATCTGGACTGTCAACGGTCAGAACAGCATCCCACTGTCACATATCCACACACAGTTACAGCACTACTGCCTCCTATTCTTGTGTAATCGAACAGGTGTAATGTACAGTACTGTGCAAAAGTCTTAGGCACGTTAGTATTTACACCCCCAAAAATGGTTAAGCCAGTTATTTATACATTTTGTAATAGTGTGTCAGTAGGTAATATCAGTTTACATTTTCAAACATTCATTTAGCCATTATTTGTAATAATCCATTCCATTGAGATTTTTGTATGCAGAATGAGTCTGACAACAGAGCTATGATCCACACAGAGATCTGATCTCACCATCATCGAGTCCGTCTGGGATTACATGAAGAAACAGAAAAAACTGAGACTAAATCCAGAAGAACTGTGGCAGCGTCTCCAAGACGCTTGAAGAAACCTTCCTGTAAAGCTACAGTACTTAGACACTTGGGTAAAAATGCTGTAAAGTCAAGTCTACTTATGACATTCAAAAATAATGTCATAAGTAGACTGTTAATTTTTTTGATCAATTAACTTCTATTAACTAAATCAAATCAGTTTGTGTGACCACCCTTTGCGTTGAAAACAGCTTTTGTTTTGGGACACTTGCTCATAGTTTTTTAGGGAGCTTTGCAGGAAGGTTTCTTCAAGCGTCTTGGAGACGCTGCCACAGTTCTTCTGGATTTAGTCTCAGTTTTTTCTGTTTCTTCATGTAATCCCAGATGGACTCGATGATGGTGAGATCAGATCTCTGTGTGGATCATAGCTCTGTTGTCAGACTCCTTCTGCATACAAAAATCTCACTGGAATGGATTATTACAATTAATGGCAAAATTAATGTTTGAAAATGTAAACTGATATAACCTACTGACACACTATTACAAAAGTTATAAATAACTGGCATAAAACCATTTTTGGGGGTGAAAATACTAACGTGCCTAAGACTTTTGCACAGTACTGTACTTTATAGTTGATTGTAGGAGTAAAGCTGTGTGTCCACCAAAGCATTTTTAGCCAGTTGAAAACGCTAGCGCTATTCTGAAAATGCTTCACTGTGGGCTTGAGAGCGCTTCAGTTGAGACGCTATATGTGCTGTTACGGAATATCCGCGGAACTGTTACTAGTATCTGATTTCGAATATAAAAATGTCAACACAATGTAACATCCTTGCTCTAACATTAGTTTTGGATGAAGAGATGTGCATGCTGTTGTCGTCAGTTATCGTTGTGCAAGCAGAATGTGACAGTTGGTCGGTGTGGTATTTTTCCCACCTCTCCTCCACTCTGATTGGACAGCTGGGAAAAAAGTGACAGTGATGAGCACTGTGTTTTACCCAAAGTTGAACATTCTTCAGCTCTCAGCAACTGGTAAATATAGACGCTCAGTGGGGCACTAAAATAACCCTGTCCACGCCTTTTCAGCGCTAATTTTTCACTGCTTGTCTTTATTAAATCCTGACAATAGTTTTTTAATGCCAAAAGAGGATTTGCGCTGGTGCAAGCTGTTAGTAAATCTGGCCCTTTAACTGAAATTAAAAGCATATGCTAATATTTTGTTAGTTTATATTTTTACTTTAATGGACATTTTTTATTTATTTCAACTTAATTTAAATTACTTTAAAATACTTTTCTTTTTGCCAAAAATGCTAGAATGATGGGGGTTGTTGCTATGCAGTTGCTATGCAGGGTGTTCTATACGATTTTATAATTTTTACTAGTGGTGCATGTCTTGACTAATAACTTCATATTTTCAATTTCATTCACAATCCAGTTAAATCCCGATGGATAAAAAACGACGTGAAGTATATTACATATTGGTTGTGGTACAAACACCTTTATTTGTGTTTGTCTTCTTTCCTGTAGGTACTCAGGCACACGTAGAGGCTCAGTCGTCCTGGGTCACGGCACTCTCGTGGGTACAGACTTCCACTCCGTTTCTCAGCCAGGAAGCCTGTAGTCAGGTCAGTCCTGAGAGTCTGCTGGTTGGGCGGCTGGACGGCTCCCTCTGCTGGCTGGAGGTCACAGAGGACTTGAGGGTGGAGAGAACAGAGCTCACTCACTGCCACAGGAAAGAAGGTTGGTGGCAAAAAAGTGCTGATGATCTCTCTGTTTTAATGTGCTTGGAGAAAATGATTCATTCTGTGGCGACTGAACTGTGTCTTTTTCCTCCTCCGGTTCAGCACCTCAGTGTCTGGCCTGGTACAGTGTTGATAAACCCTTTGCTGTGGGCTATCCTGATGGCAAAATTCTCCTCGCAACAGCAGAGAGCTATGAAACCGAACCACCCATTCTGCTAACAGCATTTCCTGTGAGTAAGAACTTCAGTCATCAAAACACTCGTACGCTGCGTCCGAAATCGCATACTTTCTGAGTACTACATTTGAAAAGAGCTGTGATGGTGGCAATTTTTTACAACCGACTATTTTATTGATCTGATTAGTGTGATTATCATTTAAAGTGAATCACAAAAACTTCAGGAAAACTTTTAAATGATGATTCAAAATTCTTTAAAAAAAAAATAAACCATACAAATAAACTGATTTAATAAAAATGTAATTTCTCAACTCTACACAGCTTAGAGTTTTGGCATACACTGTGTGAAACCCAAAATACCCTTTTACATAAATAAACCCTTATTATTTTATTATTATAATTTTTTTTTTACAGGAGAGTGTGAGTGCACTCAGGTGGGACCCTACAGGACATCTGCTGCTGTCTGTTGGTCGCTCTGAGGTGGTGAAGATCTGGGGTCGTGCCAGCGGCGCGTGGGTCACCCTCCACTCTCTGTTTCACACAGGCACCGTCAACACGGCCAAATGGTGCCCTCTGCCCGGGAGAGGGGCTGAGCCTCGTCTAATGATGGCAGTGTGAGTGTGGCATATGTTTAATAATCATTAAAGTAAACATTTATGTTTAGAACTGGTGCACATTAACCTATTCCCACCCACTTCAATATTTAGCATCTTGCTGGTGGTGTTACTACTCATTTCACATGCGAAAAAGCGAGCCCATCATAACAGAAACCATTTTCATATAGAATTAAAGTTGCAATGAAACGGAAGTAGCAACAGCTTTTCTTATTGTTATGTATATCCGAGTGTAAGAGATTGTTGAAAAAAGAAAAAACATTTAGGGCAGTGTCTTGGTTCTTGCCATTTGTTGTTGATAGGATTTTGAGATGTGGGTGTTGCACTCAAAAGTGGAGGCAGAATCGAAATGGACAAAATCTATTGTTCACCTGAAGATCCAGTTATGACATGTTGATTTAAGCATTACAATTTTCATTTAGAAAATATTTATATATATAGGGTTTGTTCTCATTTCATGCCAACTTTAAAGTCTAAAAGCAAATCCTAAATGTCTGAGGGTGGAAAATAGAGGAGAATGTGTCAAATTAAATTATGACCGCTTTGGTGGTTAAACCTTGACTAACAGTTAAGTGGACTTGAAAGGTGCTACAAAAGTGTATAATATGGCACTTTTATTATTTCGTACCAACATTTACTTGAAGAATAGGTAGCAGATATCTCAGAGGAACTTTTGAGAGCTTTAAATCAGTATTTCATGAAGTATTTTTAGGATATATGGACATTTAGCTGTCGTGTTGTACTCAAGGATGCACAGGTATATAATCCATCATCCAAGTGTTAAGATTTTCCTTTCTTCATTTCCTCAGTGGATGTCAAAATGGCCTCCTGTATGTGTGGACTCTTCCTCAAGGGGGCACTAATGTCTCAGTGCCCAATTTCCTCACCCCATCTACCAGCCAAGACAAGAGCAGCGCCATCAAGGTCAGAATTATATATTTATAATTTTTTCGGAGATAATTTACTTGGAGTAAATTAAGTTTCTTATTTATTACCTGCTTAACCTTACCTTTTAATTCACTTTCACTCTGTTAGATTAAATGTGTCACTAAAGGAGTTTTTTTTGGTGTGTGTGTGTGTTTCAGCGGGGCACTGCTAAATGTGTGTTCCGACTAAGTGGACACATTACCGCGGTAAAAACGCTGTCATTTTGCCCCAGTGGACTTGCTCTGGTGTCTGGAGGAATCGGAGGGGTGCTCAACATCTGGTCTCTCAGGGTGAGTCAAACACGTCTTATTGGTGTTTCTTTTATTAGCTTTACAAAACTGTTTTTGATTGTAACACTTCTCCCCTCTGTTCTAGGATGGTTCAATCCTGCAGACAATGGTTACAGGAATGGGCTCTGTGGTTTGTACCACCTGGATACCACACATAGGGGTAACCGCTTGCTCTGGACGATCAAAGGTACCAAATACTTTCTGAAAATGTGTTTAATTGAATTAATAGTTAATTTATAAATGGTTTAATTATCTTTTTTTCCCATCTCAGGATGTTTTGCTAATTCGCTGTACCCCAGACTGGATCTCTCAGAATCACGTTCTGGCCTCCTGCCGTTCCGTTCTACGCAGTCAGGGCATTCTGGGATTGAATCGTGCTCCCTGCATGGCTGTCTTTCTTGAGCGCCTTCCCACACTGCTTCAGGAGCAGTACAGCTATGAGAAGGTACATACACTTTCTCATCAAAACGGAAAATTCACTACATGTGTTGTCCATTTAATTATGTTTTGCTCTCTTCATGTTATGGCTGATAATGGATAAATTGCTAATATTACTTATAAATCTATGCTACTTTGTGGTGAAAATAAAATAAATAAACACATTAAAGAGGGGAAATGATCTTCACGAGATAATGGTCTTAAATGGTAAATCTTTACTATTATCTATCTAGCATATACCTTTATGTTAGTGCTAGATAGTAAACTAAATAAATAAAATAGGCAAAAACTATTAAATATCCAATGGCACCAGACCGGTTATTGTCCTAGATTGGCAATTTACTGTTTGATTTTTGTATTTATAATCAAACCAAAAATTCTTCAGACTCCAGATATAATTATTTACTAGTGGGTGCAGGACACTATAGTTAATTTATGTAAGGAAGGATAGCAAAATAAAGTAAACCGTGACATATAATACCCAACAATTCTTCATACAGTGGACTACCAGTAAAATGTTTAAACATTTGGGACCAAAATTAATCAAGACACTTTGAGCTGAGCATGTTTTGCTTAAGTGTTTTTTATTTAATTGCTAATGTGACCTTTTACACCACAGACTGAACATAATTATGCATTGCTTGGTAATTGGTTGACCTAAATTGGAATCATCTAATTGTGTACTTTTATTAATTTAACAGCTGATTGGTAGATTGTAATGCATTACATACCTTTCTATCAAAGTTATCTGACATTATCAAGAAGAATTTGTTCTGACACAGTTTAACTCTGAGTACTTGTCATGTTTTATTACCATTTTCTGAACTATAGCCAATAAACTGTGATAATGTGAGAACATGTTGAAGGTGTCTGAATACATTTTATATATATAAAAAACACTTTAGCAAAACATGCTCAGCTCAAAGTGTCTGATTAATTTTGGTCCCAAATGTTTATCAATTTACAGGTGCTGGTCATATACAGTGGGGAAAATAAGTATTTGAACACCCTGCTATTTTGCAAGTTCTCCCACTTGTAAATCATGGAGGGGTCTGAAATTGTCATCGTAGGTGCATGTCCACTGTGAGAGACATAATCTAAAAAAAAATCCAGAAATCACAATGTATGATGATTTTTTTAACTATTTATTTGTATGATACAGCTGCAAATAAGTATTTGAACACCTGTCTATAAGCTAGAATTCTGACCCTCAAAGACCTGTTAGTCTGCCTTTAAAATGTCCACCTCCACTCCATTTATTATCCTAAATTAGATGCACCTGTTTGAGGTCGTTAGCTGCACAAAGACACCTGTCCACCCCATACAATCAGTAAGAATCCACCTACTAACATGGCCAAGACCAAAGAGCTGTCCAAAGACACTAGAGACAAAACAGACACTATCAAAGACACTAGAGACAAAACAGACACTAGAGACCAGCACATGTCAAGGCCCGTCTTAAGTTTGCCAATGACCATTTGGATGATCCAGAGGAGTCATGGGAGAAAGTCATGTGGTCAGATGAGACCAAAATAGAACTTTTTGGTCATAATTCCACTAAACGTGTTTGGAGGAAGAAGAATGATGAGTACCATCCCAAGAACACCATCCCTACTGTGAAGCATGGGGGTGGTAGCATCATGCTTTGGGGTGTTTTTCTGCACATGGGACAGGGCGACTGCACTGTATTAAGGAGAGGATGACCGGGGCCATGTATTGCGAGATTATGGGGAACAACCTCCTTCCCTCAGTTAGAGCATTGAAGATGGGTCGAGGCTGGGTCTTCCAACATGACAATGACCCGAAGCACACAGCCAGGATAACCAAAGAGTGGCTCTGTAAGAAGCATATCATGGTTCTGGCGTGGCCTAGCCAGTCTCCAGACCTAAACCCAATAGAGGATCTTTGGAGGGAGCTCAAACTCCGTGTTTCTCAGCGACAGGCCAGAAACCTGACTGATCTAGAGAAGATCTGTGTGGAGGAGTGGGCCAAAATCCCTCCTGCAGTGTGTGCAAACCTGGTGAAAAACTACAGGAAACGTTTGACCTCTGTAATTGCAAACAAAGGCTACTGTACCAAATATTAACATTGATTAATAGAGAGCAACCAGTACCTGGTTTAAGGACCATGGTATCCCTGTTCTTAATTGGCCAGCAAACTCGCTTGACCTTAACCCCATAGAACATCTATGGGATATTGTGAAGAGGAAGATGCGATATGCCAGACCCAACAATGCAGAAGAGCTGAAGGCCACTATCAGAGCAACCTGGGCTCTCATAACACCTGAGCAGTGCCACAGACTGATCAACTCCATGGCACACCGCATTACTGCAGTAATTCAGGCAAAAGGAGCCCCGACTAAGTATTGAGTGCTGGGCATGCTCATACTTTTCAGTTGGCCAAGATTTCTAAAAATCCTTTCTTTGTATTGGTCTTAAATAATATTCAAATTTTCTGAGATACTGAATTTGGGATTTTCCTTAGTTGTCAGTTATAATCATCAAAATTAAAAGAAATAAATATTTGAAATATATCAGTCTGTGTGTAATGAATGAATATAATATGCAAGTTTCACTTTTTGAATGGAATTAGTGAAATAAATCTAATGATGATATTCTAATTATATGACCAGCACCTGTATATGTTTATTTATATATATATATATATATATATATATATATATATATATATATATATATATATATATATATATATATATATATATATATATATATATATATATATATATATATATATATATATATATATATATATATATATATATATATATATATATATATATATATATATATATATATATATATATATATATATATATATAGAGGAAAGAAAGTATTTGAACACCCTGCTATTTTGCAAGTTCTCCCACTTAGAAATCATGGAGGGGTCTGAAATTGTCATCGTAGGTGCATGTCCACTGTGAGAGACATAATCTAAAAAAAAAAATCCAGAATGATTTTTTTTTGAATGGGAGATTGAAAAGAAACCGTCAATAATTAAGATGATACTAGACAAGATATGCAAACGAGTCAGGTTCCAGAAGTTGTGTTGTAGGAATTGTTTCATAGTTTTCAGATATTCTGAAAGCAGATTTAAACATTATATCTTTAATGTGCTTAACTATGGTAGCTTTTCTTGTCAACTGGCACTGCGTTACATTTTGTTTTTCTCCATTAAATTAATTTGCGTGACCTTTATGGGTAGATTTAGGTCATGAAATATGCTCATATAAAACAGGGAAATCTGTAATTATGTGTGCTTTGTGTTAAAATGAGTTCTTATGACACGGCAACATTAAACTCTTGTAGTTTTCTAGAACACTATAGAAATTACATGACTGTATTCAATTCATTAGAATAACTGACACATACATATTTGCCTCAATTCTGGCCCAGTCTAAAATCTAGTTTCTGCTGAGGCTCAGTTTGTTCTGCTGGCACATCCGCAGATTTTCACTTACAGTCTATACTAACAGCTCATTATTTTCCTCGGTTAAACTACAGTCTTGTGAGAGAGACCAGAGGCACTCGGTTCACACTGCAGCTTCTTTTCTGATAAATGAACTGCAGCTCTCTGGGTCAACAGCACCTCAGCACCACCTATTTTTACTTCATTTTAGCTTTTTAAACAGCCCAAGTACATTAAATATTAAAACGTTCCTGTGTATGTCAGTAAAGTTATTGAGATGTAATGGTTGAATGAAGATGTCACAGATCACACATCAGATATTCCAAAAAAGCTCTGTAAAAACCATCAAAGAATCTTTCCATGAAGCTTTTAGCTTATACACTTTCAGTCAAACATTTGGAATGTTAATATTTTTGAAGTCTCTTATTTTTAACAAAACTGCATCTATTTGATCAAAATACCGTAAAAAGTAATATTGTGATATATTGCAATTTAAAATTGTTTTATTCAAAGTAAGTGTGTGTGTGTGAGTGTGTATATATATATATATATATATATATATAATGTGTGTATATAAAATATATATAAAACAAGAAATTAATATTTTTAACAAACAAGAACACATTTAATTGATCAAAAGTGACAGTAAAGACAGTTAAAATGTTACAAAATATTTATATTTCAAATAAATGCTGTTCTTTAAACGTTCTATTCAACAAAGAATCCTGAAAAAAAAAAAGAATTTGCACAAAAATATTTAGCAGCAAAAACTGTTTTCAACATTGACAATTATAATAATTATTATTATAATAATTGAGTGCCAATAAAAATTGAACACAAAATTAGCATATTGGAAGGTGACACTGAAGACTGGAGTAATGATGCAGAAAATTCAGCTTTGCTCTCAGTGGAATAAAATATATTTTAAAATATATTAAAAATAGAAAACTTATTTTAAATTATAATAGTAATAGTATTATAATAGTATAATCAGAGGTGGGTAGAGTAGCCAAAATCTGTACTCAAGTAAAAGTACAAGTACTTATGGAAATATTTACTCTAGTAAAAGTAACAATCGTAATATTTACTTGAGTAAGAGTAAAAAAGTATTCAATGAAAAAACTACTCAAATAGCTAGTTACTAGTTACCGGTACTTTCGATCTGATTGATAAGAAGCGAAAACCCTGAATTTCAGACTACTTGGAGAGCTTTCGCACACCTCTCGGTAACACAATAAGGTTGTATTAGTTAACTTTAGTTAATGCATTAGTTAACATGAACTAACCATGAACAACACCTCTGTTCAGCATTAGTTAATCTTCGTTAATGTTAGTTAATAAAAATCAAGCTGTTCATGGTTTAGTCATGTTAGTTCACAGTGCATTAACTAATGTCAACAAGATTTTTATAATGTATTAGTAAATGTTGAAATGAACATTAACAAAGATAAATAAATGCTTTATAAGTGCAGTTCATTATTAGTTAATGTTAACTAATGTTAACTAATGAACCTTATTGTAATATATATATATATATATATATATATATATATATATATATATATATATATATATATATATATATATATATATATATATATATATATATATATATATATATATATATATATATATATATGTATATATATATGTATATATATATATATATATGTATATATATGTATATATATGTATATGTGTGTGTGTGTGTGTGTGTGTGTGTATATGTATATGTATGTGTATATATATCTAATGTATATATTCTTTAGGTAGGAATAAAATACAATCCCGTTTTTATTTGTATGTATTTTCTACACGTCAGACAGGTGTCTCCGGATTTGTGTATAAATGCAAGACATCACATTGGGCTATTCAATTTGTTTCGTTTTGTGAAAAAAAGGATACAGTATGTAAATGTGCAGATGTGAACGTTTGTTCGTGGACGTGTGTTGTTTGGAGGATTCAAACGATTATGCTTGCACGAGTAGCCTGGGAAAACCCAGACAACTTCCGGCAAATTTATATTTGCTCTGCAAGTAGTCTGACAAAGAGCCCATTCAAGCCCATTTCCAATCCCTCGAAATCGCGGCACCAATCAGAAACGTTGGGGCGGGCTTTACACGATGACGACAGCGCAGCGACATTGAAGCAGATTTGCCGCCGTGGAGCATCACTTTTTCGAATCCGCTATCGCGTCTGTTTTAAGAAATTTAAACTTTTCCTTTTCGTTAAAACCCTAGCAAAGAACAACACTCAAAGCCTTCATATCTAAAAAAGATGTTATCGCTGTCTTACCGACTGGATTCGGCAAAAGTCTGATACCAGCTTGGCCCTTCGGTGGCTAAACGAATGGGTCTTAGCAAGAGCCCTCTGGCAGTGTTAATGTTTCACAAAATATAGTTTTAAGTCCTTTTCAGGCGAGAATGTGGTTGTTTAAAGCTTAAATCTGTGGTTTATTTCTAAAGAGAGCGCCTTTTTGAAAATTTGATCTGCCGTTTTCGGAGTTGTGAGCTCCAGTGGATCAGCGGCGCTCAATCGCTCATTAACCCCGCCGAGAACACCCTTTCCTCGGCCAGTCCTTGAGCCGCCTGCCGCTGGCTTTGATGTCTCTGTAGTGGTTAAACATAAGATATGATTCGTCTTGTCTTGTGTAGATCTAACGGCTGATCTTTGTTCTCATTAATCTATAATTTGTTCCCTGACAGATCGTTTTGTCTGAGGGCAAAGTAAAGTTTCATAACTTTATATTTTTAAGCTATTAAACTTTACCGTTGTAGTCTCCTAGCACTGACTTTGTTTGACTGAATTGCTTTATTTATTGTATAGCTTCTTATACCTTTTAATTATACTTTTATAATTGCTATTGATCACACATAAACTGACATTTAACAAAAAGAGACTGGGTTGTGTTTTATGTCATATTTCATTTATTACAGTGATAATCATAACCTATATTATGCACACATTAATGTGTGTTTTTTTTAAAAATGTAAACGAAAAGAGGCTGGGTTTTTTATATTTCGTTTTGTTATAAACATGCATTGAAGATAATATGCATTGCCTGCACTACATTTGTGTGGCTATAATATGTTTAATATTTTTTTTTAATGAAAATTAAAAGAGGTAGAGTGGTGTTTTATCATATATTTCATTTTATTGTAGCCTAAAATATACAAATATATGCTGAGTGATAGTGTCAAGAACGCTGCTTGTCCATTAGCAGAGTAGGCGGATTAGTGTCCTCCCGTCATCGGGAGTTCGTTCTCCGGAGTCAAACTTGGCAAGTCACGGACGCAAGTCAGAAGTTCGCGTACGAAATATGTCATAAAACATTACTGCCTCATTTCATAAAAAAAATAATACAAATTCTTAAACATATTAGCCACACGAATGTGGCTCAGGCAACGCATAGCTAGGCCTACATTGATTATCTTATATATTTATAATAGAACAAAGTATAAAACACCCTGCCTCTTTTCTTTTACATTTAAAAAAAATAATATATTAAACATTAATATGTGGTTTAGGTAAGGTGACCAGATTTCTGAAATGGAAACTGGGGACATTTCCTATTTGAGAACACAAGTACAGACAAGAACGCATATTGAGAGACGGCCAGAGTCTGAGATGTTTCTCTGCGCTCTGCATACGTCATCTCCCTTATCGCTCTCATTGGTTTTAGGTCTATCCAATTGCGCCGAGAGGCATTTGAGCGACGCCCGTTGGAAATGATTTGTCTATGAAGCTTTGCCAGACCATAACTCAGTTACTACTGAGAATGGTCTGGTTTTAACCAGGCTAGCACAAGAGTGCATATGAGGAAAACACTCAGACAGTGTGTGAAATAGTATTACAATAAGGGAAAATTTCCCATAGTTACCAAATTGCCATTAATAGTGTTCAAATATAGGCATCATTGTGACACTTACCGCTACATGTTTTTTCAGGGTGGAATTCTTGTATGCTGAGATGTCAGTTCGTTTTGGTGCACAGCACACACATTATGAAACTATTCTTTTTGACATCTTGGAGTGAAAACATAGACTGAACTTGATGCCACGGGTGATCTGCCTCCCGTAGCTCACACACATCTTCCTCTGCTTCGGCCATCATCTTCCGACTAAACGCGCGCTAATTATAAGCGGGTGATGCGTAGCCACCTCTTGCGAAGCAGCCTCTCCAACGTTTCGCGAGACTTGCGAAAGTCATATTAACTTATTAAAAAATATATATAATATAATTATTACCATTTGACAGTAGCGGAGGAACGCCACCAAATGTAACTAAGTAAAAGTACAGTTTTTTCACAAGAAATGTACTTGAGTAAGAGTAAAAGTATCCATCTTTAAATATACTCTAAAAGTACAAGTAACCCAAAAAATGTACTCAAGTAAATGTAACGAAGTAAATGTAATTCGTTACTACCCACCTCTGTGTATAATAGTATAATATAGTATATTTTTGATCAAATAAATGCAGCCTTGGTAAGCATAAGAGACTTCTTTCAAAAACATAAATAACAAAACATAAAAAAGGTATTATCAGTGCATTATAGCTATTATATCACATCATATCCCTTCATGTGTGTCTTGCTCCTCAGAGTCATGTGATGGCGGGTGATCAGTTGACCCACAGCGCCTTCCTTCAGAGTCTGGCCACACTGTCCGTGGGTCTCTTCTTGGATCAGTTACTGTGCCGTCAGCCCAGACCTCCTCACCACAGCGGGACGGGGCCGGATCGGGACGGGGCCCCTGGATCCTTCTGCCCCTCAGAGTGGAACTGGCTTTCCACATATTCAACCACAGTGAAGAGCGCAGAGGCGTTTGCTCGCGGCACGCCCTTCCCAGAAGCCTTCATCGCACCTGAGTTCCATCATTCTGGAGCCACGGAGTTCACCAAACCTCTGGTCAGAAGCTAAATAAAGTTGATCCTTGTCAAATCTGTAATTTAGCTAGTTGGATATTTAAAGGAACAACATTCTACACTTTGTTTTTTTGCACAAAAAACAGTCATAAATTACTTATTCATAATGTTTGTATATTTTTGACCGTTCCACTGACCCTTGGAATATTAAAGGTACACTATATCTTCCAAACGGTATCCTGATTCACTACGGTACACCTATAATAAGTGTTTATATTTGGACTATTTTAGACCGGGCGAGACGCCAAACGCTGCAAGTAACCCAGTACCTGCGCGACACGTCATATACATAAACAGAGAGAAGAAGCTCCGGCTACAATGTTCTTCAAGACACATGCAGTTTTGTTTATTAGCTGCCAGAGCGTCAAAAGTTACATAGTGCACCTGAAAAATGAATAAGTATGCATAAAATGCATACAAAAGAATGCGCCTTTAAATACAGACTCTTGTACTTTTGTACATATTTCCAAATTCGAATAACCTTTTTTGCTTGAAATTCAATTTTGTAATGTTATGATTCATTGTTTTAAAAGAGCACAAAGTCCTTTTTTTCCATAATATGCCTCTTAAAGGTTATTTTGATATGAGAATGTATGTAGAGTGTCTTTTGTTCTCTTTATAGGACAACAGTAAATGGAGCTTCATGATGGATGAACAACTCATGTCCTGGGCGACCAGCAAACCTGAAGTAAGTCTGTGTTCCTGAACGTGTGTGAGGTTTAGCAGATATGTGAAAGTGTGCGTTAAGACATCCGGATCTTCCCTGATCTTCCTCATTCGTCTCTGTCAGTATAGTCTTTGTGTTCAACATTGTTCTTTCAGGCAGCTTTTTATCGCTCTTTACGTGTTTTTTATTCATTCATCTTTTATAAATTACCTCACACAAACTCTACCAGCTAGCTGCACACACAACCTGGCTGTCTTAACATAAAACTCCTTTCGTCCCCATTTAAAGCATATCTCTGTGCATTTTTTATCTTTACAGCTTGCTGAATTGGCTATTTAATGGACATGGACTTATTTTGCATCAGTACATTGAGATTGCATTAAAAGAATAATGATTTTGTAATTTGTTGTGTATAAAGGAAATAATAATGTTGTGATTTAAAAAAAAAAAAAAAATTAAAGTGCCCCTATTAGGCTTTTTCGGAAATTACCTTTTCATTTAGTGTGTAATATAGCTGTTTACACACTAAATATAGTTGAATACGGAAGGCAGTCTGAGGGAAGCTAGATATTTTACTTTATAATGTGTTAAATATGGATATTTTTCTTACAAAAACCCATCGATTCACTTCAGAAGGCCTTCATTAACCCCTCCGGAGCCGTGTGGATTACTTTTATAATGGATGGAGGCTTCAGATTTTTGGCTGCCATTTACTGCCATTATAATTCTTGGAAGAGCCAGGACATTTTTTTATATAACTCCGATTTGCATAATACCAGCTTATGGTCTTCATTGGCTGCCTGTGAACAGCATCAGCATCAACTGTGACCCGCCTTCATTTACTGTAGTTGCTGCTGAGATCTGTAAGAGTTTGGTTTGTGTCCTGGAAATGTAGAGAAGACGCTGTTTTCTGTGGTAAAACCGCATTAGCATTCGTATCACTGTGTATCAAGTGCTGAGGAAGCCTCCGCAGCTGAAATTCAGATATGGTAATGGCCATCTCGTTTCCGACATGCGCTGTAAGTGGTGTAATCACAACAGACTGGGCCATCTGACCACTCAGAGCTGAGTAGGATTGGAGAAAGGAGGGGTTTAGAGAGACAGCCTTTAAAACAGTTTGATAAAGGATTCAGTGAGGTGATGCTTCAATGTATATTATGAGAAACTTTTTTTTTTTTTTTTACTTTGGATGCATGTAAACCTATTGTAGGTGACCTCCAAAACAAAACTAGGAACCTTTAAAATGGGATAGTTTAAACATCATATTTTAATCTAATAAAATTGTGTTTGTGTGTTTTACAGGACTGGCAGCAGGGTGGTAAAAGTGAGGTGTACCTGTGGGGTAACGGACGTCACGGGCAGCTGGCGGATGCTGGAACCAGTGCATCTGTGCCAACCCTTGCACCCTCCCTCTCTCAGACTCAACAGGTAGAGTGCCAACACAAAATGCATGCACAACTTCCACAACACCTCTTAAATGGATAGTTCACCCAAAATGACTCACCCTCATATTGTTCCAAACACGCAAGACTTTCATTCATTTTTGGAACACAAATTAAGATATTTTTAATGAAATCTGAGAGCTTTCTGTCCCTGCATTGACAGCTACACAACCACCACTTTGACGCTTCAAAAAGTTCATAAAGTGATTGTAAGACTAATCCATATGAATCAAGCAGTTTAGTCCATGTTCAGTAAATGATGACAGAATTTTCATTTTTGGGTGAACTAACCCTTGGCATGTTCATTTTAAAGAAAGAGTTATCCTCCATTCATGTCTGATGTGTGTTTCTCCCAGGTCGTTTGCGGTCAGAACTGCACATTCCTGGTTCAGGCTAACGGTACAGTTCAGGCTGTAGGGGAGGGCAGTTATGGGCGACTCGGACAGGGTAACTCAGATGACCTCTACACCCCAACTATCATCTCAGCTTTACAAGGTAATACAAATCACAGTATATATGTAATTCTCTAAACCTGAACTCAATGTAATGTACTTGTGCAGGAAATATATGTTGCATGTATTGCATGGAATATGATTTTTTTTCTTCCTCCTAATAGGTTATGTAGTGACACAGCTAGTGACATCATACGGTTCAGATGGACACTCGCTGGCTCTCACAGAGACTGGAGAGGTGTTCAGCTGGGGTGATGGGGATTATGGGAAACTCGGCCATGGGAACAGCGAACGGCAAAGGCGACCCAAACAAATCGAGGCTCTGCAGGGAGAGGAAGTTGTGCAGGTACAGGAAATTCAAGTTCAAGATAATCACTAAAACCATCACATGATCAGCTTTCATTTGAACTTCCTTTCCCCTTCTCAGCTGGCGTGTGGGTTCAAACACTCAGCTGTCGTCACAGCAGACGGAAAACTCTTCACCTTCGGTAGTGGAGATTCTGGACGCTTGGGCCAAAGGTCAACTTCAAACAAGATGGTCCCGGAGAGGGTTACAGCACTAGATGGATGCCACATTGGACAGGTGCTACTTTGCCGTGTTTATTTTTTACTTTCATGCTAATAGGTGCATATGACCTTTGACCAATGCATGATGAGTGTAGATGACCTTTCCTCTGATGTTTAGGTGTCATGTGGTATCAATCATACTTTGGTCCTGTCATCAGACGGCCTGACCGTTTGGGCCTTCGGAGATGGTGATTATGGTAAACTGGGTATCGGGCCATGCACAGTGAAGTGCTACCCACAGGTACCATCGTACTGAACTTCTCACGGGTTGATCATTATATCATAAAATACTGTTCAAAAGTTTGGGTTTGGTAAGATTTGATAAGATATTTCTGAAAAAAAGATCTTATGCTCACCAAAGCTGCATTTATTTGATCAAAAATACAGTAAAAACAGTAACATTTGTGAAATATTATTACAATTTTAAATAACTAAAATGTAATTAAAATGTAATTTATTCCTGTGATGGCAAAGCTGGATTTTTAGCATCATTACTCCAGTCTTCAGTGTCACATGATCTTTCAGAAATCATTCTAATAATGCTGTTTTTTATTATCAATGTTGATGGTTGTTCCGCTTAATATTTTTGTGGCAACTTTGATACATTTTTATCAGGATACTTTGATGAATAGTATCCTGCATTTATTAGAAGTAGAAATCTTTTGTAACATTATAAATGCCATCACGGTCACTTTTGATCAATTTAAAGCATCCTTACCAAATACAAGTATTGAATTCTTAAACGAAAATCCTACTGACCCCAAACTGTAGTGTATGCGTTTTGTCCATTGGCTGATTGAGCTTCGTTTCTGTTGATTGGCAGAAGGTGGAGGCTCTTTGCAATAAAGGCATCAAAAAGGTTGGATGTGGAACGCATTTCTCAGTGGTTCTGGCCAAAGATGGGCACGTCTACACATTTGGCCAAGGTAGACCCTCAAGAAATCATCATCCAAATGTGTGTGTGTAAATGTGGCATTAATAAAAAAAATTTAAAGAGAGGTCTGAATGTAAAGTTGACTGTGTGTCTTTCAAAAGCACCTTTGTGATGTAGAGACATCCCTGATGTGTGTGTGTATGTTTTCACAGAGCGTCTGATAGGTCTGCCGGACCCCATGCTGAAGAATCACAACCGTCCACAGATCATTCCTGCTTTGGAGGGCGTGTTTATTGAGGACATCGCTGTGGGCTGTGAGCACATCCTTGCTTTATCCAACACTGGAGATGTGTACGCATGGGGCTGCAACTGTGAGGCCCAGGTAAAGTCGGCTGAAATAGTGCACTGATGCTTTACCATCATGTGTGATTGGATGAATAATTCGTTGAGCTTATGTCCTCTGTGTTCATTGCAGCTGGGTCTGGGCCATTCCAATCCCATCAAAGAGCCCACTTTAGTGACTGTTCTACAGGGCAAGAACATCAGGCAGATCTCTGCTGGACGCTGTCATACCTCAGCCTGGACCACACCGGCTCTGTCAACCAGAGCTTCAGGTACACCCACAGGCTTGGAAATAAATCCTTGTAAGATGGTTTGGAACCTCATAAGTGAACTTTTTGTGAATGCTCCTCATGGGCAGCAGCTACATTAACGTCCACTCAAATACAACACAGAACTAGCACTTTTTGGTGGTCAATAATTTCTCGAAAAAAAAAAAAAAAGTTTTCAGGCCAGGAAACGTCATGATCAACAAAATCCTAAAACAAAGTCATGAAAATTTCAGTAGTACATTTTAAATATACAAACATTTGTGGCCAGTTATAATTTATATAATTGATTTATTTTTAAAGAAATAAATGCTTTTATTCATTTTAGGATTGACAGAAAAACATTTATAATTTTACAAGAGATTTCCATTTCAAATAAAAGCTGTTCTTGTGAACTTTCTATTCATCAAATTATTAAAAAAATATATATTATCACATATATTATCAAAAATATCAAATTTTTCACAAAAATATTAAATAGCACATTTTAATTATTTATTATTTAATTTTTTTAGCATGAGACTACTTTCAAAAACATAAAAAATAATACAAAAAATGCTCTTAGTAATTTTTGTCTTGTTTCTAGTCTAAATATTTAAACATTATTAAATCAAGATGCATTTACTAGATAAGTACAATTTCAACTAAATAAGAAGAGCATTTTTTGCTCTCTCAGTCAGGTATGAAGCTCATTCATTATGCAGCTCATTATGCAGCTCACTATGCATTAGAGTTAGGGTTATGTTCTTTTGTCCTCACAGGTGATACTCATCATTATTCATTAGATATCACGCCTCCTCGCATACTGGCTTTGTGAAGAAAAACTGTCTTACAAATTTTAAATCAGTGTATTGTTTTATGTGAATGAGTAGGCTCAATGATTCTCACATCAGTTTGAAGCAAAAACTCAATGGAAATACACCCTGGAGTCAAAAGTCTTGTGAACACATATCTATTGTGTGTTTTGAGGCCTTAATTTAATTTAATTTTTTTTTTTTTTTTTTTTTCAAAAATCACGTATAAACATTTTTCTCTTAAAAATACAAGCATGCACATACATGTTGCTCACATATTATGGTAGCCCAGTTTGTGCTGAATACAGTGTAATTACACTTTTGCCATATATGTTTTTATAAGCATCTGAAAAAAACACAAATGTAAGAGCATGTCAAAACTTCTAAAGGGCCCCAAAACAGCTCAGACTCCTAGGGGTTATATATACACAGAAGTTTGGTGTCAGTAAGATTTTTAATGTTATTAATTAATGTATAATTGTTATGCTTGTCTCCTTATATAATATTCACAAACAACTTGAAAAATCCCAGGAATTTATTGGTGAAAATGTATGGAAATCCTGTAATATAAACAATTCAGATATGCAACATTTTTCTGCTGAATCCTGCATTAATTCATCTTGGTTGACATCTCCATAGTTTCTGACCTTATCAGTGAACCGTACTGTTCAAGGATGAGTTCCTCAGCAGTTGGATGTGAGATTTGTTTTTGCATCTCATGTTCAAACAACTCTGACTCTGTATTTTGCAGGTTGTTCAGGGATACAGCTGGGTTTGCCCCAGTCCGTGCCCCCGCAGTATAACGCCCTTAAAGACTGCAGCCCTGAAGTGCTAAATACCCGTCTCCGAGTGCTCTACCACTTCTCTGATCTTATGTACAAGTCCTGGAGGCTTCTGAACCTCGACCCTCGCAGTCAGGTACACATAATCAATAATAAAACATAAACACACTCACACATCAATCACAGAATTGTCTGTCGATGTTTTACTGGAAAGAAACTGTTCTCTGACTCCCTGCCAGCAACCTTTCATCATTTTCTAAGCTCAGCTGAATTTGTAGCCAGTGTGAAAGTGTTCCTTGTTATTCCTGTTTTTTACCTCCAGACTAATAGGTCTTTGTCGCTCGATATCCAAGCAAGCGTTTTGTCTGACTGTGTCACTCTCTGGCTGGTTTCCAGGTGAATACTTCTCGCTACAGCTCAGGTACCGCTGCCATCGTACAAGGCCAACTCCGAGGCCTCCTGTCCCCGAAAGTCAACACCCTTCCTCTCGTTCGCACTATCGGCAGAACCATGACCCAAGGAAAGACCTATGGCCCACAGATCACAGTCAAACGGATCTCTACCAGGTGCGAGAATAATTTAATTTAGATGCACAATTAATCAAAATAAAACTGAAATTGTGATATGGCTTAGTGCGATTTATAAAATTGCAAAGGTTAGGATTCATTTAAATAAATATATAGACTGCGTGTTTCAGAGCGAAGCGCAGCACTGTGTTCTTACATGCAAGCAGCCTGGTGTTTTTTTACAGTAAAATATATTTGTAATATTTATTATTTTGTTTAATTGTATTTAAATATATTAATAATGGTAATATTTATAATAAGTGATTTATATAGACATTCTTATTCTTATTATTTGAACTAAATGTAATATATGTTTCATGGAATAATGTTTTTCTCTATTAAGTTATTAGAAAAAAATAGATTTATTATTATTATTAATATTATTATTTTACAGTAAGCCAAAACAACAAAAAATCAAGGTATTCCTTATTTTAATTAAACCACACATTTTCCCTTTTTGATGAACTAAGACTTCCACAGTCGTGAAAAACCTAGATATATGCAGTATCATACTTTTAAAGGGTAATTTCTAGACCTGGAAAAGTTATGTAAATGAAAATCTTAGAACTCAATGGGAATTATTAAAATGAAAATATTTTTTCTAGTTTTGCCTAGCTCAGAAATATTGTTTTGGATGGAGAAAGAAAATAAAAATGATTAGTGCTGTCAATCGATAAAAAAACGACAACTAATTAATCACACTTTCTTTCTGTGATTTTAATTTTAATATTTTTATACTGTTAATAATTTCAGTTACTCTCCAAATGAATGTAGAAACAACTTAAAGACAGTATATTCATCGACGAACCAGATGCAAGAGAGTTAAACTTTATATACTGACTGATTGCATTATTAATATAATATGTCCTTACCAGATACTATATTAACTTTATTTATTATTTTTATGGAGCTGTAGCTACTGGGGAAAATGAGAATACATATTGCTGTAGTTCACCGCTACATTACCACTATACTTCCACTAAATCTATGTTGTTTACCCAGCTACAATTATATCTCTTCAGAAATGTGAAAAGTGTCCATTAAATAGTTGTAGCTATGATTCTAAATTCAAAATTGCTTCATGTGGCTTTGGATGAAAGATAAATCACTTGTTCATATCAGTAAGCAAGAGTTGTTGTGTGCTTTTTGTTATCATTCTTTGTCAGTTTTGAGTGGCTAATATATTTTCCATTAAATAAAGTAGGCTATAAAAGGGTTTCAGCACTTTACCCCATTGAAAGGTTGCAGTTACAGTACAAAGCATGAATTATCATACCCCCTTTTTTTTTATTAATAAAATTGCGAGCAAAACAGAAGCTTGAGCGCGAGTGTGGGGAATGATGACGCTCGCGGACTGCCGTTTCCTCGCGTGTAGATCTGTTATTCTCTCGCTGGAGTGATTTACTGCGCGAGCAAGCATCAGTTGTGCGCTCGGTTATTAATGACATTAAAATGCCGGCATATATATACATTTCAACATTTATTAGGCTTAAAAAAAACTTTTAATTTAAGTGAAGTTAAAACAATCTTCACATAAACCCATTATAATAAATTTTATTCCTGTCAAGTATGAAATGTACAGAAATTGAATAATGTTATCAAACAGTCTGCATAAATAATACATTAAAGCTACAGTTTTCTCTGTTACCTTTGTTCTTTGGTTTACATTAATGACAAGCATCACAGCAACTGGTTTATTAGGCTGCCGAACATGATGCGGATCTGATGCGCTGTCACGCGCATCTCATTTTCTCACAACTCGACAAAAGGGTCATTTTGGCATAATTCTGTGTTATTGTTCGTTAAAGTGCGAAAGATAACTCGATTCTGGCTCGCTGTCTGCGCTTAATACTGACGCGTGTCTTTCTGTGCGTTGTGTGGGTGTTAGACAGGACATTCACAGACAGTGCGTTCTCTTTTGTCTTGTCATGCTTCAATGGTTTAAAAGCATTTGCATGAATAAGAGCATGATCATATAATGTAACGCTAGCCCAAGGATGACAGAAAAAACAGATTCTGCATTAAATGCTTTGTGTAGAGAATGTATAGACAGATAGATGATGGTGTTCGCGTTTTGAGCTACAGATTTGTTTTTGCCAAATTCACAGGGGGCGCTCTAGCAAGCCCATCTTCGTGCAGATCGCCAAGCAGGTGGTGAACCTGAACCCTACTGAGCTGCGTCTGCCTTCCAGAGCATGGAAGGTGAAGTTGGTTGGAGAGGGGGCGGATGACGCCGGGGGCGTGTTTGACGATACCATCACGGAGATGTGCCAGGTAACTCCAACTCCAACAACCAGGGGGTCGCTTTTTATTCATTCATTCAAAACCACATTTTCTTTTCCCAGGAGCTGCAGTCTGGTGTGGTCGACCTTCTTATTCACACTCCTAACAGCACTGCAGATGTTGGTAGTAACACGGACCGGTACGTTTCTAGACACAGATGTGTAAGCAGAATGTAATAAAGTGCTGCAGTGATGATGTGTTTTTGTAGACTAACCTGGAAGTTTGTATCACCCTGGTTCCCTCGACAAAAACCCAATAAGGATTTTCTATTGGCTTTTGATCTAATGTAGAAAATAAGCTCTGTGACCAACAAAAGTTCATGATTCTTACGTTTTGTTCATCATGATAATCTTCACAATTGAACACAACTAGCCTAAATACAATTGACCAAAGTAAATAGTTAAGTGTAAGCTATAAACTAACTTCACTGTCGAATGACTTCAACATAACCATCATTAAAGGGATAGTTCACCCAAAAATGAAAATTCTGTCATTTTCTCACCCTCAAGTTGTTCCAAACCGGTATTCATTTCTTTCTTTTGCTGAACACCATGCAGTTGATGGGGCCCCATTGACTTCCAAGTCAGTGGGATCCATCAACTGTTTGGTTATACCGACATTCTTCAAAATGGCTTCTTTTGTGTTCAGAAGAAAGAAATTCATACCGGTTAGGAACAACTTGAAGGTGAGTAAATGATGACAGAATTTTCATTTTTGGGTGAACTAACCCTTTAAGCTTTAGACAACTCTTTCAGTGGCTTAGTGGTTCAAACTGGAAGGTTGGTGGTTCAATCCCAGGTTCCACCTGACCAAGTGTCGTGGTGTCCATGAGCAAGACACCTAACCCCAGCTGCTCCCGACGAGCAGGACGGCGCCTTGCATGGCTGACACCGCCTTCGATGTATGAATGGGTGAATGTGAGGCAAGATGTAAAGCGCTTTTGATGGCCATGGGTCTGTTGAAAGTGCTATATAAATGCAGTCCATTTACCATTTATTTAAAAACACAATAACGTTCTAAAAGCAGACTAGTGAGTTGATGAGTTTAGTATTTCGAGATTGCCAGTTGGTGGAAAACACAGCATATTGCAGCAGCAATGGAAGCCAGCAAACAAACCGGGTCAGAGATCGCAGATTCTGCCTGACCTAAAAAGCCTCTGCAGCCATCTAAAAATTTCTATGAACGAGAGCATATTAAAATGAGGATAAATCAACTTGCAGTGTTTAAGTTCCTTCTGTTTTCATTGTCAATTCTGTTTTCATTGTCATTTCGACCACTAGCTGTCAATCCTACATACTGCACCTTTAAAAAATTCACTAGGGGTATGAATGGTGTATTTTATGTTGAAGAATGTGTGAAAATATCTTGAGCTTGTGTTCACCACAGACCTTATTTTAGACATTTAACCAAAATCCCATTAAAAAAAAACCCTGGATGCTGGAAACGGAAGTGCTAGAATGCTTGTTTTGGCCTACAAAAATATGTCAACCCTGCAACACTCTATTGGCTCTAAAAAAAGAGATTGTTTTTCTGCTAACCTCCATCTGGACAGGTTCTTGCTGAACCCAGCAGCAGTCTCGGATGATCACATTGTGCAGTTTCGCTTCTTGGGGATCCTAATGGCGGTGGCCATTCGAACTAAAAAGCCCTTGGACCTGCACCTGGCGCCATGGGTGTGGAAACAAATGTGCTGCATTCCCCTGGGAGCCGGCGACCTGGAGGAGGTGGACCTGCTCACGTACCGCTCACTTCAGGGCATCTTGCACCTGGACAACAGCGTGATCAATGAAGAGAACTTCACAGTGGTGAGCCATACAGTCCTGAGAGACTAGAAGAGATCACCCATTCAGACATCCAACACGTAACTTTGTCCTTTCTCACTGTCTGGTCTTTTTTTCTGGATTTGTAGATGATCCCTCTGGACTCGTTTGTGGCTCACAGTGCTGATGGCATGTTGGTTCCAGTGATTCCTGGTGGACATAACTTCCCCCTGATGTTCTCCAACAGGAACGATTATGTGGAGAGAGCCCTGCACTACAGACTTCATGAGATGGACAGACAGGTATCTGCCTCTCCTTTGGACGCTTTGGAATGACAGAATTGTGTAACTTTTCAAATAAAGCCACAATTCATCTGAGAATGGATATTCTGCCACTTTTGTTCCAAAGCTATGTTTTATTTCTTCCATGAAACACAATAGGAGGTTTTAGAATAACTGTACTGCATTATTTGTATACTGCCATCTTGAGACACCCCATTATGATAATTAAAATATTTTTTATTAAAACATAATGTGACATGATTAAAATATTGATTAAAATAATCAGATACTGGTTTGTTAGGAAATCATTAGGGCTAAACGTTTTGTGGGGGGAAAAATAAGTGATTTTTCTGATAAAAATGTAAAATGTTTGAAATTTTATTTTTTATTTTAAATGTTTGCTGTGCTTGTTTATAGGGCTGGACAATTTGGCAAAAAAAACATATTGTGATAATTAAATCAATATAACTGAATAATAATGGGATTTTATTATTATTTGATGTTATTAAAAAATATTCAATAAGAAGTAAAATAAAAATATTTTTATTAAATATAGTACAACTGTAAAATGGCAATACTTAATATTTATGTCTTAATTCAAATGCTAAACCTTTTATTCTGGCATAAAACTGCAGGATGCCATTAAATGCTTCTCATTACAAATATTATGAAATAATATAATATGACATTTGTATTTAGTCAGAATGCACAATACCTTTGCTGTGGCCGTCGATAAAGAAACTTTATTAGTCTTTTCTTAATGGTGTATTTTTATTGAACAAAAGTGTGCATACATCTGTGAATCATCAGTATTTTATTCAATTTTCCTGGAAATTTCTAAATTGCACTTTTCTGCTAAAAGGGAATTTTTCAACATTTTAAAGTTTATTAGCATATAGATTATCTCCAAGCTAACAGATAAAAGCCACAATAACTAAAATATTGATAACTCAATAATCTCTCTATGTGTAGAGATAAATGAGAACTACGAACTCCACATCAAGCAGTGTTAGTGGCTCCGCAGTATGTAATAATGCCAATAAACTGATCTCGAATGCTAACAGAACATAAGCAGTGGTAACGCAGCACGTGTGCATCTGTGTTTATGTAGGTGGCAGCAGTGAGGGAGGGCATGTCCTCCATCATCCCAGTTCCGTTGCTCTCCCTGCTCACGGCTCGGCAGCTGGAACAGCTGGTGTGCGGCCTGCCTGAGGTCTCTGTGGAGATGCTGAAGAAGGTGGTACGATACCGTGACGTTACCGACAGCCACCAACTCATTGGCTGGCTGTGGCAGAGCCTCGAGGAATTCACCAATGAGGAGAGAGTCCTGTTCCTGCGCTTCGTGTCTGGGCGCTCCAGACTGCCATCCAATCCGGCAGACATCACACAAAAGTTTCAGATCATCAAAGTTGATCGGGTACGGCCACCGCCACATGATTAAATTTAAATATTAATTTTAAACATATTACATTTTTTAAAAAAAAATTCAATTGTATTATTTATTCAAATTAATTTTTAATTTGTTTATTACATTTTAATTTATTACATTAAATATAATTTTATTTAAATAATTTATTAAAATATTTATAGTTTGGGGTCAGTAAGATTTTTGATGCTTTTGAAATAAATGTATGCATGCATTTAGATTAATAAAAATTTTGATTTTGGTCTATTTTAATATAATTTAAAATGTAATTTATTTATGTGAAAAAAAGCTGAATTTTTAGCACCATTACTCCAGTCTTCAGGGTAACATGATCCTTCAGAAATTCTTCATTTTAAATTTCTAATATGCTGATCTAATTTTTATTTAAAAAAAAAAAATGTATAATATATAGGGATGGGCGATATCTTATCGTTTGCGATATACCGGTAAAAATTCTCCCCACGATAAGAATTTGTCTTCCCGCGATAATAACGATAAAGCCTAGTTGATAGCGCGACCCATCCGCAGTGCCGCCGCTGGCCGTCTCTTGATGCTTAAAGCGTTTACTTGTAGTGCCCTCGCAGCACTCGGGAGTCGGCAATGGGAGCGGCGGCACTGAATCCGCATCTCACGTGCAGAGCGAAAACAACCATGGCGGAAGCTGCGGAAGAGTTCATAGCTAAACGAGGGGCTACCTGAGGGCAATCTGAACCATACAGATGTATTTTCACTCGCTGAGCACTTAGAGCGAATATCTTAAGCGCTCAGTCCTTCTCAATCGATCGGTAAAGCATACTATTTCAGTTGATCTCAATGAATGCGCAGTGTATTTGACGCAAAGTAAACACTAGTGTGAGGCGCGCGACTGAGAGCGCTCAGTGTTTCACACACACTCAAAGAGAGAGCGAGAGAGTCTTACCACACAGAATTGATGTGCTACATGTAAACAATATCCTGTGTTGTATTTTCCTGTAAAATAATGGCGTTTATTTGGAATTATTCAGCCTTTCATGAACAGGAACAAACGAACGCACAAACGGGAATCTCATTGGCTGGCGTGCACCTATTACTGTGCCTGTTTTGATTTCAGCAAATCAGTTTGAATGAGCGCTGACAACATGATTAATATTCATGAACCCAGAAGCTCATTATCCTTAGTCCAGTTTATTTTTATCAGTAGAAGAATTCGTGGTATTATTATCTTATCAACTCAAATTACTGAAGTTCTATCATTAAATCATTATTTTCAACTTTTTTGTAATCTGAAGACATTTTTGGGATAATTACTTTAGCTGTTTCTGCTATTTTTACCACTGTTTGCACCATGAGTGTATGAATAAATACAGAATCGGTTTACATGTAAAACTTGTCATTGATTTGAATTATTATTGTTTGTATTGTGTGATGTTTTTTAGCACAGTTGCACTATTTAAACATTACCTGCACTTTTACAGAAGACAATTATATCTGCAACTTTTCCATTTCTGAAAAGGCTGGTGTGGAATTTTACATAAAAAAATAATTAATTTATATTTATATATATATATATATATATATATATATATATATATATATATATATATATATATATATATATATATATATATATATATATATATATATATATATATATATATATATATATTTTTTTTTTTTTTTTTTTTTTTTTTTATGTATTATAGGAGCCTATTTGATGACATGTACGTTTTACTTTAGATGATTGTTTGTTTTTCTGAAACTCGCAAGAATGCATGCAGCTTTCACTTGTATCCAAAAACATGGGGAATGATACTACATTTATCGTCATTGATATCGTTATCGCAATAAATACTAGAAAATATCGGGATAACTTTTTAAGTCCATATCGCCCATCCCTAATAATATATATATATATATATATATATGTGTATATATATGTATGTATACAGTGAGGAAAATAAGTATTTGAACACCCTGCTATTTTATGGAGGGATTTTGTCATCGTAGGTGCATGTCCACTGTGAGAGACATCTAAAAAAAAAAAATATCCAGAAATCACAATGTATGATTTTTTAACTATTTATTTGTATGAGACAGCTGCAAATAAGTATTTGAACATCTGAGAAAATCAATGTAGTTTTTCACCAGGTTTGGACACTCCACACAGATCTTCTCTAGATCAGTCAGGTTTCTGGCCTGTCGCTGAGAAACACGGAGTTTGAGCTCCCTCCAAAGATTCTCTATTGGGTTTAGGTCTGGAGACCGGCTAGGCCACGCCAGAACCTTGATATGCTTCTTACAGAGCCACTCCTTGGTTATCCTGGCTGTGTGCTTCGGGTCATTGTCGTGTTGGAAGACCCAGCCTCGACCCATCTTCAATGCTCTAACTGAGGGAAGGAGGTTGTTCCCCAAAATCTCACAATACATGACCCCGGTCATCCTCTCCTTAATACAGTGCAGTCGTCCTGTCCCATGTGCAGAAAAACACCCCAAAGCATGATGCTACCACCCCCATGCTTCACAGTAGGGATGGTGTTCTTGGGATGGTACTCATCATTCTTCTTCCTCCAAACACGTTTAGTGGAATTATGACCACGAGGTGAGATCTTGCATGGAGCCCGGGAGATTGACAGTCATGTTTAGCTTCTTCCATTTTCTAATGATTGCTCCAACAGTGAAACCTTTTTTCACAAAGCTGCTTGGCAATTTCCCCGTAGCCCTTTCCAGCCTTGTGGAGGTGTACAATTTTGTCTCTAGTGTCTTGGGACAGCTTTTTGGTCTTGGCCATGTTAGTAGTTGGATTCTTACTGATTGTATGGGGTGGACAGGTGTCTTAATGCAGCTAACGACCTCAAACAGGTGCATCTAATTTAGGATAATAAATGGAGTGGAGGTGGACATTTTAAAGGCAGACTAACAGGTCTTTGAGGGTCAGAATTCTAGCTGATAGACAGGTGTTCAAATACTTATTTTCAGCTGTATCATACAAATAAATAGTTAAAAAATCATATATTGTGATTTCTGGATTTTTTTTTTTTTTAGATTATGTCTCTCACAGTGGACATGCACCTACGATGACAATTTCAGACCCCTCCATGATTTCCAAGTGGGAGAACTTGCAAAATAGCAGGGTGTTCAAATACTTATTTTTCTCACTGTGTATGTATGTGTATATATATATATATATATATATATATATATATATATATATATATATATATATATATATATATATATATATATATATATATATATGTATGTATGTATGTATGTATGTATGTATGTGTATATATATATATATGTATATGTGTGTGTATATATATATGTATATATATTAATATATATGTATGTGTGTGTATATATGTGTATATATAATATATAATGTAATGACAGCAAATGAGATGTAGACAAGATTTATGAAGTGAAATTAACTTTTTAATATAACATTTAGTATTATTTAATAAAAATTAACCCCAAAATGAAATATTGGAAATAATCTATTTTTATTTATATTATTATTAATAATAATGTTTGTTTATGAAAAGGTTGTCAGTAGATTTGGTTAGGGAAAGGTGTCTGGAAGGCGTAGTCAGCATACTGTAGTATGTATTTTCCAAGCCTAATAGAAGTATTGTGCATTGGGATAAAGCCCAGGTCTTAACTTTATCTTTATGTTCTCTCAACAGCCTATGAACGGCCTTCCTACGGCCCAGACGTGCTTCTTTCAGCTCCGCCTTCCTCCCTACACAAGCCAGGCCATATTAGCCGAGCGCCTACGCTATTCCATTCACAACTGCCCCTCCATAGACATGGACAACTACATGCTGTCACGCAACACCGACCCAGCGGACGGCTCTGACACGGAGTACTGATGCGCTGCTCGCAAAAACAGATGCTGTTATGCTACATAGCACAAAAACAACAAACTTAACAATCTCGTAAATCATACATTTCTTCCTCGTACATGCAATACAATTCTCAGTCATAAAGCCTCACGTACGTACTCTCTGCAGTACCCAGAATGCACTGCAGACGGCAGTTCTTCCACCAGGTCAAAGGGAGAATATTTAAGCAATTCATTTAGTTATTTATTCATTTTTGTATCATATTCGTGTCTCTGAATGTTGCTTCCTAAAAACGAATTTCTAAAAAAATATCACAATACCATTACAAGCTCTGTGCCTGGAATGGTCGCAAGGTTTCTCTTGGCACTAGTGACAGAAACTGGGGGCGGTTTGTAGGTGAGCACTTGGCAGCTAGCTTCCTGCCCCAGTTTATGCCAAAGGCTTTTAAACTACTGTACTGTACTATACGCGGCACCTTCTGACTCAGCGGGAGGGAAAAGTACTGTTAGTCTGGGAAACGAGCCTCAGAGCAATCGCCGTCGGAGCGCTGGGGCGTTCGTATGGAGCTAGCTTGTATCTTAAATGAATGTATACTTGCAAATGCCATGCACGAGTGCCCTCAAATCTACTTTTATTTGCCAAATACTGTACTGATGCTGTACATTATATAGGGTTTAATGAATTTTAGCCTTTTTTGCAACTGTGAAACAGCGTGTGGAGACGTTTGGTGATGTCTGTGCATTCTCACGGAGCGAGAGTGCAGGTTTGTTACGCTATGCTGATTGATCATCAGTGTTATTATGTGTTTTTGGGGCTTGTATGCCTCAGTGCTGGATGTAAAGCATATTTTGACTGTTTTTAGTCATGTGGTAAACATGCGTTTGACAGAGGAGAGTCTCTCCTGCTTCTGTATGCGGTGATTACAGTATTGCTAAATTATTATTTTTGTTTTGTTTTCCCCAAAAATATTTATCTGAGTGAGCTTTTTTGTGTTGGAAGAGAGAAGAATGAGGACTAATGCGGATGTTGCGCTCTTTTGCACTTAGGACCTGTATGCATTGCGCTTTAGCATAAGAGGAAAATCTTATTCACTACAATATTTACAGATTTCAGACTCCTTTATCTAGATATTCTCTCATCCTGAGCCACTACTGATATAAACCTCTTGGCTGAATTGTTTTTATTGAAGTATCCAGAACGAACTTGAACAAACGAAAGATTTCTTTAAGGCTGATTCATTAGGCTGCGATTATTGTGGCATTTTACAATGCTTAAAATTCAGACTAAGCCATAAAACAAGAATGATCTCCTTAAACTGTATGATATCTTCTGACGATGGCCTCTCAGATGGAAAATGCACTGTACTGTAAATTAAATTTTGTGTACAGACTGTTGTGTCAGCTTGGTAAGTCATTGTAATTTGATTTGTAAATGTTTCTGATTATGCACAGACTAGTTTTTGTCTATGTCTGCCATGATTTTCTGTTTATATTCCAGCTATTCTAGCCCAGTCAAAGTCTCTCATTTCCAAAGACAAGACAAGGGAAAACTTTTCCTCTCTGAATCAGTCTACTCATCAAAAAGGATTGGAAGTTGCATGCGATATATATACAGTACGTAACACTCTCTACACAAGTACAAAAGCATGAACGGTTGGACTGATGTTTGATTCACAAACAATTTTGTTCCAGTTCTTTTTAGTGAATCACAATCATGCAGCGTGACCAGTGTAGACCAATTTTGATTCTTGAAACAATTCTTATGACCCATTTAAATAAGACTACCATTCAAATGTTAAAAATGAAAGAAATTAATATTTTTAGTCAGCAAGGATGCATTACATTCATAAAAATGAACAGTACATTCTTGAATATTTGGTTGCATCTGTAGTATTGTATACTGTAAGTACCGTTAAAATGTCTGGGGTCAGTAAGAATACTTTTACACATTATATTGACCAAAAGTGACAGTAAAGACAATTGTAATGTTACAAAATTTCTATTTGAAATAAATGCTGTTTTGAACTTTATTCATCAAAAAATCCTGAAAAAATGGTTTTCACAAAAATATTACAGCACTGCTTTCAACTTGAATAATAATAAGAAATGTTACTGGAGCATCAAATCCGCATATTAGATTTTTTTTTTTATATTTAAAAATATCAATATTTTATATATTTTTTTATATTAT
Organism: Romanogobio albipinnatus; assembly: GCA_023566225.1. Taxonomy (NCBI): domain Eukaryota; kingdom Metazoa; phylum Chordata; class Actinopteri; order Cypriniformes; family Gobionidae; genus Romanogobio; species Romanogobio albipinnatus. Next base: position 38,228,184 of record CM042255.1, on the reverse strand, counting down.
ATTTGAAAAGAAAAGGCAGATCTTTTAAATTGTAATAACGTCACAATATTACTGTTTTTACTGTATTTTTGATCAAATAAATGAAGCCATGGTGAGCATAAGAGAAAAAATAATATATATAATATGTGCAATGGGAATATAATCATATAATATTAATAATATTACAGAATAAGCAAAGAGAATTTCTTTCATATGTAAACAAAATGGAAATTATAACTGACATAAGCTGGTTTCCACCAAAATTACCTAGAACAATTTGTCCTAGGAACTTTTTTCACTGGGACTTTTGCCTCCAGACCTGTTGCTTTCTGCATTTCCATCTCGGTCTAAAGTACCGTGAAAATTAGGCAGATTAGGCGTAACGGTGAAGTAGGACTGCGCGTGACTTTCCAGCTCCCACTGGATTTCGTCCTCCACATTTAAGCTTAATAAAGCCTGAACCTCATTGTCAATCCATCGGTTATATTTTTTAAAATTCCATTGTTGATTCGAATAGCAAACAACTCTTACTGCACGCACCGCAACAGACTTTTAAAAAATGTTGGTTGTAATAAAATGCTTTGTGGAGCAACCAATCAAAATGCTGCGTGAACTCAACCCATCAGCATGTTCAGCGCACAAGTCCCACCCCCAAAGGTTCCTGAACTTTGAAAAAGCACTACCTCGTGAGCAGGGACTTTCTGAGGGGGGCGTTTTTACCCGGAGCTTCATTTAGACCCTGGTCCCAGCAGAGTACCACCCCAAAGTCCCTAGTTCCTGGGGAAAGTTCCTGCGGTGGAAACGCGGCTATCTGAATCAAAACTAAATCAAATAGACTGCTTGTGAATTGGAATCAAACTGAATCATGCACTTGTGTATTGTATGTTTTAGCTGTTAGACTAGCTGCAGACATACTTCAAAGTGTAAAACAGAATATCAGCACTTACCTCACTCATAGGTTTAACTTTCTTCAAAGAACGTGCAATGAAGCTCAATTGTTTTCTTCCGTTGTTTCACAATAGATAATTAAGTAATGAATATAAGATTTTTTACAGATTTCATCCTCCCATGGTTTTTTGGACAAATAGTGTTGTAAAAAGGCCCCCTTCCACTGACTGTACGCTATATTCAATTAGAAGCAGGGTCTATCGGATGACCTCACGGAATCAAGCTGAGCTCTCTTATCACGCTGTGATAATTCAGCTTATTTTTAGTTTCTTTACTCAATTACAATCCTGTTTTCAGACAAACAAACCATTTATCTCCATCTTTCTTCATATGCATCCCGTAACAAAACCTAATCAGATTATGCTAAGTATCGAAGGGGTACAATCAAGCTAAATGTGGTGGAAAATGCGGGCAGAAGGGGCCAAACCGGTCTAAAGTTGCAGACCACCGTTAGCACAAAGAGGGGCGTTCCGTTCCCCTCCGGAGATGCTATCATTTTGATAAATTGTGCATGCCACCCGTCCTCTGAGACAAGAGGAAAGCGATTGTGATAATGAGCATCCTTGACTTGCTCCAATGAATTATGGGAGGAAGTGAAACCCTCCACTGATGACTGAGAGGATCAAAGAGAGCGAGAAAAGAGGAGGGGGAGACACTGATCTCGACTGCTTTGATGTCTTAGAGTGCTTGTGTTCATGCAGGTCTAAAGAGACGGTTGGAGAACCATCCCGAAGAGCCGCAATCATCATCATCTCCGCTGATGATATGGACTTGAGATCTTAACTTGCTGTTGTCTGAAGCTCTTCAGTGTTCAGATCAACAAATTTGGAGGTAGCCAGACTTTTGACTAATAACATAGAATCTGGTCCATTCAATGCTAGTTTACAATGTTCCAGAAATCTCCAACAGCCCAAATTTGGTGTTTGTTGGGGCAAACCAGCGTTTATTATCGTCAAGAACCACCCACTTAACAAATGGGTGCAGACGTTTCATTAAAGTGTCTGAATCAAAAGACCCGAATATGTAATAATGATTGGCAAAACCTGCATGCGCTTAAGGGTTAAAAAGAAAGTCTTTATTTTCATCTGTAATTATGATTGCAATGGAATTTATGCCAAAAAAAAAAAAAAAGGGAAAGGATTTATGCATGAGACATTCCTGGAACAGTGTCATCTGAGTCACACTACTTGCGAAGTACCTGAACGTTTGAGATAAGTGTGTTGGAATAGCTGACCTTGGTGTCCAGCTCTATTATTAGCCCATCTTTGGTGTTTTTACCAAGCGGCAACCTCCCCCAGTTTCTCTTGAAGCCAATACGGAAGTGACTTAAACTGCAATTCATCGACTGGCCGCTAGGGACAGGCTCCAGAAGGGAGTAGAATCTCATTGAACCCCATGTTAAAATGCCCAACTTTACAGCAGAAAACAACGTTTACAGCCTGGTACAAATTGTGGTTTTGGTTTATATATCTAATTTTGCCCTTCATGACAACTGTGAGCGGGGTGAATTTTTTTATAACTCATTCGTTTACATTATATAAAGCCTTAAAGCTCTGCATAATTAAGGGCGTGGCCACTTTGAGTGACAGGTGGATTGTTGTTTGTCTGCTGTCTGTTAGTCATCACGTCACCTCAGCTCCACCCACGTCCCGCCTCTTTGCCCATTTTCTGTTATCTGAGAGTGACATGCTGCCAAGATGGCACCGGCCAGCTCGACCCTGCTCTTCAGAATCCTTTGGGTGACGTGACGGACACTACGTCCATATATATATATATTTTTTTTTACAGTTTTTTACTAAGTTCAGTTAATCTTGGTTAATTGATGACCCTGCACAACTCCTAATTGTACCGCTATCACTGTGACTTAGTGTATGCCCTGATTGCTGAATCAGCATCCATGAAGCCCATTCCTCAGGACTCTGTTTGCAGAGGGAAAGCGTGCTGTTGGCTGACCTTATTAGGCATCTGTTTTATGCATGTACCTGTGAGAGATTCCCGCCGCAGTCAGCAGCCTTGCAGCTGGTCTAGGGACGGTGGAGTCGTCAGCTCAGGGCTGTTTTTATAGGGTCATTCATCTATCATGGGCAGAGCGCACAAATTTAGAAAGGGCATTGGAGAATGTCAAGCCAAAATATTACTGCTGAGCAAGAACTGCACAGAAAGAAAGACAAGGAATGAGCAAAAGAAAGAAAGAAAAAGACGTTTCATTAAAGTGTCTGAATCAAATCTTTGATGTAACCCACTCGGCAGTCAGCCCCACGTTTGACCGAAAGAGGCCATATAATAGATATATAACGCTGGGGTATATGAAACTTGTATATGAAATCACATGGGGAAACAGAAGAGGGTGTTCCCATTTATATAGACGAGAGAAATCTATCTATCTATCTATCTATCTATCTATCTATCTATCTATCATCTATCATCTATCATCTATCATCTATCATCTATCATCTATCATCTATCATCTATCATCTATCTATCTATCTATCTATCTATCTATCTATCTATCTATCTATCTATCTATCTATCTATCTATCTATCTATCTATCTATCTATCTATCTATCTATCTATCTCTGTCTGTCTGTCTGTCTATCGTTCTTCGTTCTGTCTGTCGTTTTTTTATCGCTGTCCTTCAGTCAGTCTGTCTGGCATTTATCACTCTCTGTTTGTTTATCGCTCTCTGTCCTTCATTCTGTCTGTCTCTGTCATTTGTTTATCGCTCTCTGTTGGCTCTCTGTCCTTCATTCTGTCTACATTCTGCCTGTCTGTCGTTTGTTTATCGCTCTCTGTCCTTCATTCTGTCTACATTCTGCCTGTCTGTCGTTTGTTTATCGTTCTCTGTCCTTCATTCTGTCTACATTCTGCCTGTCTGTCGTTTGTTTATCGTTCTCTGTCCTTCATTCTGTCTGTCGTTTGTTTATCGTTCTCTGTCCTTCATGCTGTCTGTCGTTTGTTATATCGCTCTCTGTCCTTCATTCTGTCTGTCTGCCTGTCTGTCGTTTGTTTATCGCTCTCTGTCCTTCATTCTGTCTGTCGTTTGTTTATCGCTCTGTCCTACATTCTGTCTGTCGTTTGTTTATCACTCTGTCCTTCATTCTGTCTGTCGTTTGTTTATCGCTCTCTGTCCTACATTCTGTCTGTCGTTTGTTTATCGCTCTGTCCTTCATTCTGTCTGTCGTTTGTTTATCGCTCTCTATCCTTCATTCTGTCTGTCGTTTGTTTATCGCTCTCTGTCCTTCATTCTGTCTGTCGTTTGTTTATCGCTCTCTATCCTTCATTCTGTCTGTCGTTTGTTTATCGTTCTCTGTCCTACATTCTGTCTGTCGTTTGTTTATCGCTCTGTCGTTTGTTTATCGCTCTCTGTCCTTCATTCTGTCTGTCGTTTGTTTATCGCTCTCTGTCCTTCATTCTGTCTGTCGTTTGTTTATCGCTCTCTGTCCTTCATTCTGTCTGTCGTTTGTTTATCGCTCTCTGTCCTTCATTCTGTCTGTCGTTTGTTTATCGCTCTCTGGCCTTCATTCTGTCTGTCGTTTGTTTATCGTTCTCTGTCCTTCATTCTGTCTGTCGTTTGTTTATCGCTCTCTGGCCTTCATTCTGTCTGTCGTTTGTTTATCGCTCTCTGGCCTTCATTCTGTCTGTCTGCCTGTCTGTCGTTTGTTTATCGCTCTCTGTCCTTCATTCTGTCTGTCATTTGTTTATCGCTCTCTGTCCTTCATTCTGTCTGTCGTTTGTTTATCGCTCTCTGTCCTTCATTCTGTCTGTCGTTTGTTTATCGCTCTCTGTCCTTCATTCTGTCTGTCGTTTGTTTATCGCTCTCTGTCCTTCATTCTGTCTGTCGTTTGTTTATCGTTCTCTGTCCTACATTCTGTCTGTCGTTTGTTTATCGCTCTGTCGTTTGTTTATCGCTCTCTGTCCTTCATTCTGTCTGTCGTTTGTTTATCGCTCTCTGTCCTTCATTCTGTCTGTCGTTTGTTTATCGCTCTCTGTCCTTCATTCTGTCTGTCGTTTGTTTATCGCTCTCTGTCCTTCATTCTGTCTGTCGTTTGTTTATCGCTCTCTGGCCTTCATTCTGTCTGTCGTTTGTTTATCGTTCTCTGTCCTTCATTCTGTCTGTCGTTTGTTTATCGCTCTCTGTCCTTCATTCTGTCTGTCGTTTGTTTATCGCTCTCTATCCTTCATTCTGTCTGTCGTTTGTTTATCGCTCTCTATCCTTCATTCTGTCTGTCGTTTGTTTATCGCTCTCTGTCCTTCATTCTGTCTGTCGTTTGTTTATCGTTCTCTGTCCTACATTCTGTCTGTCGTTTGTTTATCGCTCTGTCGTTTGTTTATCGCTCTCTGTCCTTCATTCTGTCTGTCGTTTGTTTATCGCTCTCTGTCCTTCATTCTGTCTGTCGTTTGTTTATCGCTCTCTGTCCTTCATTCTGTCTGTCGTTTGTTTATCGCTCTCTGTCCTTCATTCTGTCTGTCGTTTGTTTATCGCTCTCTGTCCTTCATTCTGTCTGTCGTTTGTTTATCGCTCTCTGGCCTTCATTCTGTCTGTCGTTTGTTTATCGCTCTCTGTCCTTCATTCTGTCTGTCGTTTGTTTATCGCTCTCTGGCCTTCATTCTGTCTGTCGTTTGTTTATCGCTCTCTGGCCTTCATTCTGTCTGTCTGCCTGTCTGTCGTTTGTTTATCGCTCTCTGTCCTTCATTCTGTCTGTCATTTGTTTATCGCTCTCTGTCCTTCATTCTGTCTGTCGTTTGTTTATCGCTCTCTGTCCTTCATTCTGTCTGTCGTTTGTTTATCGCTCTCTGTCCTTCATTCTGTCTGTCGTTTGTTTATCGCTCTCTGTCCTTCATTCTGTCTGTCGTTTGTTTATCGCTCTCTGTCCTTCATTCTGTCTGTCGTTTGTTTATCGTTCTCTGTCCTTCATTCTGTCTGTCGTTTGTTTATCGCTCTCTGTCCTTCATTCTGTCTGTCGTTTGTTTATCGCTCTCTGTCCTTCATTCTGTCTGTCTGTCGTTTGTTTATCGCTCTCTGTCCTTCATTCTGTATATTTGTCTGTCGTTTGTTTATCACTATCTATCTATCTATCTATCTATCTATCTATCTATCTATCTATCTATCTATCTATCTATCTATCTATCTATCTATCTATCTATCTATGTATCTATCTATGTATCTATCTATGTATCTATCTATGTATCTATCTATGTATCTATCTATCTATCTATCTATCTATCTATCTATCATTCAATCTATCTGTTTTGTCTGTCTGTCGTTCGTTCCTTCGTTTGTTTATCACTCTATATGTCCTTCATTCGATCTATCTGTCAATTGTTTATCACTCAATCTGTCCTTCATTCAATCGATCTGTCTTGTCTGTCGTTCGTTTATCACTCTATTTGTCCTTCATTCTATCTATCTGTCTGTACCATATAGCATTTAAGTGGAACTAAGGGACTGCAAAGAATGCTTCTGCCATCATAGTTGTATCTGAAATTATAAGTACAGTATTCCCATCTGATACCATGGTACTGCCACTGTAATTTTTCTAAAGTTGCTATTGAATCTTGAAAGGAAAAAATAAGTTGCAGCTAAATAAGTACATTTGTTTGAGTACAGAAGAACTGCAGAAGAGCTTTCAGTGCTTTCTGCATTGCTGATCATTCACTGTTTGGTTCCCTCTCCATCAAACTAGTTTTAAGTTGTATTTGCATTGTATTTTGTTTGCACAGATGAAGAGGATTATGTGGTTGGATGTTTGTAACAAATGCCTTTGTCGTTTGTTCTTTGCGTCATGAAGTTGTGATTAGAAAACAGGCCACGACTGGGTGGTGCTACGAGCGGTCACTGTGAACTGTGATGTCTTTGTGACATCATCATTCCCATTGTTTCCTAGGCAACACAGCCGGCTGTGACGCAGGTGATTTGATACTCTCTGCGGTCACATAAGCTAATGTTTACTTGCTGCAGATGATGCTGTGAAATGTTGGATGCATCATCATCATCTCTGCCACACACAGCGACAAACATGCTCACCACTGCAGCACGTACAAGAGCACTCCCATAGCATGCATTTGCATAATAAACATACAGATGCATTGGTATAATGGCAAGTCTTGCGCATGCAGCAGAAATGAAGTCGGGCATCTGTAAGAAGCTGAATTCATCCTTTACAGTGGATACATCATAACTGACCCGTACACTGAGAGTCAACTGCATGTGTGCGTGCATGTCACTCTTGATCTGTGGGAATGTGTTGATGGCTGCTCTTGGTATTGTGCACCAGTGGATCATGTGGTTGTCTGAGCACACCAGAAATTGTTACATGAATTAACTAATAATGTATCGGATAATCTAAGGCAGTGCTCTTGACTGGTCTGATATGAGGGTTGTAAATGGCAAGAAAAAAAAAAGCTAAATGCATATAATTGCATTTAATTGTTCATAGTTCAAAAAGCAAAGAAAAACATTTACATATATTTTGTTGTGCAAACTTTTTATACAAATGAAATGAATAAGCCTGATTCTGATGGTACAAATTCACGCCTGTACAGTAGAGGGCGCAGCTCGAACAAACCTTTTATCTGTGCTGCCATTATGGATTGAAGAAGAATAGAACGCAGGAGAAGCAAGTTCAACTTACTTCAGCAATAAATAAAAAAAGAAGGGCAAATGTGATGTTTAACTAAAGTCATTTTTGCTTAGTATGGTTGAGTTGGATCCTCGATGGTCAGCTGCAAAGACATTGCTTAATAAAGTGAGATTAAATACATAAATTATATTTTTTGTTATTTAACATATTTATGTATTACGGGTTTGTGTAATGGTCTGAAATTGCCTTTTTATTTATTTCGACGAATACGGAATCTGTTTTTGTGCAATATGAGTTAATGCATGTTCACATTTAGTCGAGATCTATAATAACCATCATGTTCACACAGTGCACACAACGCCTCTTCACTTACTTTGCTAAAGTTGGTTTTTGAAATCATTTGATTGATAGCAGTGGTCATAGAGGCATAGTTGCTCAGAATTAAAGGTCCCGTTCTTCGTGTTTTTTGAAGCTTTGATTGTGTTTACAATGTGCAATATAACATGTGTTCATGTTTCGCGTGTAAAAAACCCCCAGTATTTTTAACACAATTTACTTATCTGTATACCTCTGTTTTCACTGTCCTAAAAACGGGCCGATGAGTTCCTTTATTCTATGAAGTCCCTCCTTCAGAAATACGTAACGAGTTCTGATTGTGCCAGCGGTTCCCGTGTTGTGATTTGACCGCATCTTAGCGAACGTGGCACGGTTCCTGTGTTGTGATTCGACAGCAGCTTAGCGCACGTGGAAAGGTCACGCCTCTTAACGGGAGATGTATGCGCTTAATGATCTCTACAGCGTCCCTGGGAAAGCCAAACAAAGGTGATTTGACTCCGGGATGAAAATAACAGCGTCTCGACGACATGGCGACAAACACACTCAAACGCAACACTTCCTTTTCTCCACGCGACACGTCCTCTTCTCCACGTGGGACAGCAACAAGACCACACCCCCTTTTTTTGTGTATTCTTGTGGGCGGAGGTTAGTCTGTTCTACTGTTCTATTGACGTCATTTATGTAGGAAGTACCAGGATGTAGTCCAAGCCAGCCGTTCGCTGTAGGCTTTGAAAGGGAACTTCTGTTAAATAAAATATCTCGCTTGGCATTGAACTTTGAGCTTTATAATTTTACAGGTATTATTTATGCTCTAACAGCAACATTACACACTAACTAAAGTTTGAACAATGGGATCACGAAGAACGGGACCTTTAAGAGTTCTATGCGGTATGAATGGCGTAGTATGCAATCCTTTACACGTGAAAAACGCAAATTTGATCGGCCTCCGTTAACCTTGTCTGATAGCTGCTCAAACTTCATTGGCGTTTTTCAAGATTTTTGCTGTTTTTTCGTAATGTCCTCAAAGGCAGTCTTGGCAACTTGGACTTATGCCGCATTCCAGGCAACCCGTAACCCATGTTTTTGCAACCTTCTACCCGTGAAAGTGCACTGGAACGGCAGTCAAACCCGTGAACTCGTACTCGATCGATGTACTCCCTGTTACGAGATCTGACGTCACATAGCTCGCGAAACAACAATGGCAGCCCCCACGGATGCGGTGTTTATGAAACAAATATACAATTAATGTTAAATAAAATGTATAACAGCGTCTCTTGCCGTATGCACCGTTTTTTCCTCTCCGTTTCCCTCAAATAAGCAAGTAAGCACCTTTGGAGATAGAAATTATTGTAAATTTAGCATATGCCTCATATGGTCTGCCATGCTTTGTTTACATCTGGCTACCACATGATTCCTTGCGCTCAGGCAGTTTGGCATGACTTTGCCTGGAACGCTACAAAGTCATGAGTCGTGGTTTGAAGTTGTAACTTACGGGGTCAAAAACCTGCCTGGAACGCAGCATAAGGCCCTGTCCACACGAACACGGCTATTTTCAAAACCGCAGCTTTTTCTACTCGGTTTGGCTGTTCGTCCACACGCAAACGCAGTATCCGGTTACTGAAATCAGACTTTTTTAAAAACTCCGGTCAGGGTGAAGATTTTTAGAAACTCCAGTTGCAGCGTTGTCGTGTAGTAGATGGTGAAACCGGAGATTTCGGCTTTTAAAGTCGAAGTGTGCACCGTTCTCTTCTTTGTTTGACGTCAGATTTTGTGCACGTTATCACTTTTTTTTTTTTTTTTTTTACATGAGTTGAGTCTATGCAATGGCGGACGTAGCTTTTAATAACTCTGCTAACAGCGCTCATCACAGGTATACAGATACATGCGCAGTTATCTCATTGTATTGCAGAACAAAGGCGCCAGAATGCAATAATACAAAATGGTAAGGCAAGTGTGGGAAGCCATTACAGTCCACTTGGGCCCTGCCCCTGTGTATATACCGTTACCTGTCACTGAGTCCAAAGTAAAGGAACTTGTAGTAGGGTTTCACTGAGCCCATGGCATCCCTGCCATGGATGGGACCCATGTGGCAATCAGGCAGCCAATCATAGCGTGGCTTTGCGTTTTCATGTTGCGTTTTCATTTTTTTTAAACCGTGCTTGTGTGGACGCGATTGTTTTTTTTAAAACCGAGGAGGAAAAACTCTGGTTATATTCCCCCACAATGTAAATGGATGGGGTTAACCTAGTATAGCCTGTGTAGAATCACTTTTACCACTCGACAGAGCAAGTAATATAGAAAAACTGAGCCATATTGTGTCAGATTGTCCGTACAGTAGCTGTTACTGATAAACGACCCAACGGAATCAATGGCCAGAGGTGTCATTTTCTCATCAAAATACATGCTGCTCCGCCGACCCCCGTACATATATACAGTTATGACATGCCAACTTCATAAAATCACCCAGTCTTTCGATGAAGACATTAATTCAGTGTTCCTGAATTTAATGGATTAAAAGTATATATTACATTTAACGTTTTAAAAAGATCATAAACGTGTCATGTGCTTTGAAATTGATATTTGGAGTTGACAATATGTTGTCAGTGTCAACATATTGACAATAGCGACGTTTTTTTATTTACTTTTTTTATAGCAACCGTCTTCATCAAAAGACTGGGTGATTTATGAAGTAACCTAGCTATTATATTGTGTAATATTTGTGGGAGGGCAGATGACGTGACGCATGTTTTTTCTGTAATTAAGTGTAAATGTTTACTGAACTGCATTTCTCAACTAAAACAACACATGCCAGTGGGGCACAGAACTTCATTATATTTCAATATTATGATTTTGGGACTTAAAATGTATTTGGTGTTGTTCATATTTCAAGGTGAATAGCAAAATGTCCTGCGGTGTGACTGTAACATTGATGACTCATCAAATGTAAATATTAGTAAAACAAAGCAGATATGTTTGGAGCAGCTAATAAATGCCTTGGCATTATTTCGCATGTATTTACTTAATTAACTTAAGTTTTTAAAATGCTAAAAAGTACAAAAATAATATTTACAGTACATTTAGTTTTGAAACACAAATGCTGTCCTGCAGTGTGACATAGGATATTAGATTTTTGTACTGGCAGTTACATGGACAGCCATAGGGGTCTTTTATTCAAGCCCCCTACCAGGAAATCCCCCAGATGTTTGGATGTGCTAAAGAGGTTAAAAGGTGAGTGTTAATCTCTTATTAATTTGATACATTTCATAATTTCTGTCAGACCATGAACGTGTCCATTTTTGATAGTCCTGTGGTGTGACTGATCTAGTTAGAGAAAAAAGAAAAATATTTTACAAAAAGAATCATATTCAGGTTTAAAACAATTAACTTATTCAGTTTCTGTAAGGCCCAAGGTCAGTCTTGTATAGCAATGACTCAAAATAGCGGCAAAGGTGAAAAAGTCCTGTGGTGTGACAGCCCGTCCTGTAGTGTGACATAATTAAGTCAGATGTCTAGCTAGATTCTTGTCTGTTATGTTTCCAATATTAAACATAAATATATCTCTGTCTCTTTATATATATATATACGCAAATATATATAATAGGGAAATTGACTTGGTGAAAAATTCTCTAAGACGTACACTTGTATAGAAAACATTAACAGCTGTCTCTGTTACATCAACAGATATCAAGAAAAGAAGTGAAGAAGTGAAGTGAAGTGACGTGTGGCCAAGTATGGTGACCCATACTTGGAATTTGTGCTCTGCATTTAACGCATTCAAGTGCACACGCACACCGTGAACACACACCCAGAGCAGTGGGCAGCCATATTGCTGTGGCGCCCGGGGAGCAGTTGGGGGTTCGGTGCCTTGCTCAAGGGTCTCACCTCAGTCGTGGTATTGAGGGTGAAGGAGGGCGCTGGTTATTCACTCCCCCCACCGACAATTACTGCTAGACCTGAGTCTCGAACCCACAACTTGTTCCGGTTACAAGTCCGACTCTCTAACCATTAGGCCATGACTACCCCCAAAAGAAAGCTAAAGGAGAAATTCAACCACGAAATATAACCAGCCTCCCAAAACATGAGAGCAAAGCTTCGTGAGGAATGGAAGAAGACTATGGGCCCTGTCCCAAATGGCACACTTCATGTGCACTTTCGGTCTTGTGGATTTACAATGGCCGCTGCGTGCGCGTGTCCGTTAAGTCCATGAGACCACAGGGTGTCCCACTGGTCATTTTAGGTCTCAGAAGGGGCCTCGTGAGCGACCCCTTTGAGGTCAATATGCGCCCTCGATGCGCACTTCTGCACTGGTGCGAGCTACGCAGTGGACTTCTTCCCGGCAGTCAAAGCGGCGTTACGTTGTGAAAGTGCGTACTCAGAGGAAAACCGTGAGGGTTTAAGGTGCCATTTGGGACAGGGCCAAAGGCAAGGAACAGAAAGAAGAAGGAGGATTTGGCAGCCATTTTGGATATAACTCCCCCATCACCCGAAGAAATTGATGTGTCCTTTAGTCCAGTTCATCTTTCTCCTGCTCATGGTTCTATTTCCCCAATTCCAAGTCCCCCCCCAAAAGGTTTGTCCACCCAAGTTGACAGCAAAAATTAAGAGGCTGGAAAGAGAAAACAAGGAGCTAAAAGCAATGCTCAATGGCATGAAAAAAGCCAATAGTAAAAAGAGGGTTCAAAAGCATTGCTGGAATAAAGCTAAGCAAGCACGTCAACCTACCTTCAGATCTTCGACGAAAAGAGCTGCGACTCAAAAAATTATTCAGAATGTCTTGTTCACTATGTTTTTAGTTCAAATTCATACACTAAGTAATTAGATTGTACTGATATGTTGTATTTTCATTAATGTTCAAATAGAGATGCAAATAAATTTGTTTGTTACAAAAGTATTCAATAAATTTCACCATAAATGTTCATACAGTGTCTCATTTCGTCCTGTGGTGTGACGGGATGTCCTGTGGTGTGACATCACTTCAAACACAATTAAACGACTTTTACAATGTTAACTAGCTTAAATAATTATATACATTTGAAAACGTTGCATAATATAACTATATAAAAGATTATAAACATTTTCAAATATTTTTTCTAATTTTACACAATATTTCCACTGGAGTGAGTGGTAAAAGATGGCACAAGCAAAGAATATAATCGAAAAACAGCTGTGAAAAAAAAATATATGCAGAATTTTAATGATCATTCTTTAAGAATACTTGTTAAACTTAAAACATACCTGATTTGTATTTGAAATGAATCATATTTCAATATTTGAATTTTATAGTATTGTCATGTCACACCGCAGGACATATTTTGCCTGGAGCTGTGAGAAAAGCTTAATAAATTACATGACGAGAAAAAAAATCTGCTAACCTCTAACAGTTTCAAAAACAACAGTATTTGAACTTTACAAATTCATACAATTCTCGAGCAATTTAGAACTTTGTTTAAAAAAATGCTGTTTCACCCTTATTTGTCATCTACCCGGGAGCAGCTGCATTTTGACGAGAAAATGTACAAGTGTCGTACATGTGACTATCAGCTTGAAGCACAAGCATGAGCCCAGCCCTTTCCATCATGAAATAAAGAAGACTTTTGAATGTTTTGTACATTACCTCACGCATTATGTGACTGTGATCGCTCCTCGTGAAAAACTGCTTTGACGAGTCCCGTGACAAGTATGACGTTTTGGTCAACAAACTTTTGCCATCACAATTAATGAAATCTCTTGTTTTAATCTTTACAATAATGCAGCATCATGTAGAGCAAATGTTTAATTGTAATGGACGTATTGCACAGGCTTTCGGAATTGACGAACGGCTCCGTCTGTTTATTTGGCTGTTTATATAAAACTTCAGATAAGGTTTTTTTTTTACTTACTAGAGGTGCAGAACGTCACATGGTAACTTTTCGGGACTGCAGCAAGCAAAAATTAATCGTAAAGCGTCTAACAAGGTCTACGTGCATTCATTCTAATGGCTTGTTTCTCCCCACGGCATATAGCGGATATGACATTTTGTGGGCGTTCCCAGTAATGCTGACAGAGGCCCTGTCCCAAATGACACCCTAAACCCTCACCCTCAAAGTCCGCACTTTCACGACGTAATGGCGCTTTGACTGCTGGGAAGAAGTCCGCTGCATAGCTCGCACCAGTGCGGGCTCGGCAGAAGTGTGCATCGAGGGCGCATATCGACCTCAAAGGGGGGCACTCGCGAGCACCCTTCTGAGACCTAAAATGACAAATGGGACACCCTGCGGTCTCGTGGACTTAACGGACACACGCACAGCGGCCATTGTAAGTCCACAAGACCGAAAGTGCACATGAAGTGTGCCATTTGGGACAGGGCCCAAATCTATAGCCACCTTTATGTTTTTTCCATTTTATAGCGCCACCAAGTGGCCAGTCGCCGTGTGCTTTTTCACACAACCACAGAATGAGCTCTTAAATTTGTGCTCCGAATTTTGTTCACGAGTTATTACATTTTAGTAGAAGTGTCTCCTCCGACTTCAAACATTTTGGCGTCCTTTAGAGATTGTGAATCGCAATTTTAAAGTCCCTGTAAAGTCAAAACTAAACATGTGTTCTGAGTTTCTCACACCACAGATAAATGTGTTATTAACCACCCAGCCAAATTTGAATCATAAAAAAATCCGGGAAGTACATAAAATAGCTTATCTAAAACCTGAAAAAATGAGCAGCATTCTCTGCTCTCAAACGCTGGGGGTGTGTCCGCTGTCGGCACCGAAACCACGCCCACTCGCGGGAAAGCGGCAATAGCACACAAGACAACACTCACTGATCACGAGCGTCTATGATCACGACGCACCAGATGTCGGTGGGACGGGAGGATGACGGCCTGGGCGGGGGATAGTCGGTTCTGCAGCGGATTATCAGTGAATCCCAGTTGTCTCCGGTGAAAGTTTGTAAAACGATCCGGTGTAAAGTCACTGCAGAGGTAGGTGTCGTGATGATCCTCAGCTCTCTCCATCAAGGGTGCTGTTCACAAAATTAATCCACCTCTTCATCGTTTTTGTTTTGTAAGCTGTTATGCAAGTTGTTGACTATAGTAACTAACAGTACTAACAGTAACTGCGATCGAACTGATGCGAATGTGCTCTAGTTATGATCGTGTTAGGGGAGGAGTCAGGCTCGGTGCGTCATCGAGCCACCGTTTTAGCCCCGCCCAGAAAATCCTGAACACAGCAACGGTGAAAAACTGTTTAACGGTCTAACTTCTGAATTCAGTACTTCATAGTTCACAGTCTTTGTAATGTGTTTCAGCAATACATTTCTAACATTTATAATGTGTTTAGAAACAAATCTCAGAATTGCCTTTACAGGGACTTTAACTTATTTATGATAATTATTTACAATCAGACTCCAGAGAATGTTGCTGCACTGGTTTGCGTCCGATTAGGCCACAAACGTAGAATTTGTTTGCAAATGTAGGTTTCCCCCCCCAAAAAAACCCATACCGTCTTGAATTAGACTTGTAGTCAAGACCGCCTAAACCGAGACCAAGACACTACCAAGACCAGAGGGTATCGAGACCAAGACAAGACCAAGACCAAGACCAAGACAGACCAACTCAAGACCAAGACCAAGTCGAGACCAAGACCGAGACCAAGTCGAGACCACAGCGCCAACGGCTGTGTCAGAAAATAATACATGCATGTGATTGGTTGCATTTGAAGGGCGCAAAATAATATTAATGGTGCATTATTGAACGTTGTGTTGTCGTAAAAAAAAAAATATATTGTCGTGGATATTGTATTGCTAAATCGTTCTGAGACAGCGAGACTTAGACAAGACCGAGAGGTCCAAGACCAAGACCGTCAAGGCCGTGACAAGACCGAGACCACGTAAAAGTGGTCTTGAGACCGGTCTCGAGACCAAGACCGGTCTCGAGACATACATCACTATCTTGAATCACGGATTCCATCGATATAAGACACTTGAGCCTGCGCCTAATGGTTTAGGAGTTATGAGCGATTTCTTACTTTTGACTGCTGTAGCGTACCTCATAGTTTCAGGTCTCTACGACTTATGGTTTGGTCTGCCCGATCACTTTTAGTGGAGAATGCTGATCCTACACTGAAAGCTACGTGCTTGGACCCCTAAATAGTGTCATTTTTCAGTTGAAGTCAGTATTAATTCAATTCCGTCGATCATCAATTACTAATTTAGTTCATTTAATCTATAAAGCAGTTCTGCAGGGGAAAAAAAAGTCCTGCTCAGTTCAGTTTTCATCCAATAGTGTCAGTGCAGTCAAATCAATAATATTGTTAAGTATTAAGTTTTTGTTTATTAATTGAATATACATGAGATCTTTTTTCTTATGTATTGTATATGTACTGTGTGTCCACTGCGCCAGTATGCGTGTGTCTGAGATCTGACCAGATTTATGACTCCTGTCGCCTCTCCTGGCGAGAACTGATAAGATATTCCCATAGAATACATAATGAACTCCTTATTTTATTAATAGAGCCATGGCGGGAAGAATGCACAGAGGGCCAGAAATAGACGCAGTGTGTGTATATATTAATTTGGTGGTTGATGATTTATTTGTTTAGAATATATCAGCATCATATTTCATCCTGCTCATCAGAATATCACCTACAGTGCTATATATGGATCTGTGCAATATATTATCTTATAGTTAACTTAACTTATAGTTAGCGAACATGCAATATATATGCGTCAACATATAAAAGACTTTTTGTATGTTTGTTTTTGTGCATGGCCCTGATATATCATAGCAATGGATCTGCTCACTGTTCTCACTGTCACACGAGGTGGCAAACAGTCATCTCGCATAATGTTTAGCCTATATTAAATAGTATGTGTGATTACTGTTTGCCACTTATATATTGTCACTATTAGTGTTTCTTCGTTCTTGATTTGGACATCTTACATCATGATTCATTAATAATGAAAGTGTGTAGCAGCTCACAGCTTGAGCAATTAACACTGCAGTACCTCTCCTGTCCCGTATGGGCCAGTGTGTTGATTGAGATTGGACTGCGGACGGTTCTTCCCTGCACGAGGTCACAGCCTGCTCGCGCACGGACCTTCTCTCACCATAGATCCATAATAAAGACTAGATGTCTTCATCACCGGCGGCCATCTTGTCACAGGCAGGGCTCTGTGATACCTGATGATCTGCATGAACACACATACTCTTTATCTCACTGAAATCTTGACGGATTTACAAATGATTGGGTTTCTTACACACGTTATTAACGTGACTATAATTATGGATGCTGGAACAAATTATGAATAATTTTTCACAAGTATGCAGTGTCATAACTACATCTGACGTTTATAACCAACCAAACAGTTTGAAAATCTGTAGAAAATTGAGCATGTTATGATTATTTTAAAAGTGCAAGCCCCCATGAAAACAATGTTACGAGTGAGCGAGCTGCCTGTGACAAGATGGCCGCCAGGTGCGGACGTCGACCTCCATTGGCCAGCAGCGCGCACGAGACATCTAGCCTTTATTATAGATATCTGTCTCTCACTCTCTCCGCGCTGTCATTGGCTGGGCAGGTTCTGGTTCACCTAATCCCCGCCGGATCTGCTGTACCCAGATAATGAAAATAGATGTATTAGCAATATGAAGCAGGTGATGTCATGTTACAGAGCAAGAAAAAATATGAATACGAGAAATCTCCCTCAGTATATTCATCCCCACCCGTAGTAGGACCATTTCTGTAGTGATTGACAGGTGCACTGACCTCGCCCGGCTCGCTGTCTCCATTTGTCATTCTTTCTGATGTTGACAAATGAGTCTTCCATCTCCCGTTACCTCATGACAGTCGGCATCCCCATGTGAGCTTTTACCTCATTTTGCTCCTCATTGAGTTTACATGTTTACAATAAAGTGATTTGATTTGATTGATTGACATGTTCACCTGCTTACTTGGGTTTCACAGCAAAGCGACGGACAATACTCTTGCCGCATATCTTGACATTTGGATTGTGATGATTTCTTAAACGGGTTGTAAGTGTGGCTCGAAAAGTTTATTTTTAATTTGCTGATGTTTTTCATAAACTAGAACAGGTTAGGGGTTTTAAGTGTGAATATATATATATATATATATATATATATATATATATATATATATATATATATATATATATATATATATATATATAAATTGTTTATTTACATTTCGTGAATTTATATGAAATTATTAGCATTTGTTTACCGTAGCTATAAATTATAGTTAACATACTTTTTATACTAGGCTACTTTGAATATAATAATTATAAATTAAATATAATATTTCACAAGGTTGTAACTGTTGTATTAAAGTATATTATATTCCATTCATTCAGTTATATTATGAAGGTATGTACATTTCTATTTAAAATATAAATTTTTAAAAGTATTATAGATATATTTATTTTTAGTATTTAAAACAATATCTAATAATTATATTAATTACTACTAATATGAATTGTAATTATTTTAAATGTATGTAAATAAATATTATTAACATAAGTTTTCTGTTCATTTAAATGTAAAATGCAATATATATACGCACGCACGCACGCACACACACACAAAATGACATGGAAAAAAAAGTGAATTTATATGAAATTATTAGCATTTGTTTACAGTAGCTATAAATTATACTTTACATTGTTAACATACTTTTTATACTAGGATACTTTGAATATAATTATAAATTAAATATAATATAATATTTCACAAGGATTGTTGTATTATAGTATATTATATTTAATTAATTCAATTATATTATGAAGGTATGTGAATTTTTATTTCAAATATATATCTTTTTTAATATTATTATTATAAATATATAATTTCTTCAGTATTAATATATTTCAAACAATATCTAATAATTATATTCATTATTACTAATATTAATTATATTTATTTTAAATATATGTGATTAAATATTATTGACAAAAGTTTTCTGTTAATTTAAATGTACTATGCTATATATATATATATATAATATAATATATTACATTCTATAGTTTCACGCGAATGCTATATTATTATAAGCTATATTATTGCAATCTCAATCATCATATCAAATTATGGAGAATAATAAACAGTATTCTACGAAAGTCCCTGTTGAACCAATGAAGTTCCAGGTCAAATTGACTCTAGCATCTAGATTTGTTTAGTGTATTTATTCATTAACTCCTTGTTTGTATTTTGTGAATTAAATTTGAACTGGATTTCAGTCCAAGTTTAATGTAAACAGAAATGCTCAATCTAAACTGAACAGATTGTGTGTTCATAAATCAGTATTTGACTAACATTAGCCAGTAGCCTGATCCGTTTTTACTTGCGTTCCACCCTCTGCTCTGATTTTTTTGTGTGATTTAAGTCAGTTTTGTTCATGAGTTCCATTGGAGGAACATTGTAAAGATTGTTTTATTTGGGTTTCCTGAATCTCTGATGTGATACTTTTAGACTAATTAATTCCCAAAGCCATAGCGTGCCTGGATTTCCCAGTGGAGAAAGTTTTAGATCACTAAAAATATTTGCTACGTTAAGAGGAACAACAGCTTTAATCCTCTGATATTAGGAGAAGAAACCTTATTTTAATATTTTAGAAAAAAAATTATAATAAAAAAATAAATATTGAATAACACTTTTTTTTTGCCACCTTCAGAGTTTCCTCTGCCATATGCTGCACGAGTCTGACCTCGGCAAACACCAGCATCAGGCAGCGATCACACAGCTGTGTTTAAAGGTGCAGTCACAGACTTTATTTCCAGCGCTATAGTTCAATTTGCATGTCTTTGACCCACAGCGTTATTTTCTGTTTGAGTGTGGAAAAGAATGGGCTGAGGTACCACTGAATTGAGTGAGGAAAGGTCAGTGAATTACAATGATGTGTGTGCGTGTGAGAGTGAGCGTGTAGTTTGAGGCCGTGTCTGTTATCTGGGGTTGTTATTGGCATTATATTTATATATATATATATATATATATAGGTGTGCAGCTCATGCATTGAGGCCGCAAGCCTTACTGTTTTAAAGGTGAACTTGATTTCTCTCCCGCTGGCTCCAAATAAAAGAGGGGAAGAGAGCTAAAGTGTGTGCGTGTGCGTGTGCGTGTGCGTGTGCGTGTGTGTGTGAGAGAGAGAGAGAGAGAGAGAGAGAGAGAGAGAGAGAGAGAGAGAGAGAGAGAGAGAGAGAGAGAGAGAGAGAGAGAGAGAGAGAGAGAGAGAGAGAGAGAGAGAGAGAGAGAGAGAGAGAGAGAGAGAGAGAGAGAGAGAGAGAGAGAGATAAAAAGAGGGAAAGAGAGGAATCTCCTCTTCACAGTTCGGTCACCTTAAATCTGATACCCATTGCAGCCTAATCTGGGCAAACACCTCCTACATACATACAGTACAAAGCAAAAGACTGTCGACATTGTAACATGACCAAGTAGGTCATGGTACGTGTGTGTGTGAATATAATTACAATTATAGATCATTTTACATTTATATACATGTTATATTATTTTTTTCATTCATATTATATATATATATACTCAACTCTGATGACTATCAGTAATAATTTGATATATATATATTGAACTAGACTATATTTATTTCCAATTAACATATTAAAATATGCATGTGTTTAATATATACATTTATATGGTAGAATTTACAGTATAAATATTGTAAAATCAAGTTTTTTTAAGTAGCTCTTTTTAAGATTTGATATGAACTGTTAATAACATGGCTGAGGCAAAAAACTAAGTTAAAGTGTTTGTTGCATCAATCTAGTAGCTAACCCTAAATATGCAAATGTGACTTAGTTTCCAGACAGACTTACGAAATCTCTGTGTGTATCTAGTTGCATAATGCTAGCCGTTGAGAACTGAGTTTTGTGTGCAGTGAATACACTGTATGTATCGGTCTGTGTGGTTGTTGCCATATGAGCTTGAAACAACCCTAAATCTGCCCTGCAGTGGTTCTGGAGTTTGATTCTGTCCTAAAGTTCCATCCATCATTATATGGCACAGTCATAGACAGAGTGTGAGTTGTGAGGATTTTGTTGTCTAGAACTTTTTGGAGTGTGACGGTGCTGTCGGTACGAGGGTGTCAGAGTTCTGATCCCTGTGGGTCTGATCCAGCACCGCTGATGATCGTCGTTTTTTTTTTGTGCTTTTTCTCTGACCGACTGGAAATTGAACACATCAATCCTACTGAAACGCATGAGTGTTCCTGTCTTTGACTCTGGTCCATCTGATATACAGCTTCCTGTAGAGCTAATTTGATCTCCAAATAAAAATTCCCATTAAAATGGATTTTATTGAGAACACTGCCATGGGTTTATGATGATGAACACTTCTATAGACCAAGACGACATGCGTCAATGTGATTTCAACTTAAACATTCCTGAAAGCATAACTCAAAAATATTCATTTTTATATTTAATTTGTTTATATGACGATGCACAATATACAAAATTAATAGGTGAGATCCACTTATTGGACATGTCACATGGAAACAATGGTGAGTTATCAGCGAGTCTATTTAATGTTAGTTAATAAATATATTTAATAGCCTCATTTTTATATTTGTGGCTGATCAATATGAGTTTCCAGTATTCTTAGCTTAGTTCTTCGCCATTCTTCAACATTGTTACATCTATACCATTAAGTTTACTGTTAAAAGATTTCAATAAGATTTGTTTGTCTTTTATAAGAAAATAAGAATTAAATTGTATAATATATAATATATATTTTTAAATAATAATAATAATAATATTTAATAATAACTTTAATTAAATATTAGATAATTACATTTTAATAATAATTGAATGCATTAAATTGATCAAAACTGATATTAAAGACATGTATAATGTTACAAATGATTTCTATTTTAAATATATGCTGTTCGTTTCAATTTTCTATTCACCCTGAAATTTTTTTTATCATGGTTTCCACACTGTAAAAAAATATTGGTGGTTTAAAGGTCTCATGGCATGAAATTATCATTTTATGAAGTTTTTTAACATTAATATGAGTTCCCCTAGCCTGTATATGGTCCCCAAGAGGCTAGAAATTTCTATAGGTGTAAACTGAGTTCTGGGTGTCCTGCTCTGCCTTTGAGAAAATGAGAGCTCAGACGAGCCGATCTGGAATCTTCCCTGTATGCCGTCATACGGGGAACGGTTACCTCCACTTCCTCTGCTTTGCCCGCCCAGAGAATTTGGAGAAAATGGATTCCGTTTATCAGTCGCGATGTCAGCACAGGGCTTTACAAACAGACTTTACCATATGGATTCAACAACACTGACACAAACAGTGAGTAACAGTGTTCATTAATGCCTGATCTGTGATCAGTGATTTCTGCTGTGTAGCTAATCATTCAAGTTCACGCAGACTTTCTTTCGAAATCGTTTAATACTGTCAGTCCCGCCGCTGGGCGTCTTGATGCCCTAAGCGTAATGCATCAGTGAATCAAGCCAGTGACTAAAACGATCAACTTCACATCGTTTCTGTTAGTAGCATGAAACAAATCCGTTATTTAAATTTTGATTAGACGCTAGATTAGCGATCAAATAACACTCTCTTTATAATCTTCGGATCTGTCAATCGCACGTCGCGAGTGTATCTGCACACTTGCCCAAACTGCCATTATAATGAATGACACTGTTATGTTGCACAAAGCTCTTACTGTATTCCTGTCGATGTCGTGTTTGCTGTTAGTTGTGGTGAAAGCATTTTGTGAGGGTCAACAGATTAACAGACTGCCTGTGTACTCAATGCTCTTCACTGCAGCTTTTCATGTGATGGGAAAAGATCTAAAAATAATGCCATAATCAACACTTTCACGAATCTCGACGGCTGTGAAAAAACATAGTAAAAGTTTTCGAGAGGGTTCCACGTTACAAAGTTTGTCGAATAAGGAGGAAAACGACTAGGTCGGCGTGACTGGGACTGGTGTTTATTCAGAACTCTCAGATACAAACAAAATAAAATGGGCTCTCGACAACTCGGTACAATATAACTTTCTCAGCAATCTTTCTCCAGCTCTAAGGTCACTCTCTGGTCCACGTGCCTCTCTCTGGCAGCGTTTGCAGACCTCGCTAAACCACGCCCCCTCCACCACATAATCTAATACTCAATTCAAATGCAAAGATGTCAGCCAATCACAAGAGTGGGCGTTTTCACTGAAGTCTCACAGCAGACACGCCCCTTGAAACAGAGCATTCAAGCCAGAGGGCTAATATCAGTATAGAAAAAAATGCTTTTTTTTTTCTAAATTATGACTTTTTTATGTAAAAACCATACTAACAATATAAGTACACCTCAGAATACATTATGAAATAATAAAAACAATCCATGCCATGGGACCTTTAACTATGTCATGAACTATCTGATATTCTGATTTTCAAATATGTGTGAGTGAATGTGTGTTAGTTGATCTATAATGTGCGATGGGCGCCGCCATAGTTTGCGCCTCAGAGAATCGGATCTGTCGGATTTACATCACATAAATTCATCCTCGTCTCACGAAATACATGAAAATAAGTGACCGCTGCTGAACTGGGAGAAGAATAAAGTAAACTATATAGTTAACTATATAATGTGTATCTGATAGGAATAAAACCCATCTGAAAGGATTGTCATTGCCGCTATAGACATCAGTGTGTATTTTTTGCTAGTAATTATGTGCATTTTAAATGTCTGAAACCTAAAATAAATATTATGTGGTTGAAAACACTGAATAGTTGTGATATGCGCCAGCCAAAGGGCGAAAACCAATTTGAATTAAGTTTGAAAAAAAGGTTCAAACATTCACTGATGCTCCAGATGCACCGAAAAATTTCGGTGCCTCATTTCGTTAAATGAGGCACCGAAATCTGTGCTCTGATACGGTCCGGTTGCATACCGGTTATATAGGTGCCATAATGGCGCCTGGTTTCGGTACCCAACCCTAACTGGGACCAACCACCTGGGGGCAATCGAGACGTTTTGGCTTCAGTTTTCGACACGAGTGCGGCAGGCTTGGTCATGACCCACCAGCTTGATCTTTGACCTCAGAATGACCCCTCTGTTTGGTCCAAAGTAGTTCAAGATTCACCCTCAACTCTGTTTTCTCTTTATCAAACATTTTTAAAGTAAAAATTGCTGTTTGATCGCAGTCAGCACTTTCTGCAGTTCAGTCTTCTGTCATTGTACCTTCAGACTGATTGGAAAGGCTTGGAATATTTCTCTCTCAGCATGATGAAATTACCAGGGATGGAGGACGCATGTTAATGTTCCCCTCCGTGTGATGTTTCTTTTTTTGATGTGCGTTGTGCCGAGGCCGGTCTCTGCTCAGATATGCTTCATTCCAAATTGTTTTTCACTGCCTGCTCTTAAATGTGGCGAGGCGGCCTCCTACAGCTGCTGTTTCTTGCTTTACTGTTCAAGTGTGAGGGCTGAGATTGCTCCCTAATTCCTTCCACCGTTGAGCTTTATTTGAATGTCTGCCATGAAAGCTTTATTGATTTCTTTATTTTCCTTTCACACATTTTGTCTTTGTTGTACTTTGCGGTAGTGGTTTTTCCTCCACACATCCCCCGTCATCCCATCTCTCTCTCTTGCTCTGTTTGTCTATCCCTCTGCCTATTTAAAAGTACATTGGATGAGCGTGTGTGCTTTATCAAATGCATCTGCTTGAAAAGTACTCTGAGTCAGCGTTATTTGAGACTGTGTGTTCTTCTTTATAAAGATTTGTGTGGAGGTGTATAAGTTGTGTGTGTGAGAGGAAAAAACAAAGTGATGGAAAGAAAGAACAGTTTGAACAGCCCCAGTGTCTGAAACACAAACTCTGAACGCCCTGAAGCACATTATGTGCAATGTTTTCTGTCACACACTCACTCTCTCTCTCGCTCTCTGGATGATTTGTCCTCGGAAGTTAAATCTGACAAAATGTTTTTTATTTTGTCTTTCTTTCAATTATATTGTAATATACAGTTGCAAGAAAAAGTATGTGAACCGCTTGCAGAATCTGTGAAAATGTGAATAATTTTAACGAAATAAGAGAGATCATACAAAATGCATGTTATTTTTTTTATTTAGTACTGTCTTGATTGAATAAGATATTTTACTTAAACATTTTTTTACATATAGTCCACAAGACATAAAACAGCTGAAATTATTAAAGTTACCCCATTCAAAAATATATGAACCATTGATTCCTAATACTGTGTGTCGTTCCCTGGATGATCCACGACTGTTTTGTTGTTTTGTGATGGTTGTTCTTGAGTCCCTTGTTTGTCCTGAGCAGTTAAACTGCCAAATGTTCTTCAGAAAAATCCTCCAGGTCCTGCAAACTCTTCAGTTTTCCAGCATCTTTTGCATATTTTAACTCTTTCTAGCAGTGACTGTATGATTTTGAGGTCCATCTTTTCACACTGAGGACAATGTAGGCACTCAAATACAACTATTAAAAAAGGTTGAAACATTCACTGATGCTCCAGAAGGAAACACGATGCATTAAGAGTCGGGGGTGAAAACTAAACTTTTAATAGCTATGTTTGAGTCCCTCAATTGTCCTCAGTGTGAAAAGATGGCTCTCAAAATCATACAGTCACTTCTAGAGATTTTGGCCCACTCCTCCATACAGTCCTTCTCCAGATCCTTCAGGTTTCGGGGCTGTTGCTGGGCAATACGGACTTTCAGCTCCCTCCAAAGATTTTCTATTGGGTTCAGGTCTGGAGACTGGCTAGGCCACTCCAGGACCTTGAGATGCTTCTTACGGAGCCACTCCTTAGTTGCCCTGGCAGTGTATTTCGGGTCGTTGTCATGCTGGAAGACCCAGCCACGACCCATCTTCAATGCTCTTACTGAGTGAAGTAGGTTATTGGCCAAGATCTTGTGATACATGGCCCAATCCATCCTCCCCTCATTACGGTGTAGTCGTCCTGTCCCCTTTGCAGAAAAGCATCCCCAAAGAATGATGTTTCCACCTCCATGCTTCACGGTTGGGATGGTGTTCTTGGGGTTGTACTCATCTTTCTTCTTCCTCCAAACATGGTTAGTTGAGTTTAGACCAAAAAGCTCTATTTTTGTCTCATCAGACCACATGACATTCTCCCATTCCTTCCTGTACATGTGCTGGCTTGAGCAGGGATCCTTGCGTGCGCTGCAGGATTTTAATTTATGATGGCGTAGTGTGTAACTAATGGTTTTCTTTGAGACTGTGGTCCCAGCTCTCTTCAGGTCATTGACCAGGTGCTGCCGTGTAGTTCTGGGCTGATCCCTCACCTTCCTAATGATCATTGATGCCCCACGAAGTGAGATCTTACATAGTGCCCCAGACCGAGGGAGATTGACGTCATCTTGAACTTCTTCCATATTCTAATAATTGCGGCAACAGTTGTTGCCTTCTCACCAAGCTGCTTGCCTATTGTCCTGTAGCCCATCCCAGCCTTGTGCAGGTCTACAATTTTATCCCTGATGTCCTTACACAGCTCTCTGGTCTTGGCCATTGTGGAGAGGTTGGAGTCTGTTTGATTGAGTGTGTGGACAGGTGTCTTTTATACAGGTAACAGGTTCTAACAGGTCTGTGAGAGCCGGAATTCTTACTGGTTGGTAGGTGATCAAATACTTATGTCATGCAAAAAAAAAAAAAAAAAAAAAAAAAAAAAAAAAAAAAAAAATAATAATAAATATATATATATATATATATATATATATATATATATATATATATATATATATATATATATATATATATATATATATTAGTTTTTATGTGTGTGTCCTGTTTATAATTGTTATGTATAAATACACACATGCATGTATTTAAGAAATATTGTAAGATAAAATATTGTAATATTAAAGAAATATACTGTATGTAATATTGTAATACATTACATAATGTATAATATAATACAAAAAAAAATCTTAAATATATACATGCATGTCTTTGTATTTATATATACATAATAATTATACACAGTACACACACATATATTATGTAAACACAAACTTTTATTTTGGATGTGTTTGACAGCACTAATATTATTATTATTATTATTATTATTATTATTATTGTTCTGTTGTTGTTGTAATGTATTTATTTATTTATAATAATACTTTAATGTCTGTCTTTATGATTACATTACCAAAAATAATGTTTTTGTGAAATTGTGCCATTATATGAATCATGCTGCTCCAGTGAGAGTGTCTCTGTAATGTTCTCTGCGACATGAAGTGGCTCATGGGGCTGAAAATCTCTTTGGAACAGCACTTTCAGATCAAGAGAGAGGATGTGAAGATAGAAAACATGGGGGAAAATACCAAAATGATGTATGTGCCTTTACATACAGTGTACTACGCACAATGTACTGGGATTACTTATGTACCTTTGTAATACTTACAGTATTAAAGAAATTACATTTTCATATACTGTATAAGTACATTTCCTCAAATAACCTCTGAATCAGAAGCACAACAACCCAGATTTGATTAGAATAAAATAGACTGCAAAACCCTGAGAATCATGGGAATTCACACCTTCCTTTTATTTTATTTTGACACGTACACGGCTTTGTATTAACACACCCTACGGAGTGATCATATGTTCCCTACCATGGGGGTTTCATGAGGGATTGAGAGAGTGAGAGACAGGAGAAGAAAATTTGGCCTACATTTTAACCAACACTTTTTCTTTAGAAATAACAATTTTGTTTATAACAGATATTTCTTTAATATAACAGATAATTATTTCGATATAACTGATGAATTGTTTACAATAAGGCCTAAAACTTATAATAAAGGTATATTTATATATAAGGCCAATTACGCTCAATTAAAAGCACTTCATGTTGATTACCAAAAATATATATCTTTTTTTATAAAATATACAAGTATATATATATATATATATATATATATATATAAAATATATATATATTTTTTTTTAAATAAGCAAAATCTGGGTTGCAATAAAACGCTTAGGCCTACCTATTTGAAAACATAAATTCCCTGTTTCAATAGGCTTCGATTCCTGGTTCTGGAAAACCTGTAGTATTTTATTTAAATTGAAAATAAGATAAAGATCCCCATGTCAGGCATCTGATGTCTCATAGTCCGAGTGGTGCTCAAAACCTACCATTGTGGACAGCAAAACAAGCCACCCTTTAAGCTAAATCATGGAGTTTATAAGACTATATTTATAGACTTTAGACACGTAAAACATCCATGTTTGTGCGTCAATCTCTGTATTGTGTGCTTTGGGTGCCAAATGTAGGACATTTGTCCAAGATGTAGGCAACTCAATATTTGTCATTAGTGATGTCATTATGCGATTACGTAAAAAAAGAACCGCTGAATTGTTTTTTTTAAACGAACCATCAGAAAGAACCTGTTCACAGAAATGAATCGGTCAGTGTCTTACAAGACCCTAGTAAGACATTAGCTGGTTCAGGTGTGTTTAATTAGGGTTGGAGCTAAACTCTGCAGGACAGTGGCCCTCCAGGACTGAGTGTGGAGACCCCTGATCTAAACCATCTTAATGCCTGTCCCTGAATACCAGTGTAATTTTGTAGTCTATCTAAGAGGATGTCATGATCTACAGTATCAAATGCAGCGCTAAGATCAACTATTGAGATGCAGCCTTGCTCAGAAGTCATTTGTCATTTTGACGAGCGCAGTTTCTATTTTTTTTTAATCAATTGCCAGCTCTAATATAACCACAAAATGTGAACAATATGTGTTAACATGATTTTAATGTGAAAAAAATGTATTACCTTTTTTGTGTAAAATTTGATTTACTTTAATTCTATGAGACAATATGACTACAGTGCATGCAGAATTATTAGGCACGTTGATTTTCTGATCAAATGTTTTTTCCAGGCATATTTTACCAAACCACATTAATCTTAATAACTACTATTTATTTTGTATTTGATCATTTATAAGTGATATATAATTGTCCATGAAGGCTGGAAATGAAAAACGCTAAAGATAAAATGAGCCAAAAAAGACATTTAACTCATATAAATAAATAAAAAAATAATAATGTAATACTAGACATTACCACTGAGGTGGCTCGGGCATCTGTTCCGGATGCCTCCTGAACGCCTTCCCGGGAAGGTGTTTCGGGCATGTCCAACCGGGAGGAGGCCCCGGGGAAGACCAAGGACACGCTGGAGGGACTATGTCTCCCGGCTGGCCTTGGAACACCTCGGTGTCCCCCCGGAAGAGCTGGAAGAAGTGTCTAGGGAGAGGGAAGTCTGGGCATCTCTGCTTAGACTGCTGCCCCTGCGACCCGGCCCCGGATAAGCGGAAGAAGATGGATGGATACTAGACATTACAGTTAAGGCATGACCATTGGACAGTGAAATGTTCATTGGGTCAGCAGGGTCAGACAAAAACAGGTGGCAAAGAAAAGACTGCAAAAGAATTAAGGTGAAGAATTAAGTGTGAAATCTTTGGAACCTTTTAGTCTCCAGCGCCACCGTTTTCCAAAACTGCAACCTACCTGGAGTCTCCAGAAGTGCAAGGTGTCAGGTTCTCAGAGACTTAAGTTGGGTAAAGAATCCTAAAAAATGACCTCCTCTTAATAAAGTGTTGTAAATGAAGACAGTTTTTTTTATAGGTGTTATAGACAGATCTTGACTCTTGAAGGGTCAGCACCACATCCTCTTGTACCACTGTTTGAAGAATTCATCTTCCAGAATCTGGCAGTACGTTTTGGGAGTTCATTTTTCGTCCATTTCCTATCCTGAAGTCCGTTTTGCAGAGATGGACTAAAAATGAACTCCCAAAACTTAATCATGTATTTTACAACACCTTGCACTTCTGGAGACTCCAGGTAGGTTGCAGTTCTGGAAAACGGTGGCGCAGTTTAGTCTTTCAAAGAACGTTTAAATCCATACAATTATGTTCAATGAATGTAATGTGCATCAAAAGATGAGAAACAAGGGGGCAAGAATGAACCATTTGAACAGAGATATGATTTTGTGGGGGAATGTCATCCTCTCTGTACAAGATGCAATTGCTTTCAATGTTTGATGTGATCTCTTAGTTCATTCACTCTCTTTTGAAGTTGAAATGGTGTTGTTTTTTTTCCCTGAAAATGACATGGACAAGCTTTGTCTTGACCAATCAAATTAGCTGCCATGATAGTGAATAAAAAAATCCACCATATGTTTTCAGTCTAGCACTCGAATTAGATGTAACAGCTGTATCGTGTTGAGCATTTTTAGTTTGTCTATGTGTACTGAAGCATTCCTCGCATTCCATTAATTCTTATGGGGGTCAAATTGACCTGTGAGGGAAGGATTTGTAACTTTTTTTAAATTTCAACCACAAAACTCCTCGAATCCAGTCAATTTGTGTGTGTGTGTGTGTGTGTGTGTGCGTGCATTCGTGGTTCAAGTGCGACAAAAGTCCTAGGTTCTTGGACCACTCCGATGAACTTTTGAATATTATTTATTTTTCTTAAGCGAAAAATAACTTCAAATGCAGCCACAAATCTAACACTGCAAACTGAAAAAGGTATTTTAGTTGTACTATTGAACTGTATAAAAAACAGTGCAACAAATATAGGACTATAATTATATATATATATATATATATATATATATATATATATATATATATATATATATATATATATATATTAATCAGAAAATAATCTCTACAACAAAACAAGTGAAATATAAGCAACCATCTAGGCATTATTATTATTATTAATAGAGACGTATTATTATTACATAGAGACGTAGCTAAATCTACTGTACAGCAGTAGCCTAATATATTCTGTCAATTTAAAATGTTTTAAACCAAACTTTTATTTTGACGGCTTGCCATGAAGATATTTCAGTGTCTGTGTTCCTTATATGACAGTTTTCCCAAATGAAACGGTATATTCTCATGAAGTGACAGTTTATGCGTTCGTGTCCTCATATAGTGACCATAGACTGTGAATATGGACGTAGAGAAACTGCGGGCGTCTGCCATCCACACAGAGACGAAATACTGCTAAACAGCCAGCGGACATAGCCTACAGCTAACGCGTTTTCATTTCTTCTTTGCTGCTCTAAACAGTGGTTCCTTGTGGCAAAACAGCACAACTTCCTGTGTTTGCAATGCATTCGGAGCACCGAAGAAGAACCGCGCAGTGTTTAGGCAAAGCTCACGGTCATAACTAGGTCTTGTTTAAGAAAATGGTATCGGATCGGTACATGGGTTCAAATACTCACCGATACCGATGCCAGAATTTTTTGTGGTATCGGTGATATTTCCGATACTAGTATCGGAATCGGAACAACTCTAATGTGTATGTGCACTTCAGATGCGAGCTCGAAATCTGCGGGAATTAGTAGAATTAACGTTATGTGCAACCCCGCGCGAAATTCAGACAGGTCACACCAATTCTAACACGCTGTCATGAGGAAAAATCCAACAGAACACCCGTTCGCCATGTTCAGAGGATTAAACGGACTGAATGAGAGGAGGCGGGTGCGCTGTCGGTCAATCGGATATCAATACTGTAGAAAATGAGTATTGTATCGTTTCAGATATTTCAGTATCGGTATATAGCGAAAAATCTATATTTTTGACAACACTAGTAGGCATACACACAGGTTCGAAGACTCGTTCTCTCGACCCCTACTATAGTGCAATTCGGCTAGGTGTACATCCGCGTTTGGTGAATATCAAGGTGAAAGTCATCATAGCTTGCGTAGTATAGACCCAGCTCCCAACCCAACTTTGAGAATAGATTAACGGGGAAATTTTTTTTATCGCCCGACAAGAGTCTCACGTTAACGCAGCACGTTAACGCTGATAACGGCCCGCCACTTATATATATATATATATATATATATATTGTTAGTTTAACTTAAAGTAACCTGGTTGCCTTAAAATTTTGAGTTCATTAAAACCCTCAATTTTACTTTGGGTCATTTTGGCCCAAAACAATTATTATATATATATATATATATATATATATATATATATATATATATATATATATATATATATATATATATATATATATATATATATATATATATATATATATATATATATATATATATATAATTATAGTCCTATATTTGTTGCACTGTTTTTTATACAGTTCAATAGTACAACTAAAATACCTTTTTCAGTTTGCAGTGTTAGATTTGTGGCTGCATTTGAAGTTATTTTTCGCTTAAGAAAAATAAATAATATTACTGTCAAATGCATGTCAGATAATAAAAATACTGTAATAAATACAGTAGTTCACCATGTATTTGTTCATGTTTTATTAAGGGATAAGTCTGAAGCACACCATACAATAATTCTAGCAATTCATACAGGGCTAGTAGTATATACAGATACACACCCAGGTATCGGATCAGTACTCGGTATCGGCCGATACCCTGAGCCCAGGAAGGGAAGGGAAAAAGGGTATCGGAACATCCCTAAACACATACCGCAATAAAGCCGCCTCTGACATACAAGTGCAAAAATGAGCTCCTTTTTCCAGTTTATTAATGGTCAAATACACTCAAAAAACTCTCAATGCTCATCTTGGTGAGTTTTAACACAGTCGTAACATTTTTGAGCTCACAGGAACAGTGTTTGGGATCCATGCGTGCGTCAGGTCTTAAAGGGACAGAAGTTATTTATTATTCAAACTACAAAAAGACAAACGATCACTTTCGAGCACACATATTCTGAATGCCTTCGGCAGAATTCAAATGAGCCATTTTAATCTAGATTAATTCCAAGATTACAGTGAGATTAATCTAGATTAAAATTAATCTATGCCCACCACTAATATACATATACCAGTGGTGGGCCGTCAGGGCCAGCAAGGCCTTCTCTGCTGGCCTAATCACTATCAGAGTCAATGACCTAAATTTTAATATATTTTTTCCATGAATGTGTGTTTATTCCCAATAGTCTATTTTCTCAATTTCATAGCTTTTCTCTTGGTTGTGCTGCTTCCAGTAGTTTTTGTTTATGTTAGAGCTTTTATCCAATCATATTTCAGGCATCATGTGTTGCCAGGGTAAAAGAAATCTGCCTTGAGGCCTATATTGCAGGCACCTCTATCTTAAATGAATGGCAATGAAACCAAACAGATAATCACTCAGATTTAAACAGCCAATCAGATTTTGAGTTGGCGACAATGGGCCATCTAGAAGGTGTACAATAACGTCTGCCTTTTCACGTCCTTTGATTGGATGGTCAGAGAGCGTAACTAGTAGCCTAGTCAGAATAACTAGCAAACCACACAAGATAAAACATCTGTAGATTTAATCCACCTGTTTCCGGGGGGTGCTACTGTAAAAAAGAACGTGGGTACAACTTCCATTGAGGCGGCGGAAGTAGTGTACCAATGGTATTTTGTGTGCTAGTTAGTGAAGAGACGTGAGTGAAGTGTTTTTTGGATCATTGGCAAGGTTTGCAGTCATTGGCACATTTTTTATCTCTTTAAGTTTTTACTTGAACTTTATTTGACTCTTTAGAGAGTGCCGTGATGCCACAACATCTTTCAGAACTGAGTGGGTTTAGTTTCTTTTCTTTTTTTTCTTTTTTTTAAGTAAAAAAAAAAAAAAAACACCAGAAAATGAAAGACAATAGATTTTTTTTTAATTATTATGTTGAGAGTTGAGACTGACATTTAGTCACAGTGAACACACAAAACCCAGCTGTTAGCTGACAGGAGGACAGGAAACTCAGATGGTGCACTCCTAGAGACTTTTGACATATTTGTCCTTTATGACACCAAACAATATTTTTGAATTAATGAGTAAACATTGTTTAGTTACAAAATGGGCTGAAGGTCTTTGCATCCGCAGACAATAATACGGAGTGAAGCACAAATTTCACTAAATTGTTTGTGCACCAGTCAATCAGCTTTGTAAAATCTTGCATAAACTAGGCTCTGTTTATTATATTGTGCCCAAATATGTAGTTACATAAACATATTTATGTATGTAGGCTGGATATGGAGATGGATATGATGTGAATTCAACACTCTCATGGCAGCTTGCAATAATTTCTACAAGATGGCAAATCATATGACTTGGATTGTACAAAAACATACATTGTGTGGGTATTTTTTGCATTACAATTACGGTTACGTATATATTTCATATGAATGTTAACAATTTCACCATCTCAAATGAATGCTTACACTTTCGCCATCTCTTAAAATTTTTTACAATTTCCCAATTTCCGTTCCACACAAATTTTTAAACTTTCACCATCTCATGATTTTTTCCGGTCTCACCATCTTGTACAAATTCTTTAGATCTCATCAAAAAACACTTTTTTTGCTATCTAATACAAAATAAGATTTCGCTGTCTCATATAAATTATTTCTATCTCCTATGACTTCTTATGACATATTGTCATCTTCTAGAAATTCTTAATAATTCACCATTTCATATTAATGTTTACGCTTTCACCATTTCATACAAGTTTATGATTTCGCTATTTCGCATAAATTCTTACACTTTTGCCGTCTCGTATAAATTTTTACGATCTCGCCATTTTGTACAAATTTGTTAGATCTCATCTCGAACAAATTCTAACGATTTTTTTATGATTTCGACAAATGAAATAGAATTTATGTAGAAATGATTAAGAATTCACTATTTCATATGAATGTTTACACTTTCACCATTTCATACAAAAATATGTACGATTTTGCTATTTCATACAAATTCTTACACTTTCGCCATTTCATTCATTTTTACGATCTTGGCATCTGTAACACATTCTTTAGAACTCTTTAGAACTTTTAAGATTTTGCCTTCTCGGATGAATTATTTCGATCTCGCCATTTTGTACAAGTTGTTACAACATTGCCCATCTTGTAGAAATTCGTACGATTTCACCATCTCGTACAAATTTTTACGATTTCGGCATTTCGTACAAATCCTTTCGGCGTCTGATATGAATTTTTCAAATCTCACCATCAAATCTTTAGATGTCATCTCACACATTTTTACACTATTTAGATTAGATTCAACTTTATTGTCATTACACAAGTACAAGTACAAGGCAACGAAATGCAGTTTAGGTCTAACCAGAAGTGCAATAGCAGCAAGTGCAGGATATATACAATGGTTGCGTAAGTGCAGGGCATAAAAATGTACTGAATATATATATAAATATGTATAAGTAGAGAGATGGTTATTACTATAAACAGAACTGAATTTACAGATGAATATATACAGTGAATAAATATAAATATACAGATGGCTATTACTATAAACAGAATGTAAACAGAATGTACAGGTGAATATGTACTATGAATATAATATACAGATGGCTATTACTTTGAACAGAATTTTACAGATAGAGGTATACAATAATATGTTAGGCTAATATGAGGAATATAGCAGTGGATTAAGGTAGTGCAATAAATTATGGACAGAGCTATCCGAAAGAAAGTGTAAAAGTGCAGTGGAAAGTGGTTGCATATTGCAGTTAGAAGTACGGTGCAAAATGCAAATGTAAACATGGTTACTGTAAATACAGTCGGCAGTGCAAATGAGCATATTCCAGTTAAGATATGGTGGTGCAAAATGCATAAGTAAACAGTTGTTACTGTAATAAACAGTCGGTAGTGCAAATAACAAAGTGAATGTAGATGTGAGGTAGGAGAGTTAGCAGTTTATGAGGGAAGTGGATCAACGGGGGTTTGAGTTCAGTAAAGAGACAGCTCTGGGGAAAAAACTGTTCTTTAGTCTGCTGGTCCTGGTCCGGAGGATCCTGAAACGCCTGCCGGAGGGCAGGAGAGAAAACAGTCTGTGGGCTGGGTGAGAGGAGTCCTTGAGGATGCTGCGAGCTCGGTGCAGACAGCGTTTCCTCTGGATGTGCTCGATGGCAGGCAGTGGAGTCCCTGTGATGCGCTGGGCAGTTTTCACCACCCGCTGCAGTGCCTTGCGCTCCGCAACAGAGCAGCTCCCATACCATACTGCCACACAGTTGGTCAGGATGCTTTCTATTGCGCAGCGGTAGAAGTTCACCAGGATAGCCGAGGAGAGCTGATTCTTCCTCAGTGTCCTCAGGAAGAAGAGGCGCTGGTGAGCCTTCTTGACCAGGCTGGAGGTGTTGGTCGTCCACGACATGTCCGCCGAGATGTGGATCCCCAGGAACTTGAAACTGGAGACACGCTCAACAGCCATTCCATTGATGTGGATGGTGTCGTGTGTGCCTCTTGACTCCTTCCTGAAGTCCACGATGAGCTCCCACGATTTTGCCATCTCATATAAAGTTTTACAATTTCACCTTGTATAAATGATCTTGATCTACAGATTCTTATGATATTGCCATCTCGTAGAAATTCTTACTTTCCTCATCTCATGTGAAGGTTTTCAATCTGTCCATTTCATACAATTTCTTTAGATCTCACCATCTCATGCAAAGTCTTAAGATCTCAATCTGATTTTTGTATAATATTCACTGCAAAGAAGGCAGCCATCCATCATAAAACATGGCAGAGTACAACTAACAGAAGGCTAGAAACCACAGTGTTTCTATTTCTGAGTCTTCTGAGTCATTTGCATTCAAGTTTGGTTGCTTGGGGTCAAATAATTACGTCGACTGAACTGGACTGCTTTAGTTACTCAATAGCCTGTGGTATTGGTAGCCAGCTCACTATATTGGAAATCATTGAGTGGAACTTTCTTAAATTTTATAAGAAGGATATACACAGCTTTTTGCCAGATGTTGTGTAGGCTTCAAAAAAGTGGGATGGTGGTGATTTACTTAAACACAGAAAATCCCATTTGTTATCGACTTACATTTGTAACCAACTCAGCAATGCTGAGAGAATACCTTGCTGAGCAAGTCAAACAGCAGGGCTATAAATACAATAGAAAATGACTCATCCCATCCATCCCAAAGGGAAAACGTAAACTGGAACACCCAAGTGACAAACTACCAGAGTCAGTGCCGGCATGAATCTCAAATATCGCCTTTCGCTCTCAGTCGTCTTGTTTCTTCGCTTGCAGTTATCATCAAAGCATTGATTTGTTTTTCAGCTGCGAGTTTGTGATGTTTGGAAGTGTTTTGTCTGGAGAAGCCCCGTCTCGCCCTGCTTCAAATGCTGTCGACCAATTGAAAATAATTAAATCATAACATAACCATAACAATATTTATAAACCATAAACCAAGTTTTTATTGTATTTAAGTTTTCTCATGATTTATTTTCATATAGTTAGTTTTAAATGTATTTATAGTAAGTTAATGTTTAACTTAGCTTAATGATTTTCATCATCATAATCGTCACCATTATTAACTTATTTCTTTATATATATTTTTAGTTTGAATATATTTTTATTTTCATAGTATATAGTAATAGTTTATTTACAGGATGTTATTGTTTAGTTCAAGGATTAATAATAATAATAATGTAGTTATTATGTTTTATTTAAGTGATTGTTTACTTAAGTTATTGCATTTATGTCAAGCAGGATAATCTGAATTCACTTTTCAACACTGACTTCACATTAATTTGTGATCAGTTGTATATTATTCACCCAAAGTCAAGTCATTCCTATCAGACCATAATTATTTAAAAAAGACAGAATATTTAGTTTTCATTCATTTTTATAATGTGTTTAATGGCTGTACTGGATCCGGGCCGTGTCCAGATCAGATGGTGGACCTGCACTAGACACGACCAATGATTCCCTGAAGTGTCTGCAGAGACCGTGTCAACTAGACTCTCCCCTGTGACGGCCTCATCGACACGACATCCTCAACAAACCCGTCTCCGGCTTAATGACTCCGATCTTCAATCAGATAGAACTGGACAAATATTCTGAATATTCCGATCTAATCAGACTTGTAATGTTGCCTGAATCATGTTGTTCGTTGGCCAGAGGAGAACTGGCATCCCGACTGAGCCTGGTTTCTCCCAAGGTTTTTTTCCTCCTTTCTGTTACCTGATGGAGTTTTGGTTCCTTGCTCCAGAATGTTCAGAGTGCCCTGTTTTTGGATAAGAATAAAATGGCAGGTAGAGTAGACTATCTTGTCTCTTTGAATTTAAGATTTCTCTTAGATTTATTCACATTGGCCTCTACATGAACACACTTGCCTGAGAAAAGTGTGGGGGACACGCCCCCCCTCGTCCCCCGCGTATTCTACGCACATGCCGAAATGTCCCAATCGGCTTTTTCTCTTGCAGTTTATTTGGGGGTCCTCAGCTGACTCAGCCGTTTAACCAGCTGCTGTATCAAACCATGATGACGTCGTTGGTCGACAGAGCATGTGAAGGCAAGGGCAGTTCCTAAGAACATTACTCATATTTGTTCCCTGGGAATAAAAGGCATTGCAGATCCTTCTCAGGTCTGGCTTTGAATACATCAGTGCAATGAGAAGTGATGAATTCATGCATTAGTCAGAAAAGTGGCCGTGTTGTCCTCGGCCGGGTTCTCATCTCTAATGTCTTATCTGACCAGGCAGCTGCCTGCTCACAACGATTTGAACAATGAACCTCCTGCAAGGGCTGCATAAATCAGCGCAGTGTCACATGAATACATGCATGCGAACGAACCTTTGAGCACCTGCAGGTTTACTGTGGAGTACTGAGCCTGGACTTGATCAGAGGGGTTTTAAACGTGCTTGGACTGGAAATAAACGCTCAGGGCTTTGCTGACCAGCGCAGGATGCTTTTCCACGCTCTGTTAGCATGCATGCTTTCTCCATAAACAGAGCTCAGTGTGGTTCTTTCCTTTCAACTCTATCAAAACCATGTTAGCTGGGGTTTTCCACCTGCACTCAGCTGGGCTTTCATAAACTGTTATAGATAGGTATCATTACTGAACCCAAAACGATTGACACAGATTGGCTCTACTCTCTCAGGTTCACACAAACCATTTGGAGGCAAATGAAAGGCAATTGCAAAAGGAACTAGATAGAATTTTGTGGAAAGATGGGAAAAGATAAATGTTTTCTGATACTTTCCTGTTTTGCAAATTATTAAAAATGGGTAACACTTTGGGGCCTATTTTAACGATCTAAGCGCATGGTCTAAAGCAGCCATTCCCAAACTGTGGTCCGTGGACCACTAGTGGTCCGTGATGGTACTGCAAGTTTGCTGCTACAACCTACGTCTACTGACTAGCCAATAAAAATGCAACATAAAATTCCGTATTGATCAAATTGCAGTTAAAACTTCTTACCTCAAGCTCCATTTGCATGCCACATTGGCCGCTTTCCCTAGCCATGACCGCGTCCATATTCTCCTCTTTCGCTTCCTTCTCTTTTTCTGAGTGTAACGGGGGCCAGCTAGTAGTTGCTGTGCGAGTAAACCCCACTCCTCTGATCTCAAGAGATGCTCTAGCGACTGATGCTAGAGGTTGCAGCTTTTAGCCTCCTTTTTAGAATGTCCGACTCTCATGCCGGCGGACCCGGGTTTCGAGTCCCACTTAGAGCGGGCGGTACGAACAGGAGGGGTTACATTGGTGCCATGACCCGGATGGGAGTAAGGTTTGGGGGGGTGAGTGTAACAGAGGCCAGCTAGTAGTTGCTGTGCGAGTAAACCTCACTCATCTTACCATAATGAGACACTCTAACAACTGACGCTAGAGGTTGAAGTCTTTAGCCTCCTTGTTAGAGCGTCCGACTCTCATGCCGGTGGACCCGGGTTCGAGTCCCGCTTGGAGCGGGCGGTTCGAACAGGAGGGGTTACATGAGCACATAAAAACCACAACTGCCAAAGAGCGATACGTCTTGCTCTATTTGTTTACCACTAGTGCATGCTGATGACATTCTGTTCTTCTATACTTGTGTCGTAGCCTACGATTCAATAGGTGTCATCATTGTACAGTCTACATACATCCTACCCAAGTTTTTCGATCTATGTCGTACAATGTGATTTGTAATGATCTTATAGGATTGTAGCAGGCATATCACTTTATTTTGATGGTCCCCCAACAGACATTCTACTGACTATAAGTGTCAACTTATTCTACTAACTCTAACCTAACAGTCTACTAATGTGCTAATGCTACTTATAGTTAGTAGAATGTCTAAAGTGGACGATCAAATTGAAATGTAACCTAAAAGGTATACCTCAGTAATTTAGTTTAGACATTGATTTGATTCCATGTGATTGACTTGCTTTTATTACCAGTATTGTTTAGTGCAAGCATGCATCTAACTAAGGAGTGTTTGTACAGGCAGCGACAACAACCGACTTTCAATGAGTTTCCAGAAATGTTAGCAACCGTTGGCATAGTGACAAAATGCACACAGTTTAACTTTATGCAAATTAGCTGTGATACTGTTGGATACTGCAGCCAACAGCACCGGGACTCTGTGACCTCCAGTGATTTAATTGATGTCAGTGTGTGTGAATGCACCTTTACTCTTAATATCTGTGTTAGTACAGGATATTAGTACAACATTGAAGGGCTAAGATCAGGCCACAGTAACGGTAATTGTTTGCCAATCTTCTGAGTAAATGAAATGGCTGTGGATTATGCCGTGCGCATTTATTTCCATAATTAAAAGCATTTATTTGTTCAACATTGTTTTGTAAAAAAGCATTGTACTAATGTAAAGGTGGAAACTTGCGTGATTTCTTTTCAATACAGAAGTTCTTCCATTGCATCGTCTATATAGACAACACATTTAACATTTTACTATAGAATCTATAAAAATAAAAAAAACATCAGCAGATGCATTTGACATTTTTAACCATGTGACATTCAAACCACCATAGATTCCCTTTGTGTCTATTGGTCACCTTTGACCCCTATATTTTATATGACATTTATAATATTTTAATACAATTATGGCATCATCACATTTCATCAATCTCAGATTTCATAAAAAAGATCCGAAGTGTTACATGTTTGGTGAGTAATTAAAGACAAAATTTCCATCTTTCAATGTAATAATTCATACATTTTACCAACACAAATAAAACCTTTGGGATTGATTATGATCTTATTAAATAACCACAACATTTTCTTATTTTAAAAGAATGAATGAATGATTTTAATCATTCATTCATCACAGGATTTATGTATTATATTGTCATAATCATGAGTCTCGAATCATCTTAAATGGGCAGGAAAACATGCTCACTTACATGATTAATATCTATAAATGTTGCACAAGCCAGTGTGAAGCATCCTGGCAATTATGCAAGGTATCATATTGCTTCAGAGTGATGTCTGTCATTGGCTGATTAAAATGGCAGATTTTCAACCATTCCTTAACAAGGATTTCATCATGATGTAATAGTTCTCTGCAAGCGAGAGGAAGCAATTTAATAAACACTTCATGTGAATGTGCAGCATTCTGAGCACAGCCGTGCGGTCGGCAGCACCGGCTGGAAAAGACAGTACATGCTAATTTACAGGTTTTATGCTCGAGTAATCTTTTTAATCTTCATTGAATGCATTTATTCACCCCCGCCCCCACCCCACAGGTTTTTTTTATTATTATTCCAGCCCATGTAAACGTAAGCCTTTAATCCTTGTCAAAACAAGAGCCAGACTCACCGGCTTCCAGCGCAATCCTCCTACTGATCTGAACTGTAATCAAACCACTATGATCTCAATGAAAGCATGACGGACGCAAGAGTGACCCATTACGCAATACTCTTAGGTCACTAAAGACTAACTCTTTAGCTAATGCTGAATAACATGGTTCAAATTCAGTCATGACAGAAATAATATCGTCCCCTTCCTAAAACAAATGACTTAGGCAATTATTTTAGGAAGGTGACGATATAAAGTGTTGTCATAACTTTTATTCTAAAACATTAAATGTGCATTCAGTAAGTTTGTCGCTGCTGCATCAGCATGGCAGCCATCTTGGACTAAATATGCTCTTTGCAGTCAGCCATGATTCATTTATTCTCTGAGCACAAGTGTCCAATAATATAGAGTGAAACAGTCAGGTTCCGGATCATTTTCTCCATAGGGAAATGGATTTTTAATGATAAATTATAAACCTTTAAAGACAGCCTTACTGTGAGCTACGAGGTTGTTGATCGATGGTATTTGCTTCTGTTGAAGACGTTAGCCCGCATTATTTCAACTTAGTAAATAATCATGTTAAACAGTGGAATTTGTAGTGGAAAATGATACCCATGATGCTGTACAGAAAATTCCACCAATCAGAGCGTCGAAAGAATCTCTGCCTACTCCCATGAAGCACTGAAAATTACGTAATTGAGTCGATCTCCCTATGCTCTCAAGACACTTAATTATTTAAAAATATATATGCATATTTTTGGCCAGCAGCCATATCACCCTGTAGCC
This sequence comes from Romanogobio albipinnatus, assembly GCA_023566225.1. Lineage (NCBI taxonomy): Eukaryota > Metazoa > Chordata > Actinopteri > Cypriniformes > Gobionidae > Romanogobio > Romanogobio albipinnatus. The sequence continues at coordinate 38,186,112 of CM042255.1, read as the reverse complement.
CAAGACTGGTTTCCCACTGAAACTAAGCAGGGCTGAGCCTGGTCAGTACCTGGATGGGAAACCAACTGGGAAAACTAGGTAGCTGCTGGTAGAGGTGTTAGTGAGGCCAGAAGGGGGAGCTCACCCTGTGGTCTGTGTGGGTCCTAACGCCCCAGTATAGTGATGGGGACACTATATTGTAACAAGCACCGTTCCTCGGATGAGACGTTAAACCGAGGTCCTGACTCTCTGTGGTCATTAAAAAAAATGACAAAGAGTAGGGGTGTAACCCCGGCATCATGGCCAAATTTGCCCATTGGCCCCTGTCCATCATGGCCTCCTAATCATCCCCATATATATATATATATGATTGGCTTCATCACTCTGTCTCCTCTCCACCAATCATCTGGTGTGTGGTGGGCGTTCTGGCGCCATATGGCTGCCGTTGCATCATCCAGGTGGATGCTGCCCATTGGTGGTGGATGAGGTGATTGCCCCCTTCTATGTAAAGCGCTTTGAGTGCCTAGAAAATCGCTATATAAATCTAACAAATTACATTTTTCAATAAACTTAAAATGTATTGTTATTATAGGCCTGTATATAATCAACATTTGTAAATGTGTAGTTTTATATTTCTCCAACGCTTTTAATTTTATTATGCTGTTCGCAATGCTTCATGAGATTGTAGTTCTAAACCCAAGTCTTGTACCTTTGTATTTTTGTATGATTTTCAAAAACATTTTTTGCTTGAAATCAAAGTTTGTTATGCTGTGATTCACATCGTAGCTGGTTAGCTTGGGTCATGGCTTATAGCACTTTAAAGAATAGTTTTTTTAAATCCCTATTTTAAAAAAAGAGAGAAGTAAATGGAAAAAAATACTTACATAACCAACAGCGCTGAAAAAGTGGGCGGCCTCTCTTGAACTGTAGAGTGCTGCAGTGATTATGTATTTTTATTATAGGACAATTTTATTCACCCTGGTTCCCTCAACAGAAACCCAACAGGATTTTTCCATTGGCCTTTAGATTATTGCAGAAAATAAACTCTGTGACCAATAAAAGTTTAGGATTCTTACATGTTTCGTTCATCATCATCTTCACAAATGAACACAACTTATGAATTTTGAAGCCAAAATACAATCGTCAGAGACTTTGACTCTGAACTTTGAGACTTTGACAGCACATTAAGCCTCCAGCAACTCTTTCAGTTTTTATTTAAAAACATTTTCCCTGAAAGCTAGAGATATAATTGCACTCTTGCAAGCTATTCTAAGTACAATGAGGCTGTAAAAGCGACTAGTGAATAGATGAGTTGATTATGTTTAATTTAATGTCCCCGACAACCTCTGTAGATCCCATTTAGACATGTGTTAGCAATTAAGTAAAACGACAAGTAAAAGCTTAAAAAAAAATCATGTTAATGTATTTTTTTTTTGTGTGTAATTGAATAAATGAGCATATGTTAATATGACCTTATTTCAAGCATTTAATCAGAAACCCATAAAAAAAAACATTGATTCCAGGACGATGGAACCGGAAGTGCAAAAATGCCAACTTGTTTCCATACATTGCACTCTGTTTAGTTGGTCATGTGATGTCAACATAGCGGACCCCATATTGTCTCCTTACTTTTCAATTCCTATACTTACATTATACAGAAACAAAACAGTTTTGGATATATACACTATATTGCCAAAGGTTTTGGGACGCATGCCTTTACATGCACATTAACTTTAATGACATCCCATTCTTAATCCGTATGGTTTAATATGGAGTTGGCCCATCCTTTGCAGTTATAACAGCTTCAACTTTTCTGGGAAGGCTTTCCACAAGGTTTAGGAGTGTGTTTATGGAATTTTCTGAACATTCTTCTGGAATCGCATTTGTGAGGTCAGGCCCAAAGGTGTTCTTTCGGGTTGAGGTCAGGACTCTGTGCAGGCCGGTCAAGTTCCTCCACACCAAACTCGCTCATCCATGTCTCTATGTACCTTGCTTTGTGCACTGGTGCGCAGTCATGTTGGAACAGGAAGGGGCTATCCTCAAACTGTTCCCACAAAGTTGGGAGCATGAAATTGTCCAAAATGTCTTGGTATGCTGAAGCATGAAGAGTTCCTTTCACTGTAACTAAGGGGCCAAGCCCAACCCCTGAAAAACAACCCCACACCATAATCTCCCATCCACCAAACTTTACACTTGGCACAATGCAGTCAGGCAAGTACCGTTCTCCTGGCAACCGCCAAACCCAAACTCGTCCATCGGATTGCCAGACAGAGATTTGCTACTCCAGAGAACACGTCTCCACTGCTTTAGAGTCCAGTGCCAGTGTGCACTTGGTGATGTAAGGCTTGGATGCAGCTGCTTGGCCATGGAAACCCATTCCATGAAGCTCTCTACGCACTGTTCTTGAGCTAATCTGAAGGCCACTCAAAGTTTGTAGGTCTTTAGCTGTTGACTGCAGAAAGTTGGCGACTTCTGCGCACTGTGCACCTCAGCATGTGCTGACCCCGCTCTGTGATTTTACGTGGCCATGGAAGTGATTGGAACACCTGAATTCAATGATTTGGAGGGGTGTCCCAATACTTTTGACAATATTGTGTAGCCTTGAACTTCAAATGACTAAAAAATGGTGAGCTTTGTTGCCATTTTAGCCCATCTTGTTTGTTTGTCTTGAGTGTGCAACTTGTTTTGGGAAAAGAAAAACAGCAGTATTGTGGATGTTGGCATGTCATTGAGGTTGGCTTGGCACAGACCTGGAAACCCTGAACATGTATTTAATAGTGCAGTTAAGGTCACACTGAACAAGCAGTTCCTTTAGCTTTGTACTAATGCCAGCTAAATCCAGACAGATGCTGCAGCTGAAGTTCTCAACACGCAACACACGACCCATTACTGAGTCACCATTTAATTCAAACCTACAAGTCTTTAATTGCTTTAATTATTATGCACAAGCGTCTAATTATTATTTAATTTGTAGTGTTTCTCCTTTGTCTTTTTCATTACATTTAAATTTCAAAACAAGTAACTGAATTTAGCAGAGATAGACTCGTTCTCGCTGTTCGGCTGAGCTTGTAAATGAACATTTGCTGCATTTGTTCAATATGCAATTGTCAGTACTGTCAGCATGAATTTGATAAGAAATGTGTTTTCTGGAGGTCACATTGTAAAATAGAAAAAAAAGAATTCTGCTTTTATATTTTACTTACTTTATGATTAAATTACAAGTTATATTATAATGATTTGACGTCTCAGACCCCTCTATATTTAGTAGCCTAATTAGTCAATGCGAACGTGTTTGAGACATTGCCTTGAATACTCATGGGTTGAGATATTTTTAATATTTTTAATTTCTTGATTAAAATTTAAAAGTCATCTGGTGGACAATAAGCTGAAAGGCCCTTATCTGAGTGTATAAAGCTTTAAATTTGACTAATGTTTTTTGAGATTAGGCCCCTGGGGATTGACTTGCGGTCTTGAGCAGATGTGTAATCCTCTGTATAGCCCAGACACTGGAGGGAAATTAATAATCGTCATCATCATATTTAACAAAAAATAAAACCGCCAGCTGTGGGGAAGCTCTGTTAGGAAGCAACCAAATTATAGGATCACCGATGTGGTCAAAGAAACCAAAACAAACCCCATGAAGCCCATGTGCTTATATAATCTCAGGGCACTTAAAACTCTGGATTACTCACCATTATGCAGCTGCCGTTCAATGTCACATGTCCTCTCAAAAGTTATATACAAAATTGAATGGGCCGTGATTGAGCATTAACTAATGACATTTACATTTTATATAGTGACATTGGGATTTGTATCCATTATTGGTTTGTTGTTTTATTTTATTTCATTACATTTAACTTTATTATCTATTACTCATAGTTACACTTTATTTTGATGGTCCCCTTTATACATTCTGTTGAATACAAATAATATTGCACCTCCATGTCAACTAACTCTCCTTAGTAGACTGTTAGGAGTAAAATTAGTAGAATAATTTGAAATGTACTTGCAAAGTTACTTATAGTCAGTGAAATGTGTTGGCGGGCCATCACATTAAGTGACAAAATATTGATAGGGCAATATATCGTTTTCCTTCTACAAGAATCGATATGCTGGTGCCAAATATTGATATTTTAATGAATCAAATGAGGTGCTCTAAATAGATTTCCCTGCTCCCAGCGTCGCTACTTCATGGCTCCTTGAGGTGACGCTCAATACATGAATGAGGGAAACGTGAACATAAGTGAACTAGCCTAAGAAAATGAGGTCTTTAACGGGATGGCGGACAGCAGTGTAGAATAATACATTTAAAGCCACGTTTCAAAGTCTGAAAAACGTTCACTTAAACTTTTCACAGGCATTTTGTTTTCATAGTTAGATGAAAGTGATCAGAAAGTGATCAGATGCTGTGATGTATCATTATAGGATTGTCTAGCAATATATTGATTATCGCTGAATTGCTATCATGATATTATCGGTATTGTGAGCCATGTATAGTGTATTGTATCGTGAGGTACACTGTGATTCCCACTCCTATTCCCACCACGGCCCTACGACATGAGGGTGATAATTAATGGCAGAATTTCCCTTTAAGCAGACTGTCTACTAATGCTCTATGAGAGTTAGTTGACATGTAGGTGAAACATTACTTTTAGTAAAAGGGATCAAACCATCAAAATAAAGTGTTACCTTATTATTGTTATTTTTTATTATTCTCATCATATTAACAAACAGCAGGGCCATCCCAAGCATGGGGGTGGTCCATTCGACACGAGGCCCCCTCAAGCGTAGGCCCAGTGGGGTCGCACTAGTTGCACCACCCTAAAGATAGCTTTGACAGATAGTATTCAAGCATGGTGTTCTTTAACCCTAGCCTGGTCCTACCAGACTCTCATACATTTCATTTGTACAGAGAGTCAGGGCACTCTCCATTGACAAGCGTTAACTTCCTTGAAGGCGGGTTCTCTGTTGAAGTTTAAAACTATTGGATCTGCCCAGAGCCACTCTGGATCTGCCATAACCAATCGCTAACGTTTGGTCGTGACGTATGAGGGGAGACGACAACAGCTATCGGCTTAGCATCGCTAGCGTTCGCATTAGCCAACTCCTTCACCACCAGTGTTGCCACAGTTACTTTGAAAAAGTAATCTGATTACTGATTACTCCTTTAAAAAGTAACTTAGTTACTTTACAGATTACTTGATTTTAAAAGTAACTAAGTTAGATTACAAGTTACTTTTTTAGTTGCATTCAGTTGCTGCCGACAACACCCCTGCCACCTCAACATAGAAATGACAACCGTTTTTGCCAACACTCACTTTATTGGAAGTGCATTTTTAACAGTAACGTCAACAATGTATCTCCTGACATTTTAAATTGAAATTAATAAATATTTCCTGAAAAAAAACGTTTTAATAAAAAATTTAATAAAGATGTGAAGTCTTTCTTGACTTCACTTAATATAAATACTCTTCCCGAGACGCAAGAAGAAAGCAAAAATATATATTTTTACTAAGGAAAATGACTAAAATAGTAACTCACAGTGACTCTGTGTAACGCATTAGATTACTCGTTACTGGGAAAAAGTAGTCAGATTAGAGTAACGCGTTACTAAGTAACACGTTACTGGCATCACTGTTCACCACTAACGGAGCGAGCTGAAAAATCAAACTTTTCCCGAACCCTGTGGGGAGGAGGGCCACAACATGGTCACCAACAAATCTCAGCAAAGATTGTTCTTGCTCCGGCTTTAACTTCTGGATTTTCGGCAGCGTTGCCACAACGGACCGAATGGCTTCGCTCACATCTTTCTCCGAGCCATTACTGACCTACAACTCAAACTAGCGCACAACATCTTCATCGTTCGCAGCCACTCCTTCTGTTCACTGACTGGACCGGTTAAAATTTGGTTGGAGAAAACGAATATAACACAAACCCAAACAACGTACAGAAGGAAAATTAAAATTGAGCGGAAGTATGTAGGAGGCGGTGCCAGGCTACACTGTAAAAAAAAAACAGGTGTCCAATTGAAAATTTTCTAGAGACCGATAACATCTACATTTTTTTCAGTTGGCCAAATTGAATTTCTGTGAATTGATGCAATTTAATTCACAGAAATTCAATTTGGCCAACTAAAAAATGTAGATATGATAAGTCACTAGAAAATTTTCAATTGGACACCTGATTTTTTTTTACAGTGTACTTTAACCCTAAAATGAGCGACATATCCTAGGGGTTACAAACATTTGAGATGCTGTGGGGAGAGACATGAAAAGTGTAGGTCTCATTTCTTGGTTGCATTTTGAAATGGGGTTTGTTGTGAATATTTAGATATGGTGACTTTGTTCATACATTTTTTGTTTAACTCATGGGCAACATTTAAAAACAACATGACCACCTGTAGTGGGAAATCTACTCCTCTTCATATAGAATTAATATAAAAGTTGATATATTTCACATATTTACAATATTTGGAGGGGACTTACATGGTTAAATGTTAGCTTATTACATTTATGTTGAAATTTTATGAATTTAATTTTTACGTTTTTCTCAAATCTAAACTTTGGCTAAAGTGTTGTAACACTTGCCAAACAAGCATTCTTTTTTTCAATGATTTTATACCCCCAAAGTGGCAACATATCCTTAAAAAAAAAAAAAGTATTTTAAGCAGCGAAATTAGCTTGCTATTTCATGTACTGAAAAAGATGATTCACAGATCCTGGTGTATATTTTCCCAGTGTGAGAAAAAAAAATGCTTCTATAAAACTCGTTGTTTTCCTAAGCATCCATCACTGCCACAAGCAGGAGTCGTGCTGTTATGCAGCCTTTCTAGTTGCATTTGGCTCTGAATGGACTGGAAAATAAATCAATACCAGGCAAAATGGCCCAGCCAGCCCGGAGGGTATTCAGCACGGTTAGCACTGCACCTCCACGCTGGTTCGCTCAGTTGGCTGCTGTTATGAACTGTCATGTTTAGCTCTGCAGCTTCACATGATGCTGCATACATCTGCATATACAGCTGTATGGAATGTTAAGAATGATTGCTTTTGGCATATCCTGATGGCAGAGTAATTAAGCATTTACCTGTCAAAAATGGCTAAACAGTGGAAAGGTCCACAGACTTGGCAGAAAAGACTGCAGGGGAAAAGAAAATGTGCTTCTTATGCAAAACTTGAAGTTTCTCCCCATTTTTAAAGGTATAGACCAATTTGGAGCAGACGTCACAGTTACATCACAATTCCGTCACTAAAGACACCCTTTGAAGCTAAATGCAGATGTTTATGTTGCAAGTCACAGACTGAACTGATGAAATGCAATTATTAGTCTACTATTAAAGCATCAATTTGATGTAAACAGAATGTCTACATAATATTCACATATGCGGTTCATAGAGGACATACATACATAGCAGATACAGCATGAAATAATATTTAAATCTATAACATTTTACATAGATAACTTTTAAACATAGCCTATAACATTTTAATCTCACAATTCTTGCATTCGCGTGCTTATATCTCCCAGTCTGGATTTCATAACTCGTAATTATGAGGTTATATCACAACTGTGAGAGAGAAAAAAAGACCAAATAATGAGTATATCACACAATATTGTTTATCCTTCTAAGAATGGTGAGATATAAACTCGGATTTGTGATAAAAAAAGTCAGAATTAACTCTGAGATATAAACTCGAAATTAACTTTTTTTATTCTTTTATTCCGTGGCTTCCTCAGATTGCTACTGCAGAATTGCCATTTTCTGCCACCAGGTAGGCTCCGCCCACAAAAAAACGCCATCACTGTTTGCAAACACAAAATAGGCCTATACACTCTAAAAAATGCTGGGTTAAAAACAACCCAAGTTGGGTTGAAAATGGGCAAACCCAGCAATTGGGTTGTTTTAACCCTGTGATTGGGTTGTTGTAACCCAGCGATTGGGTTGTTTTAACCCAGCGATTGGGTTGTTTCAAGCAAACATTTAACCCAACCGCTGGGTTAAAACAACCCAATTGCTTGTGTAGCTTGTGTAACAATTGAGTGTAGCTTCTCACCTGAAAATTCTAATTCAGTCATTTATGTGGAACACAAAATTAGAAATTTTAGTAATTGGCCACTGTTTCTAATATAATGAACGTGAATGGAAACCAGGGGCAATCGAGCTATTACAATAAATTAAATACATTCCACTTTTACGCTATTTTCCAATTTTTCTTAAGCTTTGTGTAGAAAACAGACAGCAGTTTAGTTGATATTTGCTTCAAATCTTGATGCGGTACAACGGTGGGCTTTTTCTCAGGCAAGAGCTTGAGTTTATACAACATGCTCTGATTGCCACACATTTTTGATACAAACATAATTACTGAGAAAGAAGAGATAATGGCTACCGCTGATTAAAATGATAAGTCCCTGAACCCCGTGAATCAGCGGAACGGGGTGTGTTTTGACTGAAAGATGCTAGTAATGTATTTGTGTATATTTTAGGCAACAAGCTAGCATGACGTCTGAAATGGAGACTCTGTGTTCTCCTGCCAGGTGACTGGATATATTTTCACTGATTACTCTCTCTTTAAATATCTACCTCCTGCCTGCCTCACTGGAACATCTTAATCCAACCTCTCGTACATCAGCCGAGGTGATTTCAATAGCCTGACAAGCTTTTTAATGTTAGACTCCTTTGTTTTTGGTGGTTGCTATTTTTACACATTAATGCGAGACAGGAAAATAGCTTCAGGATGAATGGGATCAGGTCTTTGTGTCAGCATCTGTAAGAGCTTGTTCAGAAAGGCAGATGGGATAATAACGTTAAGTCTTAGTTAAGTGAAAGTGGATACTTTAATGAAAATATAATGTGACTTTTTTCATATGATTATTCATCCAAGAATCCCAACATTAGAATTAGATATGACTGAAGTTCTCTCTCTCTCTCTCTCTCTCTCTCTCTCTCTCTCTCTCTCTCTCTCTCTCTCTCTCTCTCTCTCTCTCTCTCTCTCTCTCTCTCTCTCTCTCTCTAACAACTTAGAGAGGATGTTGAAGGATAATGCAAAGAACTCAGAAAGGTGAGCAAACAGTGCTATATTTTAGGTAATGGGTGTTGCTAGTTATTCCACATGCAGAGAGATCAGCCAATAATAATAGAGGACATTTACTTTTCAATTGTAAAGAAAAGTCATGGAAAATGGTCATGTATTTTGGTGCAAAACTATTTGGCTAACATTATATGTGGAGTTATGGGAAAATAAATGAAATGTGGGATCAATTTCATTTATAGACTTAAACCAATCTAGGTCCGCAAAATCAGAGACTTGTGGTCTGTTCAAAACCCATGAGCTGCATCTTTAACCAAAATGAAATGTTCTATGTGACTGAATTTGAACAGACTCAAATTTATCAGGGCCGATTTAAACCTAAATCCCTGCAGTATGTTCATCTTTACTTCATAAACTACCCAAATAACAACAATGTTATTTAATTGTTATTCAATTTATCCAATATGAACATGTCTCTGTTAAGTTATGAAAACATTATTTCTGAATGTTCTCTGAACGTTCAAAAAGTCCAGTTAATCTCTTTCTCTGCCAGCGTTACCAGCCACCACCAGCATTTTGATCATTTTCACAAAATGTTCATGGCCCCCCAGAATATTTTGTTGTAAGAATATCTGAACATAAATCAAAAGAAAGAACAGAGAATCGTTTTCTAGCTAAATGCAGTCTTTTTTTTATCGACGTATGCAACATTTTGAGCGGAAATTGCGCATTTATCAAAGACTACATCCAGATGGGATTCAGAACGATGATCAAAACACAGATGGAGTAGATCGAGTCCATCAACACCCACTAAGGTTTCACAGTCCTATAGCTCGTCTGGGGTCGACATTTCATTCATTAACATAAGTCAGTTTTGATTTAAATGAGGCTTTGTTGATGATGACTAGAGTTGGGGTACTCGAACTTGGACTCGGACTCGAGTCCAATTTTGAATGAACTCGGACTTGTCACACACTTGGACATTTTGTACTCTGAAAATATTCTGAGTGCAGTCGATTCCGCGTCACGTGTAACAACAAAACTGGCATAAAACTAAAATAAGAAATTAATTAACATCTCTCCGCCTGTCATTTTACTGCACCACACCGGCAGGCAGCTGTAGTATTATCTTATGCTTGCAGACAAAACACATCACACACTGGATCGCAATGCGTGGCTAGGGCAATGTCTTCAAAGTCAGCAATAATTTGTTTTGCTTATGAAAATCATAAAGAATTTATTTGCAAGAAATCCGGTAAAAAGAAGCACTCTGCGGATTGCAAATTTTGCAAATCAACTCTTACTGATGTGTCGGCACGACTTTCTACCGACATGTTCAAAGAAAACCTAGATAAATGTAAGTTGCTTATTATAACTTTTATTATCAACTTAAATCCAAATAACTTAGGGCTGGGTGAAATGACGATAAATATCGGATTTTTGTGTGCATGCACTTAAAGCGGCAGACAGAAATCGAGGCTGCCTCATTGTGCATCATCAGTAACAAATTATCTAACGGTTTACACTTGGACTGGCAAAGAAATTCACATATATCATGTCAAAATGCAAGTCTGACAGAGTATTCATGTAGGCCTAAACACAGTCGGTTATGTCTTAAAAATGTAAACAGTTAATGGTCAATATAGCAGTCCAATGAACCTGCTGGCGTAATGTTAATCAAACAACAAAAGACAAAGAGAAAATCACTCACTCGCTGCTGACTAACTTTAGTAAATTGAATAAGAATCACTGTACATGTAATAAAGTGAAGTTTGCTTTATTTGACATTTTAATTGTTTTATTCAATTGCTTTAGTATTTATTCTTACTTGAATAATCCTACTTGAGAAAACATCATTATCGTGAAATAATATCTTGACTCGAACTCGACAAAAGTGGACTCGGACCCAACACTAATGATCACGTTATTTTACATATGCATCTTCTTACATATGCTATTGCTTGTTTCTGCTGCTTCTTCGCATGTGTTTTGATCAGGAGATTCTGTACTCTTTCAGAAGATGCCTATAATAGCGCCCCTACCGTGTAACAATGAAAACACGGAAAGACAGACATTTCTGTCAATGGCGGGGAAAGATTTAAATGTAAAAAAAAAAAATTGGTTATATGAACGTTGAAGGAACACGCCGACTTTTGGGTCTTTAGCTTATTCACTGTATCCCCCAGAGTTAGATAAGTCCATACATACCATTCTCATCTCCGTGCGTGCCATAACTCTGTCTGACGCACCCACCGCTAGCCTAGTTTAGCACAAAGACTGGAGGTAAACGGCTCCAGCTAGCTTACTGCTCAATAAGTGACAAAATAATGCCAACATTTTCCTATTTACATGTTGTGATGTGTATAGTTACATTGTGTACTAAGACCGACGGAAAATTAAAAGTTGCAATTTTCTAGACCTATATGTCTAGGAACTATACTCTCATTCCTGTGTAATGATCAAGGAACTTTGTGCCATACCATGGTTGCAGCGGCGCAGTGATATTACGCATCACTAGGGATGTGACCGTGAGGAAATTTTGGGGGCTTTGGGGGCTTTTAAATCACTAATTCTATCTAACCAAAAGTAACATGCACACAACCGCTCGGGCTTTCATAATGCAACTGAAAACGCGCCAGTGCGCACTCACCGTGAATGACAGCGCGTCTGTAAATGCGCGCTCTGTGAGGCCATGAATGAATGACTGTTCGTCAGTAAATGCGCGTTCTGTGAGGCCATGGGTCTGTCTCAATCAGCTCCCTAGTTCAGTAGTCAGGGCACTGATCAGGCATTGATCGGTATATGATTGAGACGCACGCCATGAATGAAAGACAGTTTGTCCGTAAAACCTTGTTTATACTCGTCCGCACGAGCACGAGGGTGCGCGCGCCAAAAATGACGACATCAGTCACGCGCACAGTGTGGAGCCAGACGGAAGTAAACAATGCGCGCTCTTAGCGGCCGTGCACATTTTACTTTCGGGTTTGAATTGGCACCATTATGTTTCGCTTTGAACAAAATTATTTCATTACTATAAATAAAAATCAAAATGACGGTAGGGCGGTGCCACGGTGGGCAAGTCATGTAACCGGTGTTGAGTCTGAACACCGGTAACACCGGCAACACCGACTATCGTAGCAAGCCTACACATCGCCTGAAAATAGGCTTACTTCCGTCAACATAACCAACGTGACAACCTGCTTGCACAGAGAGCGTGCTGGGGACTATTTTCAGGTGCTGCGTAATATCATTGCGCTGCTGCATCCATGGTATGGCACGGAGATAAGAATGGTATGTATGGACTTATCTAACTCTGGGGGATATAGTGAATAAGATAAAATCCCTAAAAGTCGACGTGTTCCTTTAAGAAAACAACATTTCATTGAATAATTTTGCAAAAATTCTGGGACTGTTTCTTTGAATATTCTGCTTACATTATGAAACAAGTAGTAACATTTAAAAAACGTTAAACAAATGACCAAGTGAACCATCTCAGGAAAAAAGATAACTTTTTAAACAAACGTTTTATTTACATTACTTGAAGAACATTTGTTTGACAGAACCTAACCAGAATGTTAGCCCAAGATTTGAGAAGATTCCCTGTTAGCTGGGTAGCTGGCCTATTGTCACCTTTCAAACTGGAGTAAATGTGTCTGGGGTAAATAGGCAGATATTTTCACTCTAAGGGAATAAGTGCTTCTTCTTAGTACCGTTAGAGCTTCCTGTGAGGTAAACCAGGTCAGTTTAGTAAAGGTGACACAAACACTATCCACTAGAGTAGAGAAATTGATTATCACACTTGTAATATAATCGAAGTCTCTGTTCATCTCTCTAAATCGTTACACCTTTAGTTAACCTTGCAGCACATTACCCATTTATCATGTGAATAAAAAACGTTTACTCTACAAAGATGAGAATGCTCTCCACTCTTTGAACCTAATTGGATCCTCATTAGAGCGTTAAAGTGTTTTTCTCTCTCTGTGTGTGTGTGTGTGTGTGTGTGTGTGTGTGTGTGTGTGTGTGTGTGTGTGTGTGTGTGTGTGTGTGTGTATTTTCATGTTTTTCTATCCCGGTAGGGACTTCAACCTGAATGCACACTGACTCATGGGGAGTTGGGGACTTGTGTCACCATGGGGACCTAAATTGATTTTTTTTTTTTGTTGAAAATGTAAAAATGCAGAAAGTCTTTTTGTGATGGTAGGGTTAGTGTAAGGGGAGAGAATACAGTTTGTACAGTATAAAAATTATTATGTCAATGGAGAGTCCCCACAAAGATAGTGAACCTGTGTGTGTGTGTGTGTGTGTGTGTGTGTGTGTGTGTGTGTGTGTGTGTGTGTGTGTGTGTGTGTGTGTGTGTGTGTGTGTGTGTGTGTGTGTGTGTGTGTGTGTGTGTGTGTGTGTGTGTGTGTGTGTGTGTGTGTGTGTGTGAGAGTGAGTGTGCGTGCATATGTAGATAATGTATTTATTTCTTTCTTTATTTTTTTTTTGATAGGGACCATGCATATTCATGAACATTGTTGTATAAAAATACACCATGTAAATATGCAGGTAACATAAGACTAACATAAAGACAGCCAACAATCGTACAACATTCATTCACTATAAATTAAAAGATACACATAATAGTGATGTATATATTGACAAAACAAACAACAAAACAAAAATACATAATGGCAATGACATTGTTCATCCACCTCTGTACTGCATTCAATGTATTGGATGTAATGTAATGTATTCCGTTTCATTTTCAAGGACATTTAGTTTGTTATCGTCATTGCCTGTGTTTTCTGTTTTTGCCCAGTGTCATAAGCACCTTTCCAATTTGTAGTCTTAAAACAGTTCAAATGTTGACTTATATCCTAATAAGATTTTATATAGTTTATACTCTTTATGTACATACTGTAAATAGACAACGGTGAACATACACTCACCTAAAGGATTATTAGGAACACCATACTAATACTGTGTTTGACCCCCTTTCGCCTTCAGAACTTCCTTAATTCTACGTGGCATTGATTCAACAAGGTGCTGAAAGCATTCTTTAGAAATGTTGGCCCATATTGATAGGAGAGCATCTTGCAGTTGATGGAGATTTGTGGGATGCACATCCAGGGCACGAAGCTCCCGTTCCACCACATCCCAAAGATGCTCTATTGGGTTGAGATCTGGTGACTGTGGGGGCCATTTTAGTACAGTGAACTCATTGTCATGTTCAAGAAACCAATTTGAAATGATTTGAGCTTTGTGACATTGTGCATTATTTTGTGCATTATCCTGCTGGACGTAGCCATCAGAGGATGGGTACATGGTGGTCATAAAGGGATGGACATGGTCAGAAACAATGCTCAGGTAGGCCGTGGCATTTAAACGATGCCCAATTGGCACTAAGGGGCCTAAAGTATGCAGAGAAAACATCCCCCACACCATTACACCACCACCAGCAGCCTGCACAGTGGTAACAAGGCATGATGGATCCATGTTCTCATTCTGTTTACGCCAAATTCTGACTCTACCATCTGAATGTCTCAACAGAAATCGAGACTTCAACAGTCTTCAACTGTCCAATTTTGGTGAGCTTGTGCAAATTGTAGCCTCTTTTTCCTATTTGTAGTGGAGATGAGTGGTACCCGGTGGGGTCTTCTGCTGTTGTAGCCCATCCGCCTCAAGGTTGTGCGTGTTGTAGCTTCACAAATGCTTTGCTGCATATCTCGGTTGTAACGAGTGGTTATTTCAGTCAAAGTTGCTCTTCTATCAGCTTGAATCAGTCGGCCCATTCTCCTCTGACCTCTAGCATCAACAAGGCATTTTCGCCCACAGGACTGCCGCATACTGGATGTTTTTCCCTTTTCACACCATTCTTTGTAAACTCTAGAAATGGTTGTGTGTGAAAATCCCAGTAACTGAGCAGATTGTGAAATACTCAGACTGGCCCGTCTGGCACCGACAACCATGCCACGCTCAAAATTGCTTAAATCACCTTTCTTTCCCATTCTGACATTCGGTTTGGAGTTCAGGAGATTGTCTTGACCAGGACCACATGTGATTGGTTGATTAGATAATTGCATTAATGAGAAATTGAACAGGTGTTCCTAATAATCCTTTAGGTGAGTGTATTTAGACAAGCTGTAAACCTTGTTTTGTTTTCAGACAGTTGAATATAACTTTCAAAAAAGTCCAGTACAAACGTTACTGTCGCTCGTCAACCGCAGCTGACACAGTTGCTAGGCGACAAGAACAATCCTCCGTAGGCTAGACCGTCCCATTTAACGACACTCGGTTCACCCTTTGTGGACTTCGAAGGCGTGACCTTTGAAGTCTGTGTCCTTCGAAGAATGCAGTTGCTAAACTGGGACACAGCCATAGTTATTCATTGTTTCATTCATTATTTACACCTGTTCCTCATTTGATCATTAGTGTGTGTATGTGTGTGATGATGACTTTACAATATTTGCTATTTATTCTGACCATTTCTAAATAATAAAGAAGATACTAATACAAATATAAAAAGTTATAGATAGTTATAGATTATATAAAAGTTAAAAAGTATAGACATTTCTAAACGTAGACATAGAAGTTCCCTTAGTACCTTGATAAATATATAATTTTCTTGTTTCACGTTCGCTTGTGCACGATGAGTCACTTTACTATAAAACAAACAAACAAAATCACAAACAAGGGGAATCACAAACAAACCTCTCGTTCCTTCTGTGTTCTTGAGAGTTGCTCTTGGCTGGGGGTGCTGAGAGTCTCTCATGGTTCTAATCTTGATTGACTTATCTCTCTCCACAGACTTCATTATCAGACGGAGATCAGGGGACCAGGGCTTTCCACATGACCTGCAAAGAAGCTATTGACCTGATGCCTCCACCGCCCGACGAGCTGCATCTTACTGCTGAAGTCGGTAAAGCACATATCTGCTGAGTTGGTTTTACCTCGGTAGGATGCTTGTTAATATTCTTGATTCCAACACGTTCACGAATGCTCCCTGCAGTATTGCATCCAGGTAGCAGGATCTGTGACGTAGCTGGGATTATTTTAACCTAAAAAATGCATTTCATCTAATTCAAATGATTTTAGGTTACACTTTATTTTGATGGTCTACTATAAGTAACTTTGCAACCACATGTCAACTAACTCTAATTAGAGTATTAGCAGACTGTTAGGTTAGGGTTTGGGTTAGTAGAATAAGTTGCCATGTAGTTGCAAAGCATCAAAATAAAGTGTTAGCAGATATTAAGCAGACAGTCTACTAATAGGGGAGAGCGGTGCACAACCAAACGCGGGGTTAGTTCTAACACACATGGTTTAAGTATACACTGTACTACTGAAACAAAACCACATAATTTTACAAGACATGTACAATTAATGTGGGAAAAAAATAAATACTCTGAACCACAAGTGAATTTACACAAACTGAGAAAGTCAAAAAGAGTTAGGTTGTGCCCCGCTCTCCCTTAGTCTAATTAGAGTGAGTTCACATGCAGTGTTGGGAAGGATACTTTCGAAACGTATTTCATTACAGAATACACACATGTATTCTGTTACATTACTCAATCTGAGTAATTATTCTGAATACTTGGATTACTTCCACAATGAATTGAATTTTATAAGAGTAGGAATGTGGCCTTCAAATCCTACTTGCTAAACAGGTCAATTCTGGTGTGTTTTTCTGTTCCAACTGGCTGAATGTGTTAGGGCCAAGTCTCCCTGAAAGTGCAGTACATTATAATTTGCTGTAGAGGAACAACGACTATAAGGGTATGTTTATGCAAAAGATGTTTTGCTTGGTTAAAAAAAGAGAAGAATTGACCAATTTTCCCTTTTCAGTTTCTTTATTTACTCAGCTGTTAAAAGTGTGAAAATAGACAAATAAAATATTCTGTTTCTATATAGAATTTGCCATTACATCTAAAGGATGATATGAAACATTCTATAATGTCAAGATTCTTACAGCTGACTAGGGCTGGGGAAAATATCTAATTGCGATTATTCTGGTTAAAATTGCGATTTAAAATGCAATTTTTTTTAATACATTTTTTTACAAATGAAAAGTGTGAGTAAAATACAGTTACTCATAATTTGTATTCTGAATACATAACGCCGGTACATGTATTCAGTTACTCCCCAACACTGTTCACATGTATGTACTTGCAAAGTCACTTAAGCTGTGTTTTCACAGCAGGAACTTTCCCCAGGAACTAGGGACTTTGGGGTGCTACTGCAGGGACCGGGGTCTAAATGAAGTTCCGGGTAAAAACGTCCCCCTCAGAAAGTCCCTGCTCGCGAGGTAGTACTTTTTCAAAGTTCAGGAACTTTCGGGGGTGGGACTTGTGCGCTGAACATGCTGATTGGTTGAGTTCACGCAGCATTTTGATTGGTTGACTCCACGCAGCCACAGAGTTTAAAAAATACAACCGATGGACCGACGACGAGTGTGGCGAAGGGGGCGTGGTTTTGCAAGGTCTGTAGCGGGAGAGAGAGAGAGGAGCTGAGCGGTGAGTAAGTAGGTCAAGTGCAGATAAATAACACCTGTGTCTGATTGCAGTAATTGGTGTGGAGAGACTGCATATAAGCCACAGCAGCGAGAGATGAGACCGGGACTGGGACTGCAAACGCCTGCTTACCACTGCCAGAGTACTGAGAGAGACATTGAGCCTGAGAGCAACGTCGTCTGTTGTTATTGAGTGTTTTGAGTTTGGCCGTGAGGGAGGAGCAAGAAAAGAGGTTCGAGGCCCTCCTCCGTGCCCAGTACAAAGACCGCGAGCTCTTCCCCGCCCCAGCCAGCGACTCGGCCGCCGCTCTGCCACTCAACAAGATGGGTCCGGGAGATGACCCAGAGGCTTTCGTCGACCTTTTTGAGAGGTCTGCCGAGCTGCGGGGATGGCCCAAGTCGGACTGGCCGATGCGGCTCTTGCCGCTGTTATCCGGAGAAGCGCAAGCAGCCGCCCACCAACT
The DNA here is from genome assembly GCA_023566225.1 of Romanogobio albipinnatus. Taxonomy (NCBI): domain Eukaryota; kingdom Metazoa; phylum Chordata; class Actinopteri; order Cypriniformes; family Gobionidae; genus Romanogobio; species Romanogobio albipinnatus. Next base: position 38,168,152 of record CM042255.1, on the reverse strand, counting down.
GCCAGTCCAGAATCTCCTGGTCTATGATGACCTGAAGCGCGCCATCCTTCAGCGGGTCGGCCAGATGCCAGAGTAACATCGTCTGAGGTTCAGGACCCTGTCTATTGGCGAGTCCGGCCGACCCTTTTGGTTCGCGCAACAGCTCCGGGACTCCTGCCGCAAGTGGCTGATGGCCGACGGAAGCAACGTAAAGGGAATCATCGACCACTCACTGGAGCAGTTCGTAGCATGACTGCCAAAGGAGACAGCGTAGTGGGTCCAGTGCCACCGCCCGGCGTCGCTGAACCAGGCCATCCAGTTGGCGGAGGACCAGATGGTGGCGTGCCCCGGGGTCGGCGAGCCCCTTCCTTCGGCTTCTCTCTCTCTCTCTCTCTCTCTCTCTCTATCTCTCTCTCTCTCTCTCTCTCTCTCTCTCTCTCCTCCTTCCCCTTCTCTTTCCAAACCTGTCCCCCTTCCCAGGTCTCGCGGTCGGAGGCTGCCCAGACCAGCGCTGAGATGGAGGACGGATGTTCTGCCTCACGCACCGGCAGCTCCCCGTCCGGCGCCCAGGGGAGGGGGAGTGACCACCCATCCGTTCCCCTCCTCGTCCTCATCCGCACTCTCTCCCCACCAGTTCGCTGACCTACTTCCAGCCACTAGGGTGGCGGGGAAGTCTGGGCCGGCTTGCTGGCGCTGTGGGGACCCGGGACACTTTATTGATCGTGTCCAATGATGCAGATGGGGACGCTGGTCCGGGTCCGGGTCCCCAACGCGCCGCAAGCTGCCCCTGATCAATCCGGTTTGTACCAGATACCGTGAGTATCCAAGGGGGTACTTATCAGGCTTTGGTGGATTCAGGTTGTAACCAGACCTCCATCCATCAAAGGTGTTGGGTAATAGCCCCATGGTTAAGGTGAGGTGTGTGCACAGGGAAGTAGTGAACTATCCGTTGTTGCCCGTGGATATTCAATTTCGGGGACAAACGCATAGTGTTGAGGTTGCAGTTAACCCACACCTCCGGCATCCGCTAATTCTGGATACCAATTGGCCAGCGTTTAATAAATTATTGGGGTACTTGTGTGCGAATGCTTCTTGGGGAAAACGTATGAGGAGGAAAGAGATGGTTGCTCATTTGGGAGAGGTGGATTCGGGACCTCTGGGAGCTGTTCTGGGGGAACAGAGCAGTCTGGAGATGCCGTTCTCACAGACCGTGATGACTTTCCCCTGGAACAGTCCTAGGATGAGTCGCTTAAAAACGCGTTTAGTCAGGTCCATTCCATCGACGGCCACCTCCTCCACCCTGACCAGCCGCTCTCTTATCCGTATTTTTCTATTTTAAAAGACAGGTTGTATCGGGTGACCCAAGACTCCCAGACAAAGCAAGATACAACAAGCAAGACTCAAAGCACCATTTTGCCCACTCCCTCTGATGCAGGTCCCCTTCGAGCGAATTGGTATGGACCTCATCGGGCCATTAGAACGGTCAGCACGTGGGCATCGCATTGCATTGGTTCTGGTGGACTATGCTACGCGATACCCGGAAGCAGTGCCGCTTCGCACTATTTCGGCGAAAAGTGTTGCCAGCGCACTGTTTTCGTTAATCTCCCGGGTGGGAATTCTCACCGATCAGGGCACGGCATTCATGTCACAGACGGTTCGCGAACTTTATGAGTTATTGGCCATTAAATCGATTCGCACCAGCGTCTATCACCCACAAACAGACGGTCAGGTCAAACGTTTTAATCGCACGTTGAAAAACATGATTCGTAAATTCGTTCACGAGGACGCCAAAAATTGGGATGAGTGGCAAGAACCTCTGTTGCTTGCTGTACGCGAGGTCCCGCAAACCTCCACAGGGTTTTCCCCCTTCAAGCTTCTCTATGGCCGCCAGCCTCGGGGGGTGCTGGATGTCCTTAGGGAGGCTTGGGAGGACTGACCTTCCATGAGTAAAAACGAAATTCCGTATGTCCTGGACCTGAGAACAAAACTCCACACTTTGGGACTGGCAGCGTCATATGCAGCATTTGCGAGCTGTCCTGAAGTCGCTGAGAAGGGCGGGGCTTCCACTTGGGTCATGGTCAGGTGCGTCCCCAAATTGACAAGACTGAAGCTGTTGTGACCTGTCCGAGACCCAAGACCAAAAATGAGGTTAGACAGTTCCTGGGGCTAGCGGGATATTACAGGAGGTTTGTACCTAACTATTCAGACCTCGCTAGCCCACTGACTGATCTGACTAAAAAAGAGGTACCAGATACGGTTCAGTGGACGGAGGCTCCCCGGCCTGAGTTGGGTGGTGGGGGTATGTGGCGGAGGTGGCGTGGTTTTGTGAGGTCTGTAGCGGGAGAGAGAGAGAGGAGCTGAGCGGTGAGTAAGTAGGTCAAGTGCAGATGAATAACACCTGTGTCTGATTGCAGTAATTGGTGTGGAGAGACTGCATATAAGCCTTAGCAGCGAGAGATGAGTTAGAGAGAGACCGGGACTGGGACTGCAAACGCCTGCTTACCACTGCCAGAGTACTGAGAGAGACATTGAGCCTGAGAGCAACATCGTCTGTTGTTATTGAGTGTTTTGAGTTTGAACGCCCTCGTGCATATTTCAGTTTTGAGGATCGTGAGATCAATAAAAGAGTGCAGTCCCAGTTACGCCGACCCCGTCTTCTTCCTTCTCCACCCACACACATACGAACCATCATTACAATGAGGTTCAAGCTTTATAAAGCTTATTTGCGGAGGACGAAATCCAGTGGGAACTGGAAAGTCGTGCGCAGTCCTACGTCACAGGACTAATTTGCCTAATCTTCACGGTGCTTTAGAACGTGATGGAAATACAAACAGCAACAGGTCTGGGGCCAAAAAAGTTCCTTGGACAAATTGTTTTCATTTCGGTGGAAACGCAGCTAAATGTCTAAAGTGGACCATCGAAATAAAGTGTTACCTGTCATGATTCCTGTTTTGTTTTCCCCTAATCTTGTGTGGACTTGTCACTTCCTGTTTTACATCATGTTTTGTAGTCCTTTGTAGTTTTTCTTGTTGATCAGTTCTTTGATTAGTCTTCCCCAGGTGTGTCTTGTTAACTTGTTAAGCTTGTTTGCCCCTGTGTATTTAAACCCCTGTGTTTCCTGTGTTCTATTCTGTCACACAGGGTGAAGTCAAAAACAAAAGGGAGAGCTGGATCCAAATGCAAAATAGTTTAATAACAAAATAAACATAACAAAACCACAGAGATCAGAGAACCAAGGAACCGATAACTGAATGAGTAGCACCAAACGTACATCCATATAGGACAAGACCTGACAAAGAACACGGGAAACACAGGTGTTTAAATACACTGGGGCAAACCAAGCGGCAACCGCCCCCAGTTTCTCTTGAAGCCAATACGGAAGTGACTTAAACTGCAATTCATCGACTGGCCGCTATAGAGACAGGCTCCAGAAGGGAGCAGAATCTCATTGAGCCCCGTGTTAAAATGCCCAACTTTACAGCAGAAAAAAAACACGTTTACAGCCTGGTACAAATTGTGGTTTTGGTCTCTATAGCTAATTTTGCCCTTCATGGGAACTTTGAGGGGGTGAATTTTTTTTATAACTCATTTGTTTACATTATATTGTAGCTAATTAGCTCTGAGGGGAAATATGAATAATTACTCATAACTCATTATGATTATTCCTTATGATTAATTATGAATATTCAAATCAGTTAAATATATTAATTGACGTGGCATTACAATCAATCGGTTAGTCCTATGGACGTTCAGTATTGATTATTAATTCATTCCTAGAAAAGGATGTTTTTCATGGCTACAGAAAAATAATTATTTCTCTTAATTTATGTACGTGCCTATAGAGCACGTAGCCGATCATTGAAGGGACAATTTGTTTGCAGGCAGGGAGTCAGGACCAAACATATGTTGTGCACAAACTTTAATAACTAAATCACGGAACAAGACTACAACTAACATAAAAACAGACATACACAAACATACATGACAAGAGTGCATGTTCCTTTATAGACGATTTGTCTATAACTTGAGTCAAAAGCGTGTGTTTTACAGGCTGTGTCTTTCCCCTGTGGACCTTCCATGTGGCCACATTCTTTTGGCGCCGTAAAACACCTTATCAGCTGGTTTCCATGGTAACGGAAGATCCTTCTCTGTGGTCTTGGGGGAAGGTCTGTTATTCAGCACAAAGTATTTAAAACATATTTGTTAAATGTAACAGGCAATTAAGTGTCTGAATCGCCTCAATCACTACAATATAAAGCCTTAAAGTTCTGCATAATTAGGTGAGTGGCCACTTCGAGTGACAGGTGGATTGCCATTTGTCTGCTGTCTGTTAGTCATCACGTCACCTCAGCTCCAGCCACGTCCCGCCTCTTTGCCAATTTTCTGTTATCCGGGAGTGACGCACCGCCAAGATGGCAACGGCCGGCTTTGAGGCTTCACAACTGCTCTTTAAAAACCGGGGTGACGTCACAGATGCTACAAACTAATCACTTCAAAGAACTAATCAGCAAGAAAAACTACAAAGGACTACAAAACATGACGTAAAACAGGAAGTGACACAAGTCCACACAAGAACAGGGGAAGACAAGACAGGAATCACGACATTACCTGATTTTATTCTTGTTAAAAATATTATTCACTCAAGTCAACATATACACTCACCTAAAGGATTATTAGGAACACCATACTAATACTGTGTTTGACCCCCTTTCGCATTCAGAACTGCCTTAATTCTACGTGGCATTGATTCAACAAGGTGCTGAAAGCATTCTTTAGAAATGTTGGCCCATATTGATAGGATAGCATCTTGCAGTTGATGGAGATTTGTGGGATGCACATCCAGGGCACGAAGCTCCCGTTCCACCACATCCCAAAGATGCACTATTGGGTTGAGATCTGGTGACTGTGGGGGCCATTTTAGTACAGTGAACTCATTGTCATGTTCAAGAAACCAATTTAAAATGATTTGAGCTTTGTGACATGGTGCATTATCCTGCTGGAAGTAGCCATCAGAGGATGGGTACATGGTGGTCATAAAGGGATGGACATGGTCAGAAACAATGCTCAGGTAGGCCGTGGCATTTAAACGATGCCCAATTGGCACTAAGGGGCCTAAAGTGTGCCAAGAAAACATCCCCCACACCATTACACCACCACCACCAGCCTGCACAATGGTAACAAGGCATGATGGATCCATGTTCTCATTCTGTTTACGCCAAATTCTGACTCTACCATCTGAATGTCTCAACAGAAATCGAGACTCATCAGACCAGGCAACATTTTTCCAGTCTTCAACTGTCCAATTTTGGTGAACTCGTACAAATTGTAGCCTCTTTTTCCTATTTGTAGTGGAGATGAGTGGTACCCTGTGGGGTCTTCTGCTGTTGTAGCCCATCCGTCTCAAGGTTGTGCATGTTGTGGCTTCACAAATGCTTTGCTGCATACCTCGGTTGTAACGAGTGGTTATTTCAGTCAAAGTTGCTATTCTATCAGCTTGAATCAGTCGGCCCATTCTCCTCTGACCTCTAGCATCAACAAGGCATTTTCGCCCAAAGGACTGCCGCATACTGGATGTTTTTCCCTTTTCACACCATTCTTTGTAAACCCTAGAAATGGTTGTGCGTGAAAATCCCAGTAACTGAGCAGATTGTGAAATACTCCGTCTGGCACCAACAACCATGCCACGCTCAAAATTGCTTAAATCACCTTTCTTTCCCATTCTGACATTCAGTTTGGAGTTCAGGAGATTGTCTTGACCAGGACCACACCCCTAAATGCATTGAAGCAACTGCCATGTGATTGGTTGATTAGATAATTAAATGAATGAGAAATTGAACAGGTGTTCCTAATAATCCTTTAGGTGAGTGTAATTTGAATGATTTAACCTGATGACAAAAAGTAATTTAGTTGGTTTTTATAGGGAAGATCCGGTAGAAATAGCTCTTGTTGCAACCATTAGTCCTAAATTGCTCCCAAACGGCCCATTTTCACTTTATAAACTGTATGCAGTGTGCTTTTATGCTTTTTATGACTTTGGTTGACACTTTTCTCCAAAGGAACTTCCAGTTCATTTAAAGTATACCAGAATCACTAATATAAATTTGCATATATATTTAAATTAATAGACATTTTTAGAATTGTATTAAAATCTTGGGGGAAACATATTCACTATTAAAAACAATTGCTAATTTACTGATTATTGATAGTTAGTTTAAGTTTAGTTTAAGTATTCAGTAGGATTAAGGGATATATATACGGTCATGCAGAAAAAGGCATTAATATGTGCCTTATAAGTACTAATAAACAGCCAATATCCTATATGCAAGCTAACAAGCAGCTAGATAATAGTGAGAATTGGTCCCCAAAATGCCTGTCTAAAGAGCTTCAATCTTTGCTTAGAGCAATATAGCAATGCAGTTTCAATAAACAGTTTTGCTAGAAAGCTGACAATGGGTTTTCACTCCTAATAGTCCACAGTGGTCATTCTTTTGGAGAACAGGCTATTTATTTTTCCTGCTCTGAGTTGCATTTCAAATCTTTAAATCTCAGAAGACAGACCAGATTTATCAGGCTTTATTGCGCTATTTTAAAGTGCCTTTGGTCAGAACTTTTAATAATAGAAGTTGTTTGCTCCAGGTCTCCAAGATTCTACAATGACTCTGCAGAGAATTGTAAGATATATTCCAGGAAAAGCAGAATTCGGTGAAGTGAGAAAAGGACAAGATGGATGAGGAACACCACTCCTTACTCTGGGGAGAGACATGTTCTTTTGTTTACAGGAAATCCGTTTTTGCGATAATAGTACTAAAAATCACAGACCTGAAACATTGTTCAGGACTCCATTTCGAGATCAGGAAATGGATCCATGTGGAGTAACCTTGTGACCGATTTCCGAGTGAGAGAGGAGGTTGAGTTAAATACCCACTGGAGCAAACAGCAGAAAATGAAGCACAGTCAATAAATAATGTCTAATGCAGGTCAACATTTTCTTTTAACAGATTTAGCTTTTAGGAAATTCACATAAAACATAAACATTTTAAATATATTATATTATTTAATATTTTATTAAATTCATATTTTTAAATTATAAAGAGTCACAGTGGCTTTCTCTCTCTCTTTCACAACCTAATGCCGCTTTGACTGCTGGGAAGAAGTCCGCTGCGTAAGCTGCATCAGTGCGGGCTCGGCAGAAGTGTACATCAAGGGCACATATCGACCTCCAAAGGAGGCACTTGTGAGCACCCTTCTGAGACCTAAAATGACAAATGGATACGTGGACTTAACGGACACGTGCACGCAGCGGCCATTGTAAGTCCTCAAGACCGAAAGTGCACATGAAGTGTGCCATTTGGGACAGGGCCTCTAACGGCTGGTATTGCCCACAACCCATTGCGAGTTGGACGAGGATTCGATTAGAACTACAAACACGGATAAAAAGTGTTAAAACTACAAAGATGACGGTTGTGCGAGTCCGATAGTTAAGTAGAGAGGTTTAGATAGAGGGGTTTGAGTGATCAATTATCAGTTTTAAAACCTGACGAAAGGATATTTATTCAATGTTATCCACATTATATTTCACCTGCAGCAGCATTGTGAACTTTTGTACTGATACGATTGGCCATTAACTTTTAAATGCATCATTATATTTAAACTGCAAACACATGAGAGGAGTCTCTGCATTAAAGACCCACAAATGGCAGATCAACGTGCTACTACATTTCCCTCCGATAGGAAATTAAACTGAATGTGGAGGATTTTAACTTTGAAGATGATTGACTGGGCAGTAAACAGTGACAGGATGCACGTAACTAAGCTTCAGAGTCTGTTAAAGATGACAAAGTAGAATGTCACAAAGGTTTCGAACACCACTACAAATGGCTATAAATGCCCTATTTAAGGTTATAGGGGGCGATTCCGGACACAGCCATGGTGATCTGCTGAAGTTCAAACTGAGCATTAGAATGGGGGAAGTTGATTTAAATGGCTTTGAACGTGGCGGTGGTGGTGATCTATAGGGATTTTCATGTACAACCATCTCTAGGACTTACAGAGAGTGGTCCGAAAAAGAGAAAATATCCAGTGAGTGGCAGTTCTATGAGCAAAAATGCCTTGTTGATGCCAGAAGTTAGAGGAGAATGCCTACTGATTCGAGCTGATAGAAAGGCAACAGTAACTTAAATAACCAGTTGTTACAACCGAGGTCTGCAGAAGAGCATCTCTGAACGCACAACATGCCATACTTTGAAGCAGATGAGCCACAGCAGCAGAAGACACACCAGTGTCACTCCTGTCAGCTAAGAACAGGAAACTGAGGCTACAATTCACATGGGCTCACCAAAACTGTAAAAAAAAAAGATTGGAAAAACGTTGCCTGATCTAATGAGTCTCAATTTCTGCTGCAACATTCAGTAGGGTCAAAATTTGACGTAAACAACATAAAAACACAGATCTTTCCTGCCTATCAAGGTTCAGGCTGCTGGTGGGGGATATTTTCTTTGCACACTTTGGGTACCTATTGAGCATCGTTTAAACACCACAACCTGTGTATTGTTGCTGACCATGTCCATCCCATCTTCTGATGGCTACTTTCAGCAGGATGACGTGCATGTCACAAAGCTTAAATCATCTCAAACTGGTTTCTTGAGCATGAGAATGAGTTCACTATACTCAAACGGCCTCCACAGTCACCAGATCTCAATTCAACTGCTCACCTTTGGGATGCGGTGGAACGGGAGCATCATGGATGTGCAGCCAACAAATCTACAGCAACTGTGTAATGCTTTTATGCCAATATGGACTAAAATCTCAGAGGAATGTTTCTAGCACCTTGTTGAATCTATGCCACAAAGAATTGAGGCAGTTCTGAAGGAAAAAACGGGGTTCAACCCAGTACTAGCAAGGTGTATCTAATAAAGTGGCCAGTGAGTGTACATGTGCTGTGTTTGCCTTGCATTATGATCTTAAACTTAAGCTTTCACTTCACGACACATCAATGTTTGCCAGTATAGACATGTTTATTAAAAGCCCACTAAATTACCTTGAAACGTGTAGCATTATTCAATGTATTGATGTGATTATGGTGTGAGGTTGTTTTTCAGGGGTTGGGCTTGGCCCCTTAGTTCCAGTGAAAGGAACTCTTAATGCTTCTGCATACTATGACATTTTGGACAATTTCATGCTCCCAACTTTGTGGGAACGGTTTGGGGATGGCCTCTTCCTGTTCCAACATGACTGCGCACCAGTGCACAAAGCAATGTCCATAAAGACATGGATGAGCGAGTTCGGTGTGGAGGAACTTGACTGGCCTGCATAGAGTCCTGACCTCAACCCGAAAGAACACCTTTGGGATGAATTAGAGCGGAGACTGCGAGCCAGGCCTTCTTGTCCAACATCAGTACCTGACCTCACAAATGCGCTTCTAGAAGAATGGTTAAAAAACCCCTCATAAACACACTCCTAAACCTTGTGGAAAGCCTTTCCAGAAGAGTTGAAGCTGTTATAGCTGCAAAGGACTCCATATTAAACCCTACGGATTAAGAATGGGATGTCATTAAAGTTCATGTGCACGTAAAGGCAGGCGTCCCAAAACTTTTGGCAATATAGTGCATCTCTGCTAATTAGTGTCTGGCTCTGTTTCCCAATAAAGTACAGAGCTATGAAAAGTGTAACCATGCATTTCATAACCAGAACAAATCTCCAGGCAGAAACTAATGAGTCTGACATATAAAGCAGTGATCACAGAAACATCTTTCCAGCTAATTAAGAGAGCCAGTATGGAGCTAACGTCGCTCAGAGAGCCATGCAGAAAGAAAAGTGTGCTTATGAGAGAAATCTCAGTATGGGAGATCAGAACAGGCTTTGCTTTTGAAGAAGCTTCCAGAGAATGTCTGATGTTCTGCTGGTGCTAAATTAAAAACAAAAAAATTCCCTTAAAATCAATGCTGTCTATATCCTTTTAACCTCTCACATCTCATCTAAGCTGAGATTGCAACCTAAAGCAACAAAAGTAGAAAGCTCACATTGCAATCAATGTGCCTTTTGATGCACAAGCTTTGTCGATGGCAGCTCTCTACTTGTACTGCATTGTTCTCTTGCAGTGGAGACATGCTGTTGGATGAGAAGGGCACTACAGCATCTTTTCAGACACTGAACCGCAGCCCTGGTCATGGCAGGTCTTTCTGGTGCATCTAATGCTATGTTTGTCTTCTTTCAAACAGATAAACCCTGTAATCTCGCTGTGATCGCAGTCAGACTGATTAGTTGCTAATTATGGTTAGTTGTTTTCTTCTTACATCTTTTGAATGGTCATATCTGCCCTTTTCACTGGAAAAATGTTATATTGCATGAATGCATGTTGTGCCGTGAGCATTTCATTAACACAGAACCAAAGCTTAACATCTAAACTTATTTTTGCAATGGAAGTACTGATTTTTCCTTAGCAGTGATTAGTTGACCTTGTCTGTTCTACAGATTCCCTTTATTGGCGTCAGACCCATCCATTTCCCTCATGCACACCCTCTGTGTATCAAGACCCAGCTGCCCGGCCCAGAGCCCCTCAGTGGGGCAGCGGACAAAACTCTGACAGTGAGCAAACTGGTGTTCACAGCCAGAATGTCACCTTGAGAGCTGTACACGTGAGTTTTGCTTTCATACTGTACTAGTATCTGGCTGAAACTGATATATCAGATATCTGAGATATATTTATCTTTGGTTTTTATGTCTTTCCTCATTTGAAAACCATGTGTTCACTATGCCTTCAAGATGAAAAATCTCCAAAAATAAAACACATCTGGAATTTTGTGCTGAAGAATAATCTGTATGTTCATTCAAAACGCATTTAAAGAAAGAAAGAAATTGTATGTCTCCTTGAATAAAATACCCACAAGTCATGATTTTAGACAGGCAATTTTTAGAACACACATACTGAATTTGACTAGGGACCTAAGCCAAAAAGTCCAGGGACAACAGCTGCATCCGAATATGCATACATATGTTTAATTTGATCACTAAATGTATAACGTTACCCTCTTGCACTGTGATGCTCTTATTTTGTTGATTCTAATAGTTGTTTCCATTTATTGTTTTGAATTTACATGTATGTATACACTCACCTAAAGGATTATTAGGAACACCTGTTCAATTTCTCATTAATGCAATTATCGAATCAACCAATCACATGGCAGTTGCTTAAAAACATTTAGGGGTGTGGTCCTGGTCAAGACAATCTCCTGAACTCCAAACTGAATGTCAGAATGGGAAAGAAAGGTGATTTAAGCTATTTTGAGCGTGGCATGGTTGTTGGTGCCAGACGGGCCGGTCTGAGTATTTCACAATCTGCTCAGTTATTGGGATTTTCACGCACAACCATTTCTAGGGTTTACAAAGAATGGTGTGAAAAGGGAAAAACATCCAGTATGCGGCAGTCCTTTGGGCGAAAATGCCTTGTTGATGCTAGAGGTCAGAGGAGAATGGGCCGACTGATTCAAGCTGATAGAAGAGCAACTTTGACTGAAATAACCACTCGTTACAACCGAGGTATGCAGCAAAGCATTTGTGAAGCCACAACATGCACAACCTTGAGGCGGATGGGCTACAACAGCAGAAGACCCCACCGGGTACCACTCATCTCCACTACAAATAGGAAAAAGAGGCTACAATTTGCACAAGCTCACCAAAATTGGACAGTTGAAGACTGGAAAAATTTTGCCTGGTCTGATGAGTCTCGATTTCTGTTGAGACATTCAGATGGTAGAGTCAGAATTTGGCGTAAACAGAATGAGAACATGGATCCATCATGCCTTGTTACCACTGTGCAGGCTGGTGGTGGTGGTGTAATGGTGTGGGGGATGTTTTCTTGGCACACTTTAGGCCCCTTAGTGCCAATTGGGCATCGTTTAAATGCCATGGCCTACCTGAGCATTGTTTCTGACCATGTCCATCCCTTTATGACCACCATGTACCCATCCTCTGATGGCTACTTCCAGCAGGATAATGCATCATGTCACAAAGCTCAAATCATTTTAAATTGGTTTCTTGAACATGACAATGAGTTCACTGTACTAAAATGGCCCCCACAGTCACCAGATCTCAACTCAATAGAGCATCTTTGGGATGTGGTGGAACGGGAGCTTCGTGCCCTGGATGTGCATCCCACAAATCTACATCAACTGCAAGATGCTATCCTATCAATCTGGGCCAACATTTCTAAAGAATGCTTTCAGCACCTTGTTGAATCAATGCCACGTAGAATTAAGGAAGTTCTGAATGCGAAAGGGGGTCAAACACAATATTAGTATGGTGTTCCTAATAATCCTTTAGGTGAGTGTATAATGCAATGCGGTTCTTCAGCGGTTCTTCAGAGGTTCTTCACTGATTCTTTGACTAAGGTGCTATATAGCACCTCTGAAGAACCGCTGAAGCACCAAAATTGGTGCTATATAGCACTAAAAAAGGTTCCCTTATGATTACGAGCCAAGAACCATTTTGGTGCCATATAGAACCGTTTTTTTTTAGAGTGTATATATGTAATTATAATCAAGCATGCAGTTTTAATTTAGAAAATGCATGGGATTCACTTGAAACAATCTAATGCAATCCTTTGAACTATTAATAAAAAAAAAAGTGTTGTATTTGTTCTTTTTGTCATGTAAAGCATTTGCTGCTTCTAACTAATCCATGGAACTTGTCCCTGATCACTGTAAAAGTATTATACAAAATTGCTTTTAAATAAATAAATAATACAAATTTACCCATAGCAACCATAGGAACAATGTTAGGAACAATTGTTGTTTGATATATTATCCCCAAACAATTTCCCCAGCAACCTCTGTTATTCAATAAGCAAACTTTAATAATGTGATTGGCTGGAGGAAACTGCATAAATTAATCTCAAGGTCTTGACAGTGGCGTAATGAAATTCCGATAAATAAGCCAATACATCTGGAGATATGAGTCTTTTTTTAATTCGCTTCCATTATCAAAGCCACCTATCTACGATACACAACCATTATGAAATAATGCAATTACAGAAGTCACCTGACACAAGATTACTGAGTGAGCGGCATCCTCCATTACACAAAGGTAACCTTCAGCTGAGCTGGAAACCAATAAATCAAGGGCTTGTGTTTATCTGGTGAGGGGGGGCTAACACTAATTTACTTTCTGCCAGCAGTTATTTACATCGACACAAATTCAGATGAGATACTTTAGCATTCCTGTAAATATTCATATTCTGAACTGAAGATAATGAGTCCGCCTGTGTGTGTCTGTGAAACTTCCGCGACCAATTTTACTTCCATGTGACATGTTTATGAGTAAAATGCTTTATTTTGATAAGTAGTAAATGACAAAAATGTTGGGTGGGTGGGACTTGATTTTGCTTCTGAGGAAAATTGATTTAATGGTACACTATTTGTGTTCAAAATTTACAAAAGTCAATACATAATCAATTTTTGGCTACCCTGATTCACTATGGTCTAATCTAAGGGGCGTAAATGTCATCTAACAGTTGGGGAGGACAATAAACATAACATTTCTCAAGCAATTTTTGAAGGGGACAGCCAAAATCGTACTTGTAAGGATATGTACCACAAAATACATTTTGTACTTACTTGGCATTTTGGTGTACTGAAAAATGATCTAATGTCCTTTTTTTTTCTCTATCATTTTGACCAGCAACACATGTTCAAATATGAGTAAGGTTCACCACGCAGTCATATTATAATTATTAAATTATCTTGCGTCCTCCACATAGTATGTTATACTATGATATTCAGATATTTAGATATTCAACTGCAGTAAATAAGTGTTTGTATTTTAGACCTGAGATGGTTTTCGTGGGAATTTGCGTAACGTTACGTCACCCATGCGTTTCTCGTCATATCGGAGATGGTGTTTTTATTACCCAACATGTGAGTATGGTATTTTATTATTATTTTGAACAGATAAATTGCCTTCTGTGGATCGCTAACAGAGTTTGCTGTAAAGCATTATCTATTGTGAAGGGTCATATTAATCACGCAGAGCCGAAACACAAAATGCATGCAGTTTTGTTTTTGTGTACCTTTAATATAAATAAATGTATTCGTTTTTGCCTTTGGAACAACATGAACCAGTGAATTTTTCTCAATATTGCATGTTTGTTAAAGTAAACTTTATTTTATGTTTTTTATTCGTTAAAAAAATACATCTAGGCCTAGTATGCAGGCTATAATAATATCTTATGAATTGTTTCATAACCACTGACTTGAGAGATGCCTAGTTCTTTTGACCTTTTCGAAATCCACAGCTTGGTTTCTTAAATGTCTTTTGGAATATAAAAAAAATATGCTGGATTGGCACAATTGATAGAAATCCTAGCTGAATGGTGTCATATGAAACCCTGCTGATTTTCCTGATGTTTTGAAGGTCGGGTTGCCTGAACGGATGAGATTAATGGATACAGGTTTTATCAGCCTCATTAAGTCAAATTTAATAATAAATCAAATTGAAGTGTGGTATTATAATATGTGCTACTGTTAATTTGTCAAATTATGACTTTCTTTCCTCCGTTATTGACAGATGCGACACAGTACACCTAATGCTGCCGCATTTGATATGAGAGCTACAGAAGAAGGAAAGATTTGAACACTTTATGCTGTTTTTTTGCATCTGTCATGTTTCATGTGTTATTCTGGGAAATCACGTTTATGGATTTAAAAAAGCTGTCATCTTAAAGCTACACTGTGTGATATTTTCCCCCATCTAGCGGTGAAAGGGTATCTGACCATCCAGTAAATTTTAGTTTCTTTTCCTCCCAATTCCGATTTCGATTCCGAACTCCTACGGTGGCAGATTTAGTCCAAGATTAACATGGCTTCCAGTTCGATCCAGCAATCCCCCTCTTCACATTCGCCATCGAGTTGTAACGCATGTGCCCGGGTGAAAAATACGGATAGCTCACTCAACGCAACTGGAGTCGATGCAAACACGGAGGTGTTTGGCATCAAACAGCCCGCACTTTACTCCCCGCGGAACCCCCACAAGAGTCCGGCACAAACTCCACTTCCGTCCACAGCATTACCCAACAAAACAAAAATAAATGAATGTTAGCAACAGAAGACAGAAAATAATCCGCACACATGGGAACTCGAGGCGCAGTGCACACACACACACACACACACACACACACACACACACACACACACACACACACACACACACACACACACACACACACACACACACACACACACACACACACACACACACACACACACACACACACACACACAGAACGCAGGCGCTCCAACCGGGGCGAACGCTCTTAAAGGGGCCACACTATTTTCCTACTCGTTACAGAGTGTTAAAACGCGAAAGGCGAAGCTTGAATTTACGGGTATGTCCCTCTTTGGCTAATGTACTTTCAAGATGGAGTGGCAACATGGCGACCCCCATTCGAACCCCTTACCCGTATGTATTTTCAATGGCATATTATAAACTTATGAGAATACTTTATTACTTGAAAGAAGTAAATATACATTAATGAGCACAAATATTTTTGAAAGAACTAAGTGTTTTTAGCTAAGAATAAACTAAAGTTACACAGTGTAGCTTTAACCATTTTTGAATTTAGTTTATACCCTTATCCTTAAAACATCTTTTGCTCTGACCAAAATCTGAACTTTAAACCTGCTATGTGTGTGTGTGTGTGTGTGTGTGCTTCTGTAAGCATGTGAATGCACTTCATTATCCTGCTCATCTCCATGTCATGGTCCTCTTTAATGGATTCATCTGTATTCTGCTTTGTATGAATTCCATTAAGAGCCATTTGAAATTCTGAATGGGTGGATTTGGCTTATGTCAAAGGTCTTTCGCCTTGGCTGGTTTTATGGCGCCGTTTCATCTCCTCTATGAAGTAATTAGATTTAGAGTAAAACTTCTGGCTCCTGTCAACCACTGGACTTGAAAATATTTCTTGGTAAATGAAAATATCTGGTGTGTAGAGATTTGTTACCTTCGGTCTGATTCATTATATTCATCGAAAGGATTAGCTGTGATAATACTTCTGGGAAGTCACGTTATGGTGTTTTTGATCTGACATGAAATGTCGTCACTGCTTTGCTGATCTCTGCGTTTCGGTTTGCCTGTCAGCTTCACTTTTATTTCTGTGTGTGGTCCTGGTAAACCCTACATTATGGGGACAAAATGTCCCCACAATGATGGCAACATCCAAAATCCTTGACCTTTTGGGGACATTTTTTGGCCCCCATGAGGAAAAACAGCTTATAAATCATACTAGGTGATGTTTTTTGAAAATGTAAAAATGCAGAACGTTTTCTGTAATGGGTAGGGTTAGTGTTAGTTAAGGGATAGCATATACAGTATGTACATTATAAAATTCCTTATGTCGATGGAAAATCCCCATAAAACATGAAAACACAACGCGTAGTGTGTGTGTGTCTGTAAATGCACATTTCTACACATCCATTGACTTTATCTTCTCTGGAGGAGTTTGTTTGAAATCATTTGTGAACAGTTATCATGATGATGCGTACGTATTCAAACAGAATTACTGGGATGTGGAGTGATTATTCAAATTAAGATGCTAATTAGGGATGCTAATGGCTTGTTTCAAACCCGAACTCTAAATATGAAATGCATAACTCGTCCTGCACTGTTGCTAACTTGCTATAAACATGAACGATACCCCTGTGTCTAAAATACAATTCAATATTTTCACACATTTTGCATAATTAGACACAATTGCAGTTTGATTGGAAATGGTCACAATACAATTGATTGTCATATTTATTATCTTCTTCTTCTTCACACCATCACGTGTTGTAATGTGTCCGTGACCTTGATAACCATGTACACTAACTTTTAAAAACGTTATTGGGGCAAAATTGCTGATTGTGAATGAAATGAAGCCACAATTGCAGAAATTGGAAATAAAACAGTACAGTACATATGTAAGTGCGCATTCGATGGACACTTTACTATCCCATGAGGCCATGGTAGAGGATTTAGAGAAGTGAAGCGATGCAGCTGACGCCGTAGGTCACATGACAACGACAACATGGCGGATGTAGTTTGTCCGAATTTCAATTATTCGACCTACTATACAGTATGCGATTTTGGACTCACTTTTACATGTTTGTATTATGAATTCCTGATTAATAACCTAGTTTGGGTTATTAAATCAAACTAGAGGATTTGCATATGAAGAGAGATGCAAATGTTTCATTCTATCGCAGACTTATTAAGCATTCAGAAGTCTAATAATCCCTATTGTTGAGTGTAAATTATGAATCCAAACTGTGTGTAAGGTGTCCTGTTAATCAGAACCAACTGTGAGAGGGTTCTGTCAGAATGTATGAATACTTCATGACTGATAACTGCAGCGGAGGGTAATGAATGGAAATCCTGACCATCCCTAAGAGATGATTTTTCATTTTGCCACAGGAGACACTGACATTCCCTCTCTGCTCCTCCCTCCAAATTTATATTTCACTAAGAAACTGTCAGTCAAAGAGTTCTATCTATATTTCTGCAACACATTCAAATAGTTTCATTGGACATTTAATTTAATTTAACATAACATCAAATTCTTTTTTTAGCTATTTTAAAACCAATGAGTTCATAATAAAACACCATGCACAAAAACATGCACACATATATATGTATTCTCCCAAAAAAAATGCTGTTTTTATGATTCCTGCAACAACAGGAAGTGCAGGGGACTTTTAACTAGGATTCCTCTAGGCCTTCTTTCACCTGTATTTACTTTTTGGAGATGCACCTGTTTTGTGATTGTTGCCCAGTCTTATGATTTTTCTTTCTCCAAATAGACAACTTGGATGTGACTTTTCTCCTGTAAACTGGAATTTACAATCATTTTGTGTGGAATAATCATGTGTGGATTTATTTAACTTTTGGACACAAAATGGAGGATTCTAGTACAAGGGAACAAAAGGACTTGGTAAGATCAATTTTCCTTTTTATTTTGACCATCAAGAGATTGGACTGATTTTCTGTTTGCAGGAAGTGGATGGATTTCTTCTGTGTTGTAAATTGTTTGTAAAGCAGAAACCATCTGATTGGTTCAGTGATGAACATCTAATAACAATGTCGGAATTTATTATGTTATCAAAAGAGTTTCAAGAGCATTGCAATGTGAAGTTCTGAGGTGTTCGGAGTGATTGTTTGTATGTTGCTACGTGTTTGCTTGGCTTAGGTGGCTCAATTTAGTTTTTAAGTCAGCCTGCTACTTTTACTAGCATGTCCACATTGGTTTTAACCATCCCGGAGACTTTAGCAATGAATATTTTGCCATTGATTTTGTTTTCATGAGGTCAATATTATGCTGCATTCACACGGAGGGCGTGTCTGAAGCTTGTTGTTGACGCCACCGTCATAGTGACAACAGCCAATCACATTACTTTTCCGGTGTTGCATGAACGCAATTGGCTAGTGTTTGCGCTAGTGTATTTGCATAGGTGATCTGATTGGCTGATGCCTGCGATGGAACAATTTTCAACTTCTGCCGCTAGCAATGCTAGTGACGCGACGCAACAGAACCCACAATTCCGTTCGACAATGCATGACGCCACACATTCAAAGTAAATGAGAATCGTTAATGGTGCATTCACACGGGCGTTAACATTTCTCATTTACTTTGAATGGGTGACGTCATGCATTGTCAAACTGAATTGTGGGTTCCGTTGCGTCACTGGCATTGCTTGCGTCAGAAATTGAAAAACGATCAACATTTTAAGTGCAGATGCAGGCGTCAGCCAATCAGATCGCCTATGCAAATACCCTAGTGCAGACACTAGCCAATTGTGTTCATGCAACACTGGAAAAGTTATGTGATTGTCACTATGATGGTTGCATCAACACCAAGCTTCGTCAAGCGCAGACGCCCCGTGTGAATGCACCATGACAGAATAAACAACGGTAAAGTGTCTTGTTGTGAAACGTAATTGCACAGCTCAACAAGCCGCACATTTTTCTGTCTCTAGATTGTACCAAAAAAAAGAAAAGTTTAACATTAACAAATGGCAACTCATCACAAAAACACACAGAAGCCTGGTGGTAAATGGCAATAGTTCTTTTATTTTTTTTCTCTATATTTTAAAGGTTTATTATTTACAAAGGAAAAAAAAATGAAAGTCAAAATAATTTTTTGACAAACACCGTTTGTCTGCATATAGGTGTAAGAAAGTATACATTTACCTTTCTTTATTTAGGATCAAGTAACTAATTGTTCATGTTTTATTGAATGATCTTTGTCCCAGTTTTTTTTTTTTTTTTAAACCAAGCATTGGTGTGCATGAACGAGCATAATGGAAACAAAAAAAAAATCAGCTGATATTAAGAGTTTGAGGCCTGTTCTAGAATCCATCATTTGCATCGTTGAACATATCAAACAAAATTATTTCACCTGAATCGTGGAGGCGGCAAACCAAACATTTAGTTTTTTCCCTTTATTAAAATATCACTCTTCCCTCTTGTTCTTTTGCATTGTTCATTTCCCATCACATAAACACAAATATATGATAAAAATAAATACAAAACAAACAAACATACGAAGATATGTGCTGGTTTTCTTAAAACACCTCCTCAGAAAGTAACAGCATTCTCTCTCCTTTTTTTTTTTTTTTTTGTGTATTGTTGTATGAGCGTCTCTCCTTCCCATTCCACTCCGGAATTCTAACAGTATTTAAAGCTGCGAGGAAAAAGCACATTAACACGGGAAGCATTCCTCTTCAAAGGCAAGTACAGTATCAAAAAGTAGCAGATACCCAGAGTACCGCTGACCGTCCCATCTAGTTTCTATACACTATGGCATAGCAGGAGTTAAGCACTTTTTTTTCCGTATTTAACCCCTTTAGTTAACCAACTAATGTACAGTATATGTTTCTGCTTCTAGATTTCTCTCTCTTTCTCTCTTTAAACAGAAAGTGCAATTCACAATGAAAGTTTGTATTGAAATGTTTCACTTTGGCCAGTTTCATTCCACACAACATCAGTGGCTATAAAGTTAAGTTCCACACACATTTCAACATTCCCAGGATCTATCGTGATTCCAGTCGATACTGATTAGTTTGTTAAATGCGATTACACTTGGTATTTTCACTAGTGTGTTAATCGCATACGCCAAGCAAAGACCTCTACGATCCTGTTTCTTTGCTCCGATACGTTTGGCCATTCCCATTGCTTTTTGTTCTCATTGGAAAACATTGAACATACACGTATACACTTGTTTACATACATGTGTGCGTGCGTGTGTGCGCACGCACACACGCACGCACACACACACACACGAGTCACACTCATGAAAGGAACAGGATGAAACATGGCTATAGTTTAGGCACAAATACTTAAGAATGTCCTTTTCGTGAAAACTCAATGCTTCTGATACGCACAGAGAACGTCTAGGCAGACAATAAACAAAAAACATAATCTCACAATACATTTAAACGTCAACATTTTTTAAATAGTTTCTCTTTTTATGTATTCGTGACAATGCATGCGTTTATGGTCGCTGTATGGGTCACTGGTACAGTACTGACACAAGTGCTTATTCTTTTTATTTTTTTGGAGTATTGTCATCTTTTAAACATTGTGCAAGGGGGCTTGGAGACTTTGCACAGGTCAGATGGGTTTTTGCTTTATTCTACCGAATTTCGGTAGCAGTATTGTAAGAATAAATTAAAAATAGAAGTCACAGCTGCCAGTTACCCCTTGGTAAATCTGTTACCCCCAATACGGACGACTGACATGCCATTTCAAAGTCCCAGGCTGGATGAATCGACGAACGGGAGAGATAAAAACCTTAATGCAAAGCAGCTTCTATTTTTCTTTCTTTGAACATCTATATTTGTCCGTCTATTCTCTCTGATACTTTGTCGGATTCACATAATTATTCCTGAAAACAGTTTCTGCTGCTCACTTGGATAATTGTGACTGCAGTGCCATCGATTTACAGATTTGTATGTTGCATAAAGGTTAGACTTAAAGGTTGATGTTTTTGTAGAACTAGCAGAGCATTACATACAGTGAAAATAAATACATAAATGTGTTCACAGTCGATAAATATGAAAAATAATGGAAAATGCATAATCAGAACATCTAGTTCTATGTAATATGATGGAGAAGTGTGTACATAATACTGATCCATGAGAAGAACACTATTAATATGCAACTATTATAAAATAAAGCATCTATTGATGTATACAAGGATAAAATAAATACATTTGATTTCCATTTATGGATTGTAAAACGTAAAAGATTATGTAACATAATTAGCATTAAGCTGCTGCTGCTGCTGATGATGTATAACCTCCCTCCCTCCTTACCCCCAATCATATACCTTTATATTTGACCAGCAAGATATTTTGGAATACATATATTGTCTTTAGTACTACCTACTGTAATGCTACTATTTGCATTAAGGTTTTATTATCTCTAATGATTGTTTCTGATGTTTGTTGCCACATATTACCATTTGAATATATATTTATATATATATATATATGCATATATAGACATTACCCAGGCGGCTGACAGAGATAAGACATTGCCATGTTTGAGAAATGCACCACACATTACTTTTGTAAATACTAGTTCTACAAAACTATGTACAACACACATATAGGTAATCTTCATATCACAGTCTATTGCATAATGGTGATAATCTTTAGTTTTATAAATATTGTAAATGTACAGTCTTTAAGTGACATTTCATAATGTCCGTCTCGTTCTGAAATTCAGATATAGAAAATAAAACCATCCGATATGATCACACATCCTTCGTAAAAATAAATTAAACTAAATTAAAATAATAAAACAACAAATATTTATTCCCTTTAATGCACAAAGGCTGTCTTGAAACGCAACGCAATTACTGCACAACACGAAGTATTGCAGATGTCGAAACCACACCTTGATTTGGTGCGCCGAGCATTTTCTGATATTATCTTTTTTCTTTCCAGTTGGTAAAAGTTTGTAGATGTGCTTTTTAAACGTTTTAGTATTTCCCAGTTTAGATTTGCGCAAACATTTTCCACAGTGATGCCAAAAGCTGCTGAATGCTGGACTTGTTTTGTCATCTTCTCATCGAGAACAAAAATTCAACAAAAACACATTCAAAAACATCATTGCATTCCCGTACCAAAAAGGAAAAAATCGGAACTGTAAGGAAAATGTCAACAGAAAAGAACATCTTCAGACACGTTATAGTCACATATGTTAGAGAGGAAGACTTGCGTTTATACTAGAGTTTTTTTTCCCATGGTCAATGCCAAATATTCTAGTTGGATTTGCACATATATATTTTGTATAATATACATTCTTAAGTTGAAGGGGAAGTGTGTCTAAAATATAGTACAAGGAAATTCTGTACAGGATAGATATGAGGGTTTTTTTTCTCAGAGGAAGTTGGAGGAAAAAAAATACAAGTCTTTTCCCCATTTTTTGTCTCTCCATAAAAATCAATCAAAATTTCTTTTAAAAAAAATGAATGTGAAAAAAAAGTAAAACGGGATCATAAATTCGATGCAAACCGCATCTTGTCTTGTTCCGTCTCTGTACTGCTTAAGACTGCCGACTCTCTCCTGGAGCCTGTGGAATCCCTGTGCTGGGCACTAGAAGGCGCCATGCGCACCGGTGGTAATGCACCCGATGACATCTGCCGGAAAAGGGCAACCCTCTGTGGGACATTGGTGCGGATGCCGCTTTGCAGCACGGAGCCCGGGGCCTGGATGCCTGCCGCGGATCCCATGGGTGGCTGAATGGAAGCGAGTGATTCGCCAGATGTGGGGTGTGCTCGGGCAGCCAATGAGGTCTCGTGGGGCAGTGATGGCTGCGAGGCAGAGAGGTGGCGTATGTCCTTGCTCAGGCTGCCTGACTGGAGCGCCTGTGCGCTCTTGTGGACATCGCTCCTCTGAGGGGACGCCCCTTGCAACTGCTGCGGCTGTTGTAGTGCCGGTTGTTGTTGTTGTTGTTGTGGTGGTATGGAGCTGGGTGAGGCCTGCTGGGGTAAGGTTTGCTGTACAAGGGACAGTTGGGAGGCCGTTGGCGATCCATACTGGAATGTTCGGCTGGCTATAGGGGTCTGCACCGGGGGGCTGCAAATGGATGTGGTAAACGAACAAGGGGACATGATTGCCCCTGTCGGTTGCTGCAAGGGCGTAGGGGGATTCTGTGAAGAGGTGCTCAAGTTACCGTAAGAAACGCTCGGCGCCGAGAACGTGACGCCCTGTGAGGGCGGCACGCGGCCTGATGGGGTTATAGTGGCGGAGGTGCTGTAACTTAGTGGGGCGGCCTGCTGCTGTAATTGGTTGTTCCCAAGAATAGCAGTTGCTGTAGAGAACGGTGGCTGAGCGGGAGAGTTAATGATGGAGTTTCCAGACATCGGCGTGGAGTTCATTCCTGTGACCGATTGCTTCCGATCCACCATCATCACCATCTCTCGGTCCTGCCGGATGATCTGCTTCAGCAGCTCGTTCTCCTGTGTGTTGAAGACGCCAGCGTTCAGATCCTTCTGAAATTTCTGGAGCAGGAGTGAGTTCTTCTTCCCTGTTGGAGGGTGAAACCAAAAACTAGTCAATCTTTAGTTTAGGCCGAGCAGATAACAACTAGACCAAATAGGGTAACAAAGAGTGTTGAACAGTGAGAGGAGAAGCACAAAGGTCTCACGAATGTAGAAAGGGGAGGCTAGTCTCTCATAAGTAGAGATTTTGAAGTACGACTGATGCTGGATTCAACCTCTGAGGTGCTTACCTCATATGCTTATGCAATGAATCTCAATTCACATTTGTTTTTCACTATTGGTATAGTACAGTCTAAAACATCACAATCTTTGAGCACACCACAGATATTTTCCTTACCCTGCTGGAAAGCAAGCCTCAAGTCATTTTCAGAGCTTTTTTTCTAAACTGGTTTGAAGGTATAGCTGGTCTTCTAGTCTGGTCAGACTGGTCTTGTTTTAGAGGGGTTTTAAGCAATCGTAATCTGGTTAGGCTTGAAGACCACAACCAGCTAAACTTAAAGAGTTAGTTCACCCAAAAATGTTCATTGTCCCATAATTTACTCACCCTCAAGCCATCCTATGTGTATATGACTTTCTTCTTTCAGCCAAATCAGAGTTATATTTAAAAATATCCTGACTCTTCCAAGCTTTATAGAGTGAATGGTACCATCGATTTTGAAGCCTAAAAAAGTGAATCCATCCATCATAAAAGTAATCCATACGGCCCCAGGGGGTTAATGAAGGCCTTCTGAAGCGAAACGTTTTTTGTTTGTTTTTTTCTTAAGAAAAATATTCATATTTATAACTTCATAAACTATCACATAAAAAAAAGAGAAAAATATATCCGTTAACGGCCATGCACAAATCTAGTTCAGACGGAAGAGTAACCTCTGACCTGACGCATGACGTATTGAAGAATGTGGCAGTGCAGAAGATGGAGAATAACAAAACACCAGTCATGAATTAGAAATCTAAAACAATAATTTTTTTTAAAAAGAGAAATGTACCTTTAAATGAACTTTAAAGGGGGTTAACCCTTTAATTGTGGACAAGTTTGGCCAGGCTAGGAGTTGAGATTAGAATATATGTCTAAGCTGTTTGTTTGTTTTCCAGCAGGGTATCTAGTACTACTTTAACAGAACAAACACAAAGATAATAGTGATAGTAGGATATTTCCATGAATAAAATAACATTTATGTCAGCAGCCAATGGTTCTATAAGCCTTTTATTTGATTTTATTGTGTATAAACTTAGTTGTTGTTGTAATAAGTTCATGGCTATTATTGAATCTTCTATTAAATAGTTAATTTTTATTGTCTGTCTACCCTGAAAGCTAGGCTACAGTGGATGACTAGAGTGTGACTTTGAAAATAAAACAAAGAAAACAATCAATGCATTCATTAAAATACATTAAAATACTTCACAAACAAATTTAAAAAAGAAGTTTAAAATGAGTTAAATGTAAGAGTAAAGTAAAATGCAATAAAAAAAAGTTAATTTACAAAAAGTGAATTTGTTTTTATGTTGATTATTATTTTTAGATCTCCATAGGCTACAAATGATGCATCAAAATATAGGAATTATTGATCATTGAAATTAATAGTCATCTATTTGTGGGTTACTGTGATATCGATGTCATAGTCTATAAAGTTGGAACCAGAAAAATCAACTGATTGATCAGCTAATGTTTGTAAAGAATGCTAGGTGGTGAGATTAGATATGATGTGATGGTTATTGTGGTTTGCAAATATGAATTTAACTTTACTCCAGTGTGAGAAAAAGTGATTAAGATCTATTCCGTTCTCTTTTTTACTGCTATCATAAATGAGGGATGTATCGATCTTTCCATGAACCTCTTCTATACTGCCCTTTTGTACACAATAGTTGAGTAGAGCTCTATTGTTACATAAGATGACTGAGTAAGACTCTTATGAGCTCAAGGTATAAGTCAGGCTATCAATATCTCATTCATCGCCGAAAGAGTAAATCAGGCAGGAGGCATGCTGGAGTTTTTACCATTTAAAAACAAAAATGACCCAGCTGCTGTGTATCAAGCTGTCTGCAGTGTTGGGGGCAGAATTGCTATATACAGTATTTAATCATTAAGGAAGGAACACTAAAATATTATATTATTCAATTTTAATTTAAGGCTAGGTTATGGGGGAACTTGCTAACAGTTTTACAATGAGTCAAATGAGTTTTGCAGATGTGTTGCATCATAAATAATAGTCTTCAAATTTTGCAAAAGTTTGAATAATGCATTGTAAAGCATTAATAATGCGTCAATGCTACTAGCATTTTTATTTTTTAGAAAAAACATGCATACATTGTCACAACTACCTGACAGACATTAATGAAATAAATAGTAGTAAAAAAAATAAGTGTAAAAATTAATTATTACACTTGTCTTTGTGACAGCTCTGGTATTTAATAAAGTACAGTACAGAATCTCAATCTACTAAATATGAATAAACAAAAAATATATTGTTTTAATGCTTCTAATATTATATATATTATACAGTATTATATATATTATATACTTACTTATCTTTAAGTACTTATAGGGTGAGTTCACCCAATTTTTAAAAAATTCTGTCATCATTTACTCATTTACTGTCATCATTCCAAACCCACAAGACTTCGTTCATCTTCGGAACACAAATGAAGATATTTTTAATCAAATCTGAGCCTGTTCTGTACTCTTCATTGACAGCTACACAACTACCAGTTTGATGCTTCAAAAAGTTTATAAAGAGACTGTAAAACTAATCCATATGAATTGAGCGGTTTAATCCAAATTTTCTGAAGAGACACGATCGCTTTATATGATGAACAGATTGAATTTAGGCTTTTATTCACATATAAACAAACATTAATTAGCGGACATAAACAGAAGCTCAACCGAACCTGCATGAGATGTATGAGAATGAACCTCATTGGTTCTTGCGGAAGCTCAAACGGGCTGCATTACACGAGAATGAACCTCATTGGTTCTTGCAAAAGCTCAAACGTGCTGCGTAACACGAGAATGAACATCAGTGGTTCCCGCATGTCAAGCGAACATGCTTGAGCTTCTGTTTACCATAACTGTGTGTGTGCGTTTGTGTGTGTGTGTGTGTGTGTGTGTGTTGATGAATGTTTATATGTGAATAAAAGCCTTAATTAAATTAAGTTAAATTAAGAACTTAATTAAATCAGTTCAGTGTATAACACAATTGTGTGATTATCTCTTCAGAACATTTGGACTGAACCGCTCAATTCATATGGATTAGTTTTATTATCTCTTTATGAACTTTTTGAAGTGTTTGAATCGCTTCAAAAAGTTCATAAAGCAGTCAATGGAGGGACAGAAATCTCTCAGATTGTATTAAAAATATCTTCATTTGTGTTACGAAGATGAGCGAAAGTTTTACAGGTTTGGAACAACATAAGGGTAAGCAATTAATGACAGAATTTTCATTTTTGGGTGAACTATCCCCTATATTTGTACTTCTTAAACCATGGGATTGAAGCACATTCCCTCATTAAATATGTTATTACGGTATTTTGTACTTTTTCAGATTTTGAAATGTTTTTTTATGCTTTTAAATCAAAGTTTGTAATGATGTTTTTGTATAAATTATATTATTTTGGTTTGGTTTGGTTTTCTTTGCGTCGTAAATCTTTATTGAAGGTTTTTTGTATTTTTTTATTCTTTAACCCCATGGAAAAATGAATGGGAAAAAAGACTTGCTTAAAAGTGGACACAGCCGCTTTAATGCAATATGAAAATAATACTTTTCTTGTATAGACACTACTTAGCCAAAAGTATGTGGACATAAGCCATCAGCACCAGATGGATGATGGTTTAAACTAAAATAAGAACAATATGATCTGCTATCCAGAACATAATGTGGTAACACGGAACCGTAACTGTCAGGATGAAGGAATTGAAATACTGTTTCCTAATAACTGTAATACGTACATTTAATTTGAGACCGTTCCCATAGGGGGTGGAAGCAATCAATAACCAATAACAAAGAGCTTCAGCACTGTCATTTGTTGTTAGCTGAGGCAGAAAATGAGCGATGTCTTATGTCACTGGAGAAAGAAAGGGGCTCCTGAGGATGAACAAGTCTGGTCTGGACAGGAACACTTATTCAGGGAGACATGAATAACGTGTACATAATCGTGGAAAGGACAAAGACCTCCCTGGAGACTTCTTTTAGGTTTTACAGGCCTGTCGTGTCCTTGCATATCCAAATATGCACCATTTCCTTGTTCACAGTGCGTATCGACTAGTCTGCTAGCTGTAAACATGGCTGGGTGAGTTTTGTATGGAGGCAGTCAGACCTGTGATGCATTTTGTCATGGGGGAAAAATATTGACTGATTGTCCCTGATGTTTGCAACCCACCCTGAGGAAATGGCCTTTGTGCATTCGTTCTCAGAAGGCAAAGGCCATGAAGTGTAATCTACTGGCAGCCACAGTGAAATAAATCCAGATGAACATTGAGGAGACTACAGTCTACTTCTAAATAAACACGCACTTTGTCTACAGACTTACGTGATGTCTGTAAAGAAGTTTGGAGGTATCATGAATTCTGTGAATGAGGAGTTGATCAAAAACATGTTATTCATAGGACTCTAAAGGGCCAGTGGAGAAGGGGATCTAGACAAGGTCCACCCAGATCAATGGGGTTAACATGTTTTATTCAACCTTTATTTAACAAGGCAAGTCACTTAAGAACAAGTTCAGCCTGGCATGGTACATGTTCTCTGACACCCTTGCAGAAACTTTCAATTGGTATGCCATGTTTTATTCTATAATCTAAATTTAGAAATTATATAATCTTGGGTTACCCGGGCATAAACCTAAGAATTTGGCATTCAGTGACCCAAAAAGTATTTAGACACTTAAGTCGGATTTAATATGTATGAATGTGATAGCATTGCGTTCATATTTTCATATGTTTTTTATGCAATCTCAAGCCAATGTGATTTGGCTTGTTTGCACATTTGCATGTATTTGCTTAGACACTAAATCATGTGCATTACTAACATATTGACAGCATCTAAAACCGTATGCATTTTAGATAAAGCAACTTCAGAGACCTACAAATTTTAATTAATTTAATTAATGGCATTAATTATATATGTTTAGTACACAGAACAGGCATAACATTATAACCACCTTCCTAATATTGTGTTAGTCCCCCTTTTGCTGCCTGACTGGTCTGCGGCTATGCAGCCCCATGTGCAACAGACTGCAGTGCACTGTGTATTCTGACACCTTTCTATCAGAACCAGAATTAACGTCTTGAGCAATTTGAGCTACAGTAGCTCGTCTGTTTGATCGGACCACACAGGCCAGCCTTCGCTCCCCACGTGCATCAATGTGCCTTGGCCGCCCATGACCCTCTCGCCGGTTCACCACTGTTCCTTCCTTGGAGCACTTTTACTGACCACTGCAGACCGGGAACACCCCACAAGAGCTGCAGTTTTGGAGATGCTCTGACTTAGTCGTCTAGCCATAACAATTTTTGCCCCAGTCAAACTCGCTCAAATCCTTACACTTGCCCAGCTTTCCTGCTTCTAACACATCAACTTTGAGGACAAAATGTTCACTTCCTGCCTAATATATCCCACGCACAAACAGGTGCCGTGATGAAGAGAAAATCAGTGTTATTCACTTCGTCATTATGTTATGCCTGATCAGTATATATATGTGTGTATATATGTATACATGTATATATGCATATGTGTGTATTATGCTTTAAATGTGTTATGCTTTAGATGCTGTATATTTAGATGCTGTTTCACTGTCTGTGCAACTGGACAAAAATACATTTTTTTTCTTCTTTTTTTTTCTCAAATATTGAACATTTTTTAAATGTATCACAGATATTTTCTTAAAGAATTTAATGAGAAATTTTAGTTCATTTAGTTTAGACTTTGGTGTTTTTGCAAAACCAAGAATTTTAGACCAGTGCTCAGTTTTAAGCAAAACTCTCAATTTCATCTCGGTCTCATAATTGAGATCTCTCTTTCCTGTGGGGAGTTTTGGCAAAAATATCATTTGACAGAGTGCCACAACATTTGATTGTGAGCAAGAAAATATTTATAAAAAAGACATTCTGAACATTGCCTTAGCATCGATTTCACAGTAACCCACAATCTCTTTCAGAACAAAACCTATTACATGGGGCTTGTACGGAGAAACACGAATTCCCAAAGAATGTTCTTATACATTCAGTAGAACGGAACATTCCATTTCACCTCTAAGCTTGACGGCCTCCGCTGAGACACATTAGCCCTCTGCAGCATCCTTCTGGGGCTGAATGGGGATATTGGGCTTCATTTCTCTCTATCTGTGTCACTAAAGATGCCTAATAACCTGGAGTCTGCCTCCCATTCTCTAATTAATGAGTGGAACACAGTGAGCCGTGAACGTGGCACACCATTGAGCTCAAGCACCTTGCCAGGTGGCCGCCATGACGTTTGGACCGCGGATATAAATAGGCTGGGACAAAGCTGCCTGTTTTAGCTTCTGTTGCTAACAGGGGAAAAAAACTGTTAACTACTTTTGATATGACTGTTATCTAAGTTTGTAAATGGATGTTCCTAAGCTCAACCTGGAAATATCGGAGAATTTCAAAGTAAGGCCAGCTCTAAAATATTTATTTCTCTCTTTGTGAGTGCAAAAGAGTAAAAAACAACTAAAAGACATGGAAATTCTTTGGTCTAAATGTGTGGGAGCTCTGTGTCTGAAAGATCACAAACTAAAACTAGCGATGAGGCTACAATCTTCAGCAGTTCATTAGTTTTTTTGTAATCGTGTAGCTTTTTCATTAACAAAGATACTTTTTTCAACAAGTAACCTTTTTTAAAGGTGTGGTATGTTGCTAATCTAAACTGTCCTTTTCTCTCTATTTCATACTTTAGTGTAATGAAAGTCCAAAATATTGTAGTGAATCAGTTTGTTTGAACTGAAAAAAATTAAAAATAACACTGTCTGAGTACCACTTTAGGTTATTTTTTATGATTAAATGTATATATTAGGGTGTTTTTTCTAGTTTAAATTAAAGGATTAGTTCACTTCAAAATGAAAATGTCCTGATATTTTACTCACCCCCATCTCATCCAAGATGTTCATGTCTTTCTTTCTTTTTTTTTAGGAAAACATTCCAGGATTTTTCTCTCCACCATTGATTCCCATTGCAAACCAAAACGTTAAAGGTCCAAATCAATGCAGTTTCACAGCGCTTTAAAGGGCTTCAGAGCCTCTGCGCGATCCCAGACGACGAATAGGGTCTTATCTAGCGAAACTAATAAAAAAAAAAAAAGAATATTTAATTTTTGGACCTAAGATTTGGACCTTCAACATTTTGGTTTCCATGGAAGTCAATGGTGGAGAGGAAAATCCTGGAATGTTTTCCTCAAAAAACGCATTTTCTTTTCGACTGAAGAAAGAAAGACATGAACATCTTGGATGAGATGGGGGTGAGTAAAATATCAGGACATTTTGAAGTGAACTAATCCTTTAAGTTTAAATAACATAATCTGATCAATTTAATAACGTACTGCCCCTTAGCTGCTTTCCATAA
The DNA here is from genome assembly GCA_023566225.1 of Romanogobio albipinnatus. Lineage (NCBI taxonomy): Eukaryota > Metazoa > Chordata > Actinopteri > Cypriniformes > Gobionidae > Romanogobio > Romanogobio albipinnatus. Next base: position 38,137,070 of record CM042255.1, on the reverse strand, counting down.
CTATACATATTTAAAGTGGCTTGAGTATAAATGAACTACCTTAAATCGGCTTAGCAAGCTAAAATTTAAAGGCATCTATCCCCCCACTATTAAAGGTACAGACAAAATAATAATTAACAACAGAATGAAGCATTTTTGTGTTTAGCAACATCATCATAACAAGCAGCAGCGTTGTTATCATTATGGTTATTTTCTTGGAGTAAAAACCTTAAGTGAAGCACACTTTTTGGAAATTTCTTGAACTGATCAAATAGTATGCATGCATTGGTTATCATAAAGACAGATATACGATAAATGCCCAAACATGACAGGGAATAGACTATAAAAAGTACTTGCCTTGACTTTAACAGTAACATGCAACCAATTGTTTTTACTTACAATGGCTTTTTATTCATTTGATTTAACCTTCGTTTTGAGGTCCACTGGTGCACTGAACACATGCTGGCTGCCTTAAGCCTGTGGATCGTTTCAGATGTGAGGGGGGGAAAATCTGGATCGTCATGAGGAATTTACCTGCTGCCTACTGGTCGGCCAGGACACTCTTGAAAACGAGATGAGCTCATCTCAAGAGGGGCTCCTGGTCAAATAATTTTTAAATAAAGATAGATACATCAATTGTACAACATGTCATTCTGGTTAATGCATGGTAACTTTTGTTTTCTTTTTTTGTCAAATTCTTTTGCTTAGGACGAGACAAGCATTTGCAGTCCAAAAAACAGTACATGGAGCACCAATCATGTCACGGTCCGTATTTTTCCCTTGTATGAGACAAGACCCCTTGTTTTAGTTTGATTAAATGTCAAATCAAAAGTGCTGGCAACTTGCAGTGGCAATCTAGTACCAGCCCGTTCTCCACATGAAAGGACAAACGCACGTCTTTGCTTTGTTTACACCGGTCATCTCACGTAATGACTGACGTTTAAAGGGTGAAAACGTCAATGCCACAAACAGAGATGGGTGTAGATCGAATCCTAGTTTGGAATTCGGACAGTGTAATGCGTGTTGTCGAATTGGGGGTTTGTTTAATTTATTTTGACTTGATTTGATTGGCCTGATCACATCAATTCTTATCTGTTATTGATTAGTTATGACGTGCATGTCACAATAGTGTGGGCATATTGATCCAAACCAATCCAATCCAATCCAACTTTTAGTGCAAGGCAAGTCAATAGCATCATGCCAGAATTTAGCAAATAAACACAAAAATAAAACAACTGAACTAAAGAAAAAGGTTAAAATAACACTAGAACCTATATCTAAAATTAATAAGGTATGGATGCAGGCAAGCAGGTGCTAAAATTTATCAATCACAATGACCATATAATGGAACTTAAAAAGGGATATTCTGTTTTATATTTCTAGCGTTTCGTTTCATGCACTCAAGTTGTGCAATTATGCAGGGCTTCATGCTATATTAGTGTACGTCATAACCATTTCATATGCTTAGAGGAGAAACATTTACTTTGAGTTTTCAGGTCACATCTTAAATTATCTTCTGGTTTTATCTTATGAACTGTGAGATCAAAAGATAAAAAAAGAAAGAAACAAGACATGTTTATACTGGTGTATTCAGTAATCATACCCCTTATTAAAAGAAGTGTTGCAATAGATATTTTAGAGAGTTATGCTTGGATGTGACCACTGAATTTACGATGCATTTGTGCTTCACTTCAAATCTGGTCTATCACAAACTAGTTAAACATTATTATTGAGTAAAAGATTCATGGAGATGTTGGGTGAAAAGTAACAAGGCTCATGCTCAAGACCCTATTTTAAACCCTAGTGACAGAATTCAATTGAATAGTACAAAAAAAAAAAGGTCATAGACCATACCCATTGAATGGTGCAGAACATCAAACTGATGTTCTACGAATGTTCAGAATGCACTAGCTCACATTTGAATTCCACACAATTCAAATTGATGATGGACGGTGGCCTGTATCTCAACAATGAGACAAAGACTAAAATATGCAGCATTACAGAACCTGAAGTCTCTGTCTTAAGACAGCTTGAATAAAATCCCTTTTTTATTTTCCATTGTTCCTTTGAAACTGGTTGAAAGAGAAATCCGTCTTTTCAGTATTTCTATGAAGTAAGTGTGAGTGATAATGGATTTGTGTTTAGTGGGGGAATGTTAAAGTACATCAAGCCTGGTTTTAAAAAAAAGTAGCATTATTTCTGTACTATGCTAAAATATGTAATGCTACTTTTAGGATGTTTTCATGGAGAAGAACATTCAGTAGATGAGGTGGGTGTAAGGTGTTGCTGATTTTCTTTTATATATGATATTTTAGATGTTGTCCTTTAATGAATGTCGATGTGATTCATGCAAATTTTGCACAAATTAACTTTCAAAAAAATAAATTTAGAAAATAAACGTTCGCTGCTTTGGAGCAATATGTTTCGTGAAAAAAAAAACTTTACAATAAAGTTCATTTTGTTAACATTAGTTAATGCATTGGGTATCATGAACAACATTTTTGATCTAGTATTTATCAATTTAAGGCATAATATGTAAGATTTTTTGGGATTAAAATGTTCAAAAACCACTAGAAAAATTTTATATATTTTGTTGACTGGTGTACTTAAATTATCCCAAATGTTTCCAAGAATGTTTAAATCCAGAGAAATAAGCCATTTTAACCAGGACACGGACTGTGTCCGTGCGTCGCCTATCAATGACATCATACCCGCGTTACGATTTCCGTTTTTTTTTGTTGTAGAAACCATGGAAGCACCAAAGACGCTATAATATATTATGTTTTTTTAGACCGGTGAGCAACTGTTTGGACAGAAAACTAATCATTGTTATATAGCTCAACACAGTTAGTCTTATTGTTTAAATCTCGTTTTCTTGAATTACTGCGAGTACCATATTTTACCATGCCTAATATCAATCTAGCTTACTGCAGTGTGCAACAAGTGTCTCATAGTAGCAGCTGAGCGAATGCACAGAGAAGCATTATAACATAACTTTCAACACACTCAAATAATGTATCTAATATGATAAAACAGCGCTGCGTACGCATGACCAGAAAAAGCAGAAGCGGTCGTCTGCAGCATAGTAAAAGCTCAGCGAAATCCAAGCGTCAACAAGCTATGCCTTTGTTTTGAATAAGTTACCTCTAGCAGCGAAAAATTACATATTGTGGCTTTAATGTTCATTTATAAATATACAATTGTTCATTTGTTTATTTAAATGACATTGTTAAAGGTATAGTTCACCCAAAAAAGTAACATTTTGTCATCATTAACTCACCCTTGTGTTGTTCCAAACCTGTATGAATTTCTTTCTTCTGTCGAACATAAAAGATGATATTTTGAAGAATGTTGGTAACCAGACAATTGATGGGCCCCATTGAACGCCATAGTATTTTTTCCCCACTATGGAAGTCAATGGGATCCATCAACTGTCTGGTTACCAACATTCTTCTTTTGTGTTCAACAGAAGAAAGAAACTCATATACAGTGCATCCATCCAAGTATTCACAGCGCATAACTTTTTCCACATTTTCTTATGTTACAGCCTTATTCCAAAATGGATTAAATTCATTATTTTCCTAAAAATTCTACAATCAGTACCCCATAATGACATTGTGAAAGAATTTTGTTTGAAATCTTTGCAAATTTATTAAAAATAAAAAAGGAAAAAAATCACATAAGTATTCACAGCCTTGGCCATGCCACTCAAAATTGAGCTCAGGTGCATCCTGTTTCCACTGATCATCCTTGAGATGTTTCCACAACTTGATTGGAGTCCACCTGTGGTAAATTCAGTTGATTGGACATGATTTGGAAAGACACACACCTGTCTATATAAGGTCCCACAGTTAACAGTCTGTAGACCTCCGAGACAGGACTGTATTAAGGCACAGATCTGGGGAAGGGTACAGAAAAAATTCTGCTGCATTGAAGGTCCCAATGAGCACAGTGGCCTACATCATCCGTAAATGGAAGAAGTTTGGAACCACCAGAACTCTTCCTAGAGCTGGCTACCTGGCCAAACTGAGCGATCGGGGGAGAAGGACCTTAGTCAGGGTGGTGACCAAGAACCCGATGGTCACTCTGACAGAGCTCCAGCGTTTCTCTGTGGAGAGAGGAGAACCTTCCAGAAGAACAACCATCTCTGCAGCACTCCACCAATCAGGCCTGCACGGTAGAGTGGCCAGACGGAAGCCACTCCTCAGTAAAAGGCACCTGAAGGACTCTCAGACCATGAGAAACAAAATTCTCTGGTCTGATGAAACAAAGATTGAACTCTTTGACCTGAATGGCAAGCGTCATGGCACCAGGCACATACATTGCTGCAAAGATGAATGCAGCAATGTACAGAGACATCCTTGATGAAAACCTGCTCCAGAGCACTCTGGAACTCGGACTGGGGCGAAGAGTCATCTTAGGGTCACAGGACAATGACCCTAAGCACACAACCAAGATAACAAAGGAGAGGCTACAGGACAACTCTGTGAATGTCCTTGAGGAGCCCAGACCCGAACCCGATTGAACATCTCTGGAGAGATCTGAAAATGGCTGTGCACCGACACTCCCATCCAACCTGATGGAGCTTGAGAGGTCCTGCAAAGAAGAATGGGAGAAACTGCCCAAAAATAGGCGTGCCAAGCTTGTAGCATCACACTCAAAAAGACTTTGGTGCCAAAGGTGCTTCAACAAAGTATCGAGCAAAGGTTGTGAATACTTATGTACATGTGATTTTTATTTTATTTTTTATAAATTTGCAAAGATTTCAAACAAGCTTCTTTCACGTTGTCATTATGGGAAATTGTTTGTAGAATTTTAAGGGAAATAATGAATTGAATCCATTTTGGAACATAACAAAATGTGGAAAAAGGGAAGCGCAGTGAATACTTTCCGTATGCACTGTAGTATTGGAACAACTTGAGGGTGTGTGAGTAATGACAAATTGTTCATTTTTGGCTTTAATGTATGCAACTTTAAATGCTTTAATACATTTTGCTGTAAAAATACCACTCTGTGTTAGTTCATGATGCCTAATGCATAAACTAATGTTAAAAAAAGTATCCTTATTATAAAGTATATGAAGTTACCATAAATTAAATTAAACTGAATTATTATTATTATTATTTTTAAAACATTTCTGTGCTTTGAGGAAAAAAACAAGTAAATAAATAGAATAAAGTAAGCACTTTAAATGGGCAGGGACTACACTAACATGTGAAGAACTGGTCCTAATTGATAGTTAATTATTTAAGCCCTTGCCCTTTAGTGCACCAGCTCAAAACCCCTCTAGGGGGCGCTCTGCTGCTGCTAGGGTCAAGGGAGGGGGCGGGGTGGTGCTCATACCCAGGTGTGCGGGGTGGGGGAGTGGAACGGAGGCTCATGCTGGTGAGGGTTTGCCTCCGTCCACCCTCCATGCGTCCATTTGGGGATGACATTGAACCAAAACCAGCAGGGCGAGCGGCCCCGGGCAGGACGGCTACATGCACTGTCGCTTACCGACACACCACTCAGTAACATTTATTTGCCATTAGTTTTAACGGTTTGTAAAGACTATAATCCAAACGAAACACTTGGAGAAAGGAAAAAACAAGAGAAAACAAGGGAGCATATATACACGTCATGCAACACAATGGTAGATGATTGAGGTGCGATGAAGGACAGGACATACGCGCAACAAACACACACAAGGTTCAGGCATTAGACTAGAAAAGAAGGCGAGGGTTGGGTTTCTGGTCTTACCGATGCGGTCCAAGCGGTCGATAGCCACGGTTTCGAAAGCGCGGCGCATCATGGGATATTCCTCCAAGACTTCGTTGAAATGGTCCACAGACAGCGAGAAAAGTCTGCAGTAGGTGTCAGCGCGGACGCTAGCTGTACGACGACCTTTCGTCAACAGGCAGATCTCTGTGGGAAGTAGATGAATCAACCATATTACATGTTTTATATAATGGAGGTCAGTAGTCGGACAAGGAGGCCGGCTGAGCAATCTTCAAGGCTACATGGATTAGCAGGAGAGCTAACCTTGAATAAAAGAAAAGGTTAGCATATAAACATAGCATGAGGGTGTGAATTCCCATAATGTATTCAGTTTAATATGTGGTGGGTGGTGCTTTTTATTCACTTTAAATATTCTATGATATACAGTATATATAAAGATCACCTTTACTTGATGGTATCTGCATGTGTAGGTAATGTGGCGAATGACTTCAGCATTTAGCTTTTAGCAGTTTTATGTAACTAGAGAATTGACTGAACATCTCTCATTTATTGAGCTTCTAGTAGTTCTGGGCGGTATACCAGTTCAAACCGAATACCGGTATTTATTTTTGTTATGATATGAATTTTAATGATACCGCAATACCGGTATATGTCGCTTAAACAACGTCGGAACGCGGCGCAGCGCGTCATTGTTTGAGAGGGGACCCATTTCACTGTTGCACTGTACTAGTGAGAGCAGTCAGAGCACAGCTGAGATCGCATTACAGCCTATGGCTGAATCCGAAATCGTCCCCTATACCCTCATTCACTATTCCCTACGTTATCACTTTATTTGAAGGAGTGAATGAAAAGGAGTGCGTGAAGTCGGACAACTGCTGTGTGTACATCGGCTGTATGTACACTCATTATTCAGTGGGATAGAATGAGTGCACTCAATAACATCCACTATGGTTTCGGACACCACTACGAAGCGCTGTCCCCTCCAAATAATGCCCTATTTGAGGTTATAGGGGGCGATTTCGGATTTAGCCCTTGATTATAGCGGCGCAATGAGATTAACAGCTTTCTCCACATGGATCATATAGCACATATATAGACCGGGGCGAGCGCATTTAAGTTTTTAATGGACATATTTCATATACTCTAGTGCTCTGAACAAGTACCAGAAGCGTGTATGCGCACATACAGTAAGGAAAATAAGTATTTGAACACACTGTTATTTTGCAAGTTCTCCCACTTGGAAATCATGGAGGGATCTGAAATTGTCATCGTAGGTGCATGTCCACTGTGAGAGACATAATCTAAAAGAAAAAGCCAGAAATCACAAAATATGATTTTTTTAACTATTTATTTGTATGATACAGCTGCAAATAAGTATTTGAACACCTGTCTATCAGCTAGAATTCTGACCCTCAAAGACCTATTAGTCTGCCTTTAAAATGTCCACCTCCACTCCATTTATTATCCTAAATTAGATGCACCTGTTTGAGGTCGTTAGCTGCATAAAGACACCTGTCCACCTCATACAATCAGTAAGAATCCAACTACTAACATGGCCAAGACCAAAGAGCTGTCCAAAGGCACTAGAGACAAAATTGTACACCTCCACAAGGCTGGAAAGGGCTACGGGGAAATTGCCAAACAGCTTGGTGAAAAAAGGTCCACTGTTGGAGCAATCATTAGAAAATGGAAAAAGCTAAACATGACTGTCAATCTCCCTCGGACTGGGGCTCCATGCAAGATCTCACCTCGTGGGGTCTCAATGATCCTAAGAAAGGTGATAAATTAGCCCAGAACTACACGGGAGGAGCTGGTCAATGACCTGAAAAGAGCTGGGACCACCGTTTCCAAGGTTACTGTTGGTAATACACTAAGACGTCATGGTTTGAAATCATGCATGGCACGGAAGGTTCCCTGCTTAAACCAGCACATGTCAAGGCCCGTCTTAAGTTTGCCAATGACCATTTGGATGATCCAGAGGAGTCATGGGAGAAAGTCATGTGGTCAGATGAGACCAAAATAGAACTTTTTGGTCATAATTCCACTAAACGTGTTTGGAGGAAGAAGAATGATGAGTACCATCCCAAGAACACCATCCCTACTGTGAAGCATGGGGGTGGTAGCATCATGCTTTGGGGGTGTTTTTCTGCACATGGGACAGGGCGACTGCACTGTATTAAGGAGAGGATGACCGGGGCCATGTATTGTGAGATTTTGGGGAACAACCTCCTTCCCTCAGTTAGAGCATTGAAGATGAGTCGAGGCTGGGTCTTCCAACATGACAATGACCCGAAGCACACAGCCAGGATAACCAAGGAGTGGCTCTGTAAGAAGCATATCAGTTCTGGCGTGGCCTAGCCAGTCTCCAGACCTAAACCCAATAGAGAATCTTTGGAGGGAGCTCAAACTCCGTGTTTCTCAGCGACAGGCCAGAAACCTGACTGATCTAGAGAAGATCTGTGTGGAGAAGTGGGCCAAAATCCCTCCTGCTGTGTGTGCAAACCTGGTGAAAAACTACAGGAAACGTTTGACCTCTGTAATTGCAAACAAAGGCTACTGTACCGAATATTAACATTGATTTTCTCAGGTGTTCAAATACTTATTTGCAGCTGTATCATACAAATAAATAGTTAAAAAATCATACATTGTGATTTCTGGATTTTTTTTTTTAGATTATGTCTCTCACAGTGGACATGCACCTACGATGATAATTTCAGACCCCTCCATGATTTCTAAGTGGGAGAACTTTCAAAATAGCAGGGTGTTCAAATACTTATTTTCCTCACTGTATTTCATCACGTCTTCTTCAAATGAAATGTGCACTGATTAGGCTACACTGATACAACCATACGTCTGAACACGACCGCAATGACACGATGGATTATTCTGCTATACAAAAGACAATGAATGATGTAAGTTAATAAATAAACTGACAATTCAAAGAAGAATGGGCAAAAAAGTTCTGCTTTATTCTTTCTGTGTTAAACTGATGTGTGTCATTTGTTCAGAGAGTGCTCTTAAATGTATTGCAAATATCCGCGTTTCTCCCTCGTTTTGGCAGTTTGTTGTTATATAGGGTTAGATTTTTAAAATGCTTAAAGTGCCCTCAACTCAGTTTTTTTCTCTCTCTGTGGTCATATTTTAATATTCATGTGCCTGTAATGAGTGTGTTGCAGGTCTGTGTTTTATCGGTTGTCTCTCCATAGCATCATTTTGTGGGGCTTTGCAAACCTGTATTAACTCTAGTGTGGAATTGTTCTACAATATTAACTCGTCATGACAGTAAAATAGGGCATTCCAGTCAATCTACTGCAGTATTTCCTCTCTCAATCAGGAGAGAATGTGGTTAACACCCGGTCATGCATAGGGGAAAAAATACTGTCATATACCGTGAAACCGATATAATTTAGAAAAATACAGTGATATACATTTTGGTCATACCGCCCAGCACTACTTCTTAGAGAGCTGTGTTGTGTAGTTTTGATTTAGTTAGCTTGAGCTTTCCAGAAAACATGTTTCTTTTTTTTTTTTCTTCTTTCTTTTGTAATTAAGACTTTTCAACCACTTTTTGTCTTTTCAATGTCACATTTTCAGAAGTTGAAGAAGAACGGTGAGCCAAGTCAGCTTTTCAAGTGTAAGTGCTAAAAGTGCGGAGAAATTATTCCTGTGCTTCAAATATAATTGTGGTTGTTAGTACATCAAGGGTACATCATCAAGGATAAGGCTAACATGTCAGGTGTAGTATGTCTGGGAATGTATTTGTATTATACTCCTGTATGTATTACAGACCTTTTTGAATAATAACAACAACAATTATTAATATTATTATTATTATTATTATTATAGTATTTATATTTATAAATATTTGATTCTTCATAATAATAATCATTATTATTATTAATATTATTATAACACAAACACTAAATAAAATGTTATTTGTATTAAACAAACAATCAAAATAACATAAACTTACATAAACGTAATAATAATAATAATAATAATAATAATATATTTAAAGATCACCATTATCATTATTAATTATTTTGTTTTGTTTTGTTTGTATAATAATATAAATAACAGTTGATTTATTGTTTGTATAATAATAATAATAATAATAATAATAATAATAATAATAATTGATAGTATTTATACATTTATTTATTAATAGAAAATAATAACTGTTATAATTATTATTCAAACAGTAAATCAAATATTGTTAATATTTTTATTATACAAACAAACAGTAAAATGGAATAATAATGTGTTTGTATAATAATAACATCAATAATACAATTGATATGAATTAATAGTAAAGTATTTTTTTAAACGATTTATCATTATTACTATTATTATTATTATTATTATTATTATTATTATTATACATACATGCAATAAATAAACATGTTATTTATACTATTATACAAACAAACAAAAATATAATAATAGTTTGTTTGTATAATTATAATAATAATAATTAATAATAATAATAATAATTATTAGTATTATTAGTATTAGTATTAATTATTATTGTTATTATTCACATATCAATATTATAGTATTTATATTTATAGTTATACAATAAATAAATATCGTTATTTATATTCTTATACAAACAAAGAAACAAAATCAAACAATAATCTTGTTGTTATTATTATTATTATTTATTATTATTATTATTATTATTATTATTAATAATATGTAAATATGTTTTAAAGTATTTTATTTCAGCTATTTTTAATTAGTCAAAATGTATTACTATATGTAGGCTGTGTATCAGGTTTGTATGTATTTGTTTTACAGACCTGCATACCTAAAAATGCATCTCATCAGCCAGAAGTAGGCGTGTTTTCATTGAATACAGTGCACACAGTGTCTCACAGAGAGATTTGTAATGAACCTTGTCAATACTGAGTCATCAATGACAGTGTAATCTTGTACACAATTTGGCTTAATCTGCCCAGAGGGGGAAACGTCTTTAGTGCTTAGAGAAGATATCATGCAAATGGTCCTGTCTTTCACCTTGAGATATGCATGAGAATCCGTATATCATTTCTGTAAGCTCGAGCTGGAGTAAATAACATATGACTACTGATTCTTTGAATATACTTGCTGTACATGTAGGACTGTACGCCCTGCGCTTCAAAATGACAGATTTTAGCCTAGATTTTTAGTCAAGAGATGATACCCTTAACATTTTGTCCTGGACTGGAAAAAAATGCTGTGGAAAACGTCTGTGTAGCCCGCGGGACATGCTAACAACACTCCTTAGCTGGGAGTGGGAACAAGGTGTTGGAGTGTTGTGCCATCTCTCTTGCGTCATGTGGTGCAGTATAAAGGTGATGGTGGCAAAAGTACTTTACACTTGCTATTCTATTTCTAATTGGTTCATTAGCCTCAAATGTCAATGTAATGTACATTTTCACAGCCCAATAACAGCGACTGAAAAGTCAAGAGAGATGGAGAGAGTTCTAAAGAAACAACATGATGAAACGTTAAGACATTTCAGATTCCGGGAGTAATTGTCTTACTATGCACGTCTGTGGACGACTGCCAAGAGTGGATGAGTGCCTGAACGAGTTAGCGCCTATGCTAGCAAATGTGTGAAGGTGTCTCTCTCACCCTCACGAAAGAGCATCCAATCAACTTGCCCTCCTCTCGGGCCTCTGCAAATGGAAATGACACTTGACCTCAGAGCCTTGGATGTCTGTCGGTTTGGCATGTATCCCAGTTGTGAGCTTACAAATGGGGTTTGCCTGATTTATGGTGGTCAAACGCCTCACCTTAACCGCCCTCACCTTACAGCACACTGCCAGAACTTCACTTTACTTACACAGATGCTTTAAAACACTGCATGTCTTTTACAAAACTTTTATTGACTCTAATTTCACCTGGCCAGTTTTCATTTCAGTGATGACACTAATAATGTAATAATAATAATAATAATAATAATAATAATAATAATAATAATAATAATAATAATAATAATAATAATAATAATAATAATTATACAAAGAAAACAAATTTTGTATTATTATTATTATTCATCTATTTTAATAATAAAAAATAAAAAATGATTTGTATTCGTTTTATTTGTATTTAATAATAATAATAATAATAATAATAATAATAATAAATACAAATGTTTATTATTATTATTATTATTATCATACATTTCATTTCTTTATTATTATTATTAATAAATAAAATATAATCATAATTTGTATCTTCTTATTTAGCATTTATTTTTAATAATACAAAAATCTGTTTTTATTTGTATTTATTAATAATATTAATTATACATGTGTATTTTTTATTATTATTATTATTATTATTATTATTATTATTATTATAAATAATAATAATAATATAAGATGCAATAATAATAATAATAATAATAATAATAATAATAATAATAATAATAATATATACATTTGTATTTATTATTATTATTATTATTATTATTAATACATTTGTATTTACTTTCATTTGTATTTATCAATATTAATAATAATAATGATAGAATAATTTATGTATTATTATTATTATTATATTATTAATAATTAATAATAATAACAATAATAGATACAAATGTTTATTTATATTATTAATACATTTTATTTATTTATTATGATTGAACAGCAATAAATAAAATATAATAATAATAATAATAATAATAATAATAATAATAATAAATAATTTATATTTATAATTTTGCATTTTTATGAATAATAATAATAATAATTTATTATTATTATTATTATTATTAATGATTAACAATAATAATAATAATAATATAAGAAGCAATAATAATAAAAGATATACATTTGTATTTATTGTATTAATATTAATAATAATAATTTGTTTCTATTTTGTTTCATTGGTATTTACTGTTATTAATAATAATAAATATTTTTCATTTATTTTCATTTGTATTTATTGTTATTGATAATAATAATAATAATAATAATAATAATAATAATAATAATAATAATAATAATAATAATAATAATAAATACAATGATTTTATTATATAATATTTTTTTGTAAATAATTTGTATTTTATTTGAGCAATTTTGAATTAGTCAAATTGTATTACTATGTATATATCAGCATTATCCTGGCATTGGCCACCCTTCTCTTTTCAGAGTTCTGTATCAGCATCGGTCACTGAAAAACCACTGGTGGACAACTACACTAGACGCATTTTGACTTGACGCGACTCATTAATAAATGTATCAGTTGGGTTGTCCTGCATGTTTTTCTTTTATCTCCCTTCAATGTAGGACCAATGTCAATATGTGTTCAGTTTCTATCAGAACGCATTGAGGAGGAAGAGATTTTCTGACACCGCCAGCAGCGTCGACACACGTACGCCCTGGTGTATCCACACACACATGCCAGCACCATTCCTGCTATGGGCCAAAATACCCGTAGCAGATGGTTTTCCACTGGAGCAGGTGGCTGGCATCGCAGTGTACCCATGCTAGAGCAGGCACAACCTTCGTGAATCGTGAGGAAAAATGTTTTAATTTCAATTTTTTGTCCCCACACTCGTACAGCTTAGGTAACACTGAAGAACATGTGACATCAAGGTCATTTGTGACATAATCTCTGAATTATAAAACACTGTATGGCTGTACTCTGAGTTAAAACGAGCTGTTTAGAAGCTTGTGTTTCTACATGTCTTGTCCGTTTTACTTTGGTCCATCAGTACAACATGATGCTCTTTCAGATTTTGCTTTGCATCGGTTAAGGTTAAGGTTTGTATTTTTTTTTTTTTTTGATTAGCTGCAATTGTGTCCTAAAAAACATTGTCCTAAATCCGGTTGTCTTTGACTTGTGTAGCTTATTCAGCACCTTGTGTGTAATTCAGCAAGATTGTAAATAGTTTACAACTTTGCACCATCTGTTTGTGAGTTTTCAACTGACCTCCAAAGTAGGATCCGTCGGTGAGTTTCAGCTCTTTGTTGAATTTGGTTATGACGCTGGCCACTCCATGCTGTATGAAGTACATCTTTTTACCCACGGTTCCCTCTCGAATAATGTAATCGTTGGGCTGGAAGACCTCAAACTTTAGTTTACTCAGCATTCCCGTCACAAAGTTAGGGTCTGCATTCGCAAACAGGGGCATAGTGGCCACCAACTTACGGCAGTTGAAGTTCACAATTTCCTATAGAGCAAAACAGAAAGAAAACACGATCAACAAACATCCAATGGTTTAAAAATATATATTTAAAGGAACACTCCATTTTCCAACTCCCCTAGAGTTAAACAGTTTTACCATTTTCAAATGTATTCAGCCGATCTCCGGGTCTGGTGGTAGCACTTTTAGCATAGCTTAGCATAGATCATTGAATCTGATTAGACCGTTAGCATCTCGCTCAACAATGACCAAAGAGTTTCGATATTTTTCCTATTTAAAACTGATACTACGATATTAATGATATTAGGCAGCGCCTAAAAATAGGCTAACTTCCACAATTAACCAATGCGACAACCTGCTTGCACAGAGAGCATGCTGGGGACTATTTTCAGGCGCTGCGTGATATCATTGTGCCGCTACACCCGTGATACGGCAGCAAAGTTCCCTGATTATTACGGAGGAATGAGAGTATATTTCCTAGCCATATCGGCCTAGAAAATCGCAACTTTTCATTTTCCGTCTGTCTTAGTACATGATGTAACTACAGAAGAGTTTTAAATAGGAAAAATATCGAAACTCTTTGGTCATTTTTGAGCGAGATGCTAACGGTCTAATCAGATTCAATGTTGTATGCTAAGCTATGCTAAAAGTGCTACTGCCAGACCGGGATATCGGCTGAATGGATTCGAAAACGGTAAAACTCAACTGTTTAACTCTAATGGAGTTGGAAAATAAGCCTATTTTCATAAAAAGTGGAGTGTTCCTTTAAGACATTATTTTTGATAACAACATAAAAAGGTGTCATTTAAACAAAACTTTATATTTACTCATTAATTAGTTCATTCATTTATCTATTTACTATTTTAATGTTTTTGCTGTGTTATTTATAGTTAAAATGCATCTCAATATTTATATCTGAAAGGCTGTATATACATTTTGAATCACTATGTTGCTTAATTTTATATGTACAATTTTTAATGTGCGACAAAACAGAAACGACAGTTGCCAACTGAACAGTAGTGCAAAAAAATGCATTTGACTTTTTTTTGGTAAAATGACCCAGAAAGGTGTAATATAAACATAAATATGTATTTTTGCTTTATTTTATATATAATATTAATTCTAATAGCATTATTATTATTATTATTATTATTATTATTATTGTTAACTATTATTATTTGCTTTCTGGCAATATCTAAAATGTATCTTAATATCTGTATATTTTTTTAATCACAATATTGCTTAATTTTATATTTAAAAGTTTCCTGTGGGGCAAAACAGAAACAATTTTTTATTTATTTATTTGCTAAAACAACCTAGACAGTTTAAATCTAAACACAATAATTGTATATATTTAAAGCAGTTAATTATATTCATATATTTATTTTTATTTTATCTTTATTTTTTTCTTTCTGATAATATTTGAAATGCTTCTCAATATTTATATCTGAAATGGTGTAAAGTTGCTCAATTGTATATTGTCAGCAAAATATATTGTGAAAATGTAATATATCATTTAGTAGGGTTGGGCAATATATAAGAGCAACTTTTTAAACAACATATTTCAAAGCTTGAATTATATATATATATATATATATATATATATATATATATATATATATATATATATATATATATATATATATATATATATATATATATATATATATATATATATATATATATTATATGCTTAGCACTCTGTGACAATCCACAGAAACCCTCTGTTCCCACTGCATTGCAGTGAGCTTATTTTATGGTACCTGTACAGTCAGTGTCAAGCTCACTTCAGCCATTAGCTGAAAGCCTGATGCACATAATGTTCAGTCTTTCTCGTCTCCATGCTGCCGGGGTGAAGGATGTGTTTGTTTGCTGTGGCTTGGGTGTGAAGAATAAATTTGCACTGTGCTTTAAATCGTGGCGTAGTCGCAAAAGCGGCAGGAAGGTTCTGACCGCAATCACACAGGAGAAATAATGAGTTTGATAGCCACGTCCAACCCTTTACCTCCACTAGGGAGACAAGCTGGAGACTTTATCTATTTAAAGCTGGTTTGTCACAAGGCGGTGCATGTAAAAATAGCAGCCCTGACCAACTGAGGGAAAGAGAGGGATCGAGGGAGGGAGGTGCTGCCAGGGAGTTAAAGGTGTTTTGGGGATGAAGCCGTCAGTGTTATCTCTCACTTTGCTGTGTCATAAAAGACACTCATTCTGTCTGCTAAATCATGATGACATGAGTGTTGCATTCTGGGTATTTTTTTTTAAATAAATTCCCATTTTCTGTATGCATAGGATATCTGGATGACCTAGAACATTTGCCATGCAGTATAGAATACAACACATTGTGCTGTATTTGGGGGGATATCAGATTTTTTATAAGTCAATCTAATATTACCTACAATAACCTGGCACAACGTTACTGATATAGATGTGTAAATCTGCCAGAAGCGGTGTATATGGCATTGAAATAATTTGCAAGACCTGTGGTATCGAAGATCTAAGATTAAATGTTTGCTTTCATATCCAAATGAAAAGGATTATGCGTCCAGACAGAGAGATAATCCTAGATCAGCACTTATTTTCTGAGATGCTTTGGTTCAAATGTACCCGCAGCCATATGAGCTCTGACCCTGGGTCAGCACTACTGTGACATATCAGTGTCTCACCTCTTTGAGTGGGTCGTTGAGCTCGTTAAGGATGCTGTCCTCATCAAAGATCTTTCCCTGGTAGCGATGTTCATAGTAATCGTGGATTTTCTGCCGCATGTCCGCTGGCAGCTTGTGGAAGGACATGTACTGCTCCACTTGCTTGTACTGTAAGAGAGAAAGAGAGAGAGAGAGTTTTTAGTAAAAAAAAAACGGGTGCTGATGCATACACACACACACACACACTCACACAGTAGGCCTGTCGCGATTGGTCGATACAATCGACTGCGTCGACGCTGTTAATTAGTCAACGTCAATATTTGTAGTCGACTAGGTAAGTTGGGTAGCCTACGATATGAAATTGTATTAGTACCTGTACTTTAAAAATGACTTTCTTAATCTGCGTCTGTGTGACAGCAGGAGTGAGGACGAGTGTGTGAGCTCTGCTTCCACCGTTCACTAAACAATGGAAGCAGAACAGTCATATATATACACGCAGCTCATGAAAAAGAACGCAACAGAAAAGTGCGGACGTGCTCACGCGCGCTGCTGAACTCTGACCTGAAGCGCGCGCAGCCGCTTTTCACTCAGACAAATTGCGACGCCAGTTTCGCGGATTATTGGGTTTGAATGGAAAAATATGTAAAAATGCTCGTCCTGGTGAGTATTTGGGTAAACGCAGTCGGATATGTCTTTAGTGAGCGTATACCAGGGCTCTCAAGTTTTGAAGACAGGCAAGAGTGACATCTCCAACCCCCCACCCAAACACAACAATGGGGGTGTTGTTGTGTTTGGTAAGGATCACAATTGGCGGAACGCCTGGCACTCTTTTATTGATCACCTTTTTTCCTATCATATATTTGAATAATTATCATAGGTATCATTCGAAAGCTTACGAACTCAAAATTCATTGTGTGAAAACCGTTTTGAAATCGGACGTTGGAAACGGTCCTCTAAATTCTTCTAGTGGGCTCCTCCCCTAGTGGGCGGTGTCATATTTCATATTACAAAATGTATTTTAACTACTTTATAATCAGTCTTTTCTAATCTTGACAAAACACATATCGTCGGAAAGGTCTGGTGACTGGTATTTGGTGACTGTTTTGATATGGAAGTGACATTTGGACAGAAATTTACAGGAAAATGCATCAAATAAACTACCAATGGAATGTGGATGACACCCGGTGGCTATTTTTGGTACAGCGCCTAAACAAAATCTCATGGGAACTTCAATTTTTGTGATATCAACTTCAAATTTGGAACACAATTTGGTTAGACAAATGGCTTTGATTTTATAGTAATTTTATAGTAAAACGTTTTTGTAAAATATATATTTTATATAAAATCTAAAATATTTAGTACAGTATTTTTCATTTACAGTCAATTTAAACTTCCATAACTTTTTCATACTTTCATATTTTGAATTGCTTTCACTTCAGCAATAATCTGCCGAGTGTCTTCTTTAAAACAAGACCAGACGTAAATTTCCCTTTATTAATTTGTGTGTGAGTGAGAGAGAGCATCGTATAACATCGACGATGCAATACACTTTAATTTATTTAGTGCTAATAAAATTAATTAAGCCTATTTGGAGAGAGAGATGTTTAATATGACAAAATGTCAGTCATCGTGTGATAACGAAAAAATAACTAGGACTAGACTACTTTTGTTCTGAGCAGGTGTTGTCAGTGAACAGGCTGTAATACTGTTGGCTAAGTTACAGACACTCATGAAAAACTGACGCTGATTATCTGGGAAACATTCTCTAACAGCAGTCAAGTTGTTTGTGTCAAACAAGTTGTGAATTCATTGTAACATTAAACAGGAGTGCTCAAAGTGATGCTCGGAGCTCCAGTGGTTTCTCTGTGGGTGAACGAGGATATGCTTTTTTTCATTGGTTGTTGCGTTAAATCTTACCCAGATACAATAATGCTGTTTTCTGATTGGCTATTGTGTAGCCTCTTTCTTTTTTTTTGATTGGCTGATAAGTGGCAGACTCGACTAAGAACTCCAGAGGAGACGCGCTTGATTGATTCCTGCCCGGTTGAGCGGCGCGGCCAGATAGATTTTGGGCGCTGCAGCATATTAAATATATGATAAATAGTTTTTCTGCGTGAGAAATACAATGTGTGGCGGGAGTGCGTGACAAAAGACCGAAATGAGTGGTGAGACTTAAGAGCCCTGGTATACAGAGTTGAATGAGAAATCGGGTGTTACAATGAATTTGGTCCGTAAAGCTCTTAAAGGGCCGGACCTAATATTCTGTGTGAAGCAGCGCAGGGTAGGAACATGCAGGCCAAGTGAGTTTTTACCTATGGTTTTTACTGATCACTTGTCAAACTGATCAGACACTTTGAGCTGAGCATGTTTTGCTTAAGTGTTTTTTCTTTAATTGCTAGTGTGACCTTTTACACCACAGACTGAACATAATTACGCATTGCTTGGTAATTGGTTGACCTAAATTGGTATTATCTAATTGTGTACTTTTATTAATTTAACATTTGATTGGTTGATTGTAATTCATTACATACCTTTCTATCAAAGTTACCTGACATTATCAAGATGAATTTGTTCTGACAGTTTAACTCTGAGTTCTTGTCATGTTTTATTAACATTTTCTAAACTGTAGTGAATCAACTGTGATAATGTGAGAAAATATTGAAGGTGTCTGAATACATTTTGGTTTGACGGTATAATTTATTTGAGCAAGAATGCATTCATTTAATCAAAAGAGACAGACAATCTACAGAAATTAGATGTTTTTAATTTTTTTGTTGTATTTTTTCAATTTGATTTAGTAAGGATGCAGTAAATTGATCAAAAGTAAAAGTAGACATTTATTAAAAAAAACTAATCACAAGTTTCCCAAAAATAGCACAAAAACAGCACATGTTTTCAACATCTATTATATTTCTTGAGCAGCAAATCAGCATCAATCAGGATCACGTGACACTGAAGACTGGCGTAATGATGCTGAAAATACAGCTTTGTGTCATATGAATAAATTACATTTTAAAATATATTCAAATAGAAAAGTTATTTCAAATAATATATAGTAATACTATATAGTAATATATAGTAGGGCAGCACAATATATCGAAATTAACAAAATATCGCAAATGGCACGCAATATCTGAATGGTTTTAATAGGCTACTTCAACATTGTGAAAAGTGTACGTTTTAGGTCGATGCATATAGCAGAAAATAGACTGGGCACACGACTTATTTATGTGACTTGCTTGACATTAAAAAGAGTAATTAAATGCAAAAACTTGCAAAAAACAACTCCTTGCAGTCTCGCGCTGTCTGACACACACACAAAAACGTGCGCAAAAGCCGCGTCTCTGAAAGCGTGTGATCCCTTCAGTTCTGTTTCGTGCCTTGTTACACACTTGAATTGTCAAATACACACACAGTTATGTCAAAATGGCTGACTTGATGAGTATTCATGTAAACACAGTCGGTTATGCTTTAAGTGAACAATATCAGTTGGGGAAAGAAACCGAATGTGTGTCAATAGGATCCGTGCATTAGGTCTTAAAGTGACAGCCTGCTAATACAGTAAACCTGCTAATAATACAGTAAACCTGCTAATAATACAGTAAACCTGCCGCTGTCTGTCAAACAACAAAAGAAAAACAGAAAATCACTCAGTGCCCTTGACTGAATAAACTTGGTTGCTTTATTATGTATCAGTGTATATTTAATTCATGTGAAGACTACTGTTTTGAGTTCTTATTTTTAATAACAAAGATAAATAAAAATAATCGTCCACCCCTAGTTCAGGTGTCTTTGTTTACCTGGGTGTTCTTGATGTTAAGTTTTAGGTTGATATAACCATATATTACCAAGTCAAGCAAAGAGTTTTTGGCATTTAAATATTGGCATTACATTCTTTGTTGGTTTACATTGATGTTAAAATTATATTGTCAGATTTGTGACATTATCTTTTGCTAAAACGCTGCTGGTCACTTTCAGAAGTTGTAGCGATGCTTTCTTTTCCCAGAAAGAATGTGAAACACATAAATGGTATCATTCTCATTTCTTAAATATATTTTTTTTTAAATAGATTTTACACACTTAAAGCAATATCGTATCACATAATTTAACAAGGTATCGCATTTTTCTTCAATATCGCACAGCATTAACAATATTCCTTGTTTTTCAGTTTATAAATAAATGCATCTTTGGTGAGCATAAGAGACTTCATTCAAAATCATTTAAAAAACCTTACCAACCCCAAACTTTTGAGCGGTAGTAGTAAATATAATTTAGAGTAGTATGTGAACTAGAAATGTCACTGTTTTCTTTATATTTCATTGTGCCCATGTTCTCAGATTTGCAATCAAAAGTCAGAGATTTCATTTCAGATCAGTTCTTCCAAAGCCAATTTATCTTGGCCATTATCTCAATTGTCTCCCCTAAGAAATGTGTGTTTAAATGAAACAAAACTGAGAACATTTACCTGAGCTGTGAAAGAGCAACCTCTGAGCAATAAAATGTCCTTCAGTGTAGGCGTTTGGTGAAATGATCTTTTTTTAATTCATGCATGATTTAATGATGCGCCATTTAGATAAATCCTGTGTAAACACATCCACACGCGCGCAGAAAATGTGCTGGGTCATTGGCTGTGGGCAGGTGGTGCGCGTGGTAGAACACTTCCTGTCTGCCAACTCCGCTGATGACATCAGAGCAGGAATGTCTAATCCCAACACCTGCTCCCTTTTACCTGTCTCTGGTTACACATAAATTCAATTATGTGTCCATTCTGTACCTAGGCTACCCACTCCATAACTCCATACCGTCACAGGAAATTATAGCCTACCAAGACAGTCTATATCTGTCCGAGAACAATCTATTTTATACTGTT
Source organism: Romanogobio albipinnatus (assembly GCA_023566225.1). Lineage (NCBI taxonomy): Eukaryota > Metazoa > Chordata > Actinopteri > Cypriniformes > Gobionidae > Romanogobio > Romanogobio albipinnatus. The sequence continues at coordinate 38,115,718 of CM042255.1, read as the reverse complement.
ACATTGACTGACTTGCATATCTATAACAGCTCTTCTGTTCATGATTAATCAATACATGCGCTATTCCTATACAGGCTGTTTTATCTATTCTCTCTCTATGAATTTTTCACTTTTACCTTAGTGTGAAGTGAGATTCATTAATAACGGTCAGACTAACAGGCTATATTATTATTCACCTCGCTTTAGATACACAGACTGTGTGCTTCATACTGCACATTATTACACACCATACTCTCTATTTTGTAGAAGCATGTTGGGCTGTTCAAGCAATACTACCCAATGATCACATGTTTAAATCAGCGTCCAGTTACTACCATTCAACCTTTACCTTACTACTAAAATTGTTTTCATGTTTTTGAAAGAAGACTTTTATGCTCACCAATACAGTTAAAAAAACTGTAATATTGTGAAATATTTGTATAATGTAAATGAACTGTTTTCTATTTGAATACATTTTAAAATGTAATTTATTCATGTGATGGCAAAGCTGAATTTTCAGCATCATTACTCCAGTCATCAGTGTCACCCTACCTAGTTGTCTCCCCTTAAAAATATCATTAAAAACCACATTGTGTATTATAAATAATATAATGGTATATACTTAAAATAATTGTGTGAGTAGTAAAACAATAAAAATGCAAACGTGGCAAAAAATGCTTTTTAAGTTTAGAAACATTTTGAGTCCCCCATCTCTTGCCTCACAGTGGTTTGGTCCACCACGCACCTCACCGACACAGGACACACACACACAAGTCCGGTGCGAGAGAACAAAGTTCTTCAGTAGTTGTGGAACTCCAGTAAGTAGTTTGTCAAGGCTAATTTATTCACAAAACATCGGATGAAGTGATTTTATTTTTCTTTAATACAGACGATGCTGCTTTATTAAAAAAAATTAGCAATGACAAAAAATGATGATACCGATGTATTTTTCCATGAGTCCGATTATTTTATTGATTAATTGTTTGGTAGCTTGTTGTAAGTCACCCACTACAACTAACACAGAGATAAGCCTATGTGTGAACTGATATTAGGCTAATTTTGTAGATTTAGCTCAATGCTTTTTGGAAGAAGCAAGATCATTTAATAATTCATTATATTACCGTGTGGTGAACCTATGATAACTCATATTTAAACAACTATTGCTTTGTGTTGTTGGCCGGATAAAATGAGAGAGAAACGAAAAACGGACATAAGATAATTTTTCAGAAAAATGCCAAACCTATCCTTACAGTTTTGGCTGTATTATTTGTGTCCCCTTTAAACAAAAAGATCTCAAGAGCAATTTTTTCTGTCCCCCAACTGTTAGATTAAATTTACGCCCATGCACACAGACATTTAGCATACGTTCATTTTACATGCGAAGAGGTTAAACAATCATTATTCATTTGCTTAGAAATCTGAATAGTATAGTAGCAAAAACAATATATTTGAAGTGATTGGAAAATGGTCATACTACATTTTTTTTTGGGGGGAGTTTCATAGAGACATCAGTATTGGTATTAGTGATACTGGCCTTCTTTCATAAAAAGATGCCATTAAATAAATATTTAAAATATAGGCTACTGTCTTTGTTGTGTCTACATTAATTTGGAGATTAAATGTGAAAGTATTACACTATAAAAATATATTAAAAACGTTAATGTTATGTGCGATTAATGGCGATTAATTACAGAAAATGTGCAATTAATTCGTTATTTTTTATCGATTGACAGCACTAGTATGTTTTTTTCTTCAGTAATCAGAAAGCAATATGTGTGATGGCAGTGTGTGGGAAATGCCTACACTTGCTGCGGCACAGAAACATATTCCGATGGTGGACCACATAATCTTTTATCACTTTGGGTGAAATGGCTTTGAATGAGTAGGACAATTCAAGCACCAAGCAATTAGACTAATGTTCCAAAACCTCCCCATCTCTCTCTCTACTGCATCTGCAGCAGGGGGACGGCTAGACCCACGGCTACTTGGCGTCTCGACAGGAAGTCTTTATCCTTGTCTCTTAGACGGAGGCCTTGAGAATTTAAGAGCTGATGTCTTCAGGCTGTGGGATGCTAAGACGGTACAGACATGACCATGCTGATTTTAGAATATGTCTCTGAGGAGAGTTTGTGTCTGGTATTTAAAAGAAGCCACGACATCGGCTGGTTATTGTTGGGGCAGGATGCTAGTGCACACATGATTGCAAACCGTGTATTTCAGCACAAAAATCTGCATTTTAAACACCAACCACTCACAATCCAGTTTAACAAATCTGATGATAAATCATATGTTGTGTCTTCAGTAGCTAAGCAGGCACTTATAGGGATTCACAATATTTTGGTATTGGTTAAAGGCTAATATTATAGCGTTGATTTGTATTGGATACTTAATTGTGCTAATTTTTCCCTATATTTATATTTAGTTATAAAAAGAACACCAATATAAGAGAAAATGAGCACAATGCTGTCATCTTTAAAAGGGATTTTAAGTATTTTTATTGATTTAAATATTATAGTATTTAATAATATTTTGAATTGGCATTTACTTTTTTAGTAATTTATTATGTGCAGTTTCTTTTTTTTCTTTTTTTTTATATCATTCATTCATTTTTCATTTTATTTACAGTTTTAATTATGAACTTCTGCTTAAATGTATTTTATGTCAGTTAGTTGCCAAGACAACATTTCTAATTTTCATTTAAGGTTTTAAAGTTAATTCCTTAAATTAAAATTGTACTTTATTTCAATTACCGAAGCAATATTGAATAGTTTGTTTTGGTTAACAGTAAGAACACTGCATACAAATATTTAATAACACTGTTAAATGTTATCTCTATCTAATGAATATCTCTGTTTAAATATGTGCATTATAATATTGTAATGCCTAAATTCCAGCAGAATTTATTTATTTTTATTTAGACAAAATAATATAGAATTTTAATATCTGCCATTTATTGACCATTATGTGATAAATAATATTTTTTGCAGCAAAAACATGACACTTTTCTATATAAATTAGGCTTATAATAGCCACAACTCCAAGCTATTTGCCTGGACTAGTTAACACAACTCAGCCAATAGAATCAGGCACTGTAAATGATTCAGACATCGCTGGACAATACGGACTTTCAGCTCCCTCCAAAGATTTTCTATTGGGTTCAGGTCTGGAGACTGGCTAGGCCACTCCAGGACCTTGAGATGCTTCTTATGGAGCCACTCCTTAGTTGCCCTGGCTGTGTATTTCGGGTCGTTGTCATGCTGGAAGACCCAGCCACGACCCATCTTCAATGCTCTTACTGAGGGAAGGAGGTTGTTGGCCAAGATCTTGTGATACATGGCCCCATCCATCCTCCCCTCAATACGGTGCAGTCATCCTGTCCACTTTGCAGAAAGGCATCCCCAAAGAATTATGTTTCCACCTCCATGCTTCATGGTTGGGATGGTGTTCTTGGGGTTGTACTCATCCTTCTTCTTCCTCCAAAACATGGCGAGTGGAGTTTAGACCAAAAAGCTCTATTTTTGTCTCATCAGATCACATGACCTTCTCCCATTCCTCCTCTGGATCATCCAGATGGTCATTGGCAAACTTCAAACGGGCCTGGAAATGCGCTGACTTGAGCAGGGGGACCTTGCGTGCGCTGCAGGAATTTTATCCATGACGGCGTAGTGTGTAACTAATGGTTTTCTTTGAGACTGTGGTCCCAGCTCTCTTCAGGTCATTGACCTAGTCCTGCCGTGTAGTTCTGGGCTGATCCCTCACCTTCCTAATGATCATTGATGCGTCATCTCGAACTTCTTCCATATTCTAATAATTGCGCCAACAGTTGTTGCCTTCTCACCAAGCTGCTTGCCTATTGTCCTGTAGCCCACCCCAGCCTTGTGCAGGTCTACAATTTTTTCCCTGATGTCCTTACACAGCTCTCTGGTCTTGGCCATTGTGGAGAGGTTGGAGTCTGTTTGATTGCGTGTGTGGACAGGTGTCTTTTATACAGGTAACGGGTTCAAACAGGTGCAGTTAATACAGGTAATGAGTGGAGAACAGGAGGGCTTCTTAAAGAAAAACTAACAGGTCTGTGAGAGCCTGAATTCTTACTGGTTGGTAGGTGATCAAATACTTATGTCATACAATAAAATGCAAATTAATTATTTAAAAATCATACAATGTGATTTTCTGGATTTTAGATTCCGTCTCTCACAGTTGAAGTGTACCTATGATAAAAAATACAGACCTACATGCTTTGTAAGTAGGATAACCTGCAAAACCTGCGGCAGTGTATCAAATGCTTTTTCTCCCCACTGTAATTTATTCTCATTAAATTCCCTCACATAAGCTGTGTCCCAATTCAGAGACTACCACACCTTCAAAGTCCTGCATTCGAAGAAGCCTTCGTATTTCGTATTTGGACCGCCTTCGTCACACCGCTGTGACGCATTCGGCCTTCGAAGGATGAATTCAGCCTCTGAATTGGGACACCGCTATAGTGTTACTAAGTCTTAGTCAGAGCTGAATATTCAGAATATGAGTAACTGTGACCTGTGGTCAGTCAGTCGGTGGCAGTGTGAGTGCCATGAACTTCTCGTAGAGCAACAGTGAGTCACTAGGCATCAGGGCAAAAGCAAACACACTGATATGGGCTTCCTTACTGAGATAGTGTCCATGTATTTATTCTCACACACATACATGCATGAGTACACAAACACCATATGAATCATTATTGTAGACTTATGACTCGGGATACGTTAAGAACCGTTTTTAACGCATATTGTATTTACACTGTAAAAAATATGACATGTTTTTGCATTGCTTTAACTCATCAAAATAAAAAAATGCAACTTTTTTCTGCTATGTAAGATTCAACTCGTCTTTTCAAGTTTGAAAAGGACTTTTTAATACAGTGTACTGGCTAAATTTGACTTCAAACTTAAAATGAAACAAGAAATCCTCCATATTGTATACGAATTGGGACCTATTATGCCCTTTTTCAAAGTCTGGTTTTTATTTTTGGGGTCTACTAGAATCGGTTTTCATGTTTTCAAGGGTACTGTTTAAACGCAGAACAATTATTTTATTTATAGCGGCACCTCTCTTTCCAGTCTGTCAGTAATGCTCAGTTTAGTTCCTGTCTCTATGAAGCCCCTCCCTCTGAAAAGCACACTGTGCTCTGATTGGTCACTGGACAAGTGCGTTGTGATTGCTCAATCGCTTTGAGTGCGTTTTGTGAATGGCATGCCCCTTACCATAACCACAAGTTTCAACACATTACTAACACAAATCATCCAGGCCTCTGCCCTTTGTTTCTTTTTGTTTTTGTTTTTTTGTGCTTATGCCTTGGGTGGGGATTATTTAAATGAGGAATATTGTGAAGTGTTCCAGGAAGAAAACTCGAGGCAGAGTTCAGAACCCGTGCATACTGATTTAGACAATAACTCCCTTTGGAGTGAAATTGTGCTTTGTAACTAAGCATTTTTCATACTCAACATTACAGCAACATTACACACTAAAGAAAGTTGAAAATGTAAAAAAGCATAATTCATAGTTTTTATGAAACCCTACCTGGAGGGCAAAACAAAGCTTTCCTCCACTGCCCGCCAGTCATTTCAAGTTTGTGGTAAGTACTAATGTAGTAAGACAGTGATATGAAAATTCAATATACACCTTATTGATGATGCATACTTTGTACGGGCAAGCAGATGAACACAGAATATTAATGAAACACAAGGTTTCTCATTAAGCATTTTTTTCCCATTGAAAACCATTATAAAGAAAATGGGATGCATTCATATTCTGGGGTCATCTGCTCACCTGTATATAGTTTGGATCATCCAAAAAAAGATGTGAACTGAATTTGATCTTTTAATATCACTGTTTTAATAATAATAATTATTAATTTGTTACATTTATATAGCGCTTTTCTGGGTACTCAAATCGCTTTACGTATAGAAGGGGGGAATCTCCTCATCCACCACCAATGTGCAGCATCCACCTGTATGATGCGACGGCAGCCATAATGCGCCAGAACGCCCAGAACACACCAGATGATTGGTGGAGAGGAGACAGGGTGATGATACCAATCAGTATATGAGGATGATTAGGAGGCCATGATGGACAGGGGCCAATGGGCAAATTTGGCCAGGATGCCGGGGTTACACCCCTACTCATTTTCAAAGGACATCCTGAGAGATTTAATGACCACAAAGAGTCAGGACCTCGGTTTAACATCTCATCTGAAGGACGGTGTTTGTTACAGTATAGTGTCCCCATCACTATACTGGGGCTTTAGGACCCACACAGACCACAGGGTGAGCGCCCCCTTCTGGCCTCACTAACACCTCTACCAGCAGCTACCTAGTTTTCCCAGGAGGTCTCCCATCCAGGTACTGACCAGGCTCAACCCTGCTTAGCTTCAGTGGGAAACCAGTCTTGGGCTACTGGGTAATATGGCTTTTAGTATATTATGACACTTTAGGGTGGGTTGCACCAATTTTCTGGTGAATTGAACCGAGTTTCTGGTGTTCAATAAAAAAAGGAAATGGAATATTAACAGTGTTGCTGTTTAATTGGCGAATCCATCATGGCGGAGAAAATTAATCGAAGATGTTTTAATCACAGGTTAGAATTGTAATCCCTGATTTGTTCATCTGAGTTTAAAATTAAGCAGTGCAACACAACTCGATTTAAAATAAAACCCAGATCAACCAATCCTTGCGTTAAAGGATTTGTTCACTTTTGAATAAACGTTTGCTGATAATTTACTCACCCCCATGTCATCCAAGATGTCCATGTCTTTCTTTCTGCAGTCAAAAAGAAATTAAGGTTTTTGATGAAAACATTCCAGGATTTTTCTCCATATAATGGACTTCAATGGGCTCCAAACGGTTCAAGGTCCAAATGACAGTTTCAGTGCAGCTTCAAAGGGCTTTAAACGATACCAGACGATGAATAAGGGTCTTATCTAGCGAAACGATCAGTTTCTGTGAGAAACCGAGCAGTATTTATGCTATTATTTTACCTCTTTTCAGTCGAACGTGATCATCTGAGCTCCGCCATAACTTCCGCTAAGTGAGGTCAAAATATCGATCGTAGATGCCTCATTCTACTGATCCGTGAGGCATCTACGTATACATCTACGACCACGCTCGTATTTTGACCTCACTTAGCGGAAGTTATGGCTGAGCTCAGAGATGATCACGTTCGTCTGATAAGAGGTAAAATAATAGCATAGATACTGCTCGGTTTCTCGCAGAAATGGATCGTTTCGCTAGATAAGACCCTTATTCATCGTCTGGTATCGTTTAAAGCCCTTTGAAGCTGCACTGAAAATGTCATTCGGACCTTGAACAGTTTGGAGCCCATTGAAGTCCATTATATTGAGAAATATCCTGGAATGTTTTCATCAAAAACCTTAATTTCTTTTCGACTGCAGAAAGAAAGACATGGACATCTTGGATGACATGGGGGTGAGTAAATTATCAGCAAAAGTTTATTTAAAAGTGAACCAATCCTTTAAACTTTGCTTAATTTAATCCTTATTGGTGCAACCCAGTTTTTAGTGATAGAAATTCTATGGCAGGCGCTGTATATGGATCACAAGTGCCTAAAACTTGCATCTTGTTCACACATTTTTGTTTTTGAGATGGACCATTGACAGGCTTGTGCTGCAGTTCTGTGGCCGCTTTGCCCTCCAAGGCTCCGCGACAGTCACGTGACTCAAAACTATGAATAGGAAGCTGGTTGAGAAGCATGGACACCAGCTTACCACCTTCCATTTTCTCTCTGAGACATTCAAAAACACGCATCCAAACGTTGGAAAAAGGGGAGCTGGAGACCAAAACTCCAGGAACTCATCCATTTGAATCAGTCTACTTACACACACACACACACGCACGCACGCACAAATTCAGCAAGCAGAATCTGGGGATCAGTCTGTTTGGTTTAACGGATTGTCACAGCCCGGTGACGACAGCACCTGTGAATAAACACCGTCTCGCACACTGCAGGCCGGTGGCGCTGCACTGAGACAGCGGGCAGCGACGGAAATGAGGGTGAAAACAAAAAACCATGTCACTTCTTGTTCTACATTGATTACAGCGCATCTGTCAGAGCATGATAAGGCCTGTTTGCGTTTGCAATGCATTGATTTACGCTGAGCTCACAAAGAAGGGGAACTTTTTGGTAGGCCGTGTGGGGAACGAGGAGTGGCTTTCAATGGAGTAGTCTTGAGGTGGCGAGAAGGCACAGAAAAGTCAAGCTGTTTCGGGCATGTGGCTTAAAGCACAAATATCATTTGGTACTGGCAGAGCAGATAAACTCACTTCATCCTGAGGGGATTTTCTAAAGCTCGCTTACATGCACTTCATGATTCCCACAGAGGTAATGCTCACATGTTTTATCCGTCTGTGTGAGTGACAGCTGGCGTCCTCTTAGTGTCAATGGCATGTTTATTTATCCGCTTCAAAAAGGCCATCGACAGACAGGTGCCAGTATTTTTCAATTTCCGTCCCCCCTTTTCCCTTTTTATTTTCTTATCCATTTAGTTTTTTTTTCTTTTTCATTACCTTTTACTTTCCTTTTTTCTTCTTTCCTTCCCTTCTTGTCATTATGTTTCCTGTCCTTTGTATTACCTTTTATTTATTTATCTTTTTATTATTTTATATGCAGTATATTTATTTTTATCCATTTCTGGTCCCCTTTTATTTTATTTTCCTTTCTAATTTCTTTTAATCTTCCAGCCTTCCTTCTTTCCGCCCCTCCTGTCTCTTTCCCTTTCCTGTTCTTTTCTTTCTTTTGTCTTTTTTCCCATTTTCATTCTCTATCCTTTCCATTACTTTCCTTTTTCTTTCATTCTATCTTCACTTTTCCTGTCCTTTATATTACCTTGCAATATTTTTTATTTTCCTTTCCTTTTCATTTGCTGTTGTTTTGCTTTTCTCCTTTCCTGTTCTTTCCGTTCTTTTACTTTACTTTTCGTTTCTTTACTTTTCTGTTCTGTTCCTTTCTTCCTTACTACTTGTCCTGTCTCCTTTTCCTTTTATTGTCCTGTTCCTTTCCTTTTCCTATCCCCTCCTTTTTCCTATTCATGTCCTTTTCATTTTTAGTTAAATGTAATCTTCCCGCCTTTTTCATTCTACTATTCCTGTTCTGTCCTTTTTCCTTCCTTCCTTCCTTCCTTCCTTCCTTCCTTCCTTCCTTCCTTCCTTCCTTCCTTCCTTCCTTCCTTCCTTCCTTCCTTCCTTCCTTCCTTCCTTCCTTCCTTCCTTCCTTCCTTCCTTCCTTCCTTCCTTCCTTCCTTCCTTCCTTCCTTCCTTCCTTCTCCCATTTCCTGTTTTCTCCTTTTAATTTCGTAATTGCCTTCCTTTTCACATTTCCTTTTCTGTCCTTTTCCTTTTCTTTCTTTCTTTCTTTCTTTCTTTCTTTCTTTCTTTCTTTCTTTCTTTCTTTCTTTCTTTCTTTCTTTCTTTCTTTCTTTCTTTCTTTCTTTCTTTCTTTCTTTCCCTTCCTTCCCCCATTTCCTGCTTTGTCATTTTCCCTTTCTTTTCATTTCTTAATTTCCTTCCTTCCTTCCTTCCTTCCTTCCTTCCTTCCTTCCTTCCTTCCTTCCTTCCTTCCTTCCTTCCTTCCTTCCTTCCTTCCTTCCTTCCTGCATTTCCTGTTCTGTCCTTTCCCTTTCATTTCTTAATTTCCTTCCTTCCTTTTCCCATCTCCTATTCTTTCATTTTCCTTTATTAATTTCCTTCCTTCCTTCTCCCATTTCCTGCTCTGTCCTTTTCCTTTTCTTTTCATTTCTTAATTTCCTTCCTTCATTTTCTCATCTCCTGTTCTTTCCTTTTCCTTTATTAATTTCCTTCCTTCCTTTTCCTTTTCCCATTACCTGTTCTTTCCTTTTCCTTTTCCCATTTCCTGTTCTTTCATTTTCATTTTCCTTTTCTTTTCTTTTCATTTCTTAATTTCCTTCCTTCCTTTTCCCATCTCCTATTCTTTCCTTTTACTTTATTAATTTCCTTCCTTCCTTCCTTCCTTCCTTCCTTCCTTCCTTCCTTCCTTCCTTCCTTCCTTCCTTCCTTCCTTCCTTCCTTCCTTCCTTCCTTCCTTCCTTCCTTCCTTCCTTCCTTCCTTCCTTCCTTCCTTCCTTCCCCCATTTCCTGCTTTGTCATTTTCCCTTTCTTTTCATTTCTTAATTTCCTTCCTTCCTTCCTTCCTTCCTTCCTTCCTTCCTTCCTTCCTTCCTTCCTTCCTTCCTTCCTTCCTTCCTTCCTTCCTTCCTTCCTTCCTTCCTTCCTTCCTTCCTTCCTTCCTTCCTTCCTTCCTTCCTTTTCCCATTTCCTGTTCAGTCATTTTCCTTTCCTAGGCTAGTTCTGATTTTTCCTCTTTACTACATTTCCAGCAAAAGCGCAGAAGGCTAATCCATGTTCAGGTTTATTATCAGCGTGGGAACAGAAATGCTTTGTCAAGATTAGGTTTGTTTATCACCACTCTCTCTTTTCTTTCCATTTCTTCTTGCAGAAGCGGTCATCACATTAAATGTGTGCTGGGCTCTGACAGGGTTATATTAGATGTCAGGAACAATCCGCCCAGTCTGTCTGCATTCTCCTGTGTCTCAGGTGCTTGCGGCTGCCCTTCACTCTCTCTCTCCAGCAAAAAAAAGGAGAAAAAGTTTAGGGACAATACAACTACTTAAAAGGTGCTTTGTTCCATTAAATTGCAAAGGTACCTGCTCAGGAGGATACACCGAGGTGCGCTCATGCGACAGGGATGATAATACAGATATCCTAATTTGCATGAAGGAAGATGAGAAAAGGCAAGATGATTTGAGATCATAATGCCTTTATTATTCTATCTCTTTTTTTAAATTAGAATTTATATTTTGGATTTGAATTATATTTTGTTGAAGTTACAAACATACAAAATAGATCATTTATATGCATGCCCACAAGAATTTGGGCCAATTTTGCCACAATTTCCAAAATTGGAGCACAGTAATTGCAATCGACAATGTTTATCCAAAATGTGTTTCTTGTATCAACATTTTAATATACACTGCCTGGCCAAAAAAAGTCACTGTTTGGATTTAAATAGGAAAATACTTAAGAGTGAATGATTGGATCATTGATCAATGATTATTACGTTTCTAGCATGTTACGTTTATGTTTGGCAACAGTTCTTCTAACCCTAATAGGTGGAGTGTGTAGCTTTTCATTTCTTAAACAACCATGCCACATCATGGCCATATTCCAGGATGACAATGTCAAGATTCATCAGGCTCAAATTGTAAAAGAATGTGCTGGAGGAGGTGCTTGACTCTTGCATTGTCAATACAAGATCTTGACCAAAAATTGATGCACGTCCTGATGTAAATAACATCACAACATTTATTTCAATCAAGAGGTGCATCAATTTTTTGGTCAAGATTTTGTATTGCCAATGCAAGAGTCCAGCACTCTGTAAAGTCTCCTCCAGCACAACCACAAGCACAAGACTTTCAATTAATTTAAAAGGTCTGGACTCAGAGGTGTCGATTCATATGTGAAAATGATTCTTCATGCTCCCTCCTAACCATTCTTTCACAATTTGAGCCTTATGAATCTTGACATATGGCCATGATGTGTCGTCCTACATGGTTGTTTAAGAAAGGAAAAGCTACACAATTAGGGTTAAGAACTGTTGCCAAACATATAACATGCTAAAAATATATAATAATCACTGCAATAATGATCCAATCATAGACTCTTAAGCATGTGTCTACTTAAATCCAAACAGCAAATTTTTTGGCCGGACTGTGTAAATTCGTTAACAATAATAAAATATTTATGTTTCCTATCATATATTACATCTTAATGCATGTTCAGTTTTATTTATATAATATTAATGTGCAATAAAAACAACTTTATTATTTACCATTCCCTTCATGTCATGATCATACAACCTTGAGCTTGCTGTGACTGAAACAAAATACTGCCAACATCAATGCTGTGAATTATCGCCTAGTCAATGCTGTCAGTCATGACCAAAGTCCTGAGATATATATCACACAAACTGACATAAAAGGGGCATATTGTAAAATGTGACAAACAACAATCATAAGGAAGGAAGTGTGCACCTGGCTTTAGATGTCTTGTAGCATCCAACAAGCAACCCACCTGTTTAACCTTTCCATTCAATCACACAACAGCCTGTATTCATGAAGCATTACACAACAAAACTGCTGATCTGACAAGGGATTCTAGCTGTTTATGCCGTTTTTGATCATAGAAGATCCTTGCCTCGCTCTCCTGCTGTGGAACGCTCTGTAAATGCCAGGAAATAATACCCGGGTTTATTCCTAAACTGGTATCAAAAATGACATCAGGTGAATAAGGTGAACGTTGACCTCACATCAGAGAAACTTCTTCTCGAAATGTTTTCGTCTTAGATCTTGCACTTTGAAATAACTCTTCCACTCCTATGCATCTCCCTGCTCAGCACACAACCACGTGTCGTGGTTCCTCTCTGGGTCTGATCTCAGCCATGTGCTGGTTTGATCTGCTGATCATAGGAGATCTGCTATTGCAAAGCCACAGATGAGTGGACTGATGAGAGATAAGGCTGTTGGAGCGTGGTTATCTTCCATTAGTCAGCTTTCGTATGCTTGTCTTTGCAAATAGAACAGCAGATCGAATCGCAATAAGTCAGACAGTACAAGAGCTGAGCCAGATCTGTTATAAAACCACTGATTACAGCATATGCCCCTATATATTTATTTTAAATAATAATAAAGCTAGCTTTAAAAAGCATGAGATCCCACCCTCCCTTCAGAGCGTCTCCAAAGCCACGCCTCCTCTAAAACACATGAACATCAGCAGATGTTGTAAAGCGTCATATTTCATCCCATATTGTATTAAATAGTAAACAGAAAAAAGTCACATTACCAAAATTTCAGTATTCGATACCAATACCAGTCAAATTTCACGCTTCTCTGTACCAATTTTGGTACCAAATCAAAAACTATTGTAACTATTTTATTTAATATTTTTTAATGTAACTTTAATGTGTTCTATTTGAAAATGAAATATATTAAATATATTAAAAAGTTCCCCTATTATGCTATTTTAAAGTTACCTAATTTAGTTTTGGAGGTCTCCAACAACAGGTTTACATGCATCAAAGGTCAAAAAAGGTTTCATTTTCTCGTAATATACATTGCACATCCCCACAATGTTCAATGATTCTCAAACGACTCAATGGACGAGTCTCTCTAAATCCCTCCCTTCCGCGAGCCTACTCTGCTCTGATTGGTCAGATGGCCCAGCCTGTTGTGATTGTCTACTGTGTACAGTGTGTATTTCGGAAACAAACGTCCATAACTGAACTCCTGCTCCGTCCGGAGGCTTCCTAAAGCTCAGCGGTTGTACAAACAGTAACGATGATGTTGATTTTACACCAATCCCAGCGAGAGTCCGAATCGATTAAACATTGGAAGAACTAGTTATTCAACCCGAACCTTGAGCAGGATGTTTCTCAGTGATGCTACTCAGTTTGAAGTAGATGAGATGTTTCAACTGTAATTCCTTACTATCAGCATTAACAAGTATGCGTCCATCAACAATCCTGTGTGTGTGTTTCTAATTTATTACGGTGCATGCGGGAACTGTATCAATAATAGTTTGTTAGCCCAGCACTAACGTGAATGCAGGGTTGCCAACTTTTAAGTTCAGGTTGGAGTGAGATTTTTTTTTGGGGGGTGGGGTGTGATTGGCACAAATATCGATTTCGATCTTGATTCAGTATCAATTCATAAGTATATAACCTAGTGTTCACGAAAATAATACGTTTGCCTTAGCACTATTTTAAACATTTCTTGGGTTAAATTATATGTGCTTGAATTAATTCATATTCCCTTGTGTGTGCTTATATAAGTATCATTAAAAATATTTGGATGTAAGTTATTAACGTTTTACAATTTCACATTTAAAGAAATCTATTTTTTGATCATATCTAAATATTTATTGAAATGCTTATTTTTACACTCTAAAAAAAGGTTCTATATGGCACCAAAAATAGTTCTTGGCTCGTAATCATAGGGGAACCTTTTTTAGTGCTATATAGCACCAATTTTAGTGCTTCAGTGGTTCTTCAGCGGTTCTTCAGAGGTTCTTCACCGGTTCTTTGACTAAGGTGCTATATAGCACCGCTGGAGAACCACTGAAGCACCAAAAATGGTGCTATATAGCACTAAAAAAGGTTCCCCTATGATTACGAGCCAAGAACCATTTTTGGTGCCATATAGAACCTTTTTTTTTTAGAGTGTAAAAATAAGTAAGCAGTTATGATCTGCAATATTTTTTTGAGCAACTAGATTAGATACATGTATATTTATTAAAGAGCCATACAGGCACCTGGTGGGTAATGGCATTACAAATAAAATTATAATTTTTCTAGCCACAAAATGACTCTAATTTTCCTCTTTGAATTGGAATTCTCTATTTTAACCTTAATTACTACACTAATTGAAAAAAATAAATAAGAAAAATATTTTAAGTGGTCATTAATTGACAATAATTATTGCACAAATAGTATTTAGTACCAAAAGATCTCCTCAAAATATTCAATAAATATTATTGATCTAAAATATAGAACATTTATTTAATTGAAAAATAGTTAAGGTGTATGGTCACATTTGACCACCAATGAGTATAAGTGTGACCAATAGTAAGGAATACATGAGAGCTAAATACAAGAAAAACATTAACATTAATGTTAACAATGTTGGATCTCCATCACTCTCAATAATGAAATGATCCTGAAAATATGGTTGACGTAATAATCAATGCACACTATGCTGTACTGTTTACCAAAACTTGCTGCAAATACCTGTATAGTGAAGCTGTTGTCTATCCGCTTAAGCCATTCAAATGTATTGACACAGCGCTAGAAGTATTGGGAGCCAACCCTGATGAATGACTGATGTAACATTAAAGTTCGCAAAACAAATCTTGCTCCATCCTTTATCTTTACTCAAAGTAGTAAGAATGACAGACAATCTGCATTAATAGACACAGTTTTGGGTAATAGTGCAGCCCACAGCTGATTTACAGTAGTATTTCAGTAAGACAGTAATAACGTCAGTTAGCCGGTTAGCCAGATACCTACACAATATGAAACACGATAAACACATTGTAGAGCACAGCGTCTTCTCGACATGATGCTATCCAGTATCCGATGCAGGGTTTGAGGTGGTTCAAGTTTCCCTGGTTGTTTGCGTGCGCAATAAGTGGACAGGCAATATGCGAATGTTTCGTCTTGACGTCACAACGAAACGGCTTGTGATTTGTTTGCCCATAAAAGGGGCACTTTAATTTTTAATGCTATAATGTTAGTAAATAATACATTAAACCATTAGCATGTAGCCTTCACATGTTGTTCAGTTAAAGCTACACTGTGTAACTTTTTTAGTTTATTCTTAGCTAAAAACACTTAGTTCTTTCAAAAATATATGTGCTCATTAATGTATATTTACTTCTTTCAAGTAATAAAGTATTCTCGTAAGTTTATAATATGCCATTGAAAATACATACGGGTAAGGGGTTCGAATGGGGGTCGCCATGTTGCCCTTCCATCTTGAAAGTACATTAGCCAAAGAGGGACATACCCGTAAATTCAAGCTTCGCCTTTCGCGTTTTAACACTCTGTAACGAGTAGGAAAATAGTGTGGCCCCTTTAAGAGCGTTCGCCCCGGTTGGAGCGCCTGCGTTCTGTGTGTGTGTGTGTGTGTGTGTGTGTGTGTGTGTGTGCACTGCGCCTCGAGCTCCCATGTGTGCGGATTATTTTCTGTCTTCTGTTGCTAACATTCATTTATTTTTGTTTTGTTGGGTAATGCTGTGGACGGAAGTGGAGTTTGTGCCGGACTCTTGTGGGGGGTTCCGCGGGGAATAAAGTGCGGGCTGTTTGATGTAAATCGCCTCCGTGTTTGCATCGACTCCAGTTGCGTTGAGTGAGCTATCCGTATTTTTCACCCGGACACATGCGTTACAACTCGATGGCGAATGTGAAGAGGGGGATTGCTGGATCGAACTGGAAGCCATGTTAATCTTGGACTAAATTGGCCACCGTAGGAGTTAAAACGAAATCGGAATTGGGAGGAAAAGAAACTAATATTTACTGGATGGTCAGATACCCTTTCACCGCTAGATGGGGGAAAATATCACACAGTGTAGCTTTAA
Source organism: Romanogobio albipinnatus (assembly GCA_023566225.1). Lineage (NCBI taxonomy): Eukaryota > Metazoa > Chordata > Actinopteri > Cypriniformes > Gobionidae > Romanogobio > Romanogobio albipinnatus. The sequence continues at coordinate 38,099,546 of CM042255.1, read as the reverse complement.
ACATTGCATTAATAAATCTAATACATTTTTTAAATGTATAATGAAAACAAAGAAACATTTTACAGGTAAACCATTATAACTCAAACTCAGGGAAAACGTTTTTAAACAAAGATTGAAAGTGTTGTCAGAAGCTCAGTGATGGTGACGTTGAAGTCATGTGACTGTGGTGTAGTTTGTTTATAGACTACATTTAGCTTTTGACCTCTGCCTAATGTATTCACGCTTCAAAATTCATAAAATTTATGTTCATTTGTGAAGATTATCACAGTGAACAAAACATGTAAGAATCATAAACTTTTGTTGGTCAGAGAGTTTATTTTCTACAATAATCCAAAAGCCTTTTGGGTTTTTGTCGAGGGAACAAGGGTGATGCAAACTTACGGGTTGGCGTGCAAAAATACGTCATCACTTTAATACTTTTTGTGGATTCTGACTAACTTAAACGCCTCTGATTGGCCATTGCATTCACAAACATGTCTGTGATTGGCTACAATGCTCAATGCCGAAAAAACATGTTGTAAATAGAAACCTTTGATGATCTTCACAGATGCATGGGAGCGTTTGAAAGCAGCCAGCTATCAGTGCTTGGTACTACCGGTACTGTCAGTACTACAGAAAAGCTGGTAGGTTTAAGTTTTTCAAATTTAAGTATCAACTTGGTACCGAAGTATCGCTACTTTTGACAACCCTAACAGATCTAGGCTGATTTTTGCCCGTTAGCACTGTTTTGGTGTAGGGATAAATCATGGTATTTTCATATATATTTAAAAATATCTTTTTAGTAATGTACTGTACATTAATTAGTGTGCTGTGCTTTCATTGTTAAACAGTTCAAATGTTGGTTAACAGCCTGGTTGGGACACCAGCACACCAGTATCCAAAATAAGATCTACTGTATGTTGGTGACCAGCGATGCTGTAGTTCTCGGCAGTGTAGGCCAGTGACATTGGCTTTGTCATTTGAGCTCTGCTGTTTTTATATATAGTGACCACTGAGAAGCCTGTTCGATATGAATGTATTTTGTAGATCTCTGGGCAGGCGAGCCATATCTAATATCCATTTGCAATGGAGCCAGATTTTAATTGGCATTATGGTGGGATGAAACCACAGCGGTCACATTGTGATTCTAAGTGAAGTGTGTAACACTGCTAGTTTGTGTCTAGCGCTATACGGCCAAGGCAAGGTCAAACAAATCATATTTAAATTGAAGATAAGAGTCCGTGCTGGGACAGGCAGAGATGTAAATTCACAGAAGCCCTTTGTCCGTTTCAGACCACTGTGTCATTGTCGCAGTGAAGGTGACACCAGCTACGTGTGCAACTCAGATAAGCCCGTGCACTGCGGCCATGACAGGGATATTGATGGTACACATGGCCCATGGATGTGTGCAGCACCATGTTTTCCAGAGTAAAGGAATCTCATTAGCTTGGAAATCCCACACTTTGTTCCGCTAAAAGGTTTCAGCTAAATGGTGTTGTCAGTCTAAAAGATGTAAGGGCTGGCTGTAATGAGAAAATGCAACTTTATAAATGCATGCAAACTCCTAGATGATATTTTAAACAAATGAGCTAGAGTGAAATGAAGCCTGTGTGTGATCGTCTCTGGATAGTAGTTAGTTTGTATGTTGGAATGTATATTGACGCCATTGCCTCTGACATTTAGCAGACGGTATATTTCCTAAGGCAGCTTATAGTACACATAATAAAGAAATTCAAACTTTTGATTCAAATGCATGAAATTCTTTTTGTAGACAAACTGACAATTTTATTCAGAGATTCATTCATAGATCAGTTCTCAGTTGTATCTCTTTTAAGTATCAACTTTGTTGAGTTATTTAGGAGCAGTAGAAATAGAAACAAGTGAAACATTCTTTGATATACAGTAATGGTTAGAGCTACATTCAAAAGTTTGGGGTCGTGCCATTCTTTTGAATGTATTTGAAAGAAGTCTCTTATGCTCACCAAGAATGCATTTATTTGATCAAAAATACAGCAAAAAACCATCAATATTGTGAAATATTATTACAATTTAAAGAACCGTTTTCTGTGTGAATATACACTGATGTGATCAGGCATAACATAATAACCTAATATTGTGTTGGTCCCCCTTTTGCTGCCAAGACAGCCCTGACCCGTCAAGGCATGGACTCCACTAAACCCCTGAAGGTGTGCTGTGGTATCTGGCACCAAGATGTAAGCAGCCGATCCTTTAAGTCCTGTAAGTTGTGAGGTGGGGCATCCAAGGATCGAACTTGTTTGTTCAGCACATCCCACAGGTGCTCGATTGGATTGAGATCCGGGGAATTTGGAGGCCAAATCAACACCTCAAACTTGTTGTTGTGCTCCTCAAACCATTCCTGAACCATTTTTCCTTTGTCACAGGGCACATTATTCTGCTGAAAGAGACCACAGCCACCAGGGAATACCGTTTCCATTAAAGGGTGTACATGGTCTGCAACAATGCTTAGAGGTAGGTGGTATGTGTCAAAGTAACATCCACATGGAAGGCAGGACCCAAGGTTTCCCAGCAGAACATTGCCCAAAGCATCCCACTGCCTCCCCACCGGCTTTCATTCTTCCCATAGTGCATCCTGGTGCCATGTGTTCCCCAGGTAAGTGATGCACATGCACCCGGCCATCCATGTTATGTAAAAGAAAACCTGATTCATCAGACTAGGCCTCCTTCTTCTATTGCTCCGTGGTCCAGTTCTGATGCTCATGTGCCCAATGTTGGCACTTTCGGGGGTGGACAGGGGTCAGCATGGGCACCCTGACTGGTCTGCAGCTATGCAGTGCCATACACAACAAACTGCAGGGCACTGTGTATTCTGACACCTTTCTATCAGAACCAGCATTAACTTCTTGAGCAATTTGAGCTACAGTAGCCCATCTGTTTGATCGGACCACACAGGCCACCCTTCGCTCCCCACGTGCATCAATGAGCCTTGGCCACCCATGACCCTCTCGCCGGTTCACCACTGTTCCTTCCTTGGAGCACTTTTGATAGCTGCTCATGAAACATTTCTTTTTCTTAGCAATTTAGCATTTTGAAATAGCATTTAGGATAGAATTGTGTCACTTTTGATCAATTTAATGCATCCTTGATGAATAAAAGTATTACTTTCTTTCCACAAAAAACAAAAACAAAAAACAAACCTTTGAATAGTTTGTGTGTGGATAGTATGCAGGTAGCTCAGATCATGGTATTGGAAGAATTTGATGAGAAATGTTTGAGTTAAACTTCTACAAAAGACATACGTTAAGTTATTGGGAACTTTTTCCTCATTAAACATCTGAGAAACTAACAAGCTGTTACACCCCTAGAAGTATAATCTTTCTCTGACAGTGTTGCCTATTCTACACAATTTGTTTTCATTTAGTCTGTGCCAACTCCCCGAAGCACATTCCCATTCTCTCCGTTCCCATGTTGTCTTTCCATTCATCCACTGTAATGGTATTAAATGGAGAAGCTGATAGCTCATGTTGGCATGATGTTGTGTGTGTTGTGACGTTAACCTGTCTCGTTGAGGTCCCAGATGAGAGAAACCCCTCCTCCCATGGGAAAAAATCTGGCTCCTCTTGCACATGCTTTGGCACAGAGGGAGTGTTTTTGTCTTTCACTTGGGATAAATCCTCTTTGAAAGCATGGGGATATAATGATCCACTAACGGTACAGCTAGCACTCAAAGACAGGACGCTAGAATGAGGGATAATCTGACAATCCCTCCGCTCGTGGTATCTCAGGGAGGAAGCTGCATGCTGTTTAGAGGAAGTGGAATCAATACACTGTGGCATCTCTGAGTTGATGACTTAAGTATCACAATCCTCGAATTAGCTTAGTAATGAACTATACAGCTGAGGTCAGAGAAAAGCAGAAAACTGTCAAGCAGCGATCGCACCAGTCCAAAAACCTGTGCAGGTGAGAATTACACACCACTGTAGATGTGTTTGTGCCGGTATTGCTATATGCTGTTTACACATGAATCTGATAAAGAAACATGTTTTTCAAGGGGTGTTTTTCAGATGAAGTGCGGACACAGTTTGTGCATATCAGCTGTTTTTCAGTAGCTTTATGTGAGTTATCCAATCAGAATCAGAATCAGATTCAGAATTGTATAGCACAAGTGCAAATAAAGTCTGCACTTATGCCAGACTTTATTTGTAGTAGTAGTAGTAGTAATAATAAAACAAATAATAATATTTTTAAATAATTAATATAATTTATTCTTCAACTTAATGATAGTCACTTAATCATAATATTTTAGAATAATCAATAATATTAAATACTAAATAATATTTATAATAATTCTTATTATTTAGTAATTATTATAATTTATTATAGAATTCATTTTCATTATAATTATTTAATAATTGAGAAAATTAATTCATAATAACAGTAATAATAATGATAACATCATCTACTTAATAATAATACTTAATTATAATCATCATATATTTAAAATAATTAAGAATATTATTTAATAATATTGAACATTCTTGATTTTTCCAAAATTATAAAAAGAAAATATTAAGAAGAATGAATTCATACATTTTCTAAATTAAATAACCACAATCATAATCAATCAATCATTATGTTTTAAATACTGTAATATGGATTAGTAATTAATAATAATACATTTTGTAAGATTCAAAATGTTTATTATTATTAAGAAGAATACAAATAATGAATTCATTTTCTTAATCATAATCATAATAAATCATACTCGTATAATGTTTTAGTAAATAATATTAATTAGTAATTCATAATCAATTTGGGATGATTGAAAAAAATATATATTGTTGTTGTTGTTATTATTATTAATATTATATTATTATTATTAATATTATATTATTATTATTATTATTAATATTACAAAATGACTCATTTTGGCCTTATTGCTTATCCAAACAATAATTCTAGACCTGTAGATTCCAGCCCTGAACTTGAAGCATGCAGCCTTCTACCCATGGCATGTACCAGAGGTAGAATTTCTTTGACGTCAGATCAATATTGATGTCATTCTTGAATGATTGATGAGCTCATAATGTGATACATGATGATGACAGATTACAACGCTATCATGGTGTTGTAAGATCGCATGCCCGTCCAATAATGGCACGGTGGTGTAAATATCAAAATAACGTGTGAATACCTGCAAACAAAGCAGCTAGGTGAATGAAACCGGTGAGGTTGCGCTTACCTTCTCTTGGTACTGTCGTCGGGACGAGTCCAGAGATTGGATGAGGGCTGTGGCGTGGCCCACAAACATGGCGTAACAGGTAGCGCCCACAATCATACTAAGCATGGTGATCCAAAGGTCTGACATGCTGACGGGCGCCCTGGCTCCGTACCCGATGCACAACATGTGACTCATGGCCTTAAATAGGGCGTAAGAGTACTGCTTTCCCCAGGAGTCGTTCTAAGAGAGCGATAGAGACAGAGATGAGAAGATGACACAGATAGAAAGACAGTCAGTGATAAAAAAGCAGGTGGAGGGAATTTAACACATTCAGGCTTGCAGGCAAAAAACTCAGTGCTGTATTAGTGTCTCCATAGTGTGTCCTGCCAACTGAACCTTCATGCATGGCAAACTATCTCTCCTTCCTCTTTATCTCTCTCTTTGTATTTACTGTTCCTTTTTATTTGTAGCCTAAAATAAATAATTTTAGGCTATAAAATTATAACACATGCACACCTCTGACAAAAGACCCCTGTCTATTTTTGTCTCTGTGTCATTTGCAGAGGTGTGTGAAAACAAGTGATGGCTTTGGTGTCTGCTAATCAACTTGGATTACTTCCATTAGCTGCCGTCAGTTGATGTACGGCTCTGTGGATCCCTCAAGCCGGACGAGAGAAGAAGAGGAAGGACACTTTCAGCCCTCTCACAGGCTATTAGCGCAACTGATTTTAATGGAGAACTGTGCGAATAGAAAGAGACAAACTGTACTGCAGATGTACTGCAGAGTGCCTGCCCCTGCTCAAAATCAATACATCAGCTCATGAAAACAAGATGCTAAAGGTAAAAACTTCCCAAGCAAGTTGTTTTTGTTGTCTTCTTTTTATTTTATTTATTTTAAATATAATGTACAAAATCAGTATACAATTAGTTATTTATCTATTAAACAACATGGTAACACTTCATTCTGATGCTCCCCAAAATAAATTTGACTGACTATAAGTAACTTTGCAAGTGCATGTCAACTAATTCTATTAAGCCAACCGCTACTCCTAACAGTCTACTAATACTAAACTAATACTCTGAGAGTTAGTTGACATGTAGGTATGGAAGCTTGCTTCCGCCACAGAATAAAAAATAAAAAAGGTAATTGCGACTTTTTATCTCACAATTCTGACTTTTTTTACCGCAATTGCGAATTTACATCTCGCACTTCTGACTTTTTATCTCAGAATTGCATGATACAAAGCCGCAATTGCGAGTTATAAAGTCAGAATTGCAAGATATAATTCTGAGAAATAAACTTCTTAATTTTTTCCCTCAGAATTGGACTTTATAACTCGCAATTGCGAGTTTATATCTCACTATTCTGAGAAATAAAGTCAGAATTGTGAGGGAAAAAAAGTAAAAATTGCTAGCCTGACGTCGTCATACTCAGATTCTAGTCAGAATATGAGTCTGATACTGCTCCACTGGGCTGTGATTATGGGGTGTGTGTCAACCGAACCAGGAAAGAAAATGCACTCAAATTGGATAGACCTACAACCAATCAGAGCAACGGAGTAAGTGACGTATGTTGAGCGACAAATAGTTGTCAACAGAACTCAACTGCACGCACGCTGGAAGAAGAAGATCTTTGCCAGTGTTGTAAAAAAGAATTTAAGGATACACGGAGTACTTACCAACACGATCATCATTTTTGAGAGAAATAGTAAAGGTGAATGCATATATGAACAAGTTCTCTGTTTAGTAAACAAATTCAACCCAAGCGCTCTTTGGTGACGTGAATGCTTACGTTACTATTGATCATCTGTCCATCATCGTATAAAGCCCGGCCTGACAATTTGATTGGTCCGAACAGCTCTGGTTCGAGCATAGTTGCTCCACAACGGATCAAGTCCAGACCAAACATGTTGTGGGCGGGGGTAAGTTCTAAAACCGGGACTCTATCTCGCAAATCTGACTTTAACACACAATTGCGGATGTATATTTAGCAATTCTGAGAAAAAAAGTTATAAAAAGTCACAATTATCTTTTAAAATGTTTCATTCTGTGGCGGAAACAAGCTTACATAGGAGCTATTATAGTCAATTGAATATAATGTGCTTTAATTCACTTTTATTTTTATAAAGATCATCTATTTCTTATTCCATTTTTTTTTTTTTTTGTAAAATCCTTGTTGAATCAGCATTGGATATTTTTGGGAGGTCATACCAAATTTAACATTGCTCTGTTTACGTCTGATAAATTTGCTTCTCTGACTTATTTTATGTCCAGAAGCTATTTTCAGTTTGCTCTGTCACTCCTCAATGTCAGCATTACTCACAGACATTAGTTGGTGTGTTTCGCTGAGAACACTGACTAAAACAATACACATATTATTTCCCGATGGCCTCAGCTCCTTGTGCTTATGTGGAAACTCGCTAGAGGGATGAGACAGTTCTGTGTTCATGGCTGGAGTCTGAAATGGAATTGCTGACTGCTCGTATCTCTTCCTGCTCTTTTTGAAGAGGAAAAAGTGCTGAGGAAGCCGACAAAAGCTTGTTGAACCGCTCTTAAACCTGGGCACCGCTGCCTGCCAACCCGCAGGGCTCTCAAACACAAGCCGGGACGTATCACACACGCTAGTTATGCTGTGTGTGTTTGCCTGCGTGTCAGGAAACTTTAGAAACACTCCTAATGGGCCTTCTCTCTCCATGGGTGAATTAGCCCCAGTACCGAGCCACCTATTAATGCCATGCTGATAGCTCATTTCTTTTGAAGACTGATGAAAAAAATTATGTCATAATTGCTCACAGTGAGATTACATGGGGAAAAAAGGCATCATATTAGATATTCCCGATAGAATTTTGCACTGGAATCACATCAAAAACTATGTTATCAATTTACATCATACTACATTTTCTGAAAAAAGTCAGTAGTTGCCAGGGCTTGTTTGTTACTAACGTGTTTTCTGGTCTATGGTGTTGCTATAGTGGTCTGGGTGGTTGCTACAGCATTGCTAGGGTGTTCTGAGTGGTTGTTAGGGTGTTGCTAGGTCGGTGATAGGGTTTTCTGAGTGATGGTTGCTACAGAATTGCTAGCGTGTTACTATGTGCTTGCTAGAGTGTTCTGAGTGGTTGTTAAGGCATTGCTAATGTGTTGCTATGTGATTGAAAGGGTGTTCTGAGTGGTTTCTAGGTCATTGCTAGGTCAGTGATAGGGTTTTCTGGGTGATGGTTGCTACAGAATTGCTAGCGTGTTGCTATGTGCTTGCTAGAGTGTTCTGAGTGGTTGTTAAGGCATTGCTAATGTGTTGCTATGTGATTGCAAGGGTGTTCTGAGTGGTTGCTAGGTCGGTGAAAGGTTTTCTGGGTGGTTGCAACAGAATTGCTTGGGTGTCTATGTGCTCGCTAGGGTGTTCTGAGTTGTTGCTAGGGTGTTGCTAATATGTTGTTAGTGGTTAATAGGCGTTTCTGGGTAGCTTTGCTTGGGTGTTATTATATGGTTGCTAGGATGTTCTAAGTGGTTGCTAGGTGTTTGATAAGGTTTTCTGGGTGTTGGTTGCTACAGCATTGCTAGGGTGTTGCTATGTGCTTTCTATGGTGTTTTGAGTTGTTGCTAGGGCATTGCTAATGTGTTGCTAGGTGGTTGATAGGGGTTTCTGGGTAGTCTTGCTAGGGTTTTGCTATGTGCTTTCTATGGTGTTTTGAGTTGTTGCTAGGGCATTGCTAATGTGTTGCTAGGTGGTTGATAGGGGTTTCTGGGTAGTCTTGCTAGGGTGTTGCTACGTGGTTCTTAGGATGTTCTGAGTATATTCTAGGGCATTGCTAATAAGTTGTTGGTGTGGTTGATAGGGGTTTCTGGGTGGTTAAGCCAGTTTGTTGCTATGGGGTGGCTAGGGTGTTCTGAGTTGTTGCTAGCAGTGGCGGCTGGTCACTAGAGGGCACTGGGGCGCCGCCCCCATCAAAATTCCAGAAATATACATGTATACAAAAATGATATAAAAGTGAAATAAAAATAAAATAGTTTACTCATACGACGTGCCGGCTGTTAGTAAGAGCCTCAGCATTTAATAAAAACTGGCTTTGATCGGTTAACTATTTTATATGTTCTTCAATATGTTTCATACGGTTTCATGGGCGAGGGAGGCCAGACAAATGGATGTCTATCTGAGTCCAAAAATATACGGGCAGCATGTGACCTGAAGCTGGTCTCTAATTGGTTTCTTAAAGATCCTCCTCCAGACGCAGGTCGCTGCATCCCTGGCGAATCAGAATTGGATGCGTGTTATTTTATCCAATCTGATTGGTTCTCGTCACCTGTCATTCAACTTTACGCTCTTGGCCACTAAAGCGAAAGTGCGCGGGCGACATCTTCACTCCGACTGCGCCAAAACCTGATAGGATGATCACTTTTGTAGAGATGGCAGCAGTTTAGAGTTTAGATTCTCTGCCCGAGCCCGAGCCCGAGCCCGAGCCCGAGCCCGAGCCCGAACTTGACCCGAACCGCCGAGATTTCCCGGCACTATCCTCGGACCGGGTTGGGCCGGGCTGGGCCCTTGATAGTTTGTGTTTTTTTTATCATTACTTTATTAGCCTAATTGGGTGAGCAGAAAGCTAAGCCATTATCAGGAATAATATATTTTTTTAGCAAAGTAATACTACAACTAAGAAACAAATGTGTACAAAGTTGCACAACTCAGGATTTGTCTAAAAATGCGTGTTAAACTCACAGCACATGCAGTGATGAAGCGCAGCATTCAGAAACGCTCCGAGACACCAGTCATGAGCTGCTCGCGTTAACACTGCGCATTGCTTAACTAGTCTATTTCTTTTCTTAACTATAAGTTAAAGAAAAGTAGACATGTCAAGCTTTCTATACACATATTTCTCTTGTCTGTGAGGCAGTAGCTGCTGAGTTTCGTTTATTTATGAGACGTACTCCAGCTCATGTGCAATGCATGTGATCGGCGCGACTTCATCTCACCCTTATAATCTGCTATTACTCTATTTGCTTGTTATTTATTAAATCCAAGCAATTGGCTGACGAAACCTTGAATAAAATTAAGATACAATTTATACAAAATGAAATTCATTTTAAAGAAGGGCTTCATACAAAACGAAACTTAATATTAAACAAAATGTAATAACCACCAAAATAATTTCTGACCCACTCGCATCTTTGCACTTTTCATAATCAGATGAAATTTAAAAATAACATTATAATATTTGAACATAAATATTAAACAAAATAAATTGTTTAATGGCTACAACAAGTAGGCCTTTAGTACAGATGCATGTCATGTCTGAGCGGGATTTGAGCGAACATTGTTTTACCAATGAACGGTTCATGAGCGCGCCTGCATAGAGTGTATTATTGAGCTGAGCGTCACACCCGTCCGCTTCGCTCTTTAAAGGCTTGTTCTCAGAACGCCCACGTATTAAAAAATGGTCGGGTTTAAATCGGGCTCGGGCTCATAATTACAGTTAATGTGTCGGGCCGGGCCGGGCTTGGACACAACGTGCACGGGCTCGGGTAGGGTCGGGCTTGATTTTTTTTTAGCCAGATCTAAGCTCTACAGCAGTTAAACCAAATTCTTTCACAAGGTGTTTGTTGGAAGAAAAAATAGGATAAAGGATCCCGAACCGGACTAACGCGATTTACAAATCCAGCAGCAGGCCAGTGACAGGATGCAGCTGCACTCGGAGCTTCACACGCTTGTTATGAGAAACGTAGGTGGCTGGCTGGATGTGTTGTTAGCAATGCCCTTTATTGCTTTTCCTATCTTTTATTTCAAAGTGTCGGTACTGACGTTTTGTGGACAACAAACGGGGGTAAGAGACCTCAAATATCTAACTGAACAATGCAAACGTCATGACACTACTGAGATGACTGACTTTAATCAGAGAGTCATTGAGAAATTTGCTGGCCAGAGAGAAAGGAGAGCAAAATGTATGGTCAAGTAGTCAACATGCTAGTCTGTTGTTGCTGTTTTCTTTTGTTTTTCCTTTCCTCATTCAATTATATGTGGGAAATGAATGTGTAAAAAGAAAAAAGTGAAGACACTGTTTTCTCTTTAATGCTTGCATTTAGTCAACATGCATCTTGATACTGCCCCCCCAAAAAATAATTATCACCAGCAGCCACTGGTTGCTAGGGTGTTGCATGTGGATCCTAGTATGTTATGAGTGGTTGATAGGGTATTGATAGGTGGTTGATATGGATTTCTGGGTAGTTGCTTCTTAGCACAAGTCAAAACAGAGTTTTATTCTTGTCTAGTCCTTAGATATGGCTCAGGTCCCTTTTAAATCTATGGGATTTTTTTTTTCTGTTTAATTGTCTGCTAGGGTCCTTACAAAAAAAGAAAAAAATATTAGGCTGTAAAAGGCTTTCAATTATAAAATGTATAGCATTTAATGTTACCAGTTTTTTGTCAATAGTAAGTCAAGCTTTCTAACACCTGGAAATAATGTCTTTGTCAATTTTTTTTTCAGATTATGAGTGTACAACCTTCCCTTGTAGTTTCAGATGACCAGGGGCTCAAGAGAAGGGATCCGTCCCAATCAGACTCACTCCATAAACATCTACAACCTCTCATCCTCCACACTCCGACACTGTTATACCAGTGTATTTGATAGCCGTGGATCCTTAAGAGGTCTGCTGATGATTATAAGAGCCCACTTGGGAAATGTGTTGATTTGCTGATAATCTTTGTGCATGTTGTAGTGTGTGTGTTTTAGAAGGTGTCACAGACAGCACCACGTAAAGTATCTCAGAGGGAGACAGTGAGCGAAAGGAACTACACACCAGGTGTTTATGTGTGTATAGCTCAGGTCATATTGCTCAGCTAATCCTCATAATAGTCACATGAGACACTCATGTGCGCACACGTGAATAATCCAACATACACTACTAAAACGTGTGACACACACACACACACACACACACACACACACACACACACACACTCACACACACACACACACACACACAATGTTGTGTTTTCATCTTTTATGGGGACTTTCCATAGACATAATGCTTTGTATACTGTACAAACTGTATATTCTGTCCCCCTACACCAAACCTATCCATCACAGAAAACCTTCTGCATTTTTACATTTTCAAAAAACATAATTTAGTATGATTTATAAGCTGTTTTCCTCTTGACTTGGCGACCAAAAATGTCCCCACATGGATAATTTTGGATGTTGCCGTCTGTGTGGAGACATTTGTCCTCATAGTGTAGGACAGTGGTTCCCAACCACGTTCCTGGAGGACCCCCAACAGTGCACATTTTGGATGTGTCCTTTGTCTGACACACCCACATCAGGTCTTGGAGTAGCTACTAATGAGCTGATAACCTGAATCAGGTGTGTTTGATTGAGGAGACATGCAAAATGTGCACTGTTGGGGGTCCTCCAGGAACGTGGTTGGGAACCACTGGTGTAGGACACTTAAAGAGATTTACTAACAAAGTAGCTAACTGCATGAGCTATTTACAATAAGCTATATTAATTTGAAATGATTACCAAATATTAAATAGAAATAAGCTACGAGATGCAGTGTATTACTGTGATTTTACCATGGTTAAGTGGTGTAAAAATGTTACTTGGGGATATAAACAACCCTTCCTGATTAGCTACGCTATAGCTACATGCACAGTACAGTACAGTATTTTGTCATGCTACACATTTATTCGAAAGAAAATAGCCCGCCACTGGAAAAGCTACACTATTTATTCTATTTATTCACGCTACTTTAAAATGTAGCTAAGGTAATAGCTCTGCTGATGTTTAGCTAGTGGCTCCAGCATTGTTGACACATCTACACATCCTCCTTTCACAAATATTTGTCCATGTCTTTGTGTGGAAAATCCATTCACCTGTTCAGCAATAGCAGTCAAACTTTTGTCCCAAACATCTGAAGTTCTTTCTTTAGCATATCAGAACCGTGGCCCTCCTGTGATACTGAACGAGCGGGCCGCTTCCCTCACCCAGCTGTGACTCTCTCAGACGTGACCAGACATGCAGTAATTGAAATTCAATCCAATTCAGCCATTCCAGCTAATCACACGCTACGTTACCAGGCCGAGTGTGTCAGAAAAGGGTAATAAGAGGCTCCTATAAAGCACCTCCACCTGAAGAGGTGTTTGCATCTGAAACATGCATGGTGATTTTCTTAATTTTCCAAATGTTCCAAGTAAAACTGTAGACCAGCGACAGAACTAGTGATGGGCGTTTTCGAAACACGGAGTGTGTATCAAACTATTTGAAGAAACAAGGCATCATAATGTTTCGGAACGTTTCGAAATTTGAATGTATCGCCGCTAGGAGGCGCTGATATATGTGAACACACAAACCAGTGTCTATGGCTGTGTCTGAAATCACACACTCTCTTGATTAGGTTCTTATTTTGAATAAGTAATTACTTAAAAACGTATGTCTATATAGTATGAATGTGTGTAGTATGGATGTATTCTGGACGTATTACACATCCGCCATGTTGTCATTATCATGTGACCTATGTTACATTGCTTCACTGCCATTCTTAAATCTTCTCCCATGGCCTCATGGGATAGTAAAGTGTCCATCTTATGCACACTTAAGAATCTTGTCTGAAAAGTAGGTCATCTGGGTACTTTTTGCCAACTCTTTTATGAGTTCTGAGTAATTTTGTCTAGGGTTGCAAAGTTTAACATTTTGGAAACTTTCCAGGATTTTTGGAAACTTTCCAGGATTTTTGGGGAAATTTTCGGAAAATTTTGGAAAGTTTCTGGAAATTTAGCAGAAATGCTTAAGCCCCTTTGCAACCCTAATTCAGACACTACTTTTGTCATGTACTGTTTTTTGTCTACTATATAGTGGGGAAGTATATAATTTCGGATGCAGTCACTGTTTTATACATTTGTAGACATTTTTAATGACACATTTATATAATAGTCTCTTATTGGCCTGATTAACCAAGCTCTTCACAAAGCAAGCTCTACAATTTTATAAAGTAACTCATATTGTACATACACTTCATATTTAATGATACTGGATGATCTGTTAATTGCATTTAATAGATTACACTTTCAATAAAATGTTTGCAACATGTTTGGTTTGGTGTTTTTATGCACATTTTGGCTGAGTTTTCGTTGCATTTACACTGTTTTAACTACCAGGCATCACCAGCATGTGGTGCGTCAAGTGCATTTATTGCATTAAATAATATTAACAGATACTCTTAATGATTAACATTAACAAAGATTAATAATTGCTTTAGAAGTATTGTTCATTGTTGGTTCATGTTAACTAATGCAGTTAACTAATGTCAACAAATGGGACCTTATTATGAAGTGTTCCCCATTTCCTTTTCTTTTTTGCAATTTCATTTGCATATTGAAAAGTCATTGATATTGGTATTAGGCGTGCTAGAATTTTTTTTTAAATATATATAATACTGCATTATATACATTTTACAATATTGCATTTTATTACAGTAAAGTGTGGTACTTTGCTGAAAATAAATTAGCTACATTTCTCCAGCCAGAGTGTATCACTGCACGTCTGAGTTTATAATTAAAACTCATTTTATCTGACTGTGTAAAAAATGCTTGGTTGTTTTAACCCATGTTTGGGTCAAATATGGACAAACCCAACCGTTGGGTTTAAAAATTTAATTAAAAAAATGTTAAAACAACCCAGCATTTTTTAGAGAGTATGTACTTAATTATTTTCTTTTAAACAAGAGAACAAAAGTTTTGTTTTGTACAAGACTGCAATCTCTGGTTTGTGAAAAACGTGATCCTCTTGATTTCTTTCAAACAATTAATTTTTTTCTGGGCTCGTTGTCAGCTAGCAGCTCTCGCTCTCTTTTTATCTTCTGGTTTTTGCTTCTGCCTCTATCTGTCTATCTCCAACCTATCTGTTTTTCTTCTTCTCTCACCTTTTCTCTTCTCTTCCCTCAGTGTTTCTCCTGATGGATGTCAGCTGAGCTATCTAAAGTGACATGTGAGATAAAACGAAAGGCCAAGCAATCGTCTCAACAGACCCCTTGAGAATTGAAAGCAATCTTTTCCAGGCTCCCAAACAGATCCCTGCATTATCTCTTACATCTGGTAATTAATTACTAAAACAAGGAGATTTTATTAAATAAAAGTGTGAACTATTGATTTGGCACATCTCAGGAGACGCAACAAAACTGATCGAAATCATAGTTAAAGGACTATTGTACATTAAATACAAGTTGTCAGGTGGTCGATTACCACAGAAAATAGTTTTGACTCATTTCTCAGTTGACAATCATGTGCTTACAGTAAAATGTAAATGTTTTGAGCAAAATGTTTATGTTTTTACAAGTTGATGTATGAGTAAACTGTCAATTGCTGCAATCGACACAGATACTGTTGATGGCGCTTAACATAATCAATAATATATCATATCCAGAAAGTCCAAGGCAAAATTATTCTATTGATTTCAAATCAAATCACATTTTCTATTGCTGTAATCCAGTCAGGGAGTTGATAAACTCTCGCAATCGTGATTTAGACAAAGAATAAAGATGTTTCCAAACATCCTCAAATTCTGGTCTGCCTTTGTGCCTTGAGTATGTGCCCGAAAGACAAAGCTACGTTTTCCCTTTTATTCAGGACTATTTACTTTTCATAAACCGGAGAGGATTAGTGATCTCCTACTCCTTCTAATTTGGCTTTTTACAATGTTATCTACTCCCATAATCTCTTGCAAAATGACTCCTTGTTATCATAGTCTCATTAGAATTGCAGTCTTTGTTCAGAATGAATACTAGCATATTGCTCACAGTATGCATATTGTTTTTTAAGTACTATTGGAAACAAAGTGGCATGCAACGATAATGGGTGAACAGTGTTGTCACATGACTAAGTTGCATGTTTCGTTAAGCAAAGATTGGAAATAATAGCAGGTATTTTGCATTTCCAATCCTGTGTAAGGGGCTGTCAAAATGAACACGTGATGATTTATTTTTTAAAATATTTAACGCAATTAATGCAGCATGCGTTTTTTCCCCATCATCCTTTGGCTAGCTTTACATTATATGATCACGCTCTTATTCATACAAATGCTTTTAAACCATTCAAGCGCGATAAGACACAAAAGAGAACACTATCAGTACTATCTGTGTGACACACACACACTCGTGCGCTCAGAAAGCTTCTTCAGACAGCGCTTGAACGGACAACACACAAACAAAATTACGTTTTGTCAAGTATCCTCGCAAGCAGTCTTAAATGAGTTAAATGACATTTTGAATGTAGAGTTGTGAGAAAATGGGATGCGTGTCAGATCCGCGTCATGTGAGGCAGGTCTTAAAGTGACAAAAAACAACACTCTGCTTATGACTGATTAACTTTTGTAGCTTTAATAAGGATAAATCTATATTTAATTTATGCAGTGAAGACTGTGATGTGTTTGATAACTTTATTCACTTTCTGGAAATCTTAAAGCGCTGTTTACAAGGTTACATGGGTCAAAAACAACAAAAACAGTAACTTTTGTGCATTTTGACAGGGCAAGTTAAAATCAAAACCGGTCTGACTGGGCCAATAGAAAAAGTTGAGGGGCAAAGGCAAATGTGACATTTATTATAATGGCTCAATGTGAAGATTGTTTTAGGTTCACTGAAATTAAAAATTGTTATATATTTGTGAAGCCTAATACATGGTAAAATTTATATTGTAATGCTTAATGGCTATAATTAATGGATAAAATTGAGAAAATAAATTCAGTTTCATAGAGACATCGGTAGCAGTATTGGTATCAGTGGTCCTGTCCTTCTTTCACAAAAAAAATGCCATTGAACAAATATTTAAAATATAGGCTACTATCTTTGTTGTTTCTACATTAATTATATAATATAAAAATAACATTTAGTGTTTTAGTGAGTTGGGGGCCCCAGGCAAAATACAGGAATGGGGCCCTATACAATTTACAACCTTGAGGTTATTTTCACTGTTGTGATGATTGCTGCTGCACGACCCCTCCACCCCCACAAATTTAAATTACACTGAAGGAAATTATTACACACATAAGAATTATTTCAACCAAAAATAAAGTGTCTGTGTGAAAAGTATACTGTGCATGCGTCATCTACTCGGGTCCTTCACAAAAATGAGTGGGCGCCATTTAAAACCATAAACATAATACGCACCGTTGCTCCGTATTTAAGTATAACTTCAGATGCATGATATGTTCATTTGTAGAGCCCTATGAAATTTTTTGGTGTGTGTGTCTGATTAATTGAAATCATGAAACTTGAAATTTAACAGCAATTTATTAAAAGTTTAACAAAACATATATTTATTTGTTTTATGTATTTACATTTTTCTGGTAATCAAATGAAGGCATACAACATTTATCTTTTATTCCAATGAAAATTAAACAAATCCTTTAATTTTTGTATATTCAAAGTGCTACACAACAGAGGTTTAGGCCTAGCCTATACTGTTAAAATTATTACATTAAGGCATAGGCTATGCTATACTGTCCAAACTTTTATTTTGACGGGTTGCCTTGAAGACATTTTTCTCTCAATTCAGTTTCTCTCAAATGAAATGGTACAATGCTCGTGAAGTGTAGGGCCCTATGGTTTCCGAGATGCAGAAAACGCAGACGGAATCACGGAATCCAGTCATAAAAATGGAATTTACTGTTTAACACAGAATTTGTCAAATTTTGGATGAATAAATCCAATGCAAGTCAGCACACTTCAATCAAATTGTGATATGGACTACTACTGTATGTGAATATTAAATGGAATTTTTTTTAAATATGAATCCTGCATGTTTTATGTCTCTGTGTGAATGAATTCGTGCTGCAGTAGTAAACGAAACTGCGCGTCTGTGCCATTCATTCCATGACATTACGTTTTTATGAATGGATTCCGTGATCCTGTACGCGTTTTCGGAATCGCGGAAATCATAAGGCCCTACGCTTTCTACAAGATGCATGTTCAACGCGGACACAAAGGCGGTTGTCATGTTAATGAACACCACAGCAACCGCTTGTGCATCCGCGCTGAACGCGTATCGTATATAAAATGCATTTTAGGGGGCCCTTGGCTTTCGGGGGGCCCAGGCGGTCGCCTACCTTTGCCTAATGGCAAGTCCGCCCCTGCTCATGTGATAGTAAAGTGTCCATCGAATGTGCACTTCAGAATCTCGCCGGAAGTAGTAGGTCATCTGGGTACTTTTCGCCGGCTGTTTTATGAATATATATGAATTCTAACATACTTTGTTGGCCTACTGTTTTTTTCACCTATACTATATACAGTGAGGAAAATAAGTATTTGAACACCCTGCTATTTTGCAAGTTCTCCCACTTGGAAATCATGGAGGGGTCTGAAATTGTCATCGTAGGTGCATGTCCACTGTGAGAGACATAATCTAAAAAAAATAATCCAGAAATCACAATATATGATTTTTTTATAACTATTTTTTTTTGTATGATACAGCTGCAAATAAGTATTTGAACACCTGTCTATCAGCTAGAATTCTGACCCTCAAAGACCTGTTAGTCTGCCTTTAAAATGTCCACCTCCACTCCATTTATTATCCTAAATTAGATGCACCTGTTTGAGGTCGTTAGCTGCATAAAGACACCTGTCCACCCCATACAATCAGTAAGAATCCAACTACTAACATGGCCAAGACCAAAGAGCTGTCCAAAGACACTAGAGACAAAATTGTACACCTCCACAAGGCTGGAAAAGGCTACGGGGAAATTGCCAAGCAGCTTGGTGAAAAAAGGTCCACTGTTGGAGCAATCATTAGAAAATGGAAGAAGCTAAACATGACTGTCAATCTCCCTCGGACTGGGGCTCCATGCAAGATCTCACCTCGTGGGGGGTCTCAATGATCCTAAGAAAGGTGAGAAATCAGCCCAGAACTACACGGGAGGAGCTGGTCAATGACCTGAAAAGAGTTGGGACCACCGTTTCCAAGGTTACTGTTGGTAATACACTAAGACGTCATGGTTTGAAATCATGCATGGCACGGAAGGTTCCCCTGCTTAAACCAGCACATGTCAAGGCCCGTCTTAAGTTTGCCAATGACCATTTGGATGATCCAGAGGAGTCATGGGAGAAAGTCATGTGGTCAGATGAGACCAAAATAGAACTTTTTGGTCATAATTCCACTAAAAGTGTTAGGAGGAAGAAGAATGATGAGTACCATCCCAAGAACACCATCCCTACTGTGAAGCATGGGGGTGGTAGCATCATGCTTTGGGGGTGTTTTTCTACACATGGGACAGGGCGACTGCACTGTATTAAGGAGAGGATGACTGGGGCTATGTATTGCGAGATTTTGGGGAACAACCTCCTTCCCTCAGTTAGAGCATTGAAGATGGGTCGAGGCTGGGTCTTCCAACATGACAATGACCCGAAGCACACAGCCAGGATAACCAAGGAGTGGCTCTGTAAGAAGCATATCGAGGTTCTGGCGTGGCCTAGCCAGTCTCCAGACCTAAACCCAATAGAGAATCTTTGGAGGGAGCTCAAACTCCGTGTTTCTCAGCGACAGGCCAGAAACCTGACTGATCTAGAGAAGATCTGTGTGGAGGAGTGGGCCAAAATCCCTCCTGCAGTGTGTGCAAACCTGGTGAAAAACTACAGGAAACGTTTGACCTCTGTAATTGCAAACAAAGGCTACTGTACCAAATATTAACATTGATTTTCTCAGGTGTTCAAATACTTATTTGCAGCTGTACACTGCAAAAAATGCTTTTCTTACTTAGTATTTTTGTCTTGTTTTCAGTCCAAATATCTAAAAAATCTTACATTAAGAAGCATTTACTCGACAAGCAAAAGTTGTCGTCTTGTTTTGGGGGAAAAAAAAAAATAAGCAAAATAATCTGCCAATGGGGTCAGTAAAATAATACTGTTTTCTGTTTGAATTAAGATTATTTTGCTTACCCCATTGGCAGATTGTTTTGCTTATTTTAAGCAAAAACTCCCTTAATTTTGAATTAATTTCCCCCAAAACAAGACAAAAACTTTTGCTTGTCTAGTAAATGCTTCTTAATGTAAGATTTTTTAGATATTTGGACTGAAAACAAGACAAAAATACTAAGTAAGAAAAGCATTTTTTTGCAGTGTATCATACAAATAAATAGTTAAAAAATCATACATTGTGATTTCTGGATTTTTTTTTTGATTATGTCTCTCACAGTGAACATGCACCTACGATGACAATTTCAGACCCCTCCATGATTTCTAAGTGGGAGAACTTGCAAAATAGCAGGGTGTTCAAATACTTATTTTCCTCACTGTAGTATGGAGCATATTCGAACGCAGCGCATATGTTATACAACAGCTGATATCACTGCATTGCGGGATATGATATTTTATGCAGTGTGTTCAATTTTAAGATATTGATTACACAAAATTTGCATAAATGTGCACAGTATACATAACGTAGAAGTAGTAAGTAGTATGCTATTCTGTACATAGCTTTGCTTTTATCTCCACTAGAACCACAAAAAAGGCAAGTGGAAAAACAGCGGCCTCCATCCAAGACCATTAGCAAAGTAACCTCTGTTCCAAATGGACGTGGGCCCTTTTACATGCATTTAGGACAAAAATGTGACTTGAGAATATGAGAGGATACTGTTGGAGCTTACAGTGTACATTATACCATGCATTGTGGGTGAGAAGTTTAAGCAGGAAGATAATGAGTCAGGTAGTAGCGCTGCTTATTATAAATAAGCTGGAAATCACCTTTGTTCTACTGGGCTTTTCTCCTCTGATGAGCTACTGTGCAATAAAAATTCAAATGAGGCTCAGTCTTTTCCTAAAACACACAGCGCACACACTTACAAAAAGGCCACACGCATCCATATTTCTGCTTCTCTCCGCCTTGTCATTTTAACTAGCCACAAGTTTCAAAGCATTTCCAGAAAACAGGGGTCATTTAGAGTGTATGGTAATGATATTCTTCTTGATTCAGCATTACAGAAGATCAAGAGCCATATGCAGAAGATAAGAGGGTTTAGGAAGTTGTGGACCGCATGACATTACTGGATTTAATGCATATTATAGAGTCTTGTTCTCTTTAGATAGGTCAGATGAGTTTTCTTCTGTGTGCTTGTGCATATAGAACAGAAACATTTTTTCCATTTATTTTCTCCATAGGCTCCAAGATAAAATCAAGCAATTCATTGACAAAAAAAAAAAAAAAAACATCAGGGGAAAAGACAAAAGGTATGCTATTTGTTTGTGTTTAAATTATTTTATGAGGGAATGAACTACTAATTGCTGAAGTATTGCAAAGAAAATACTTGGGTAACACTTTAGTTTAGTGTCCAATTCTCACTATTAACTAGCTGCTTATTAGCATGCATATCACTAGGATATTGGCTGTTTATTAGTACTTATAAAGCACATTTTAATGCCTTATTCTGCATGACCATATTCTAAATCCCTTAATCCTACCCAATACCTACATTTAACAACTACATTACTAACTATTAATTAGCAGTAATTAGAAGTTTATTGAGGTAAAAGTTGCAGCTAAAAGTTAGCCATGGGTGTCAGAACCATTGTATGTGGGTGGTACAAGACCCACTCAATGATATTGGACCCACGAACTTTACCGTCTCTATTTCAGCGCATATGTCTGTTCACTTTTCAGAGCGCCGTCAGTCAAAGCCATTCCAAACTCCATTCCATGTTTTAGCTACAAATTAAATTCCATTCTGTGTTTTCACTACTCACGCCTACTTGCACCTGCAACACAGCAAGGTAAACAAAGCATCTTAGCAATTTGAGCTACAGTAGTTCGTCTGTTTGAATGGACCACGTGGGCCAGCCTTCACTTGACCACCCATGACCCTGTCACTGGTTCACCACTGTTCCTTCCTTGGACCACTTTTGATAGATACTGACCACTGCAGACCGCGAACACCCCACAAGAGCTGCAGTTTTGGAGATGCTCTGACTTAGTCGTCTAGCCATCACAATTTGACCCTTGTCAAACTCGCTCAAATCCTTACGCTTGCCCATTTGTCCTGCTTCTAACACATCAACTTTGAGGACAAAATATTCACTTGCTGCCTAATATATCCCGCCCACTAACAGGTGCCGTGATGAAGAGATAATCAGTGTTATTCACTTTACCTGTCCGTGATCATAATGTTATGCCTGATAGGTGTATAACGCTAACAGTTCTCTGAACTGCTTGGCAGAGGGAGGATGTTTTGTTCAAAACAACTGACTAGACTTTTGTTGCTGTGTTCATTTTTGAGAATTTGACCGTAATCTAAAATGTGACCAAAACTTGAATCTGAAACTATGGAACATTATTTGGACATTACTACTTTAGGTGACTCTTCCTGCAGGTAACAGTAGCAACAAGTGATTTGTTTGTTTGTTTGTTTTGTTTTGTTTTTTAAAGAGTCACTGAATCATTTGCTCAACAGATTCATTCAACACACTAGTTCATTCAGGACCAAAATAAGGTGTGTCTTAAGGCGTGATCACATTTATCATTGTTCAATGAATCTTTGCGGCTGGAATCCAGTAATTTCAATAGTAATCCACACGACACGACCAGAAAATTAGCATAAGGGCGAAAGATTTCTCCATTCTGATTTCGCAACTAGTTCAAGCTGGTCACATGGATTTGTCGCTTTGACCAAAAGAGAAAGCTGCTTGGTTTAAAAAGTGACTTCTTTGTGAGCTGTGGTAGGTCTGTCTTGAAAGGTTTATGCATTATTTCTAAAAATCAATTTCTCTATGGGGAAAGTAAATGGGATGCTGGCTTCCCGAACTGGGCCGGTGCACTCTATACAAGTCTGTGGGGGCTTTTTACGGGGTGTTATTATGTCTGATGATTACAGTGAAGCGCCAGTTGCCTGTTACTCAAACCGATAAACCTGCCCATATACCAGCTCTTAGATTGATTGCTCACACCCAACCTATGTTACGTCACCTTTCACACCAAAACAAACCATCCAATCCACAGACGCTCAGAAAGCCCTTTGGGGTGTGCATTTGCATCTGTAGTTATTTATAGCATTGGCAATAGTCCTAATTTTGTGCAACGGTAACACAGAATGCCCTTACAGTTTAGACTGGCATTTGAAGTAATGGTTTAAACGAGAGAAATACGGCCACAGCCAATAAAAAAAAGGAAGATTAAAAATATAAAACAAGCCTGATTAAAATGCGCTTGGAGAGGCTAGCGGGCTTTTAGTGTCACTACTACACCAATCTTTTGTCTTTATATGAAGTGAGTGTTTTCTCTCTCTCTCTCTCTCTCTCTCTCTCCTCTCTCTCTCTCTCTCCTCTCTCTCTCTCTCTCTCTCTCTCTCTCTCTCTCTCTCTCTCTCTCTCTCTCTCTCTCTCTCTCTCTCTCTCTCTCTCTCTCTCTCTCTCTCAGCCACACAAGCCTGGTTACCATCCAGCTATTCAAGCATGAACCAAAGCAGCGTGTGCTGGGCCATCCCAGAGATACAGGAAACTTTTTCCCCCCTGGGGCTGCCTGAGTTGTATTCAAATTATTTATTATAGGCATCCATGGGGATGATGTGGATTATTTTATGTACAGAAGATCAAATGAAGCATCTCATTAATGTTTGGCTTCAGTAGTGAGGACAGTAATGCAAAATTCATGATCAAGTCACATGTACATAGGAACTTTGCCTGAAACATTCATTCAATTAAAAACTCATCTATTATTTATTATGTGGGAAAACAATTATAGTTATTGATGTTTCCTTTTTGCAGTGTGTTTCCAGAGAGTGCTCGTGTTAGAAACGTAATTTATGGACAGCGTTTCCCACAAAACCTCTGCTGGTTTGGTCACTGCCGCCGGTTTGTAATCACTCTTTCACATCCTTTGTAAATCAAGTAAATAATAATCTAATCATATTATCATTTTTATTATATAATCACTAATTATAATCTATGGGAGGAAATATACAGTGTTACTTTGAATGAATTAGCTTTGAATGTACTCCATAACATAAATGCAAATTTTGGAAAGCAATTTGCTCATTTGAACAAAATTATTGTACTACTCTAATATTTAAAACATTGAGGTCAGCAACATACAGACAATTGAACGGCACAGTAGCAAAAACAGCTTTTTTTTAATAATTCATATTTTTTAATTGTACAATTTTAAATATGTTCAAATAAATATAAAGAGTAATTATAATTTAAGTATTTATTTCACTTTTTGTAAATGGGAATTATTTCTCTCAAGCATTCATTAAAATCCTCTGAAAATGAGATCAAATTCCCTGAGATTTTAATTGATTTGACCAATTTCAATTGGCTACATCAGTCATTTTTAATGGTCTGCACATTCTTGTGGAAACATTTCTAGTATCTTTTACCGTCAATAAAATGTTTTGAAGAAATAACCACTGGTAAAAGTAATCCCATGTGAATCGACCGGGTTGAAAAAAATATTAAGCAGCACAACTGTTTTCTCCATTGATAGTAATTAGAAAGGTTTCTTGATCGGCAAATCAGCATATTAGGATGATTTCTGAAGGATCATGTGACTGAAGACTGGATAACGCATGCTGAAAATTCAGCTTTGCATCACAGGAATAAATTACATTTTAAATGTATAGCTAAAGATTTAAACTTTTTTTTTTTTACTGATTGGAAACAATATAATTTGGGCAATTATGACATGATTCATGGCTGTTTTTAGTGCAGGAAACTTTAACAGTATAAGTGGATGTTTGGGCAAATTTTTAGTTTAGCTTAGAGAGAGATTTATAGAAAAAAGGCAACAACCATCCCCCGTTTCTCATTTACTTTGAATGGGTAACGTCATGAATTGCCAAACTGAATTGTGGGTTCTGTTGCGAAAATGTGCACATTTTCAACCTTCCAAGTTTCAACGTAGGCGTCAGCTAATCAGATCGCCTATGCAAATACCCTAGCGCAGACACTAGCCAATTGTGTTCATGCAACACCAGAAAAGTAATGGGATTCGCTGTTGTCACTATGACGGTTGCGTCAACACCAAGCTTCAGAAACGCCCTCCACCGGCGCACCATGTGAATGCGGCATAACTGGTAGCTACTGTTTTTATTAGTGCTGGACACAAATTTCACGATTTTAATTCAAAAGCTTACAATACGATTGCGATTCATTAGGTTAATATCAGGTATAGTAGCTAAATGTACATTTTTCTCAAGGATAAAAATCTCTCAAATAATGCTGTAAACATACAGTAAGTCCTGCCGTCAGCTGTTATTATTTTTAAAGGTTAAAATGAACAACTCAGATTAATAATAGTTATCTTAGATGTGCAAATCTGCTTTGTGTGCACACATACTACATTTAACAATGCCGCCTAAACATCTTCGGTGGTCGTCGTGCAGGTGGGGGTCAGCAGCCTGTATACAGTGAACTTGCACGCTGTGGGGAAAATGTGATTGGTACATACTGGTCCAATCAAGAGCTTGCAGGTCTTTACTGGTTTAATAAAGCACAGCTTTCGAATCGCTCTAGTGATTCTTGATGTCATACGCCAAACGGTCTGTGCAGCGTGAGAGCACAAGACAGAGCCTGAAAGCATGCGTCTCACACCAAATGTGTGAGAGTTGGCACCCCTGAAATTATGCTACAAGTTTGGAATGTGACCCATCTTGTACTATCTCTTTCAAATAAGTGAGTTATACAGTGGTTTAAAGTTACAGTCACTTAGTTTGGATCCTGCTGAGGGAGGCATGTCGAGATCCCGAGACGGTCCTGCAACGCTAACCTCTCTGATGGCTAAATTAACCCGACAGCCTGGCCGGTAACACAGTCGGTGTCGCCTCCTGTCTGCTCAGACTCAATGTCCCAATTAGCACTCCCCCGCCAGGGCATTATATCCTCTTCTTCTCTTCGCCCGTCTAAACCCTGAATTACTGAGCAGCAGGGCCACCGCTTCCCTCTGGGACCCCCATCCGTGCACGGGGAAAAGACAGCACCGGGAATCTTTGCTCATTTTTCATCTGCATTGATTTTTTTGGGGAGGAGAAAGTGCTGCAGAGGTAAACAGGGAGGTCATTGATTCAAAGTCACACAAAGTCACTCATATAGAGAGAGAGAGAGAGAGAGAGAGAGAGAGAGAGAGAGAGAGAGAGAGAGAGAGAGAGAGAGAGAGAGAGAGAGAGAGAGAGAGAGAGAGAGAGAGAGAGAGAGAGAGAGAGAGAGAGAGAGAGAGAGAGAGAGAGAGAGAGAGAGAGAGAGAGAGAGAGAGAGAGGAGAAGATAATGCACCTAGACTAAGAAGGTAGATCAAAATTGATGAGTCTTATGGTACAGAAAAGTAAAACAAAACGCTTCCCTTGCCTTTTGATTTTCTGTTTGTTTCCGTTATGAATTTCTGGTTGTGGCATTTATCTGAACAAAGCCCAGGGGACTGAGACAGATGGAAAATAATGATGCAGTCTTGATACAATTTACAGAAAGGAAGAGGTGGTGCATCTCTATCAGTTTAGAAACCCCTCGCTGAGGAAATGTCGCATCAAAACACCTGCAGAATTGATGACTCCATAACGAAAGCTCATTTTAAGAGAATGGATCTTGGTACAATTGACTGTTTTACAATATTAAGGAATCTGCATGCAATAGTCGTGGTGGATGTGCATGTTGAAGCTACAATGGCCTTGGAGAAGAGACAATTTATGGCTTGAAGTTATGTCAGAATGATTGTATTTTTTGAAAACAGGTTTCACTGTCATTATTTTCCATTGTGACACTATTGGCACATAAATTGGAACATTTTAATATTTATTATAGAATTAGCTTTTTTGGAAAGAAATTAACTTTCATTCATCAAGAATTCTTTAAATAGAACAAAGACTTAAATTCAAAGAGCCCCAAAAGTTTTAAATTAAACTATTTTCAACATTAATAATGCAACACTAATAATGCAACACTTGTAATGGCTGCTGAAACCATCATTCTGATGCATAGGTCCTTCTGTTTTGTTAGCTGATGAAGAACAGCTGTAAAGCTTGCCATAAAATACTAGTCATTTAGTTGGTTTATGTCAGTTTTGTGTGACAAAATTACATTGCCCACTATCTTCTGTGGCTATGCAGGAAGGATAAAACACAGAGATAGGCATCAATTATATGCGCATCATTTGCTTTTCATTTTGTTGCATTAGTGATAAAACTTCTACCAGTTTTTGCTGAAGCGAAAAAGAAATGCCCATCACAACTTTTTTCACTTGCATGCACATTTATGACTTCTAGACTTAAAAGTGGAAACTTCCCGGGAGGTGAGTTCGGTGCAAGCCAAATGCATGCCAAATCTGGATAAAAGAAGATATCTTACTTATCTACTTTTTGGAACAGCCTTCATATGGTCTCTTAAAATGCTGTCTAGATAGACAGCTCACTAGGTGTGTGAGTGTTCCAGGTAAACCCTACGTTAGGACAAAATTTCCTCACAAAGATGGCAATATCCGACATCCTTGCCTGTGTGGGTACATTTTTGGTCTATAAATCAGATTAAATGTTTTTGAAAATGTAAAAACAGAAAGTTTTCTGTGATGGGTAGATTTAGGTGAAGGGTTTGGATTAGGGGATAGAATATACAGTTCGTACAGTATAAAAATCATGATGTCTAGGGAAAGTCCCCATAAAACAAAAACACAATATGTGTGTGTGTGTGTGTGTGTGTGTGTGTACTGCAGTATGTTCTTTTTCTCTGTAAAAAAAACTGGAACCTGAGGTTAGTTTTTTAAATCAGAGCCACAAGGGGCAATTTCAACCTCCTATTGCATCCAACTGCAGTACAAACGCCACAAGCCTCTGACCTCTTCTTTAGCTCAGAAACCAAAGACAAGGGAAATTAGCTTAGAATAAAAAAAGTACATATTTAGAGCACAGCTATGTCACTTCCTGTAAGCATAGCAGCTATAACAAAGGAAAGTTTTCTTGGGTGTTGTCGTATGCATACTTTCCATCTATTTCTCTCATCTATCAATTTGGGCTGAGGAGGCAAGTAGTGCGTTTGCCGTAAAATGTTTCTAAGATAAAGCAGACTGAGGCTCATCGCAGTGTCTTTAATTTGTCAGAAATGTCATGTTCAATATAGCCAGAGGTTCAAAACACAAATATCAATGATTCCCGGTAAGGCCCTCCAGAGCCGAGGGGCCCATAGTATCACACAGAGCCTCTCAAAGTTAGATTGAGCCCTGTAGCACTTGAGGGGGGCTATGGTTGCATAACCACGAACAGCCGTATCACCCCACCACTACCACCACCACCCAAGACTGTTATCTAATGTGATGCCAAGCTAACAGGCTCAGAAGAATATGCAACGAGATTTGCACATGCCGTCTGCTGATTTCTGCGCACACTTTCAAAGTGAATGCATAATCTTTGTTAATGGGAATCAGAGTAATCTGACTGCCTAAAAAAAGCCTAATACTTTTACCAGCACTACAATTTGACCTGAAATGCGAGTTGAACTCATTCGTAAAGCTTGGGAGAAGAAAAAAAACAGGCTTGGCATTTTAACATCCATTTAGCACCAACATGATGTGTGGTGAAAAACTACAGCGAGCCATCTGTCCTGATTAGCTGAACAGCTCTCGTTTGATAAAGGTCAAGTATAAAATGTTCTGCCCAGTGCCTCTTGGATTTTAAATGTAATGGGACGTGCAAGTCCAAATATTCATATGCTCAGGGTTGTTTCATTAAAAAAAAAATGGTGTAATCATGTTGTGTAAGTTGTTTCATGACTTTGTCAAACAAATTGAAGTTTAAAACTCATTTGACTATTGCGTCAATATGTTAGCGGCTTTAACAGTAACGGCTAGCTAAGTGATGATGGTATAAAACATCTGCTCAAACTGAACCCTTTCAACTCCAAAAGGTAACAAAATATGCTTCATGCTTCTTCTGTAATTGTTATTCTAATATCAGGAGAGTTTTATATTATCATGACAGGTAGAGATCCATCCATGTTAGATATAGATCCGGGTTGATAAAGACCTGAATATGTAATAATGATTGGCGAAACAATAATGCATTTAAAGGTTAAGGTTTTGTCATTGCAGCTTATTCTGACCAAGAATCGCCCACTTAAAGGAAAAACACGCCAACTTTTTGGGACTTTAGCTTATTCACCGTATCCCCCAGAGTTGGATAAGTCCAAACATCCCATTCTCATCTCCGTGCGTGCCACCGCTAGCCTAGCTTAGCACAAAGACTGGAGGTAAATGGCTCCAGCTAGCCTACTGCTCAATAAGTGACCAAATAACACCAATGCTGTGATGTGTATAGTTACATCGTGTACTAAGTCCGACGGAAAATGAAAAGTTGCGATTTTCTAGACAGATATGGCTATGGACTATTCTCTCATTCCTGTGTAATGATCAAGGAACTTTGCTGCCGTACCGTGAGTGCAGCGGCACAGTGATATTATGCAGCGTGTAATAATGTTTTTTGGGTTTTTTTAAAGCCAGTTTAATAATTTTGTGGAAACCATGATACATAGTTGAAGGTTTCTTTGATGAATAGAAAGTTTAAAAGAACAGGATTTATTTGAAACCGAAATCTTTTGTATTGTAAATCTCTTTGCTGTCACTTTTGATTAATGCATCCTTGCTGAATATTTCTTAAAAAAAAATGCTAGTGTATATATTTCTGTTTGTGAAATATCTAGTTTATTTGTTACTAAGTGCCACGATTTATTGATTAGTGCTTTTCAGTTTTGTATGCATCAGAGAATCAGCAGATGGACAACAGATACTAGTTCGGTACTTCTATATGACATTTTACTATGTGTTACCAGGTGCTTTCTTTGTTCTTCTGTATTTCACAGGAGGTGAATTTTGTACATTTTTGGTACCAATATGTACCTTTGAGCTAATAATATGCACTCTTCGTATACATCTTTTGAAAGGGTACCGCCCAAGTGACAGTTTTTATACCTTTTCTCCTGAGAGTGCATGTAGTGATTAAATATTTTACTGTCATAACTAACAAAGCCATCCTTGGATACGTGAGAGTTGCCACAGAAACGAGCAATTTCTGAGTCCCGTCATGTGAACGATTCAGAAGTTGTCATCTTGTAATTACGGTAATTCTGACACCATGTGAATGCAACATGTATTTACTGTCATTACCAAGTTTCTTAATGAAGAACAGTTAAACATTTAGAGAACATTTTCACTAAATCATTTCTTATCCACTGATCAAATGATCATTTTGACCTGATCCAGTGTTTGCTTCGAAATAAAATTGCTAAATAGTTCGGAAAGAGTAATGAAAAGTTTTGAATACTTACAACCATACCGTTTAAGGACACCCAGCAATCAGGAGGGAAGTCTTGCAGGAGGGGCACCAGGAACTGCAGGCATCCGTCCCAATGACACAGCAACAACATCATGCCAATCAGATTAAAGATTCTTACCACTGCACTCGCCAGATCATACGTCATATGAAAAATCTGGAGGAGGAACACAAGGAGAAAAAGGTCAGTGGTTTCATTAAAGAATCGTGGCTTTTGCACAGGATGGTGTTTTGTTGAGCAACAGAAATCACTATTTTGCATATTGAGAAAACAGGATGTTATGTGATGTAATGATGGTGAAAAATCAGCTTTGCCATCACAGAAATAAATTACATTTGAAATATATTAAAATAGAAAACAGTTATTTGTAGTAATTTTACAATATTACTGTTTTTACTGGATTTTTTATCAAATAAATGCAGCCTTCTTCAGCCAGTTCTTTCTATAATATAAATGTAACAAAAAAAAATTACCAACCCCAAACTATTGAATTGTAGTATAAGTATTGTTTAGGGCTGTCAATTGCATCACGATTAATCGCATCCAAAATAAAAGTTTGTGTTTACATAATATATGTGTGTGTACTGTGTATAATTATTATGTATATTTGAATACACACACATATATGTATATATTTATATTTGCATATATATATATATATATGGAGATGGTGGTCCAGTGGGTTAAACCACTGAACTGATATGCAGAAGGTTGCTGGTTCGATCCCAGCGGTCACCAGCCCTTTACTCCATGTTGCTCCAGGGGGATTGTCCCTGTAATAAGGGCACTGTAAGTCGCTTTGAATAAAAGCGTCTGCCAAATGCGTAAATGTAAATGTAATAATATTTTTTTCTTAAATATACATGCATGTGTGTGTATTTATATTTACATAATAATTATACACAGTACACACATATGTTATGTAAACACAAACTAAAATTTTGGATGCAATTAATCGCAGTTAATCGTTTGACAGCACTAGATATACATTATTATTATTATTTTTCCCAAAGGGCCATTTGGACAGTCATTAGAACTGTTATTTCAGAGTTGAGAAAGTAATTTCATTTTGATGAAAATGTATGAATAACAGGCACTGATGAATCATGCACAATAAAATCAGTGACATTTATTAAGAAAGTAAATTGGGTAGGTCCATTTTGATTTAATTTTGTCTATAACACTCACTCACACTGTCATTTTTTATGATTGACAACCACACTTACTTACAGGTGTGAGTCTTGAAAACGTCCTGTTCAAATAGCAACTTAACGCACTGTTAAATACTGTCTGTATGAACGTGCAACCGGAGTCCCGTATTCCCACCAGTAACTATACCGACAGTGACCAAAGTGATGGAAAAATTCTGACAAAAGCAGATATAAAACCTTTAGATGACTTACAGCTCATATCTCCGTCGCTTTAAGTTACAGAAAGTGAAACC
The DNA here is from genome assembly GCA_023566225.1 of Romanogobio albipinnatus. Lineage (NCBI taxonomy): Eukaryota > Metazoa > Chordata > Actinopteri > Cypriniformes > Gobionidae > Romanogobio > Romanogobio albipinnatus. Next base: position 38,067,661 of record CM042255.1, on the reverse strand, counting down.
ACACATGAAAACCCGCAACACACGGTATTCATGCGTTTGCACAAACACTCTCTTGCGCTGTATGACGTGACAGACAACTAGTTGTCCAAGAATGCAATTGTGAGTCGTGAAAATTAACAGGTGTGAGTTTGGTTATAGAATGCGGTTGTCACTCCGGTAAATAACTGAACTGTATGTGAACATAATCGTATTAAGGACTCAAATGCAGGAATGGCAACCGTATTCTGTTGCTGTGTGAGCGGGGCCTTAGTAAGTCTGAAATGCTGTTAGATACGCCTCCAAAGTAGCCTGTTTCCTGCTCTACTCGCTCTTGTTCTTAATATCCTGTGTAATGTTGTACAGTTTCTGTATTACTATGTAGACATAGCTGAGAATGCCATGCCTTTTCACCTCTTTTGTAGATTGATATTGCTAATAATGCAGTGAGAATAGAGCATTATGGGAGTAGGCCTACAGCATCTCAGAATTGACCAGTCACTGCCCTGGAGGATTCAAAACAATTATGTTCAACCCCAAAGACAACAGTCAACACAAGAGAAGATGTGTTTTCCATCACATCTTCGCCTACTAAAAGGTCTGATGCTTAATAGCTCTGCATCAATAAAACTGCAGTAAAAAAGAGCTGTTCTATAGTCCTCAGTGGCTCTCGGTTGGTTTGGCTTTAGGGTTCAGATTTTACATTAGACAATTGGTAATTCACCATGATGCTAAATTGTTATGGTAAACCAACCTAAGCTGGTTTGCTGGCCTTTGCTGCTCTGTTGACTGGTTTTAGATGAGTTTTGGGGGTTTTTCACCCAGCTAGCTAGTAGTTGCTGTGCGAGTAAACCTCACTCCTCTGATCTCGAGATGCTCTAGCGACTGACGCTAGAGGTTGCAGCCTTTAGCCTCCTTGTTAGAGCGTCTGACTCTCATGCTGGCGGACCTGGGTTTCAGTCCCGCTTGGAGCGGGCGGTACAAACAGGAGGGGTTACATTGGTGCCGTGTCCCGGATGGGAGTGAGGTTTAGGGGGCTGAGTGTAACAGAGGCCAGCTAGTAGTTGCTGTGTGTGTAAATCTAACTCTTCTAATCTCAAGAGACGCTCTAGCGACTAATGCTAGAGGTTGCAGCCTTTAGCCTCCTTGTTAGAGCGTCCGACTCTCATGCCGGCGGACCCGGTTCGAGTCCCACTTGGAGCGGGCGGTTTGAACAGGAGGGGTTACATTTGCATCACTTGATATTACTTTTGGTCGCTGAGCGTTTTTATCGAATATTAAATGTTTAGCTACTGTTACGACACACTTTTTCACTGCTATAACTAAAGTATCGTGCTGGAATTTGCTTCTTCTCCTTCTTTGATTTGATTGGCCATCTCACTCATTCTGACAGTGACAACCGCTGTTAGACTGCTGAAGCAGTAACATTTTAAAATGTTAAACTAAATTGTAACATTTTACTTTTATCATCCTAGCAAGAAATAGGGCGGTGTGTAATGCAGTGCAGCATGGCAGCATCAAGAATATTAAATATTGGGGGGACAAATTTGACCATTTCTAATTAATTTGGGGGACTTGTCCCCCTCAATGCCTATGGTGGTTACTGCCCTGCATCATGGCATTTGTTTCCAGGCGGACTGTTAAAGAACACAACACACATGTCTCGCGGACATCCTGTAGAATTCAACCAATCAGATGACGATTTTGATTGGCCCCCTAAACCCTCAATCACTATTCCCTACTTTAGTCCACTAATACAGTTCACTTGAAGAAGTGAATGAAAACAAGTGTGTGAATTTGGACAGCCGTTGTGTGTACATCAGTTGTACACTCGTTATTGCGGTGCAATGTGGGATAGAATGAGTGCACTCAGTAACATCCACTATGGTTTCGGACACCACTACAAATGGCTGTCCCTTCAAATAGTGCCCTATTTAAGGGTAAAGCGGGTGATTTCGGATCTCTGAAGTGTTTCCAGATAAGTGTGTCATATGCATCAGACGTTCAGCCAACATCAGCTTGGCCAGGCCAGGAGACCATCTTAAACCAGGAAAAACCAGCAAACTATCTTATACTGGTTTCAGCATCAACTGCAAAGGCCCAACAATATGCAAAAGAATTAACTTAACATAGGCTAAATGGGAAACCTCACTATTTTTAGGTGCATAAACAGCATTAGAAGTGAAATTTACCAGATTGGAACAAACAATGGGCAAACACTTTACTAAACAGGGCAAATTAGCAATCCCATAAAAGCACATATGGGAGTGGAAAGTTCTGTACGTGATCTACTGACAATGTGCAAATTAAAGTACACTGACGCAGCCGGATCATTTCCATAAGCTGTTAGTAAATCTGGACCCAAATATTCGAAACGGCGATATCCTTTCCCCTTTTAAAAGCATACTTATTTTGCTATCCTAAATATGCACGATTTTATGGCAAGTAGCATTTCGCTATTTGCATTTAGCATTTCTGTAATAGACCAGATGCTTGTTTTTGGTCACGACCCAACAGTTGAGAACCACTGAGAATGCCGCCCACAGGCACTTATGTGAAACATTAGGCACTCTTACACACGATTGCAAGAGTTCCCCACTTGTCTTAGTGAATGCCTGGGATATTTGAGATGGTGGTCCAGTGGGTTAAACCATGGAACTGATACACAGAAGGTTGCTGGTTCGATCCCAGTGGTCACCACCAGTGTGTCCTTGAGCAAAGCACTTTACTCCATGTTGCTCCAGGGGGATTGTCCCTGTAATAAGTGCACTGAAAGTCGCTTTGGATAAAAGCGTCTGCCAAATGCATAAATGATCATCAAAATGATCAAATGATCATCAAATGATCATATTTGCATGCGTTTTGAGCAAAGGTAAATTTGGTTTGAGTTTCACGAGCGATACAGCTGGGAGGCGAGAGAGGGAGAGGAAAGGAGAGAGGAAGATACAAAACCGGGGACATGGCCTGAAATGATATGAGATTACATATAAACACGGCAGATGATTAGTCATATGCAAACTACATTGTGTGCTGGCACAACAGAGACTCAGAGGGGTGAAAGGCTTTGAATGCCTAAAAAAATCAATTCAGCCTTGGCAAGACGGAAGCGGGTGGCAATTTTAAATGGAGTGAAATAATGCAGATAAATGGATAGGGGATGAGAAGAAGTGTGTGTGAAAGAGATACACATTTATTCTTGTTTTGTTTTGCTGCTTATTCTGTGTAGTCGACCGAAAGAGATTGCGGCTGTTACATAATTCACATTGTCTCTTTTTTAAATGTAGACTAACACAACTTCTCAGACAATTCACAACCAAATAATGGCATTTTACTCCCATAATGTGACAGTTTTCTGGGTGAAACAGGATTTTCAAGGAGTAAAAAATATAAATGGCAGGATTTTTTTCCCATTGGGAATTGAATCAACTGTGAAGTGGTCTCTGTATGACAGGTAATATTTGGGGTTGGAAAATAGGAGGAATTGGAGATGTCAGGCAAAAGAAAGTCTTTTTGTAAAAGATTACAAAGATAAACATGTTTGCTCTTTGCAATAACATGCACTGATGAGCACAAAAAGGGTTGTATATTTAAAACGGGACCATTTTGATCGACTCTGGCTAATTGGAAAGGTGTGCCTTCAGTGAATTTTCTGTGAAATTGTATTATGTTGCACGTTCTGCAACACTTTTCAAAGTGAATTGTCCAGTTTAATCCAAAACCAGCATATTAGTACCAGCATATAGAGCATTGCAATAATCAAGCTTTGTTAAAATAAAGGCATGAATGACTGTCTCTAGGTCACTAAAAGATAGAAAAGATAAAAATTTCCGTAAACCCCTAAGTTGGAAAAAACAAGCTCATTTGAGTTCATTTGCTTGTCAAACTTTGACAACAACACCCAGGTTCTCTACATGAGTGCGGATGTTTGCTTGCAGAGATCCTATACTAGAGGTCAGACCGTCTACCAAATGGAGGGAGCCAAATAAAATGACTTCATTTAACTGAAGAACATGATCACCCATCCAACTTTTAAGGTCATTTATACAGGCTAACAAATCCGATAAGGACATATTATGTTGGTTTGTTGTAGGTATTATGTCAGTTTGGAAAAAACACACTTACACTAAACCCTACCCTAAACAACCATTTGCATTTTAATATGCTTCTACATGTATTTGAGCTCTTTTATCGTGACTCATGTTTCACTCACCTGAGCGTTCTTCATCACAAGTGCAATGCTATACCAGGTATTTGTTGGTGTTTTACTGCCCCTAGTGTTCATTTCAGCTGGAAACTACAGCGAATTGTATGTTTAGGTACATTTTTGGAATTTTGCAAGATGGGCACGTTATTCCAATGAGCCTACGCTGATTTCATATCGACTTTTGAAGAGCATGCCACATCACTACTATGAAACATTCTGAAATTCCAATTCAGGATGAAACTCCACTTTTAAACATCACCTCTCATCCGACATGAATAAAGAGATTCTGTTGGTTAAGCAGACAAGCTCATGTTATAGCTTAGTACAATCGTCCATCGTTAGCGAACAGCATGGGATAAAAGGTTTCAACAGCACTGGCTCTGAACAAAGCCGATCTCCTCTCCTGAATGCCTCTGTGGGCACCCTCGCTAATTCAGCCATCCCTCATTTGCATGAAAACCCCATTAACTCTATACATCTCTTAGTTTCTTTTCTATCCAGGCAAGTTATTTCATTATACAGCCCTGGCCGGAGAAATTCAATACTTACCCCCCAAAAAAGATCTCTACTAATGTTTTCCCCAGCTTTAGTGGTCACTGGTTTTGCATGATAAACCCTGTATTGCTGTGGAGCTTTCCCCTGCCAAATTAAGGTAGGATTTGAAGCTGAATGTAATTGTTATCTATGATGATGAAATTGCTCTTGTTCTCCACATACGGCTGGAATTACTAAGGTGTGAATTTGATGGTGCTTTAATGGCCACGTATGGTATGGGCCTGTACGCTGCGGTGATGGGTTAAGTTCATTTTATGCTCCACAAAACCCACAGTGAGATGTGGTGACCTTTCGTAGTCTCACACTATTTTTGAGTTATTGCAAAGAAGCCGAGGCGTCATCGTGTGTTAACAGAACAGACTGCCGAAACTGTCTCGGCAAATTTCTCATATAGTTTGACGCTTGTAATGTGATACAGAAGCATTTCTTTATGAAATAATGAGGGTGTTGAATTTCTTTCGTTACAGATGCATTTTACTAATGGGAACTGATATACTCATATTCAAATATATCATCATTCTCAAGAAAACATCTAAATTGACTGTATTTACTTTCTCAAATGTCCCTGGCCTTATTTGAATGGTTTAATCAAAATTGAATGACTTTCTCCACCTTATAGCCATGTAACCAATGCCATGTGGGTGGAGAAAAAGCCTGCCCTACATAATTTCCTGCTGTTTTACTCTAAAATACATCATATTGTGGAAGTTAAATATGTTGTGAATGTAGCTCCATGCCTTTAAAGATTCAAGTATTTTTGTATTTTCTCCATGCCATCTAACTATAACCATATGTAGAGCTGATTCATCTAAAAAGTCGGACCCACTTTATATTAGGTGGCCTTAACTACTATGTACTAACATTTTAATTAATCATTTGAAACATTGCAATTATTGTGTACATACATGTTTTTACATTGTACTTACATTTTAAAAAAATACCTGCATGTAATTACATCTGTAAGTAATTTCTGTAGTTACATTTGTAATGACACTGCTGACCCTTCCCTTCCCTTATACCTAACCCTACCCTTAAACTTACCCTTACCAATACACCTGTCCCTAACCCCACCCATATCCCACCTCAATATCAGCAAAAGTGTTTTGCAATACAATTTGAACACAGTAAGTACATTGTACTTATTTTTTGATGTAAGTACATAGTAGTTAAGGCCACCTAATATAAAGTGGGGCCAAAAAGGCTAAACAGTGTGGCTTTGTGTTGCTTTCAGTATTTCATTGCTTTATTTGTGTAAGCATTTCCGACCAGCTCGATATAGCAATGATATAGCGCCTCAGCCAATGGTGTGAGTTTGAGGTGGTGCTATCTCTTTTCTTTCTTTCTATTTTTTTTTTTTGGGGTGGAAAGGAGTGGTTTGGAAACCTGTTTGAAACCCTTATTTTTGCGGTTCCATTTGGGGAGGTTAGTGACACAGAAATTACATACTTTACGGTTATGTTTCATCAAGGTCTAATGTCTAAAAGTCAAATCCAGTGGCACCTCCTAATTTAAAGCTGTAATAGTCATTGAGCTGTGGGATCAAGAAAATTGTCAAAACATATTAACCTTCAAATTGGCCTGAGGGAATGGCTGTATTCTATATGCATATGAATAGCATTGTATCTATATTGTATCTATATTTTCCCAGTCTTGTAAATACACCTCCTGGGACTGACACACAATATCAGAAAGTGCTGACATGGGAAAGACCCTCAAAGCCAATGAATCAATTCAATCAGTCAATATCCACAAACAGACACCAATGTTTCTCTGGTGAGGATTATAACTAAAAACCTCACACAATGACACTAATGTTTAGCCAATGCATTGCAAGTGTAACTAGTGGCAAGAGTGAATGAAATAAAGCCTGGTTAAACATTTAGCATGCACTCTTGCATTGCTCTATAGCCGTAACAAGTCTCAGTACTCAAGGGTAAGATAGAGTTGCCATTAAAGTCTGTTATTTTAAAGCAAATGCGTTGTTATTCAGGTAGCTGGCTATAAACATGTTGACGATGTTCTGTAGCTAACTTTTTTCTACAAGATTATCGCCAAACTATTGCTCTACAAGCCATTTTCTGTCCTGAAAGCAAAAACTAGTTGCAGAGGGAAGCGGTTTATGCTAATGTCTGTAGTAGTAGCACCCCCTTGTGGCAATCTTTGCAGTGCAGTACATACTTGTTGGCTTATGAATTGCTTTCTGACATATTTTGTAGATATGTATCTGTGTTCACATAGCCTACTTATGTTTTCTTCATGACTTAACAGTTAAAGGGCCCTATCATACACCAGCGCAATGCAATGCCAGGCGTGACGCAAGTTATTTTTGCTAGTTTCAGCCTGACGCAGTTATCATTTTCACGTCCAGCGCCACGTTGTTTAAATAGCAAATGCATTCACGTCCATCTATTTGCCCATGGCCGTGCTGGTCTGAAAACGAGGTGTGTTCAGGCACATTGTTGGCGCGTTGAGGCACATTGTTGGCGCGTTGCTATTTTGAGGCAACTAAAACCGACAGCGCCATTGACCAACAAAAACCTGGTGTAAAGTCAATAGCACATTATTTTTTGTGTTATTTAAAGGGCACGTTAGTAATATGCGCTAATAGGCAAAGGGACGCACAGCAGCACACAAACATTTTTAAATATTACAAATAAAAGGATTCCTCTCTGGAAAAGCGTTCAGTCTTTCCGCTCGCAAATTCCTCCATGTGCAAGCGCAACTGGCTTTTAAAGGGAATGGGAGATGAGACTGATTGGTTTATTGCATGTTACGCCCAAAACACACCCATGACTCATTAAGAGACTAGGTACAAACCTTTTAGACCATGCACCTGGCACGCTGACCATTTTTCCGTCATTAAACTAGCAAAAGTGGATTTGGACACGTCCTAAGTGCACCTGCGCCATGCGCTTCAGACCATGCGCTTAGATCGTTAAAACAGGGCCCAAAATGTTGTATTGCAAGGCAAAATGTCCGAGATTCAGTCGTAGGGTGGTTGGAGGTGATTCACCAATTTGAGACTTACTGAGATCTAATTTAATTGTATACCCATTCTACCCTTGAACAAAGCAATTAACCCCAGGTTGCTCCAAAGGGACCATTTCCGCGATTGTTTTCCTGTAAGTCACTTTGGAAAAATTAACCTATATGGCGAAATTGCTAATACAATTGAGCTAACTCTAAAAGAATAGCTTTAAGACATTCTTGGGTTTTACACACTAATGTAAATTTTTTTCTTTCAGGTTTCCACTTTGATCTCTAACAAACAACAGAGTTGTGTAGAGGCAAAGCACTGTGGGAATGCCACAACACTTGATTAAAGCTCAAGGTTACTGATGGAAGGGCACACAGCACTTAAAAGATCAGACCACCAGCATCAGATAACCCCTACCAGGCACTGCCACGGACACGGATCGAACATATGATGAGCCAGTCCAGAGTCCAGACATTCTGCAATCTCATCTGATCATTTAGAAAAGTATTAGCACTGTCTAAGCTCCATGATTTGAAGTATTACACTTGGTGTTTGGGTGTGTTCAAATATCTAAACCTAAGTATGAACAATAGTAATAGTGGTTATTGCCTTACAAGTATAACAAAAGTTTAATTACAGACTATTTCATAAAATAATCTAATATTGATTTGTTTTAAACCAAGGTTTTAATCTTTTATATACCACAGCCTCCCAAATATGATCATCCTCGTGCGACAGACCCAAACTCCATGCATATTTATGCTGTAAAAAACGATTAAAAATGCAATGTAAACCTGAATAAGTTGGCAAAACTCAAAAAAATTTAGGTAATCAGTTACATGAAATGTTTTAATTTAAGAAATTCAAAGTTTAAGGAAGCAGAACGGGCTCATACATTTTAATTGCTCTTAACCTAAACATTTCCTCATTCATACATTTAACTGATCATGATCTCAATTTAAATATTTTTAGTACTGGAAATTTAGCTATAACTAGCTAATTCAGCAAATGCTAACTGGCAACACAATGCTTTGATAACATTAGCATAGCATAGCATAGAACAAAAAAAAGAAAGAAAGCTCTAAATACTCATAAAAGTTCATTTGATTGAACTAATTTGTTTAATTTGAGTTTGCCCTACTCAAACCAGTTAATTATTTTGAGCATTAAGGTTTGCAGTGTGTGTGAAATATTATTTGGAAAATATTTTTGTTTTTATTATATTACATTCTTACTTTCTTATACTGACTAGTACTGTTAGATTATTTATTCATTTAAATCAATAGTGCTTTATTTAATTATTTTAAAACAATTCTAAACTTTTCCATGCATCCCCATGGACCCTTTTCAACTTTGAACAGCTACTTCTCCGTATTTACTCATATAATAATAAATGTAAAGTGAGATTGATGTTTTTTTTCAAATGAGCAGCTGTAGAGGAGCAGATGAACAAACCGAATGGAGTAGGAGGAATAGATATAAAAAAAGAAAAATGGTTTATAATGGTAATAAGTAGGCAATAGAGTCAAGCAGAGAGATCGGTGAATGCCAGAGCAAGCCTCAGGCGCTCTACACTTACTTAATATCAATTATTCTCCAGCTCGCTCTCCTTCTCAAACTAGCCTATTTATCTTTCCGTTCTCCTCTTGGCTTGTGGTGTTTGGAGGCAGATTCCTAGTTAGTAATTTGATTGTGTATCAGTTGCATTCCTCCACAATGGTATTATCTGTCCCAGACGCATAAACCTCAGTGTGTTTGTCGTGTTCCACTATGCCCTAGTGCCTCATTGGAAGTATGATCAGGCTTATGAGAGCAGTGCATCCCAAGGCCAAGGTCTCCCAGAGGAATGCAACAAAATGGACGCATTTCTGTTATGACAACTCTCTGAGTGTTTGGCATGGTAATGGATATGACAATGTTGATTTGTTTGGTCTTGGCCGAATAGATCTGCTGCACTGCTGCTACCAATGGTTCTGCCACTGCTGTCAATACATACACAACTCGCTGCTGTGAGCAAGTAAAACATCCTGCTACTGTACAATATAGCGAACATGAATACCCGTAGCAGATCTATACAGGTGGAGCTGGGGAAGGTGGAGGGTTTCTGAAACACCGTGCTGCAAATGCTGACCTAGTATTTGAAGGTTGAGCAGCGAGCTCATTGGCTAATGATACAGCAGGAACCAATCAGCTGTGCCCTACAGAAAATGATGTGATTGCAAGCCGATTGAGTTTAGGACCAACGAGCTTGCGCCATCTAGAGTATCATGACAGAACTTTGTATATGCAAAATTGCTTTTTTCTTTCTCTTATATATGTTTACTATGGTAACATTGATATACTGCAGTAAAACTGTCAATTTTCGTATAGGGAACTACAACCAAGTAACTTAAATAAATTACCACCCCAAAAAGGTAAATTTCATTTGTGATCACTTTTTTCTTTTTCTTTTTCAATTTCACATTTCATCCTAATCCAAATAAGGAATAATATCCAATCAGTTTATGGCTGATTTGCATAACATAAACATTAACGTAACACTGTCTGTTACGTTTAGAGTAGGGTTTAGTGTAGCTGGTACTTTATTTTCAAATGAGAGCATTAATCTTTTAGTGCCACTCACCATACATTTAATTTCCATGATAAAATGCATACACTAACCAACGTAATAAAATGTTGCTGAATTGGTCATTTGTTTTGAATAAACCTGAATGCACTTTTCAGTTTGAAAGTATTGCAGAACATGCAAGAAACAACATACATTTGTGAATAATTGACTGACAATCTCGCTAATCACAGCAATCTCCCATTTATTCCTATGCTAACCTAACAACCTGTAAAAACAGAATTCTAGGAACCGATGCTCAAGCTCCATACTTTCTCTTGTTTTCCTCTCTATTCATCTTCTCGACCTCCTTCTGTATCTCCACAATCTTTCTTTCTCTCCTCCCACCGCTGTCTCTGGGAACGGTTCGGGCAACAGCAGTGATACAGTAGAGGCTTCTGTAACTCTATTAATCTGCCTGTGAGAGATACTGTAGCGGTGTACAGTGCACCAGGGCTAAAATTAGCCAACGGCTGTGAGGCCTGATGTTTCACAGCGCCCTGACCCATCACCATTCCAGCACTATCTCACACGCACGCATGCTTAGTACACTCACACACCGCTAAAACACACATATCATCACAGACTTCATCATTACTAACATACATGAAGAATCACACTCATACACATCCGTGGTCCAAAATTAACACTTACTAAGTACCAAATGTGAGTAATAATAGGCCATTTTAACTAATCATTTGAGTGTTTTTGTAATGGGTGAAGTTTTATTGAGATACAGAGACGAACCCAGTCTATTATGGCTCAATCCCAGAATGCACTGTGACAAGGTCAGTGATCATTTTCATATAAGATGAGAGACAGACATGTCATCTTTGTGTTAAAATGTGTCATAATATAGTCCCAGTATGCATTGCATTATTAGTATTGCCACAAGGAGTGTCATAGTGGGAACTAGTTTAGAACGGTCTAGTTAGTTTAAGATAGATAATCTTGGCAAGTTTATAGTTAGCTACCTGAAAACCATCACGTTTAATGGAACAGACATAGCCTGTAATGCTAACTTCAGTATTGATGGTAAGTATACTGCAGGCTACTAGTGTACAAGACGAGGCACTGGCAGTACATCAGTAAAGCATTTGTAAATTTACATACATCATTTGTAAATTTACATACATCATTTGTAAATTTACATACATCATTTGTAAATTTAGCAAACTTGTTTGTATAGTTTGTACTGTACAAACTCATGTTGTAATGTGCATATTCAAACAAGCACAGTGCTAACCACAACTACTGACACAAAATTCAAATAGACTCTCTTTCTCTTTCTCTCTCTCACACACACACACACACACACACACACACACACACACACACACACACACACACACACACACACACACACCGCTAACCACATCTAAGGGTTTAACGACTTCTTTAACCACCCAACCCCCCAAAAAAGACAGGCAAAGTAAAAAAAAACCTGATTAAAGACACACGTTAGCCTATTAGCATTGCTAATGTTACATAGTACGGATACGGGGAGACCTTGACAGCTGCCTGGGTACAAGGCCTATTCATTACCTAAACTGAAAACATAAAAGGAGGGAATTGTGTAAATGAGTGATCATAAATATGATCAAAACAGCATTAGCTTTGCTAACGTTCGACTCTGTTGGGCCTAAAACAGGTTTTGGCAGACAAGAGACTCAAGGATTCTATTATTTCTGTATCGGAAGATTTTGTCCACTTACTTTATTTGTACATTAACCAAGCCTTAAAAATACATCACAATATAACAATGTAGGCTCATAGAAAAAAACACACACACACACACACACACACACACACACACACATATATATATATATATATATATATAAAAAATCAGTATTTAATTGTGTAAGCTAATTTCCATTTCAAAGTATCCACATACTCTATCTACATTTTTGTAAAACTCCAAATACCAAAACATTGGTTAATGTACAAATAAAGTAAGGGGACAAAACTTTCCACACATGCTAGGATGACAAAACTTTGTATTAACTAGTTGCCATATCAACATTATTTAGAGAAAATATTGTACAAAAATAAAAAAAATCTTTGGAAGATATCACTGAACATTTATTTAACCATAGTAAAAGTAAATGTCTTAAGTTTACTTTTCATCTCTGTTTTTTGTGTTTATTTTAAATGACAACTCTGATATTATTTTAATCTTATATCTGTTATGTAACAGTTGAGATTGTTCTTTAATACTGATCTAACCAGCAGAAGACACGATCTGGGTTTGTTTGCAAACTCAACAATTTGTTTATTTTTTCATTATTAAAAAATGCCATTATTTTATTTGAAAAAGTTAATAATTGTATTTTATTGACAGTTTGTCTTGGATATTTTTGGGATTATATGTATGTGCCCCTAACATGTTACAATGTACCCCACCTATGGGGCATGTTGTCACATTTCACTTCCATTCTTTCGGGGTAAAAAAAAAAAAGTATACACTGTATAAATAAAACAAAACCACATAATTGTACTAGACGTGTGAAATGAATGTGGGAAGAAAAGAAAAAAATTCTCCAACCCCAAGTGAATTTACTCAAACTGTGAAAGTGCTAGGTTGTGCCCCGCTCTCCCCTACAGTTCACTGCAGTTTATAAACTGAAATTAACACTAATGGCAGTAAAACAACAATTTTTTTCTTCACACAAATTATAATGTATATCATATATGATTTTTGCATGGCAATACTTTATGACCTCAACACACTTTTACCATAGTGCGTGATTTATAAACCTTTTTTTCCCCCACTTTTTCCTTAAATTACCAGCTCCATATGTATGGCTTTTATGACATAATAAGCTTGCTGTGTAGCTCACCTGGTACAGCACTGCACATGTAATGCAAAGTGCTGGGGTACAAATCCAGGGAAACACAAGTCATGATAAAAGACACTTTGACAGTCTTCCAAAACGAGCAAGAAGCAATGTAATCATTTTGCAGAAATGCTGCCCCAGGCGCGTTCTCCCAATGAGCCCGTGTTGCAATATAAATATCACGGGACAAGGAGAGCTAGAGAGAGATTTGTAGGTGACAAAGATAAAGAGACATTCCGATTGTCTCAATCAGATTTGCATATGTGAATCTCTAATCCTCATTAAAGAGATTATTAGTCAGTTCACAGTAAGCAAACTCATTCTAACAGAATTAGCTGCATCATTATAACAGTTCTGTTTAGAGACTGCATGCATAAAGGCATACTTCATAATTTGAACATTTCTTATACTGTATGTATCATCTAATCCAGTTATCTGCGCGCTGACAGCTTCTGTTATTCTAACTTGACATTGTGTACGTATGTGTATAACCTCTATTAGAGGTTATCAAGGATTAACAGGGACAATTTGCTGGGATTAAAATCCATGACTGGACTCATTACAATGACAAAGGAAGAAAATAGCTGCAGGTATGTCCTTCCTTTGTTATTCCCTGAAAAACAGTGGCCCCAAAATGTACTGTATTCAGAAGTAGGTTTGCAAAAAATGAATTATTATTTAAACATATCTTCTATTAGCAATGGAAATCTTGAAATACAGTACTATAAAGAACCATATTAGTGGTATAACATTGTGTTGATGTGTATGGCTTTATGCAGCTATGTTTTGCTTACTGATTTCAGGGTAAGATGCATCTTGTGTAAGAATCTTTACACAACCTAACAAGCTAAATGAAGTGGAAGGGCTTTGCGTCGAAGAGGAAATGTGACTCATTGCGTTTGCTTTGAGGGTTTCTTACAGTTCCAGAGGAAGAAGGCTTTTTACAGTGTGCCTGGCAAACTGCCGCATGGAAATGACATCAGCCTCTCTGCGCTCCGTGAGGGCCTGTGAACCGGACCCCCATGGGGTGACAGAGAATGGGCCAGAACTTTGTGCGCTGCCTCTCCAGCTGTCATTAAACCTTCTGATTCAGCCCATCACGGAGCCATTTAGCACTTTCATGTCCTACTCACACCGACCTGACAGTCTTACAGAGAAGAGAACCGATGGGTGGCCTGCTATCTGTGAAATATGTGTCAAAAATATGGAAAAAATAAAATATGAGGGATTTATTGTGGGGAGGGGGGATTGTGATGGATGTGAAGATTCCAGCACAGAATTAAAGAACAGCACAAGAAGTAAAGGAAAATGTGAGGTATGAATAAAGTGAAATTGTAGGGATGCACAATATTTTGCAACCATAACAGATGTATTTATGTATTGTATCAATTGATAAATTGATGAACTTGATACAATACATAAATCTGTTATGGTAGGAAAATAGTGTTTGTGTGTGTATAGCATATGGGCAATTCCGCGGAAAACTGTCACATCCATAACACCAACACAATGCCATGGTATTTAGTTGGCGTTATGGATGTGACATTTTTGTGTGGAATAGCCACGCAATAATATATATATATATATATATATATATATATATATATATATATATATATATATATATATATATATATATATATATATATATATAGTATATACACACACACACACACACACATTTCTCTAGGAACAACATGAATGATGCAGAATCTTTTTTTTTTTTTGTGGGTGAACTGTCTCTTTAAGAGGAATGCAACTCTAAAATTCACAGTCCTATTATACATGAAGAACATACACAAACACACAATGCTGTGTTTACTAAGCTCAGACCTATAGTAGAAATGCCATGTAACAGTCCAGACGGTACAACTTGGAGGCAGTTATATCTGATGAGCTCCTGACGTTATTCAGTGACTAGAGACATTATTAATTCAAGCCAAAGTAATGATCAATGAAAGCATTCCTTCAGCCGCTGCCGTGTGTGTGTGTAGAGGATTTGGCAACTCAACCCTGCCGGCTATGTTTTACCTCAGAGCACAAAAACATCTGACACTTCGATTACTGAAGTTCAAAAGCTTTGTGAAGAGAGAGGCAGCTGATCCAAAGGTCATCTCGCTGCAGCATCTTTCACAAACAGAATAAGTGCATTTTCTTTCTTCGGAGAAACAGAAAAGGTCTGCAAAAGTTCAGGGGTTGTCAGAGCATCACGATTCAGTGTGCTGAAATCTTGGACGTCCTGCTGAATTTTAATGTATCAGATGAGCGTGAGGGGAAGAGGGCAGGGCGATTTATTCTCTTTGATAAGATATGGGATATTTAGTAAGCCTACTTGTAAACATCGCTTTTCACTATAATCTGGCCTCTGCATTCGGTTAAGAATGGAGGAACAGACAACAAACTTGTTCCCTCATGTCACGTGTCTGTCCATCTGTGGTGCATTTAAAGCTCACCGTCTTACTGTTGTGACATTCTGATGTTGCGTTACTTTGAATTGGATAAAATATCTTTAGCATCCTTTAATCTTATATCCATTAGTGGATTTTTGTGTAAGCCGCAGCATGTTTGTGGTGATTTATGGGCTTTTTAAAAAGATCTTCTGTTTGCTTTATTCTTTTGAATTATATAACCAGAATAAAAACTGGACCTCACATCATATGTAGTATCTAACTTGTTTCAACAAACAATCATTGGTGGTGTAGCCAAGCCCTAGCAACCAGAACACTACAGCAACCACCCAGAATGCCCTAGCAACCGCATAGCAACACCTTAGCACCCACCCTGAACTCTTTAGCAACTGCATAGTAATGCCATAGAACCAACCAGAACACAAAGCAAACAGTGTACCAATGCCCTAGCAACCAGAACAATCTAGCAAACACCCAAAACAGCCTAGCACCCATGTGGACCACAGCAATGCCTGAGCAACCTTCCTGAACTCCCTAGCAACTGTATAGTAATGCCCTGGAACCAAAACATGTAAGAAACAGTATACCAATGCCCTAGCAACCAGAACACCATAGCAACCACCTACAACACCCTAGCCCCCATAGCAATGCCTTAGCAACCAGCTTAAACTCCCTAGCAACTGTATATTAATGCACTACAACCAAAACTCCCTAGCAACTGTATAGTAATGCACTAGAACCAAAACATGCCCTAGCAATCAGACCATACCACCCAGAACACCCTAGCCCCCATGTGGATCACCCTAGCAGCTGCCTTAGCAACCACCCAGTACTCCCTAGCAACTGTATAGTAATGCCCTTGAACAAAAACACATAAGAAACAGTGTACCAATGCCCTAACAACCAGAACACCATAGCACAAACCCACAACACCCTAGCCCCCATGTGGACCACCATTGAAACTGCATAGCAATGCCTTAGCAACTAACCTGTACTCCCTAGCAACTGTATAGTAATGCCCTAGATCCAACCAGAACACCTAAGAAACAATTTACTAATGCTCTAGCAACCAGAACACCATAGCAGCCACCCAGAATGCCTTAGCAACAACTTGGACCACCCTAGTAACTACAAAGCTATGCTCTAGCATCCATTCCACCAAGCAATGTAATCAACCAGAACACCATAGCAACCGCATAGCAATGCCCTAGCAACTGATCGGAACACTCTAGCAACCACATAATGTAGTAATGCCCTAGCAACCACCCCAAACACCTTAGCAGCTGCATAGCAATACAGTAAAACGTTAATAATAGCAGTGACTTTTGCACTTCTTGCATTTCTTCAAAGTTAAGTTTCTTTCTACTATTTTTCCTTTCTCTTCATTGGTTTGTTTCAGTACAGTGGCGGAACATAGACTCTCATGAAGGGTGCAAAAACACATGCTGGGCCTGGTGCTTTGGTCTGGAATGAGTGCTGACGTGGAACAGAAACGAGGAACGATTTTTGCTGCCTGATCTCTCCATCTCTTTCTTTATGTGCCTTAAGTGGTGCATCCTCTCTGCACGTCGCAGCTCGGTCTGGGCTGGGCTGGGCCGGTCTGGGCTGCAGTGGGTCTATTTTAGTCTCAGAAGCGTGATAACCTCAACTCCTATGCTCTTTTAATCTGAGCTGTGGCACACTGAGGCCTGAACAAGGCACAGAACAGCTCTCTTAATTCACTTCTCTTCTTCTTACCATCTCGGCTATCAGTCAAAATGGTTTAAAACACTGACAAAAACTACAAAATAATGCCATTCATACAAATATATACTGTATATTAAATTCCCTAACCCTTCAAAACACACAGTAGCCTATATGTTATACGTGTTCTTTAATTGTAAATGTTATTATTAAAAGTTAAACAAATATAAAGTGTCAATTTTTATTAAATGGATTTGATGTTTTTTTATGGTGACTTTCAAATGAGAGAAATAGAACAGATACTTTACAAACACATCAATAATAACATGAGACAAAAGGCCCATGTTACATTAGCAGCTTACATTGTATGTTATTTTAAAACCAGCCTTGTGTGGAAGGTTTCTAAAACAAACGCTGAAACCTATCATGCCCAAGTCCTCATGTTTCAATGCCAAACAGAACTTATTTATGGTCTGAGGGTAGGGCCAATCGATTCTTGGATGTAACACAAGAACATGGAACAAAACAACAACACAAACTGCTAGCTTCTGTTAAAACAGCATTTCTCCATGTACCATGTACAGGGTCATCGTTAGCGGGGCGAAAGGTGGTGACGATTCTGGCCCTGTAATTTCAACCGAGGCCGGGGGAACCACAACATTTCTATGGCTTAATTCTGTGCATAGCTTTCCTTTTTGATATAATTATATCAAATATCTGGGCTCTCCTTAGTTCATTTGTTATACATGTAACATTAAACTAGGTAGCTCTTGTTCAAGCTTCCCTCTTTCATTGATGTATCATTCTGTACATCTTCAACATGAACCATCAAAAATGCAGCTACGGGAAAGCTGGATCGATTATATTCTTTCATATACTGCAAATCGAAAGTAGTGGCAAAAATACAGTGCATGATTTATTTATGTGCCAATATTCACATTGATTAGCAGTCTTTCTTAAAGCAAGGAAGAATATAGTCATATGGGCGTCACATACAGAAAAACGAACGTATGTTAACATGTTTGTAGTGCTTTTCAAACTAGTGGTTGACTGATTATTTAGGCAAGACACCACTGGTGAATAGGGTAAAAATGAAAAGATGTTACCATACTTTCCAAGTTGATTGATTACATTAAGAATTGCAAAAATGTTTTTGCATTACAAGTTTAAATATGCTAATGAGGCATTACCTAACTAAATATCAACTCATTTGCATGCATTTCCTGAACAGAATCCATTGTAAATCAGAAAATACTGTAAAAAATCACCATGTTTTAAGAAATAAAATATAATCAGGCCAATGATATATGAACAAACCCCTCAGTAAAAAACTTCAGAATATAGATAGGAATAAAACTAAAGTTAGATACATGGAAGTGTTACTGAAGTGGGGATTTCTGACTCATTTTGAGAAAACAGCCTTTAATACATGTACGTAATTGAAGTCTGCAGACGCAAATAGATAAAGTGCAATAAAATAAACACTTTAAAGTGTATTTT
The DNA here is from genome assembly GCA_023566225.1 of Romanogobio albipinnatus. Taxonomy (NCBI): domain Eukaryota; kingdom Metazoa; phylum Chordata; class Actinopteri; order Cypriniformes; family Gobionidae; genus Romanogobio; species Romanogobio albipinnatus. The sequence goes on along the minus strand of CM042255.1, from coordinate 38,048,913 downwards.
GTATGTTTGATTAGTTTGATTGTAATGATTAGTTGAATTTACTCAATTGTTTTATCGTAAGTGGTCGCAATCAATTTATTTGATCTCAATTTAAACAAAAACACATGCAATTCCCATAAAACCAATTCATTTTTTAAAATTAAAATAAAAAAACTAAATTAAATTTTTTTAAACGAGCACAAATTAATTATGCTTAATTTAATCGGGCCATAATATTTTTTTTCAGTGTACTTGTCTCAAAAACATGAAACATATGTCTAAAGAAACGCTGAAATGTCAGGTTTTAAACAATGTAAACCAAATCGAAAACGTCTCGGTTACGCATGTAACCCTCGTTCCCTGAAGGAGGGAATGGAGACGTACGTCGGAACTGACCGACAAATTGGGATCTGTTTTCAGAGACCAATCTACTTCGAGTGATTAAAAACGAGCCAATGGACATTGGCATGTGGTTCACACATTCCACGCACCGCCCCGCTGCGCGGGTATAAATACGGAAGTGGAATACCGCATCATTGCTTTTCAACTGAGGAGCCAAGATAAGTGCCTCGGGCCTTCAGCTGAAGCACAGCACCTGGCGACGGAACGTACGTCTCCGTTCCCTCCTTCAGGGAACAAGGGTTACATACGTAACCGAGACGTTCCCTTTCAGACGGTCACGTTCGACGTACATGCACCAGAAAAGAAACTAGATCAGGGAATAAGCAAAGGGACTCAACCCCGTTTGAGGTTTCATAGTCTGGACCGAGCATCTAGAGAGTGCCAGCCGGCACTCAATGGCACACGGCACGCTGAACGCTCAAGCCCTTACGAGAAAGGTGAGACGAACAACGTGCCGACGTGACCATGCTCTCATTAGAGAGCATGGATCACCCACGAAAGCAATCTCACATGTTTATATGCGAGAGAGATTGTGGCCGTCAAATGAGGACAGGTAACCACCGCATCCAGAAACACACGGTTTGAATGACATCTTGAAAAAGACGCAGGGTCAAACCGTGTTGCTCTTTTAGAAGGAAATGCTCTTTTAGAAGTGCTGAAGCACTCAGGGAGATGACCGCGGCTCACAGCAGTCCGATGGCAAGCCTGCATGTGAGCACTCAAGAACGGAAACGCCCAGCCAACCAACACAGGAACAAGTGTATGTTGCATATTTTTTTGAACCGCATACCAATGTCCATTGGCTCGTTTTTAATCACTCGAAGTAGATTGGTCTCTGAAAACAGATCCCAATTCGTCGGTCAGTTCCGACGTACTTCGAACGTGACCGACTGAAAGGGAACAAATATTCTGTTTATGTAAAAGCGATAGATGTCAGTCACCCGCGAGCCACTTTATTATCCGTCAATGCGACCACGCCCACGGATCGCGCGTTCTATTGAGATTCAAATACTGACGATCCAGAGTCGACGCCCACACATCAACTCATACAAACACATCTAGTGAAGCGCTGTAACGTTACTTCAGCTACATCGTTTTGAGACGTTGAGGAATAATCCTGGATTTATTCTGCTCATGAAAAGCTGTTCATTTCTAAGAGCAAAGGATTCCGCCGCTGATTGTATGGTCAGTTTATTCTGTTAGCATCTGTGAATATTAAATGTGCGATTGAATCGGAAACTGCGATGATTGACAGTGATAACCAATGGACGAGAAAAAACGGGATAACGTTTTTAAAAGTACTTCATTCAATAGTTTTTGCTCTGGTACCAAAATTGGTACCTAGAACTTCAAAATTTTACAGGTATTGGTACCATGACAGCCCTACTTTCCACTAGTCAATTAAGCCAATTAGCCCGAAATCTCAAAACAGAAGTGTCTTGCCTTAATCAGTATTTTTGTCTTGTTTACCAGTAAATTATCTTTAAAACAACATATATTTACTTGTGCACTTGATTTCAGGGAATATTCCTTGAATCATGTGGGTTTGACTCTGAGATGCTCATATTAGATGGAGAGACTAAGAGACACTTAATGCCTGTTATTTCCATCTGGCAACATCACTAAGATAGCCACAACCTAGAAAGCAGCCAAGACATCATCCACTATCCCTAATTATAGAGCCTAAATTACCAGAGTTAAATTATTGATCAAGGCCACAGTTAATGGTTGTGTCAGATAGTTGATCTCCCATGATTCAAATGCCAAACTCCTGATCCCAGACAACATCGCTCAGCACGTCTGTGATCATTCACACAAATGAACATCCTCATGTGGGTTGGAATGGGAAATTCATTCCCTTCAGCACACGGTGAGAGTGTCACCTTAAATAGTTCCTGTAAAACATTGCCTTCAGGCAAATATAACAGTGTGCGATGTTTGATGTAAAATGATGACCTGGCACGATCATCTTACAGGTTTGACATTTCAGCAAGTACATATAGTCAATTATTTATATCATCGGACTACAGGTTGTTGTCTTAAAGGAGGAATCAGCAACGTAGAAGTTAAATAGTTTTTTATTAATATATGTTATCATCAATGTTGATAACTGTTGTGCTGCTTCATATTTTTGTGGAAACCGTGATGCATTTTTTTTTTCAGGATTCTTTGATGAATAGAAAATTCAAAAGAACAGAAATCTTTATTCTCACTTTTGATCAATTTAATGCGAATACATTTTTTTATTTCTTTAAAACTTTTTGAACAGCAATGTACACTACCATTCAAAGGTTCAGGGTCTACAAGAACCTTACAATACTGAAAAATATTCAGAATCAGAGCTGTTTTTTTTTTTTTTTTGCATTGATAATAAGAAATTCTTATCCTTGAGCAGCAAATCAGCATATTAGAATGATTTCTGAAGGGTCATGTGACACTGAAGACTGATGCTAAAACATTTGGCTTTGCCATCAGGAATAAATTACATTTTAAAATATATTACAATAGAAAACAGTTATTTAAATTCTATTAATATTTCACAATATTACAGTTTTTATTGTATTTTGAGCCAATAAATGAAGCATTGGTGAGCATAAGAGACTTTTTTAAAAAACATAATAAATATATGTATAAAATTCATATTTTACTGCACAGTATTACCCCATATTTTAAATTATCGTACTGTACATTAAACATAAATGGTGGATTACTCTGTGCGAACTTGTACATGGTTTATATGCATTAATTTCAATATGAGACTACATTAATATTTGTCACAAATACAAATGTTTAAGACGTCCACTTAATAATTAGCTTGAAACATTTCGGTAGGTCATGCACATACTTTGTTATCTGCCCTTTTTGTTGACACATATATTCTGGTTGAGCACAACCTGTATGTCATAAAACAGGATAAAGATAATAAACCTGTCAGATTTTGCTGTCAAATAAACTTGTAGAGGCCTAAACAAATTGAAATGTATCGGGACCATCATCTATCGTGACATTTTGGTGGTAGCAATAATGTGACGACAGTCACGACAGATGAGCTGAATTCGCATGTAAATCCTTCCACTGCAGTGAGATCTGAGAGACAGTCTCTATCTCAAACAAACTTCTGTAAGAGACTAAAAATGTTTCTCCGCTCTGTTCTTATGTTTGGGGGGGGTTTGACTGTCTTCATAGCTAAAAAAAGCATCTGAGACTGCAAGAGCTGTCTGATCTCTTAGTATAATCAAGTCTGTGATCAAGAAACTTTTTTTGGGATCTTGCGGCACAATTGACAGAGAGCATGCAGGCTTAAAGGTTTCAAACACAGTCACATCAAATCACAGCAACTCTCAATGCAGGAGGATAAAATGAGGGCTGCAAAATTCAAAGCAAGCATGAGGCTTACATTTTGATTAGTTAGATCTTAGGATGGGCGGTCAGGGTAGTTTTAACTGACTAATCCATTCAGAGTTTTAAAGGAAGAAGCTACTTCATTAACCTCTAACACTGTCTTTAATCTAAGGGACCATATTTAGCCATGCTGGCTTATTCATTCCAATGGGAGTGCTGTGCCACACACACACACACACATAGAGAAATGCATGCAGATAGCTCACACACACATACACACTGTACTGTTCCAATGACAGATTGGTCTCAGTGTAATACCAGCAGAGAGCCTAAAAGCACATTGATTTAAAAATGGCTGACATCTCTCGCACTCTTTCTCTCTGGTGTCTTTGGGCCAGTACTGTTCCCGCTTCCATGTTTAAAAGGATTCTTGATCTCATGTGACATCTTTATCTCCAGAGTTTCAAACATGCAGACATGTGAGGAAACATAAATTATATAATCTACTGGCAATCATTATGGTGGCAATTATGCATCTTCTCATATTGTAAATATCTTCTTTCAGACAACATCCGAAGGCCATGTGGATAAGGAAAAATTATATTAACCAGTAATATCGTACCCTCAGAAGTTTCCATCCAATAAATTCCCACTCTACATGATGACCCGCTTGAATATTCTTTTTCCACATAGAGGTATGTCACATTCTCTTGTACTCATCAAGAATATATCTTCACTTATTTAATCAAATATATAGAACAGTAGTATTGTGGAAATGTATGATTATATTTTATTATCAATGGTATAATTTATTCCTGTGATGGCAAAGCCAAATTTTCAGTAGCCATTACTCTAGTCTTCAGTGTCACACAATCCTTCATTCTAATATGCTGACTGATTGGATGGATGGATGGATGGATGGATGGATGATAGATAGAAAGATAGATAGATAGATAGATAGATAGATAGATAGATAGATAGATAGATAGATAGATAGATAGATAGATAGATAGATAGATAGATAGATAGATAGATAGATAGATAGATAGATAGATAGATAGATAGATAGATAGATAGATAGATAGATAGATAGATAGATAGATAGATAGATAGATAGATAGATAGATATCTTAAACAGATCCTGGTTCATACTGGCTGAGCATGATGTGTATGTGCCAAAGGTGGGGTGAAAGCGGAAGGCAAGCAGTCGAGAGAGAGAGAGAGAGAGAGAGAGAGAGAGAGAGAGAGAGAGAGAGAGAGAGAGAGAGAGAGAGAGAGAGAGAGAGAGAGAGAGAGAGAGAGTGCAGATGAAAGAAGGAGATGCAGCAATGGCTACAGGGTTAGTACGTTCTAAAGAGAATGACAGTTCATTAGGAAGTAGTCCAGTGTGTGTCTGTCCACCGTTGAAGGTCATCTGCCAAATGAGTAAATGAAATATAGAACGATGGGAACAGATAGAGAAAAAAAGAGGGTGGATAGAGAGACTTGGCAGCAATTTGGCAACGCTCATATGTACTGGGACTGCAGTCTGGACATGAGAGAGAGAGAGAGAGAGGAAGAGAGAGAGGCAAAATGATCATGGAAGAGGATCCGCAGTGGTGAGCTTACAGAATTCTGAGCCGGCTTTGCAAGAAATTGATGAGGAATATTTTAGTTCTCATTGAGATCTCCGGCTTTTGATTGCAGAATTCGAGACCTTGAGATCGGTTTTGAAACTCTAAAGATGCATGTGAGATTCCATGTGGCCTTTTTTCTCTGAGAGAAATATGAGAATAATTTAAGCAGAAATCTTTCTTTGGTCTTTATTTCATTGGTGTCTACACTCTTAAAAATAAAGGTTCCAAAAGGGGCATTTTGCAGTGATGCCATAGAAGAACGATTTTTGGTTCCCAAAGAACCTTTTGATGCACAGTTCTTAAAATACTAGTTCTTTTTTTAATAATGTTCAAATAATGTTTTAAAATCTAAAGGACCCTTTTCCACTATAAAGAACCTTTTGTGCAATGGAAAGTTTCCATGGATGTTAATACCTTAATGGAACACTATAGATGCCATGAAGTCCCCATGAAATCAAAATTGAATTTTTTTGGCTTTTAGCTTTTATCTATAAGCTAATGTGCTCCAAAATAATGATAAAATTCATATTTACAAGATATAAGCATTCAAAACTTACAGTCTCTCACTGACTTCCACCAATATGGATCAGTGATTTTGATGACATCACTCTGCACTTCAGCTTCTCTTCGGATTTTCTGTCCAATCAAATGTTCTCTAGAATCTAAAGTGTCCCGTCCACTACATTATAAATAAAAGCTGAAGCTGCAACAAAAATTGGTCACTTATTCATTTGCTATTTTCTACACGGTGAATGGCACATAATGCACTATATAGGGGATAGGGAACGATTCAGACAGTAGGTGCGTCTCAATCAGCTCCCTAGTTCAGTAGTCAGGGCACCGATCAGGGAGTCAGCCCATTGACTTATGTCCTGATCAGTGCCCTGACTACTGAACTAGGGAGCTGATAGAGATGCACCCAGTGTAAGTATGCTTTCCATTGGGGTGAATGAAGTCTGGTTTCACATTAGTGTCATGAGAACTGCTGCAGCTCCGGGTCAGAGACACGATAGCGCAAAGCGGATCATATGCACGAGTCGGTGTATACCGAAAAACATATCAGCCCTATTTAAATTCTGCACAGAATTATATTTTAGAGCGATAATGGAGGATTTAAGGAGGAGAAACGGTTCGAGATTAGGAGGAAACTAAGGCTTTACCGAGCTCAACGGCTCTGGCCGAGCTGTGATTTAAAATCCACGCTATTGGCTATTTAAAAAAAGGAAAGGAGCTTCAGTTGAAATTAAATCAACACAGTGAATAATGCTGTGCGTTTCAAGGCATTTCAGTGGTCCTTTAAGTGTAGGAGATGAGATGTTCTTTATAACAAACCAATCACAAATTATTCATAAATCTTGAACTCACAAAACTCACAAAATCAGTAGGAGCAGTTCTTGATTTGAATTCTTAGCTTTTTATAGATAAATCAATTCCAAAAAGTCTTAGACCAGTTAGTGGAGACTGTGGTTCATACTAAAAGAATGGTTATTGGAATTGAACTTGTTTTTCATGTTTATGGTGTCTGCTTTAGTTAATCGTTTCAGAGCGGAAACGGAATGGAGCAGCAAATGATTATTCCCAAGATCTGTAAATTCATGTCTGGACGACACTCACGCACAGTTGAGCCATGGAAGAGAAATACACAAACATGAAAGAGAAACGAATAAAGAGGCTTAATTTCTCCTGAGAGTGTACAACCGCAAAGACTTCTTAAAGGAGGATTTGAATTTTTTACCCTCTTTCTCTGAAGAGCATCTGTCCTGTTTTTGGTGGCGCTCTCTCTATGTCTTTCTGCATTACTTAACAGCTCTTGGTCTCAGTGCAAAAACCCAGCAGAGATATTAAGCTTGAGCTTTTCATGAACATGCATCAGAATGATTTGCCCTTGGGCCTTAGGCTTTCTTTTCTAATGCTACCATCTATGTCATCACCGCCAGCCCATTATCATCACCAGTAGCATCACAATCGAAATGAAAATGTGATCGATTTAGCTTTAACACTTGAGGTATGCAAATGCGCTGCCGTATAAAACCTCCTTCAGTATTATTGGAACATCTTCAGGATTTGAGTGGATTTTCAATGACGCTTGTGTACTTTTTCTCATGTAGGACAACGGAAAGAACTAGCACTGTATCCCGGCAGAATCTTATTTCGTTTTGGCCCGACTCCACCTAATCACACTACTAGAGTGAAAAACCGTTTAATTCGAGAAGGATTAGTCCAATTTTAGTTCAGTTATAGAACAAACTTACGTTAGCTTGTCAGCACGCTTCATGGGCTTTAGCACATCAGCACGGTTAGCACATTAATATTAGTGGTGTAAATTACCAATTTTTCTGAAAGATTCCTTTCAGCTACAGTAAATATGGGTAATTGGAAGCTCCCCATGAGAATATAATACAGATGAGAAAAAAAAATCTGTGACAAATGTAACTCATTCCTTCACATCAAAAGACACGTCTCAGTACATTAACTTAGCAACAAGCCATTAGCGCACCAAAACATTATAATGAATCAACTTTTGCGCTGTGACATCACTCATCCAGAATCTGAGAGTGAGACCCAATCAAATGTGCATCTGTCCATGAATCTTTCTGCTTTGTGGTGCCAGATTAAGACTACTGATCAATTAATCCATATACTTTTATTGTATTTAAAGGGTTAGTTCACTCAAAAATGAAAATTAGCCCATGATTTACTCAACCTCAAGTCATCCTAGGTGTATATGACATTCTTCTTTCAGACGAATAAATTCTGAGTTATATTACAAAAGTCCAGGCTAATCCAAGGATTATTATAGCAGTAATAGTTGCTCCGTTTTTGAAGTCCATAAAAAATGCATCTGTCCATGAAATAACATGCTCCACGCATCATCAAATCATGGGCTAATTTTCATTTTTGGGTGAACTATCCCTTTAAGCAATTTTGAGGGGCATATCACACATAAAATGAATGAAACACATTTCTCTTTGTGACAACTACTGTATAATAGCCTGACGTGGTCATACTCAATTCTAGTCAGAAATTGAGTCTGATACTGCTCCGTTGGGCTGTGATTATGGGGCGTGTTTAAACCGAACCAGGAAAGACCTCAATTGGATAGACCAACAACCAATCAGAGCAACGGAGCGACGCATAACGTTAGTTGTCAAATGTCAACAGAACTCAACTGCACTGTGTTGCCTAGTCAGCGCGGTTGAAGCGACCCCAATTATGTGACATACAGACCCAGGAATGCGAAATTTAGCAGGCAGTCCTGCCAAAATAACACATATTTTACCCCCCAAATGCCATTTTTCCCAGAGAACCCCCCTGGAAAGCTATTGGGCTTGTTTTTAGCTAGTTTTGAGTAGCAATTGGGCGAGTTTTGCTGTAAAAACTTGGCAACCCTGTCTGCACGCACGCTAGAGTAAGTCACGTTAGAAGAAGAAGATGAGTGTAAACGATCTTTGCCGGTGTTGTAAAAAATGAATTTAAGGATACACAGAGTACTTACCAACACGATCATCATTTCTGAGAGAAATAAAGGTGAACGCATATACGAACAAGTTCTCCGTTTAGGATTAGAACAAATTCAACCCAAGCGCCTTTGATGACGTGGATGATTACGTTACTGTTTATCATCTGTCCATCATCGTCTAAAGCCCGCCCTGACAATTTCATTGGTCCGAACAGTTTCTGTTCGGGCATAATTACTTCTCTATGGATCAAGTCCAGACCGAACTGCCCTTGCAAAAAATTTTGTGGGCGGGGCTAAGTTCGTCTGGCATCCAGGCTAACTGTATAAGCTTTATAAAAAGAATCTGAATTTTAGCTTATGAATCAGTATGTTCAAGTTTGTTGTCTTAGGTCAGAGTGTGTTTCAATTACTAGCTAATTATGGTTGAGCTTAAATGTGCTTAAATGTGCTTTAAAATAAAGTAATTATTGACCATTTTTGTACATGATTAATCAGTGCACATTATAAAAAATAAGTACAAAAACTGTTTGTTTTCACAATTTTTCATCAAAATAACTAGATCAGATCCAAAATGACGTTCTTTTTTAACCAATGTTAAAGAGTGTTGGCCGTGTTTCAGGAAGGGAGGAGGCATCCATGAATGTCTGGTAGGAAATGTCAGCTTCTGATTCAATCAATTCCTGATTAATTCCTCTACATTTTTGTTGTTGTTGAATATACAAAAATACAAGGAAAAAATATTAATATTGTGGAATATTGTTATGATTTAAAATAACATAAACATCTAACACAAGCGGGCCACAGACGATCTTAATATTTTTGTGGGAACCATCACATTTTTTCTTTAATGAATAGAATTTGATAAATAGAATGTATTTAAAATGGAAATATTTTAGAATATTATAAATGTCTTTACTGTCGTCTTTGATCAATTTAAGGCATCCTTGCTAAATTGAAAAGTATTATTATTATTATTATTTTAACAGTACCACATTATGGAAGTAAAATGGATTGCAAATACTGCTTCATGTTGACTAAATCATGATTTCTACATGTACAAACTCAAAGCATTCACGTCATTTTTGGGTTGTTATTTCACATGGTTCCCTACTGTGCAGGTTTGCAGGACTTATGTCCACCCACCAGTCCATGTCTAGTGTACACACAGCCACAACGACAGAAAATAAAACAGATTAGGCTAATCTGTGGAATTATCAGTCTTAAATAGTCCATGTTCCTCCTTCATTATGCAGAGTGGTCTTGCAGATGGACCGTCAATGTGCGTTAATGCTGCTCTGTGTAAATTAAAAGCTTGCTGACAGAGTCACAGCTTAAAAAATATCTCAATGTCAGAGCGGAATAACACTTTTTTTTTAAATTTATAATCTGCTTTACTAATGAAGAAAACAATTATCCCTTTGGGACTGTAATCCATGTGCTCAAATACATCTGCATGAGTCACACAATGTCCTGTATTTGTTGTAAACAATGCACCTTACTGAACTTTTACTGCTGCAGTTTCTGCTTTGGTCCACTGGGGGCAGAGATTGGGAAAAATAGCTTTTAGGTGAGTCAGCATTTCTGTACCATATGTTTCTTACCAAGTGGGTAAGTGCTTTAAGTTAGTGAAGTATAACTAAAGACCTAAATCCCCAGCAGGCTGTTCCTTCAGTGAAAAGAACCCCAGTTGGTGCTTTTTAAATGAAAGAGTCCAAGTCTATCCCTGCTGGCACGCCGAGTGGCGCAGTGCTAGATGAAGCAGGGGGTATTCTTTAAAGTCCCTGTAAAGTCCAAATTTGTCACACCACAGAAAAAATTGTTATTGACCACCCAGTCAAATTTGAATGATAAAAAAATCAGCCAAGTAAATAAAATAGCTTATCAAAATCTTGAAAAATTGAGTTGGGGAGGGGCCATATGCTCAGTGGCTCCAGTGCGTCATCCAGCCACCATTTTAGCCCCGCCCAAAAAATCCTGAACACAGCAATGGTGAAAAACTGTTTAAAGGTCTAACTCCACAATTCAGTACTACACAGTTCACAGTCTTTGTAACTTGTTTCAGCAATACATTTTGAATGTGTTTAGAAACAAATCTCAAAATTGCCTTTACAGGGACTTTAATAATTAGATCTAGAATAGGAGCATCTTCACAAAAATACCTCAGGAGGTAGTTGATTAATTATTGGATCAGATTCCACATCTGCTGCGGATGGGGATTTAACCAAAGCCATCAAAAAAAAAAAAAGACTGCTGTGGTCTTTCCTTGTTTTTATCATTAGTGTTGAATCAAACCATCAGACCAGAGACGTCTTCTAAGTGATAAGACAAAAATCATACGTCTTTTCAAATGAAAATAAAAATAAAATAACGTATGCAAAAAAAATAAAAATAATATATATATATATATATATATATATATATATATATATATATATATATATATATATATATATATATATATATATATATATGAGTGTGTGTAAAATAATATATTCTTTTTATTATTTTTGAATATTTTCAAATATTTCAAATATTTTTTCTAGAAGCACATTTGTGAGGTCAGGCACTGATGTTGGACGAGAAGGCCTGGCTCGCAGTCTCCGCTCTAATTCATCCCAAAGGTGTTCTATCGGGTTGAGGTCAGGACTCTGTGCAGGCCAGTCAAGCTCCTCCACATCAAACTCGCTCATCCATGTCTTCATTGACCTTGCTTTGTGCACTGGTGCGCAGTCATGTTAGAACAGGAAGGGGCCATCCCAAAGTTGGGAGCATGAAATTGTCCAAAATGTCTTGGTATGCTGAAGCATTAAGAGTTCCTTTCACTGGAACAAATGGGGCCAAGCCCAACCCTTGAAAAACAACCCCCACACCATAATCCCCTCTCCACCAAACTTTACACTTGGCACAATGCAGTCAGGCAAGTACTGTTCTCCTGGCAACCGCCAAACCCAAACTCGTCCATCGGATTACCAGACAGAGTGTGATTCGTCACTCAAGAGAACATTTTGTTTGCTTTACACTTTGGTGCTTCCGACACTTTGCATTGCAAAGCGACCCATTCTTTCACAAATGTTTGTAGAAGCGTCTGCATGCCTAGGTGCTTGATTTTATACACCTGTAGCCTTTCTCTCTCTCTCTCTCTCTCTCTCTCTCTCTCTCTCTCTCTCTCTCTCTCTCTCTCTCTCTATATATATATATATATATATATATATATATATATATATATATATGGTCTGATCTTATCCAGTCATTAGGTGTGCAGCAAAATGAAATGCATGTTATGAAGCATCAGGTTCAGTGCATGTGTAACACTTAATGGATGGATGTTATTGTACATCTAAGCAGTGTCTACACCGTCTACACTGAACCGCGGTGTGTAAGACCATGATCCATAAGCATCTGTGTAATTAGAATGTGTCAGGCTCTATCAGATATACACGTGTGCACAAACACACACAATACGGAGGACAGACGGGCAAAGAGACCGAAAGAGACAGGGCGTGAGACGTCAAACACTGAGGGCAAAACCATGTTTGTGCAAATTGTGGAGCTCTAAATTCACTGGAGAATGAAGCAGCAGTGTCAAAATTTGCTTTGGGTAAGAGATTGATTCAGCATCACTTTCGGTGTATGGTTTTCCTAGCACTCCTTTGGGGCGATGGGCGGCTGGCCCACGGGCAACGAGCGAAGGAACGACTAGTTCTTGTTTATCCTCCTGCGAGCTGCAGTGCCACTGTTTGCCTGCTCTTCTGTACAGTACAACGCGGGCCAGTTTTGGGCAAAGATTAATTGTTAATTGAGAGGAAGAGGGGAGAAATTGCATTAGCATGCCCGGACAAAGGGAGCCTCTTGAGAAATCTAATTAAGCAAAGACACATGAGTTTAAAGAGCAAGAATAAAAGTGAACGGGGCAACAAAACAACAACAACAACATGGTCCTTGGAATTTATCTTCTCAAACTATGACTGATCTGCACATATAATCCTGATTAGCAGGATTTGAAGAGGAAATATTTATTAGCAATTTAACTCTAAGAGGTTTACTGTGTTTGCCTAAACTGCCCTGTAGGGAACATGTGACCTCAAATGACTGCTAAAATGTATTAAGACAATCTCTAAATGAATAAAAAATATAATTATAAATAATAAATACGTAATTCTACAGATTATGAATTGTCTGGACTGTGCACAATTTTGATTTTGGATGTTATTTCTATAATATAAACAGGTCAATATCATGTAAACTGTGACAAAATGTGTCATATTTCACCTAGAATAATTTTTAAAAAGCTAATAAATAATGCAATTATAAAAAAATACAATGCTAAAATGTGATTTTATATATATATATATATTTATATATAATTTTATTTTAAAATTAAACATTTCTAGGCCGCATTATATTGATGCTAATTTGTTTTGTTGTTGTTTTTTTTCCATTAAAACGTTATATTGCAATTTAATAATCCTTGACTTGAAGATGAAATATGACCCAGACATTTCCTAAATTCAGCGGATACTGACGTCAAGAGGTCAATATGAATAAACATATAGCCTTATTATACTCCAAATCCTATTATACCTCATCTAATACCATGTCAAACAAGTGTACATTGTTGTTTCAGAATGAACCTCATCTACGATTTTCAGGTCTGCGTTGGACTTCCAAACCATTAAAGCAGACTCCCTGCTAAAGAGATCTGTAGTGTCCAAACAGCCAGTCACATATACTCTCTCTGCATGGTGAGAGCTTTTAGCCTGCTGAGAAAAGCAGACAGCTTTCACACAAGCACGCACACACACAGAGTAATGAAGATATTCAGTGGCTCAAGAGGCTTGTGTAAGCAACCATCAACAGAAACAATGCTTTAGCCAATTAGGAGCACCACTTTAACCTGCCATTTGCATATCTTAAATCTCACCTTGACTCACTGGATGCCATTTTTAGACTTACTCACTTTATGCTTTTTGGATGTAATTGTTTATAAATAGGAATGGAAATGCATCAGATTACATACGTAAAATGGGTCAGGAATAACTATTCAGTTGAACACTAACTCAATCATACAGCAGACAAAAACTCAACACTCCCATAATAGTAGTTTCCTGCACTGTAAAATTGACGGTAAAAAAACAGCAGCTGTGGTTGCCAGACCTTTACTGTAAAAAATATGGTCGCAACATTTCTAAGTGCATGGTCTGAAGCGCATGGCGCAAGTGCACTTAGGGCGTATCCGAATCCACTTTTGCTAGTTTAACGAAGGAAAAAATGGCCGGCGTGCCAGGCACATGGTCTACAATGGTTGTCACTATTCTCTTAATGAGTAATGGGTGTGTTTTGGGCGTAACGTGCAATAAACCAATCATCTCATCTCCCATTCCCTTTAAAAGCCAGTTGCGCTCACGCCAGGGAGGATTCGCTATTTACATGGAGGAATTTGCAAACGGAAAAACGGAATGCTTTTTCATATTTAAAAATGTTGGTGTGCTGCTGCCTTTGCTAACTTTAAACATAATGATTTAAATAATAATTTAAAAAATCTAATCTGAACTATCACACAGGGAATTCTGGGAATGTCAATTTACGTTTTTTTTACTTTAAATAATCAAAAACTGTACATATAGCTTTATTTTACTGTAAAATTACATGAAATATCATGTTAGATCTATTACAGTTTTTCACTGTATATAGTAAGGGAACTTACCATTAAAATCACCATGAAATCAAATGTGACCACTCTTATTTTTTATGGAATATTGCACTATTACTATTATTTTTTAATTCTCTTTAATCAACTTTCCCTCCTTCTTGCAGTGCCATCTCTTCTCTGATTATGTGTTTACTGGCTCAAGGGCGGGGCAACCTGTCACTCACATGAGATCAACCAATAGCAAACCACAACCATCCAATCAATTCCCAATGGACAATATCAAGTCTCGGCCTACATTTTTTCTTGTTCGAGAAGCCGTTTCACTCTGATACATGTCACAATAAAAAAGAAAAGTGTATCGCAACTTCCATTTAATGCAGACTTGCAGTCTTTTACCATACCGTAGGCCGTTTTATTTGCCCTCATGGAACAACCAAATATGAAAAAATGTGGCATAATATCTGGCCAAGTCTTCTGTAATCTTGCTGTCAAGAAAGCCAACTCAATCTGACTCAGCTGTGCTCTGCTTTCAGGGAACGACTGGTGGTAGAAGCCGTCCTGCTCTCGCATCACGGTGTGACTGAACTGTTTGTGCTTGGGTTTGTAATACCTGGCACAGACGCAAAATCTCGCTGAGGAGGCAAAGGCAATATCCTCACCTAGCATTAACTCTCTCACCTAGCATAGCCTCCTGACACCTGTGCACCACGCAGGGGCGGGACATATGTGGAGAATGGATGAGTCATCAGAAACAGACACAGGTGCTTTGGAAAACACACAGGCGGACGACAAAACAAAAGTCTGACGAACAACACAGGAACCATCCCACTTTTCCCTGAACAAAGAGATGTAGTTGCTTTTCAGGATTAACATTTACTCTGGGATTTGGCGACCTTTTGTTTTAGAAAGGACAGTATTGACCCGTTGAATGTGACATTTGAATGCACTGTGTATTTCTGAGGTGCCAAGCACCTAGACAGTCGCCAAACAAACATACTTTAAAATGAATTAAATTCAGAATTAAAGGAATGGTCGGTGTTGAATACAAATCCAAACGTTTATATAAACTGAGAGAAGAGTCTACATTTTTTTTTCCTGGGCCTCTCAGTTTGTATAGACAAACAAAAAAAAGTAGCATTTACAAATAAAAATTAGATTATAATTTTTTTGTATTCATTTTATTCAAATAATAATTCTTATTTAAAAATGATTTGTTTATTTCTATGTTTTTATTGTAATTTTTTTATTTTATTGTTTATATTTGAAACATGAATTAAATTCACAGTTTAAACATGGTTATGTATTTGTTATTTATTGTTACATTTAATTATGCATTAAACATACATTTTATAAATAGATTTAAATATGTCTGTTTATTTAACCATTTGAAAATATTATTTATCTGTTTACAGTTTTATTTTTTCATTAATGAAAAGTTAAAAATATTCTAGCTGACCCTAGCCTGACGTCGTCATACTCAATTCTAGTCAGAATTTGAGTCTGATACTGCTCCGTTGGGCTGTGATTATGGGGCGTGTTTAAAACGAACCAGGAAAGACCTCAATTGGATAGACCTACAACCAATCAGAGCAACGGAGCGACGCATAACGTTAGTTGTCAAATGTCAACAGAACTCAACTGCACTGTGTTGCCAAGTCCGCGGGTTGAAGCGACCCCAATTATGTGATATACAGACCCAGGAATGCGAAATTTAGCAGGCAGTCCAGCCAAAATAACACATATTTTACCCCCCAAATGCCATTTTTCCAGGAGAACCCCCCCACCCGGAAAGCTATTGGGCTTGTTTTTAGCTAGTTTTGAGTAGAAATTGGGCGAGTTTTGCTGTTAAAAAAAATGGCAACCCTGACTGTGCGCACACTGGAATAAGTCACATTAGAAGAAGAAGATGAGTGTAAACGATCTTTGCCGGTGTTGTAAAAAAGAATTTAAGGATACACAGAGTACTTACCAACACGATCATCATTTCTGAGAGAAATAGTAAAGGTGAATGCATATACGAACAAGTTCTCCGTTTAGGATTAGAACAAATTCAACCCAAGCGCCTTTGATGACGTGGATGATTATGTTACTGTTTATCATCTGTCCATCATCGTCTAAAGCCCGCCCTGACAATTTAATTGGTCCGAACAGTTTCTGTTCGGGCATAATTACTTCTCTATGGATCAAGTCCAGACCGAACTGCCTGAGTTAAAATATTGTGAGCGGGGCTAAGTTCAGCTGGCATCCAGGCTAAGCTGACCGCTATTTTAAAAAGTATCCCCTTATTATTATTTTAAAGGTCACATATTGTACACCTTTCTGGAGTTTTATTTTAGGTTTTGATGTCCTTAAGAATATATATTTGCGGTATAAGTACCAAAAACCATCTCAATATATTTTTACAGCTCCTCTCTCAGTAGCTCTGCTGAGAACAGTTCGATGTTGGCGAGTCTAATAAATATTCATGAGCCTCTCTTCTGATTGGCCTGTTGTTTTCTGAGTGACACACGGCCAGGCCACCTACAGGTAACTAGGGTCATGTATGCTGTAGCCTGCTGTGGCTTGGTGATACTCACAAGGTAAATAGAAACACCGGTAATGATGGTCACTGCTGAGGGAAATGTTGTCCGGCCTTACATGTTTGAGCCGAACTCAGACCCCGAATCGGTGATGATAGGAGACACCCAACCACCTCCTCAAACGCACTAACAACAGGATGTTTCAGAATGGTAATTCTTTTTTATTTGTTTTTACTTTCGCCGTTAGGGTTAGGAACACATTAGCAACACGTTAGCATTGCATAACCATTTACAAACTATAATTTCAGATTATGCATAAAAGGTGTGAGAAGTTTACTTAAGGGTTGCGGATTTGAGGTCAGACCCAACAATGTAGGGACTGCAGCATCTTTGATGAGTAGCTTCTTTGAAAAAGTGGCATTGAACTGTGCCTGATTGACGAAGCAGTCACTTGTGAACTATGCAGAACAGATGGTTAAGGTCGAACTAAATTGTTGTGGTATTTCTGAATAAAATACTCTTATGTCTCTTATTTTAATGTTGTTCGGAAGACTGTGCAATGATGTCGTTTCCTGACATCCATCAGCTGAACAGCGTTTTCTCGACATGTTTCCGTGTAGCTGTTGCTCAACAATGGCATGGACACAATGCTGTCTGGGGGTTTGGCAAATGAGGGTGGGGTAGTGGAACGGTGGGCAGTGCTCTGGGTGGTGAAAGAAGGCGGTGACTGAGTATTTCTGATGTTGCATTTTTACGGAAGTCACAACGGCTCGTGAAAAGGCACAGCTACTTTATGCAGGCTGTGTGCATTTGACTGTGGATTGACTGTTTTAAAACATATATGGTAGTTACTACCATAGACCTGAGTTATCATAGAAAAGCCATGAAAACCAGTGTTGGGCAAGTTACTGAAAATTTGTAATTAGTTACAGTTACTAGTTACTTCTTTTAAAAGTAATTGAATTACTTTACCAATTACTGTATATCAAAACTAATTAGTTACTAGGGAAAGTAACTTTTAAGTTTCTTTAATGTCTGCTTTTTAAATGTAAATAAGAACAGTATTGGTCAGTCAAACACAATAAACATAATTTATAGACCTATTTATTGTAATCAACAGGACAAAAGGCCTTCAAATCAAGCAGTAGTACAGTGTTTAGTGTCCTGCAGCAGCAGCGAGCATTCTCTCGGCGCAACTGGGAGAGTATACTGGGAGAGTTATGGCCTTTTTACACCTGCTCACTTCATTTGTTTTCTCTGACCAGATATCTATCTGATTGTGAAAAGACCAGAAGTAAAAGCCTTCAGAGATTTTTTAGAGACTCCGATCACTCACTCAAACAACCAATTCAGAAGGTGCAACACGCGTCACCGCAAATGAGTAAAGCAAGCCAACACGAAAACTGCCACAAGTGAAACTGGAAGTAAGTCTTAGATGCTCAAAAACACCATCATCTTCATTAAAACTAATGAGACTAAATGATCTTAGCAGTGCTTAATTCGCTCTTTCTCATATTGCGGTCTTTGATCTTTTAACTGATAAATAAAATATCATATCTTTTGCTTTCGTTGATGTGAACTCCGTTAAATGTGCATATTGCGCGGGATTGAAGATCGGATTATATTCGTTTTGTGGAGAGGTGTATGGTAAGATAACCTGCATGTTTTTATTTTTATTTTTTTAGATTGTGCCAAACCTCAAAATGCCTTTTTACTGTGGTGGTGGTGGTGGTGGTGGGGATAGTAGTTTAAACTAACATTGTGATGCTTGGAGTGTTTGATATCTATGGATTTTATTATAGGCAAGACAAGTCAGGTGTTGATTTGAGATGCTAAAGCATTGGGTTAACTCACTGTTGTCCGCTGGCCGCTTGGTCATCACTTTAAAAAACAAAAACTTTAATTTAATAAACAAAAAATGCTCCAAACATTTTTCTAAATTAACTTAATAAAGAAACTAAACAAAATATAACTACTTTGACATTAAAAACAAAACTGAACTATTTTAATGGCAGCAACAATGTGTAATAGGGAGGATAAAAAAGAAAGAAAGAAAAAACACGGGCCAGGCAAGGGCCTAGATCTGAGTTTCTTGTCTGCAAGAGTTCATTTTTCACAAGAGAGTAACGGACTCATTTAAATTTCAGCTGTAATTGCGTTACTTGATTAAAAAAAATATTTAGTTACTTCTGCGTTACCACTAAAAGTAGTGGAATTACAGTAACACGTTACTTTGTAGCTCGTTACTCCCAACACTGATGAAAACTGAAAGTTTTGAAAATATGGGACCTTTAAACCTTTATTATGATCATGTTAGCTGATCCATAAAGTGCAATGGACGCCCCATGTTAGTTTTCACCGCAAATTTACAACACGTCAATTCATCCACTTCTTCTGAAATACGTGAAAGTCACGTAATACCTACACAACGTGTATCTGATTTGAATAAAACACAATGTCAATATATTTAGTTTGTATAATACGCTGAAAGTTCTAATCACACTGGTGTGTTCGTATGCGTCAAATGCTTAATTTCAGATTTCTGAAGCTTTCTCCAAGGGCACAACCCAAGCTGAGACCTGCACAATGTCCCCCAGGATTCTCACTGTCCTAAAATAAAAAACCAGCAGGTGAAATTGGGGCTTGTTGGATGACCTCGTCTCCAGGCTAGTTTACTAACATTTGCGTCAGCAGTGCATCTCTGCCCCCCTGCTGTGCTCATTCTTCCCTGAATGAGCTCAGTACGTGGGTCTGATTTTCCCCTTTTAGATCAATTTACTAACTCACTGATGAATCATTCTGCTTGAATATCTCCCAGGTTGAGACATGCTTACAGAGACAGCATCATCTGGCTGATATTCACAATCTTCTGTTGGATGTGACCTGTTTGGTTTCCATGGATGGATGATGTGGTTTATGTGCAACACCCATTAAAAGAAATTAAGGTATGATCACTTCAGCTATTTGTGGCATAATCTGCACTTTTTAAGTACGCTCTTAAAAAATAAAGGTTCTTTGTCAAAACGGTTGTGAAAGAACCTTGACCATTCATGGAACCTTTGCTTAGCACAAAAGGTTTTTATACTGCAAAATGTTTTTTAGATTATTAACCCTTTCCTCGCCAGCGATTTTGACAAAAGTTGCCAGCCAGTGGCAACATCGTTTTCACAATAGTTTCATGGCCCCCAGAATATTTTGTTTCATGAATATCTCAATATGCAATATATCAAAAGAAAGAACAGACCTTCTGCTTTAAAACAAAAAAACCCCTCATGGGTAATCTGAGATCTGAGAAAGTCATGTTAAAAGACTACATCCAGATCGGGTTCAGAACGAGGATCAAAGCACAAATGGAGTAGATCGAGTCCATCAACACCCCAAAGCTTGCACAGTCCTATAGCTTGTCCTGGGTTGACATTTCATTCAGTAACATTAGGCAGTTTTGATTGATATGTTGTTTAATGTTGATATTTTACATCTGCATCTGCTTACATATACTATCGCTTGTTTCTACTTCTTCTTCACGTGTTTTTTGATCAGGAGATTCAGTACTCTTTCAGAAGATGCCTAACCCTTACCGTATAACACTGAAAACACGGAAGTCCGAAAATTCGGTAAATAGCAAGGAAGCGTTGTCTCATAAATGGTGGAAAATTCTGTCAATAGCTGGGAAAGAGTTAAAATATTCTTTACACAGAGAACATAATGGTTCTTTTAAGAACTGTTCACTGAAAGGTTCTTTAGGGAACCCAAAATGGTTCTTCTATGGCATCTGGAACCTTTCATTTTAGGAGTGTGTTTATTTTTCTTAAAGTCTTCTCGTAATGTTATTTAAGATTCTTGACACCAAAACAGTTGTCATTTTTTTAATTGTCCATTTTCAGCCCTCTTTCCACATGCTGTTTTTGCTACTGTTCCTTTAAGACTTCTATATGTAAAAACGTCTGTTATGTTTGGCAAGCCTCTGTATACTGGCAAACTTAACACTGTGGTTTATCAGTATGGGCCAAGTTAATTTAGTTGTATACATGTGTGCATATATTTTGTTCTCATGTCACAAGTAATATCAAGGTGTACTGAGTTTAACACAATCGTTTGGTAGTGTGGTTTTTGGTGAAGCGTACTAAAATAAATATCATCACCTGAGTACATTAGCCCACTTTTTCTCGACGCTTTTTGCTGATGGTTTATAAAACAATTACTCCGAGTCGCCCTCTGTCGTTTCAAAGAATAGCACAACGGGGAGCGCGTCAAGTATAAACGCCTCGTCCGTTTGGGGAGGAGCGCGCGCAGTCAGCGGAGGCTGCGCAGTTGCAGACGATATATATCGCACACCCCTAAACCGAGTATGAAAATGTTCTGAATACAGTAGCATATTACCAATTTTCCCTAAAATTGTTGTTCTTGCTGCCAACAATTAACAATTAACACAAATTTGGATTAAAAATTACAAGATTGTTATAACTGTATTATTTACAACTTTTTTTAAATAGTAGGCAGCACGTAGTATATACTAGAGAGTAAGCGGTTAATTTCTGAACGTAGCTTTTGTCTATTTCCGGCTCAGAGAAGAAAAAAGTAATAAAGAAGTTTAATTGTGAGATGTTTGAAATAAGATATAGTTAAAGTCACATTGTGAAAAAATTGCAATAAAAAGTATATTCATTTAAAGTCATTTACTTTGATACATTTTGAAGTTGCAGTTGCCTGTTTTGTACTCTGATGCTGAATCTGTCATTCATACTTTTATTCCAGAAGAACAAAGAAACACTGTTTTCCATAATACATCCCCTTTAAATGTTTGTACGTTTTCAATAGTTTAAAGATGAATGCATTTTAGCTGGTGAAGTTACCTGCGCTGGGCACAGCTGTGTTTTGTTGTGGGTTCTACACTGATACACACACATGCCCACCATCAGGCCTCCACAGAGCAGACAAAATGCTGGTGTGAGAGCAAATGGACAGATGTGACCCTCATTGACTTGGGGATTCGAGCGCTCACTTGTCTCCCCGCCCTAGTCTGTTGATTTTACCTCTCTTTTCCCAAAATCGCACTAAATGTCCAATCCCTCTTGCTTTTCTTCATTGCCTCTTATTCTTTCTTTGCTTGTTTATCTCTTTCCCTATCCAAATAGCATTAGATAAGCTTTTGGGAGCATTTCAGGGACGGAATATAAAGCAAGAATGATGATCCCCAAAAGAGGAGCTTCTATAACATATCGTTTTGTCTCAGTGGATGCATTACCCATGATACTCTTTAAGGAGATTCCTAATGGTTGTGTACTAGTTTTTACTTATAACACTTATCTGTATGACCAAAATCGGCAAAGTATTTTGAGTCTCTTTCGCACTGATAAGAAAAAAAGAGGTGAAGATGCCAGCGACTTTGCCGACCCCTGGGTGTTACGTTTAACTGCTGTAATAAAACAATATCACATTCAAAATCATGTCTTTCTGAATATTAAAGGGATTGGATGACTAGTAATTTCCTACTACTTAAATCAATTTTTAATTATTGGACAAAAAACCTCCGCACGTAGTAGAATACTGTCTAACACTTGATGGCTGCTCTGTCAAGTTTTCGTCGTCAGTGAGGAACCTGGGTGTGCTCTTTGATACCAATCTTTCATTTGAAAGCCACATTTCTAGCATCTGTAAAACCGCATTACTCCATCTTAAAACATATATCTAAATTACGACATATGATCTCAATGCAAAATGCTGAACAGTTAGTTCATGCATTCATGACTAAGGCTAGATTATTGTAATGCTCTACTGGGTGGTTGCCCTGCACGCTTAATAAACAAACTCCAGCTGGTCCAAAACACAACAGCTAGAGTTCTTACTAGAACCAGGAAGTATGACCATATTAGCCCGGATCTGTCAACACTGCACTGGCTCCCTATTAAACACTGTATACATTTTAAAATATTTTACACCAAACCTTTTAACAGTGTAATTACAAAAAAAAATTTAAAGGTCTGACAAAGATGTGTGATGTGATATTCTCAAAATATTTGGCCTGGCACATATTTTGCTATATCTTATCTATATATTGTTCTACATCTATCTATTATGAATCCAGACAGAAAGATCCAAGTAGTGTGTGTCTGAACATAACTGAGCTATAATAACCTGCCGTTATTGCAGTGTTAGAAAACATGGGGGAAAAAGGAACGTAAGGAATTCTGGTCAATTAAATCTTATTCAGGAAACATGAGTTGAGTAGAGTGGATTTCAGTGTAAATTGTACGTGAAACCATTGTTATGGTAATTGTCCCATTCAATTCAATGCAACAACTTAAGCATGGATAGATTTACACAGAAATAATAAGGCAACCTTCTCCATAGCAGTCCCTCCAGAAAAACGTGATTATGCGATCGCGTGATTTAACGCATAATCAGCCAAAGTCCGCATATTTATGCGGGGGCCGCATTTTTTCAAATACGCCGCACTTTCGCCGCATAAATTGCCTATTTCCGCGTGCAAAATATGCGGGGCTAGCATGATTTCATAATCCCCGCATTTTCGTTGCAAAAAATTCATATATATATATTAGCAGAAAGTTGAAAAAGTTTCGTTTACTTCACACAAGAGCCGCCATTTCAGCCTATTGCCATGGGAACGCTTTGAAGTGACGTAATTACCCGACGTGAACATCATCGAAAAGCTGCAAACCCCCGTGGTGAAACCATAGATATCGGTGAAACCATGATGAAGCGCAAACTCCCATTTGCCAACAAAAATAACAGCAATAGACCGCGCAAAGCAGTTTCCCGGTGTGTTGACCGATTTAAAAACACAGCATCATGAAGCTTTGAAGCGTTATGAATCAATGAGTCGATTCAGCGGTTCGGATCGCCAAAGTCACGTATTTCAGAAGTTTGACACGCGATCCGAATCATGAATCAACTCGCTGATTCATAGCATCATGATGCTGTGTTTTGAAATCTGTCATCACTATATAAGTCGTTATTTAGAGACGAACGGAGGTCTTACGGGTGTCCAACGACATGAGGGGACGTCATTAATGACAGAATTTAAATTTTTGGATGAACTAACCCTTTAAGAGATTGCACTTTGTGCATTGGAAGCACTCAAATGTCTGTTTTGTATAGCTACCTCTGTAAAACAGGAAGTTATTTATTCATTTTTCAAGTTGTAGCATATTCCTTTTGTAAAGCTACAGAACTTGTTTGACTCAATGTTTTGTAAATTTGAGCCATGTGTTTATTAAGGTCTTCAATAAAACAAGATGAGAACTTAAATATTCCAAGCACTTTCTGTGATGTAGTGCTTTTTTTCTCTTTTTCATCAAACCGCAGTTTTTGCAAGTTCCCGCAATTTCATCGCATAAAATTGCATAAATATCCCGCATTTTTCATCGCATTTTTTAAGAAAACATGCCACATAATCAAGGATTTTTGCCCGCAACAATCACAAAGAAAAAAGCCGCATTTTTCTGGAAGGACTGCCATAGGATGCATGTGCACTATTCTACTTGAAACTCCCCTCCCCCTCTATTTAGGTGTCTCATCAGAGGAAATGGAGAGAGAAAGAGAGAAACAGACACAGAGTAAGTGAGAGACGGGAAGTAAAAAGGGAAAGACAGTGTGATAAAGCAGGGTTAAGTGAAAACAAAAAGGAAACAATGCTAGATAATAGGAAGAAAATGGTGTGGGAAAGGAAATGAAACAAGAGGTGAATCGGAAAAAGGAGATATATGCATAAATGCATAATAAAGATTGCATATGCAAGATTGCATGTGCATGAGCAACCCAATATAGTCTACATTTTCTGTAAACCCTTCAGGCTCTACCGAACATCACGTCTGCTCTGCGTCGGCCTCTTGAATCACACTCCAGGTTTCATTAAAGACTCTGCACCATGTCACACTGCAGCATCGTGATCCACGCGCTAACTCACGTCACAGCTGTGTTTGAGCTGATCAGGGTAGCGTGACTTCTTTCAACATGGCGGTAAATCCACCGAGGCATGTACGGTGAAGTATGTAGCACACAGACCTGCTCTCGGCAGGATTGAGACAGAGATGGCACACCCCGGAATCACAGCATGTGCCAGCAGCGCAACCTGAGGTCGGGAATAAACACACACTCCTCCCCAACAATCAAAACACCTCTCTGAGAAGGGAACGGAAGAGGGTGGGGGAGGTTTATGGCTGCCTGAGTGTGGAAATACTCTGCAATAATGCATGTGATGTGCAATATATATATATACAGGAGATATAAATATGCAAGTAGCACCTTGTTATTATGTATTGCCTTGATATAAAGCAACAGCATTGCAGTGAGAGGTCAGAAAGAAAGAGAGAGTGAGACACGGCTGATAGTCATTTCCCAGAATGCACCAGTGCAGCATGAGAGAGGGGAAACGGTGTGTATAATGTGGATGCTTCCAGGGATGCCGTAAATAAGTGCTTGGTAAAGCCTCTGGCCAGGTTTAGCCTGTGGTTCTGGATTGCTACTTTAAAATGTCGATTTCAGAGGCTTTATTAGGTAGGGTTAGAGGTCCAAACACATGTTTAACCCTAAGTTTTAAACTTTGGTGCAGACTGTTAGCGTTTAGAGTGATGCCTCAAATCATGTGGCTGTTTAAGGAGAGCTATGCTATTAATATTCTAAGCAATCTGACTTACAATTTTTGCATGGTGAACAATAAAACATTTTTAAAACATTTTTGCAAAACTCTAGTGTGCCTATACAAACATTTCATTGCAGTGTCCAGCTTTAATAAACACTAGAGGCAGTAAAACACCAATGTTTTTTCTTTTTCACATAAATTATGATTAAAGGAGCAGATTATTAAGTAGGTAAATACTTATTTTTGTGCTGTTCCTTGCACTATTATTGTATGTTTATTATATGTTATGACCTACGGTGCATGATTTGTAAACTAGCACGGTCGCTTCAGCCAATTTTAGCTTCAGTGTTCTTCTCTCATATTTGCTTTTGTTAACATAATTTACTGTTTACTGTAGATGGTACGTTGTTATTATTATTTTTTTTACCATTTCATTTCCGAACTGCCGCAAAACATACAACAGGCAAAATAATAAAACATTGCCAGATTTACGTTAATCGCGCAATTTTAGCACCACTTACTCTACATTTCAAAGTGTTGCAAAACGTGCAAGAATCAATGTAATATAATTTTGCAAATATGTTACCACTGCCATGTTTTTTCTGGGTACTCAAAGGAAGGGGACTTGAGGAATCTCCTCAAGCACCACCAATGTGCAGCATCCACCTGGATGATTCGATGGCAGCCATATTGCACCAGAACGCCCAGAACACAGCAGCTTATTGGTGGAGAGCAGAGAGAGTGATAAAGCCAATCAGTATATGGGGATGATTAGGAGGCCATGATGGGAAGAGGCCAATTAAACCCCTACTTTTTTTTTTTTTTCGAAGGACATCCTGGGAATTTTAATGAGCACAGAAAGTCAGGACCTCGGTTTAATGTCTCATCCGAAGGACGGTGTTTTTTGACAGTATAGTGGCTCCATCACTATACTGGGGCGTTAGGAACCACACAGACTACAGGCCTCACTAACACCTCTTACAGCAGAAACCAAGTTTTGAGGTCTTCCATCCAGGTACTGACCAGGCTCAACCCTTCAGGCTTAGCTTCAGTGGGCAACCAGTCTTATAGGGTGATAGCTGCCGCCTGCCAGTTATGATAAATCCTGTAGATTAACACTGAAGTAGCCTAAAATATCACTTCAATGGGCTCTTTTGAATAAGGCTAGTAAATAACCACCCAAAACCTTCTAGAAACTGCATAACAATAAGCTAAAAAAACCACTCAGAACACATTAGATACCGCATTGCACCAATTTGGGCATCCCACACAACACCATCATGATGGTGAGTTTTAGGCCATGTTTTTCACACTAGGTGTTTTTAAAGATCAAAAAATCTAGTTTTTAATGTTGTTTATATGTCTTTGTGATGTTTTTAATATGCTTTAAGACAAACAATGTTCAAATTCATAGGTCAAACATTTTCTCCTTAAAACTGCAGTGAACCAAAGAGTCTCTCAAACGCGGTTTGAAATCACTGTTTTTTCTGACGTCAATGTACGGGTGGGCTTTAGCAAATCATCATTACTATACTAAAATATGCCATTTTGGTGATCAAAGATGAGTTAACGGATACAATTATTGACTACAGGTGGATTTTAACACTGGATGTCCTTATACTTTGTACAAGCATAAACAAAAATGT
This sequence comes from Romanogobio albipinnatus, assembly GCA_023566225.1. Lineage (NCBI taxonomy): Eukaryota > Metazoa > Chordata > Actinopteri > Cypriniformes > Gobionidae > Romanogobio > Romanogobio albipinnatus. The sequence goes on along the minus strand of CM042255.1, from coordinate 38,021,697 downwards.
TAATAGGGTTCCTGTCTTGGCTAATGCAACGGTAGATGGGCAGCAGAACATGAATCAACCGTGATTACTGTCGGCCACTTTAGTTTGTTTTACTCTTTCAGAAAGGTACATCTGTATTTCAATTAGGTAAGATCAGAAAGCGTCGACTCTGCTCTCTACTTGTCCTGGTTTGGGCGTCTGCCAGCTGGAGAGGAAGAGGACCTGGCTTTAAGGGTTTAATAACACGCAGGGAACCAAAACAAAGAGAGATCTCTTTCTTCTCCTTTAGTAGCTTCCAAACCTCCTTGAAACCCCTGATGTTGCAGGGTTTTTTTTTTTACTTATATCTTATATCTAACCATATCTAATGCTGGTTTCAATCTTTTTTTTATCATGCAACAAATCTTCAGTGGCAAAAAAGGGTTGTCTGAGTTGGGTTAGTTGTCATAGCATAAGCTGTAATTTACTGTACAATTGGCTAGGGATATAATAGCAGGTGGGAAGCAGAAACATGCAGTGTTTTTCTGACGAAATTGACCTTAAAGTGCAACAACGCTCTTCTGAAACTGATCCAGTTGTGGAGGGCTTGCAAACAGCATGCATCATGTAAAGATGAATGCTTTGTATTTTAGCTTGGGGTGTCTCAGACAGTGGTGGGAGTGAAGTGCTCTGGCTTGAATACTGATGCAGTTAATAGTTTCGCTCAGCTGCTCTTGCAGCGTTGAAGAGGTTGGTTCCTCTTCGCGCTCTCGCTCCCCAGTGCAGCTCTTGAGGTCTCGCTGAGGGCTAAGCAGCAGATATGCTTACCTTAACCCTCAAATAAGTCTGTCCACCTCTAAAGAGTGTGAATCAGTGGTCTCATGCTGCAGAACCACACCTGAGCTCAAAGCACCTTGGGTCTAACATATGCACACACACTTTAATGTGCACAACATCAACTAACATCTCTTATTGTTCATACTGGATGCTAACAAATCCAAGACGTGTTACTAAAGGCCATCTGCGTATAGTTAGCTGCGTCATAGTCACACACACACACACACACACACACACACACACACACACACACTCATACACACACTGTCCCCTCACCTCCTCCCACTGGTGGATGTATCTGATGAGGCGTGAAAGCCTGAGAAGACGGAGCAAGCTGAGGATTTTGGTGAAGCGTACGATACGCAGTGCTCGGGCCGTCTTGTAGACCTCCGAATCGAAGCCTTTCTCCACTATTAGAAAGATATAATCCACTGGGATGGAGGAGAGGAAGTCTACCACGAACCAGCTCTTCAGGTAGTTCATCTTAATGACCTTTGGGTCCAGGATGATCTCAGAGCTCTCCTCATTCACAATACCCGTTCGGAAGTTCATGACCAGGTCCACCAGGAAGATGGTGTCCGAGGCCACGTTGAAGACGAGCCAGGTGGTGGTGGTTTGCTCGGAAAAGAAGGTAATTCCCACAGGAATGATAATTAGATTCCCCATCATCATGATGAGCATTATCAAGTCCCAGTAGAACCTGCAGGGGAGACAAAAAAAATCACGTGTTAAAGTAAGACCAGTTGAAGGCAAAACCGTTTCTCTCCCAGATTAGCAAATTGAAAAATGTATTCCCTTTCATTTCATAAGTGTGAATTTGAGTTGATTTGGCAACACCCCACAGGAAGTTGAATTGGAATATGAATCCGAATGACAGTATGAAGAGTTTACTGAACTGCAATTCAACACGGTAAAATTCTGGGAAATTGTGTTTTTCTACCCTAGTCCACAAAAAGAAATGTATTAAATATGATGGAACGCATATATACACTACCATTCAAAAGCTTGGGGTCGGTGAGAATTGGTTTGGATACATCAGCATCCTATTCTGAAGACGAGCATCTAAAACACAACATTTGCTGGTATTTTCAGCAGGTATGACAGAATTTTTGGTCAAACGTATGGCTTAACCATCTCCATTACCTGATCTATCAATGATTTACCCATGAATTGACTTTACAACCCCTTCAAAAGCATTTGCACATCCCCTCCCATCCTGATACTATTCCTGATAGCAGAAACATGCTAGCCCTTTTCAGCGAGAAGATGATGTAGCAGGACTGGCAAGATTAAATTCCTGCTCTTTTCTGCTGGAATGCCCTCATTCCGACGGCCCTTGGATATTTGTGATGTTTCCGTGGGTTCTGTCTAACAGGCTTCATTCAGCGATCAGTACAGCTCGTGCCTGCAGTCCGCACACGATGCACTACAGCTCATTTCCCTGTCGCTTTTGATATCACCGCCAACACTTCCTGCTGGATTGCCGCCCTGTGACAGCGCAGCACGGCTCGCGCTTTGCTCTCTGGATGAGGAGGCAAAGAGCCACAGGACCGAAAATGAAAGAGGGAGATTGTAACATGAGAGGGTTTCCCTTTCTCATGTGAGAGTTGTGTGTCTGTGTGTGACATTCTGTTTTGCTTGTACAATAGCTCATTAAAGGTACAGGCTGTAATTGCTGAGCCAGCAGCGCATGCACCCTCGGGAATGAGTCTGTGTTTTGGAAACATGTGAATGGAGCCACCATAGGGGTGAATGGAATCACGGTTGCCGTTTGAAGGTGTTTGTTGATGCAGTATTACTATTACACCATGTGTACTTAATGCATAGTGCTAACTAGCTAAAACCAATGCCCACTAGCTGACTAGTTATTCAATGCACTTCTTACAGTGACAATCTCCTTGTTTTGGTTAAATGTCTTGATCAAGTGCACATTTAGGATATAGAGAGTTTGAACTAGCAGACTGATATTTCGGTTAGGCCAAATTGGCTAATATTTAGCCATTTTGAGATTATTGGCAAGAGCCATGAACCTTCACTTTTGGTCTAAAAGTCTACAAACAGCCCTTTGAATAATGGGCAATGCATAAATTGTTTTCATAATTTTAGCGAATGCATAGAAAATATTGTGTCAGCTGCTATACTGTAAAGCTCTTACACACACACACACACATAGGTTTTCATGTTTTATGGGGACTTTCCATAGACATAATGCTTTTTTTATACTGTAAAAACTCTAAACCATCACAGAAAAGTTTCTGCATTTTTACATTTTCCAAAAAATATCATTCAGTATGATTTATAAGCTGTTTTCCTCATGGGGACCAAAAAATGTCCCCACGAGGACAAGGATTTAGGATATTGCCATCTTTGTGGGGACATTTTGTCCTCATAATGTAGGGTTCACCTGGATCCCACAAACACACGCCATTTTGGAATCGATTAGAAACTATTACTTTAATTCGTCAAGGATACAAAAAATGTATAAAAATAGTGACAGTAATTTCAGAAAATTTAATTTGTCATCACAGGAATAAATTACATTTTAAAATATATCAAAATAGAACACAGTTCATTTAAATTGTAATATTTCACAATATTACTGTATTGTTCATCAAATAAATACAACTTTAATCATAAGCGACTTCTTTTGAAAACATTAAAAACAACAGTTTATGGACATCTGACATCTGAATATTGGCATTATCAATTATCAGCATTGCCCATTGAAGAACCCTTTTCAAAAAAGAATGTAAAAGTTTACAGTTACACGTTGAATAGCAAAAATTTTATAAAATGTCATTCGTAATATTCTGTAGCCTTGATATTTCCTTCAATCTCTCTCTTCACCAGGACGCTAAACTCATGCGAGAGATTTTCAGTTGCTTGGCAGAAGGTGCAGCACAGAAGAATCGCATAATGATTTCAAACCTTTAATGTTATGTAACCCTGTGTTAAATAGACATGCAAAGAATTGAAGGACAAAACGGACTGCTCATTTAATTGATTCCAAGTAAGCATATTTATCCTAAAATAAATTATTCAGTTTGAAAATTTAGTATTTATTTTGTTAATATTTTTAGTATAGTTTTTATTTATCATCCTTGATGCAAATTCCCTCCTACTGATAATGCTGTCATAATCGGCCAGGCTTTCCTGACAGCAGAATCACCTGTGGGCTGTTTTGGATATCTACCGGTCAAAAAGATGCTTCTGATAAATAACGAAACATCAGCCGGCCTCCATTTTCATTTCTCGCAGCATTTGTCTGCCTTGGCAGCCCAGACATGTCCCTGAAATGGCTACAAAGACTCAATGCACATAAAAAGTCCAGTTGTAAATTAAATTTGTGCGTCTGTTTACCACAGGTTAAAGACTTCCATTGTTTTTGGAAAGTGTGAATCTAATGTTTGACAACAAGCCAAACCAAACACAAGTGAAGTAATTAGCGAACACTGCGACGTTGGCGGTATTACTCATGCCACCTAATGTGAAGAAATCTTCACATAGCCGGTTTATAATGTCTGCCGTGAGCAGACATGAGTCAGCTCTCTGAACACTCTCTGACAGAAGTCCAGCAGACAATAGAAGAGATTCTGGTAACACTTTACGTAAAGCTTTTATGTATAATGCATTATAAAAGTATTTTTAATGCGTTATGCCTTGCAATGCTACATATAATGCATTGTATGGTCTCATGCATAATTGTATCCACAGTTATAATATACCTATAGAAAGTATAATGCATTAAAACACGGCAAACAACTAATTTCAGATGTAACAAGGAATCTGTGAATATTATAATGTATTTTAACTTTGGTTATACTGTATAATGCATTTTAACGTGCATTATGAATACCTTTATACTGCATTATATGTAAAGGCTTTAAAGGTATAGTTCACACAAAAATTAAAATTATCCCATGATTTACTCACCCTCAAGTCATCCTAGGTGTATATGACATTCTTCTTTCAGACAAATACAATCGGAGTTATATTAAAAAATGTCCTGGCTCTTCCAAGCTTTATAATGGCAGTGAATGGTAAAAGTACCTCGTACATTTCATTTGTACAGAGTGTCTGGCCACTCTCCATTGACAAGCGTTAACTTCCTTGAAGGCGGGTACTCTGTTGAAGTTTAAAACTATTGGATCTGCCCAGAGCTACTCTGGATCTGCCATAACCAATCGCTAACATTTGGTCGTGACGTATGTCATGCGCCGTTCGCCTCTGTTTCTCACATGGAAGTCCGTAAAAACAGATGTGCAGCCACCTCAGTGATAAAACCTAAAACTCGTGCATTCGGATTGTGATTTATTCACGGTGGAGGGCAGAGTTTTGTGATCGGGAATGCGCTGCTCAAGCGTGGTCCGTAACATGATTGTATGCTGTAAATAAAATGTCATATGCTTGGTATGATAAGAATAAATGCTGCCGAATAAATAACGGCCCAATTCAAATGTTTACGTGCTTTTCTTCTTTTTATTTTTTGAGCGGTGATGAAATATATTGCTCTTGTAAATACTTGCCAGCATTTAAAGAAATACAAGTCTAGAAATGCATCAAAATTACAGTGAAGCGCAACCGTACGGTGCTCTGCAGTGGTCAAAAAGGATATAAACCATGAATTTTGAAGTGATATATTCTTGAAAACTCAGAGATGTGGATTCGGACAGCAATTAAATGACCACACGACCTTGGTGTTTGTCTAAAACAGTAGGTCATTGGGCCGGGGATTTTTACGCGGGTGGTGGGAGACGGACGGCAATAAAATCACTGACTAGCCTCTGTAAATGATGACAATACCTTCCGACCCCACGAGAAACAATCACCGTCCGAATAGGGCTTCAGCCAACGCCTTCACCACTAACGGAGCGAGCTGGAAAACCAAACTTTTCCCGAACCCTGTGGGGAGGAAGGCCACAACATCATGGCCACCAACAAAACTCAGCAAAGATTGTTCTTACTCCGGCTTTAACTTCTGGATATTCGGCAGCGGTGCCACAATGGAATGAATGGCTTCGCTCGCATCTTTCTCCGCCGCCATTACTGAACTACAACTCAAACTAGCGCACGACATCAACCTCATCGTTCTCAGCCACTCCCTCTGTTCGCTAATTGGACCGGTAAAAATTTGTTCAGAGAAAACCTAAGAATATACCGCAGTCCCAGACGGAGTACTGAAGGAAAATGAAAATTGGGGCGGAGCCAGGCTATGGTAAAAGTGCATCTATCCATCATAAAAGTGCTTCATACAACTTCGGGGGGAGGAGTTCACGAGAGTTTGAGCGAGTATGCCGTTCCAGCGTATGACGTAGGACGCAGACGTAGCGTAAGTTCCGGTGACGAACGCGGAAGTGCAGAGGATAGAGAACCAAGAAAACTTGGTTCTCGAGAGAAGTAGCATATTCTCACCGGAGTGTCCTATGCTGGAACGCCAGTCTATCGTGAACGCGCATACGACAGTTAGCGAAGTTAGAGATTACAGTTTGTAAAGTTTTAAATATGGATATTTTTCTTACACAAATGCATTGCTTCGCGTGGAGCAGTTTTATGATAGATGGATGCACTTTTATGGACTTCAAAACAGAAACAGCCATTCACTGCCATTACAAAGCTTGGAAGAGCCAGGACATATTTTAATATAACTCCAATTATATCCGTCTGAAAGAAGAATCTCATATACACCTAGGGTGACTTGAGGGTGAGTAAATCATGGGCTAATTTTAATTTTTGGGTGAATTATCCCTTTAAGTGGAGTGTTACCAAGATTTTTTGCAATGCTGTAATGTTCAGAGGTCAGCGTACACACATGCACACATGCTGCAATTGCATTAATGTAGCTACAAGACCAAAGCCAGACATATTTTTTACGGGCGCCGGGCTGGCCTAGAGAACCACACAAAATGTCCTGGCCACTGATAACGGCATACATCCATGAACTAAAATAGATGCTTTCAAGAATCCTATCTCATGCTAAAAACCCCTGGCTGGTGCCTCCGATGTGGCCAACGCACTTGGCTGTAATGGATCTGAGCGAACGAGAAAAGCTCTTGGCCTTGCTTTATAAATATCTACCGATCCAGTATCATCAGTATAATAGTATAATATCACTATAATAATTGTCTGTGCTTTGGTCCAAACCGGCGTCTTTGGTTAATAATATCCAATTTGGTTATTTTTACTTTTGGGAGCTCTAAAAAGATGAAAGAATGTGTAATATTTGATATTGCTTATGCTGTAGGTTGCAGTATAGCCAGGATTGTGGATGAATTGCATGTGGAGTATGCAGAGGTATATCGAGGACTCGTATTGAGAGGGGTTTGACAAGCCGTTTCGCTTTTGTAACTGTAGCTTTGACAACCGAATGACAGACAGGCTGCATTGTCAGAGGTGGGATGGTTGCCATGTGACCATCTGTCCTACTGGTGAATACTAAAGACAAGCATAGAGGACATGACCTCCACACAGTGGCCGTATATGCTCGAATGCGCATTTCATTTCTCTACAGCTGCTGCAACTTTACCTCAGTGTGAAATGTGGTTCTTTAAAGGAAATGTGAAAAATGAAAATTCTGTCATTTATTAATTCTCATGTCATTCCAGAACCCTTCATAATGAATGTGAATGAGGCTGTCAAGCTCTCGACTTGTGCACTAGATTCATGCGATAGCTTTGCGTGCAAAGACATTTAAGTTGTTTTTCTCTGATAATCTTCCTCGGCAGTAAACTGTTAACTGCCACAACTGCATCGAGTCACTGAGTTGAACACAAGAACCGAATCAGTCTAAAATTCTGAATCGTCAGTGAATCACTCAAACTGTTTTGCTTTTATGATCTGAATCAACAATCAATCAATCTGAATCAAGTCATTGAAAATATTCAACTCGAGTAAATGATTCGTTCATGAATCAGTCATCGCTACTTCACACAAACCTTTATGCAACATGCAATGCAAAAATTTCATATACAGTACTGGTCAAAAGTTTGGAAACATTACTATTTTATTCATGCATTCATTTGATCAAAAATACAGAAAAAATATTTTTCCAATTTAAAACAGCTGTTTTCTAATATATCGTAAGCTGCAATTTATTCCTGTGATCAAAACTGAATTTTCAGCATCATTAGTCCAGTCTTCAGTGTGATCATTAAGAAATCATTCTAATAAGCTGATTTATTATCAATGTTGGAAACAGTTGTGCTGCTTAATATTTTTTTGGAACCTGTGATACTTTTTTCAAGATTCATTGATGAATAAAAAGTTAAAAAGAACAGCATTTTGTCACGGTTGGTTTTGGGATTTGGTTCACGTTTATGTTTTCATGTCTTTTATTTTGTAATTTTACCTCAGTCATGTTTCCTGGTTCTTGTCATGTGAGCTCCTTGCTCTTATGTGATCATGTCATGTGCTTCCATAGTTTCATGTGTCTTGTTCTGATTAGTTCCCTTCTCTATGTGTCATGTTCTCATTGGTTGGTCTAGTCATGTGTCTATCCATAGTTCTCATTGGTTCATTGTCTTGTCATGTGGTTGAGTTTTTGCTGTTCATTGGTTGTCATAGTCATTTTTTCCCCTAGATTCTGTATATACACTCACCTAAAGGATTATTAGAAACACATGTTCAATTTCTCATTAATGCAATTATCTAATCAACCAATCACATGGCAGTTGCTTCAATGCATTTAGGGGTGTGGTCCTGGTCAAGACAATCTCCTGAACTCCAAAGCAATTTTGAGCGTGGCATGGTTGTTGGTGCCAGACGGGCCGGTCTGAGTATTTCACAATCTGCTCAGTTACTGGGATTTTCACGCACAACCATTTCTAGGGTTTACAAAGAATGGTGTGAAAAGGGAAAAACATCCAGTATGCGGCAGTCCTGTGGGCGAAAATGCCTTGTTGATGCTAGAGGTCAGAGGAGAATGGGCTGACTGATTCAAGCTGATAGAAGAGCAACTTTGACTGAAATAACCACTCGTTACAACCGAGGTATGCAGCAAAGCATTTGTGAAGCCACAACACGCACAACCTTGAGACGGATGGGCTACAACAGCAGAAGACACCACCGGGTACCACTCATCTCCACTACAAATAGGAAAAAGAGGCTACAATTTGCACGAGCTCACCAAAATTGGACAGTTGAAGACTGGAAAAATGTTGTCTGGTCTGATGAGTCTCGATTTCTGTTGAGACATTCAGAAGGTAGAGTCAGAATTTGGCGTAAACAGAATGCATGATGGATCCATCATGCCTTGTTACCACTGTGCAGGCTGGTGGTGGTGGTTTAATGGTGTGGGGGATGTTTTCTTGGCACACTTTAGGCCCCTTAGTGCCAATTGGGCATCGTTTAAATGCCACGGTCTACCTGAGCATTGTTTCTGACCATGTCCATCCCTTTATGACCACCATGTACCCATCCTCTGATGGCTACTTCCAGCTGGATAATGCACCAGGTCACAAAGCTCGAATCATTTCAAATTGGTTTCTTGAACATGACAATGAGTTCACTGTACTAAAATGGCCCCCACAGTCACCAGATCTCAACCCAATAGAGCATCTTTGGGTTGTGGTGGAACAGGAGCTGCGTGCCCTGGATGTGCATCCCACAAATCTCCATCAACTGCAAGATGCTATCCTATCAATATGGGCCAACATTTCTAAAGAATGCTTTCAGCACCTTGTTGAATCAATGCCACGTAGAATTAAGGCAGTTCTGAAGGCAAAAGGGGGTCAAACACAATATTAGTATGGTGTTCCTAATAATCCTTTAGGTGAGTGTATAGTCCTCATGTTTGCCTTGCCTTGTCCTCATGTTTGTATTGTTCCTGTACCATTGTTGGTGAGTTCCATGTCTCTTGTTCATGCCATGCCAAGTCAAGTCAAGTCAAGTCAAGTCAAGTCAAGTCAAGTCAAGTCAAGTCATTGTTTCTGTTTGCTCACTTTGGATTATCGGCAATAAAACTGCACTTGGGTTCATCTACGCTCACCTCCATTTATAACAATATAAATCTTTTTATATAAATTTAATACATCCTTGCTGAATAAAAGTGTTAATTTCTTTCAAAAAAAAAAAGAAAGAAAAAGATTACTGACCCCAAACTTTTGAACGGCAGTGTATATTGTTAAAAAAGATTTCTATTTAAATATATGCTGTTCTTTTTTTAACTTTTTATTCATCGAAGAATCCTGAAAAAAAGTATCATAGGTTATAAAAAAACTATTAAACAGCACAACGGTTTCCAACATTGATAATAAATCAGCATATTATAATGATTTCTGAAGGATCATGTGACTGAGCTTTGCTATTAGAGGAATTAATTATATATAAAAGTATATTCAAATAGAAAAAACATTATTTTAAATTGTAATAATATTTCACAATATTACTGTTTTGTCTGTATGTTTTATCAAATAAATGCAGCCTTGATGAGCATAAGAAACATTAAAATAGTAATGTTTATTATATATATCAGAGGACATGTAATAAAGTGCACAAGTAGAAGAAGAAAAGAAAAAGTCATTCATGTTTGGAACAACATGAGGGTGAGTAAATAGTGATTATTTTCTTATTTATTTATTTTATTTATTGTTATTTTGGGGCTGGACATGAGAGACACAGATTGCTCTTAACCTGCTGTGGCCTGTTTGCAGAGCTCTTCAGTCACGCTGCATTCACAAATTGGCCGTTTTTCAGCATTGCATCTGAGAAGAAAAACAGGCTATTTAAAGATTACCAAGGGGCATCAATTTGGAAAAAGTGAGACGCGCAGCCACAAAGACCTTCATTAGACTTTGGGACACGTCTTTGAGACAAGCCTTCAAAAAGCAACAGCAAAATGCATCAATAATGCAAGAGAAACTTGCATGCCCCTAAAAATAGAGGTTAATCTGGGTTTAGAAATCAGAGGCCGTTTGATAGGGAGAAGGAATCTGCTCACATACAAATCCTGCTTTTCCACAACCTGTGTGATTAATTTATAAGCCAGAGATTTGAACCAGGCTCATCTGTTACCTGATAAATCCTGCCACTAAAAAAAACAAAACACAAACACACACTCGAAAAGGTGAACGAATTCTGGGAAGGTGACGTCAGTCACGTTTGGAGATCTCCAATAGATTTTCCTTTCCCCAGTGAACAACTGTTTGCACAGCAATAGGCTGGTCAAAACAGGGAAAGCAAGAGGCAGATGACATGCAATATGGAGGGCCGACAAAAGAAACATACGACTGAGTCACGCGTGACAAAAGCCCATGACAAAAGGGCTTGGGCCACATCAAGTCAAGCATGAGCCCTTTCTGAAAACAATGACTAATGAATCTTACTAACCTCCTATTAATCATTTAAGAACCACATTGAGATATTGAGTTTCCTTGATGCTTCAGAACCAAAACAGCACATGTGAATGCTGTTGTCACTCATGTGATGCTTCTGGTTCCAACATTCTCAGCTCACAGCTGACGTTATTGCATTTGCAAATTAATCCAAATTTCCAAATCCAAACTTCACAACATTAACTGAAAAAAAGCATAGAAACAAAAGAGCAGTTCCCTGTGTGGGTGAGAAAGGAAAGCCATTGTAAATGAGCAGACAATACCAAAGCCTGCCAAGTGTAGCCTGTATCACACGGTTCAGGCTTTCGTCAAATAAAAGCAATAACGACTATTTGCTTCTCCTTCTCCCTTTCTTCTGTTTTCTCTTTCTCAACTGTTTTCTCCTTTTATGGTTCTTTCTTTGATGTAAAGCCTATTTGGCAAGTGCGATCAAAGGCTCAGGATCGTGTGCACCACCTGCAGAACTGAAGCATGGCCGTCTAAGGGGCCATTCACACAGAATGCGTTTTTCCATTCCACTGCACCACTTTTCCATAGTTTTTCAATGTAAATGCACTAGGCGGATGTCTTTAACCATTGTGCTCATTCGAGGGGAAAAAGAAGCAGAAGCATTCAATATCTTATCATATGCATATGTAAAATATCATCAACATTAAATAGCATATAAATCAAAACTGCCTAATATTACCGAGCTATAGGACTGTGTAAGCATCAGAGGTGTTGATGGACTCGGCCTACTCCATTTGTGTTTTGATCATCGTTCTGAATCCGATCCAGATTTTTTATTTTTTTGCTTTTTTAATGAAACTTAGCCATTTTCAAGTGTTGATAAAAAAGGAATGCACAAAGCTAGAATAAAACATTGTTGTTGTTGGTTTGTTTTAAAAGCAGATGGTTTGTTCTTTCTTTTGACATATTGCATGTTCAGATATTCATCTAAAATGCTGGCGGTGGCTGTCAACTTTTTTCAAAAACGCTGGCGGGGAAAGAGTTAAAGGGTATCTTTTGACATAGAAGAGGTCTTTGTACCATTAAAACATCCTGCAAGTTTCATAGCATAAAATGTCCTACTCTTTATAAACAAAGTATTTATTTAGTTAAAGGTGCACTATGTAACTTTTCAGTCCACTAGAGGTCGCCTATTCAAAACAAAGGCTTAGTTTGATGACGCCCCGTTTGAGCGCAGAATCTTGGGACATGTGGTCTTCACCTCACAGCCGGTAGAAAATAATCGGGATAGGACTCGGGCAGAAATCATGTTCATGGATGCGATTATTAACGTTACTGTAGTATGAAGTATGAAGAGTGTTGTGGAGCTCAGCAAGGTCGCTGGAGCGATTGTTAAGATGAAGGCATCACACACTTTGCGAGCAGCGGGACTTTTATTATGCCACAGTCGCCCGCGCCACTTCCGCTTTTCCGGTCATGAGTATGAGGTAATGCAGCTCTGTTTATCATATTAGACACATCTGAATGTGTTGAAAATGAAGTTATGACGTTTCTCAGTGCATTCACTCGGCGGCTGCTATGACACTTGTTGCACACTGCAGTGAGAGTAAAGCGTTTCTCCGAGGGTACCGTTGATATGACGCAATCGACAGGCAACTCCCTCACACGTCCCGGTTCCTTGGTTAAAATGGCAATTTCTCACGATTTACACATAGTTGGAAACATTTGGGATATTGTAAGTACTCAACTGAACAAAATATATAACACTGGCCTAGTGGTTTTTGGATATTTTACTGAAAATGTTTTACATAATGCACCTTTAAGCTCCAAAAACAGCTCATTTGAATATTGGGGGGCACGTGACGCCACACGGGTAAATTAATTTGCAAATGCCTGCCTCCAGAGCAAGAAATTGTTTTACATCATTGCACCATAGGCCCCGCCCACTGGCATTCAGTCGCTTAATGGCTGGCACTTGCATCACGTCAAAAGCAAATAGAACTCATTATAAGCACTGCCGCTGTCTACACATGATACAGTGCACAGATGCACGTTCACTGCTTGAGTCTGCCGACAAGAGGACAAAATGGAGGAGTAAAGATAAGCGTAAAGGAACGTTCGCTTTCACACGTCCAGTTTAAACAGCTCATTTGCGTCTTTGTGAAGCCTTTTTGAAGGATACCAGCGTCAGGAACAAGGTTTTTTTTTAATGGCATCTTGGATCACGTTGGAGGATTATATGTTTGTTCGGAGTATTTGACTGCAGATTGATTTGTAAATGAGGCACACTGTAACGGAGAGTTCCCAAAGAAACTTTTGTTGAAAGGTGAAGCAGTCAGCTGTATTGGATCCGACAGAAGCTATCACGAATCGTAAACTAAACGATTTCCTAATACTTTCTAGGGCTGTAATCTCCCAGTCGATTAGTCGATTATTAGTCGATACGTTCTGGCTCGTCCAAAATTCTGATTGGTCGATTTTTGTGCCACATTCATTTAATCAGTTTTGCCACGCCGCATTTATTTCATAAAGGTGTGGATCAACTTGCCCGTGCAACACTTCTGTCGCGCAGCACTCCACTTTATTCCTGTGGGTGACGTCAAGTAACGCGCCCGCAAAGCATTCCAGGAAGGCGGCGCTGCATTTGAACAAATTCCGTGCATCAAAAAAGCTGGCCAAAGCCCATCTTTATGCACATGGAGATGGGGGGAAGTCTCTCGCTGGTCCTTTGTTTTTCATTACCCGCTGGCTCAAACGCACGCCCGTAGCGGTAAACTTGAGGAACGCCCATCAACATACACATGTTACTGCCAGTTTTACCGCATTCATTTCATCAGGTGGAAAGCACTAATTGCTAATGGGGGTGTTTTCAGAGCACCCCTGTTTCACAGGTAACAGTCTATCTTCAGAGCACCCCCTTGTTTTCACTTATTTTGGATTAGCCCAACCCACTGGAGAAGAGAGACAGATTGAAGTATCGGTAGGCTAGTTTGCTGTATTTGTTTCATTTTGAGAGCGTTTTTTCTGCTCTTGATCTGGCTTGTTTAGTAAATATTCCTTTTTTTATTAAAGGGGACGTGCCTTTTGTGTTTAAGAGTAAAAGCTTTAAGTTAATAGTCTATTCGTGTCTCAGCCGCGGAGCTGAGTTTATCCTATGTTTGAACTGCACAGAGCAGCTGAAATGATAGTGTCTGTCAGTTATTATAATACATATGACAAAAACAATTGTCTAAATGATGTTGCATATTCCTCAAAAGTTCTTGTGATGATATCACTAGTTGACAACATAGTACTATATTTTCGGAAATCATAGGCTATGATATTGCGCAGGTGCACGTGATGCAACGCTGTCAGAGCCGACAGACTTGTGTGTCAGACTCATTTCAGTGCAAAATAATCAGGTCAAAAACGATTTAATATACTGCAAATAGCCTACTAGTTTTTTATGTTTATTTATAATTCATTTAGGCAGACAACAAGGCTACCAAGTACTGCGCACAGTGCGCAGCTAATTCATTTAACGTTTTTTTTCCTAACGTCATTTTTAGTCGAAAATTTCAGGACTTCAGTCGACCAAGATTTTCTTTGGGTGATTACAGCCCTAATACTTTCTCTGTAAATGACTGTTTTATGGATAATGTTTTCAAAAAAACGTACTCATGTGCAATAGCGAGTGGTCGTTGATTCTGGTTCCTATGCAATGATGATATCCAATCAGTGGCCGTTTACTGATAAGCAATAAAGAAGTTACCTCCCATTAAAAACGGGTTATTTCAGAATGACGGTTGAAAATTGTTTTTCCACATACATTTATTTTTGCACAAAAGAATGTTATTAACATTAATAAAGTTAACAAGTGAACCTCAAATAACATAATTTAAATAAATAAAAAATTTGAATTTTATCAGCAAAAATGTGTTCTGTGTGAACCGGTACTAAGAGTGCTAAGAAGCTACCCACCAAATTTATTTTAAAATAAGTATTATAGAATAATATAGACATTATAATAAGAATAAGAATTATAGATATAAAAAGTTATTTTAGTATTATTCGTAACCTATTATGGTATGTATTATTATTTTGAATAAGCTTTTATTTTTAAGTTTAAGTTTTTCTAATGTCCTTGTCATTTTATTAGTGTAATTATTTCAGTTTAATTTTGATTTAGTTTAGTTTTAGTCATTTTAGTACTTCAATTACTTCATCCAATACTTCAATTTCAATTAGTCTTATCAAAAAAATCTTCAATTTTTTATCTAATACTTATATTTTACTTTATTTCAGCTTCATATCAGTTATCACAAATACAAAGTCATGAAACTCTAGATGGAGCAGGCTGTTCCTTAACTCAATCTCCTTTCAATCACATCATTCTCTGTAGTGCACAGCTGATTGGTTCCTGCTGTATCAGTAGCCAATGAGCTCGCTGCTCAACCTTCAAATACTAGGTCAGCATTTGCAGCACGGTCTTTCAGAAACTCTCCACCTTCCCCAGCTCCACCTGTATAGATCTGCTACGGGTATTTATGTTCGCTATATTGTACAGCAGGATGTCTTGCTCACAGCAGCGTGTTGTGTATGTATTGACAGTAGTAGAAGCAGTGCAGCAGACCTATTCCGCCAAAACCAAACATATCAACATTGCCATATCTATTACCATGCCAAACACTCAAGAGTCGTCATATAGTTTTAGTAAACGATAACAAAACTGCTTGCATTTTTAAATGTCTTCAAACCATCTGTATATACAGTATGTTTTATGCAGAAATGTCAATATAAAGGTTACTGACTGATCAAAAAAATCTTTGAAGTGTCTTTCATTGGTCAAACAGATAGTCCCACCCCCAAAATCCCTCCATTGGTTGAGCTAGTGCTGCTGTGGTGGGATGACCAATCAATGTTTTGAAAGCGTCACAGAGGCAAATTTTGGTGAAATATTCGCCCTTTTAAAAAAATGTGATATATATATATATAATTATTTTGACAAAAAAAGCTTTAATTGCAATATTCTTAAAATTATCTTACAGTAGACAAATGACCGCTAAGCATCTGCGTCCTTTGTACATAATGTCAGAAAGGTCAATCATGTTACATCACAGGGTTCAGAGCAATGTTAATCTCGTTCAGTGTGTGTTGGACATCTAATCCGATCTCACCTTCTCTCATCCCTGCTCTGATGTTGGAGGGCTTTACACAAACCATTCTGATCTGTTTCAGGGGTGGCATAACCTAGAGCCCTAGTGGTTAAAGACCTGAAAGGTTGTGGGATTAAATCCATGAACTATCCCCATTGTGCTCTTGAGCAGGACATAACCTCCGGTTGCTCAGTTGTTTCTCATAATAAGTGCACGGAGAGTTGCATAGCATAAAAACATCAGCTAAATGTCAAGTAGAGGTAGCAGTGGAAATTTACTTCCAGCAGATATGATGGGTCATTCCTGTTGTGCAGTACTGACTGACCTCTGCACCTTAAAAAGTGATTAATATGCTTTTGCGGTACTTCCTACATATTTCTATGATACAACAGATTTTTACTGGATAAAAAAGCACTAGTGAGTAGATATCGCCATTTTTGCCGTGTCTCCCTCTAACATGAAAAATGCTATTTTTTAAATTATATTTACAAGATGTCGACTTTTATATTTAGTTTGTTTCTCAACCATCGTTTAAACAATTCCTGTTCTTTTATGAAACAGGATGGTATGTTTTAGTGTGAGAGAAACCAACTACGTCACTTGCTGGAGGATGACGTCATCGCTTTTGACAGTTAAAGGGCTGTTACAAAAGACTAACCAGATGGAAAGTGATATTGATGACAAAGGAAAACTGCTAGATTGATTATGAATTTTTTTTTTAAATGTTCCCAAGAAAATATGATTTGTTTGAAACATTTGTTTAGATAAAGAAAAAAGCACCTGGAGAATTCCTTAAGAAATTGCACATTTTTCATGTTATGTAAACATGTCAAAAATGGCATTTGCACAAACTGAGGTTATGATTTAAAATTCATCCCTGTTTACTTAATTATGATATTGTAAGTAATATTCCTACAGGCTTATATATTATAATAATTATGATATTACTTTATTCAGTATGTTAAGACTTATATAATGTTGATTTGAAAATGAACTGCATAGGAATGACCCTGCTTTTGGTAGTTACAGTGCCTTGGGAGTGCAACTTCTGACTTATGTTCTTACACGTTACATATGATATGCCAAAGCAAAGTACATCATGTACATGGAATAAATAAAACAGTGAGGCAGGTGGGAGCTAATGACCCTGTAAGGGATAAAGTTCTCCGCATTCATGGAGAGCGTGAAGCTGTTTTCAGCACCATGGAGAGCGTTACGGGCAGATGGGAAGTTGAAACTAATAACCAGATATGTCATTGTTTTCTATCTATCTATCTATCTATCTATCTATCTATCTATCTATCTATCTGTTTGTCTTTCTGTCTGTCGGTCTACATTGTAAAATTGTGTTAATTATGGTAAAAATAATACTGGCAGCTGTGATTGTCAGAACTTTACTGTAAAAACATGGCAATGATGTTTCGAGCATTTTGCTGACTGTATATTTTAGTTCTTGACTGTATTTTTTATAACTGATGTTTATATACCAACATATTTGAGCTGTTTGTTACTGTAAAATTACAGATTATCACTCAGGTGGTACAACTGAAAGCCACATGATGGCTTAAAGTTCATCAAAACTGGCCTTTTAGCAACTGTGACCAATAAAAATAAGAAAGAAATTGGATGGTTTATGCACAAACATTCTGGGAAAGTCCCGTTCCACATAAAAAAGACGGTTCCTATTTTTAATAATAAAACAATTTGCTTTAAAGTAAACATAAACGTTTTATTGTTACCATATTTTACCAGCTGACCAAATGTTTTACCAGAGTCTTGATCTATCTATCTATCTATCTATCTATCTATCTATCTATCTATCTATCTATCTATCTATCTATCTATCTATCTATCTATCTATCTATCTATCTATCTGTCTGTATTGATTTAATGAGGTGAGATACTAACTGAAGACCTTAAACCTCCAAATGGACAAACCAACTCCAATTGGTGCACAACCAAATTTCATTATAATGTTGCTTATGTAATAATTCCCTTCCTAACAGGCTATTTAACAGGAATTCTGTGTTAAATTGCAAATTATTTGTCCGCAGTAGTCTAGTCTAATTTGAAGTGTATACGCCAGTCAAGTTGTGCATGAAACATTCTTCTGGGGGTGGGGGGGAGGGTGCATTGGGTTTGAAAATCCCCTCCTTTCACCTGACTAACGCGATTAGCGTTAAACTGCTTTAGACAACTGTCCCAGCGCTAAAATTGGCATGGGTTGTTACCTGGTGACAGCCACACGGGATCATACAGTACCACGAGATAAAACAATAGAATAATCCGCGTGTTTATGCCTTGAACAAGACGTGATCTCGCAGGCACCATCGTTCCTTCTCACGGCAGACACTAACAGCTATGTGTTTACAATGCCAAAGAGTGATGCATCATTCCCTGCGCGCACCAGCACACGTCTTATACAACAGCAGAATGCCCAATGATGGCAGGTCGGAGACGTCCCATGATGACTGCCGTGCCATTTATTCACCGAGATGACATTCACCCCTACTCATGCCAAGGACATTGCATGGTTCTGGTTCCCCCAAACGCCATGTAAAATGACTGCAAACGCGCCGCACGGCGCACGCAGAGCCCATTTTACTGTGACCTGAGTGTGCGTGGGAAGGTGACTTTCCACACTCCTTACCTAAAATCACTATAGGGGTGAATGATCCAATATCCAGCCGTCTGCACTCTCTCCTGCTCTTTCTCCACGGCTTTCTGACTCCCGAACATCCGCAAGGAGAACTTATTCACCCCGGGCTGCATCATGGCTCCAAATTGCCGCTGCATAAACCCGGATTGCCTGGACGCGGCGTCTATATCGTCAAAACCGACCATGGCTTCTTCCCGGTCCCCCTTGACACCCACTGAGTTGCCGTGGTCTTTCATGTTCTGGCTCCCCATGCTGTTCTTCAAGATCGAGTCTTGCCGCTGGAACACATTATTCCCATCCACTTTCTCCTCTTTGTTGCTCGAGAACGAATTGGATTTGTCTTCCATGGCGGTTTCAGAACGTGCTGTCTCCGGGTGCGGAGGACAGGCTACGCGTAAAAGTCGAAAGGAGCAGCTGGCGGCTCTTCTGTTTCATTGGACGTCCCTCAAACCACCGCTGCCTCCAGTGTGAGTGCTGCTGCACAACTGAGAGGCAGAGTAGCGGTGAACCCGACAGGATCAGCTTTCTTGGGCTGCTGCCATCTATTGGCGGGATTGAGCGCGCCCGCGTCCCGTTTCTCTCCACGCGTGTCGCGGTACGCACTGCGCTGCTCGGATATGCTTCCAGACTGAAAAGGAGCCAAAGGAATACAATTTGAACATGATGTTGTAGATGCAAATCAGGGTTATGTAAAGCATTTGGGAAGGGCATGTTTTATTATGAGGTGAATTCAAATGGTAATTATATTATGAAAGACCAACGACGGTCTATATAATCTCATAGGGGTTTGTGGCATGACAAAATCGTGTATAATTTTTAAATATTTTATGCAACTTCTACTATGGTAATGGTAGGCTCTACGATATTTTACTGGAAATTCAATAAAAAGGTAATTATACTTTAGTAACCCTGTTCTCTATTTATTTATTTATTTATTTATTTATTTATTTATACTTTAGTAACCCCGTTCTCTATTTATTTATTTATTTATACTTTAGTAACCCCGTTCTCTATTTATTTATTTATTTATTTATTATTTTATTTATTATTTTATTTAATAATCCAGCGAATTCATTACAATTGAATGGTACTTAATCTCATTTGGTTATTTCTACTTGATGGCCACAATCCAAAATATGATTATTTGAACAAAAGCCTGACATCAGCCCACAACCAACTTTCACATTATGTAACAGCTTAAAAAACAAAAGTCTCTAAACAGTATATTAAAACAGTTCTGACTGGACTGGCAGTTCTGATTGGATGAGCCATTCAAAGCCATTGTAAAAACCCATAGGAATTTCCAGAGGGAATAGCAACCCAACCATTACATGTAATCATTTAGCAGATGCCTTTATCCAAAGTCACTTACAAATGAAAAACATGCACAAGCATTTTATCATTCAAGAGCCAACAATATTCATAGATCCTCTGCCAAGTGTACATTAAGCTATAGATAGTAAAGAAGATTTATTTTTAGTGTGTTTTTATAGAAAGTGCTGTAATTTTAACTGTGGTTCTTTGGTTTAGGTTCTGACAGAAAGGATTAAATGTAAGTGACCAAAGTATAAATATTATAGCCAGACCGGTTGAAGCATTTCTACAGTCACGTGATAGCATATCGCCACCACTATGGCAAAATTGCTATTTTAAATTTAAGGCTATCAACCTGTAAATCTGGTTGCAGGCTCTAAATCCAGGGACGTTTTGAATCCTAAGTAAGAAATGTTGATAGAACAGCTTGAGATATGGTTAACTAATCTTTCTGGGTCTTTAAAACCTGCTTTCATCTGATTCTTTCAACCATGAGAGAACCGCTCCCTAATAACACTGGAAGCACTGGCCCTGAACTGATAGTTTTCCCAAAATAAAGCTTTTCTTGTGAGTGATCTGCTATCATTTGTGAGAAATGTGAAAACGTCTACTTTATGGACCGTCCCAAACATTTTCGTTTAATAAATGGCCCTCAATGCATTAAATGCATAAAACACAATTTCAATGTGTATTTGGATTTTGGCTTTCAATGTGGGCTCATCCAATTGATTTCATTCTTTTATAGGTCTTTCAAGCTGTCTTTTCAAGCTGATTTCGAGAGGGAAATAGCAGGGAAATATCTTTCTTATAGCTCAAACAGTAGAGCATGACGCTAGCAACGCCAAGGTCATGGGTTCAATTCCCAGGGAAAACAAGAATTGACAAAATGTAAAATGTGTACCTTGAATGCAGTGTAAGTCGCTTTGGATAAAAGCGTCTGCCAAATGCATAAATGTAAATAGGGTTGTGTTGTGGTGATGATGGTGATTTGTGCATGCTGGACAGTTGTGTGCCAGTTGCGGACATATGACGGTATGCACATCCGGTGAAAACTGGTGAATTGATGAAACCTGACCAAGTCCACCTGCTACTCTGCCGTCCTGCTATGACGTGAGGCTTAAAACCTTAAGGCTTAATGATTTTGAACCTGGTCTCACCAAATCCAAAGGTAAAATCAGAAGCTATGGTAGATTTGATAAAACTTAGGCAATTTCAGCACCACATTAGATTAGTGGGTTGTATTATATATAAGCCAAAACTGTGTATCATGTGCACGCCAAAAATTGCTTATCATATGCACTCGAAAAGTGCATATTATATGCACGTCAAACACGTGCGTATCATATGATAATGAAAAGGTGAAAGACAAAAAATACATTTGTTCTTCTTTGCTCTTAGTGCAGGAATTTTTCCCTACTCAATACTACAGCATTTACTGCTGTTGTTAATACATATTTAAACAGGGTTTCTCTGTGTTCCTAGGGGTTTTTTTTCTTTTCTTTTCAACTAATCTTATACACCCCTCCACCACTTGTGTTATATGCAATACGAAGCTACTCTTTTTATGCCTTAATAGACTGCATGTTTTCAAAAAAAAAGGAGTTTTACACATCAGGGCGAAATATTTGAGAATGTCCTGTAGTGTTATAGATGTCATGTAGTCTTGATTTGGGTGAGTGGCTATTTACATTCAAAGGGTTGTAGAAGCTCAAGTGAATTTTAGCACACTTTAGTCAACTTTAATAACATAAAACGTAAAAACAACATAGTTGTGGCCAGTGAAAATGCTGAGTGGCTAGTAACTTTGGAAAACTGTGAGCAAAAACGCTAATGTCATGCCGATCAGGCATAATAGTATGACCACTGACAGGTGAAGTGAATAACACTGATTATCTCCTCATCACAGCATCTGTTAGTGGGCGGGATATATTAGGCAGCAAGTGAACATTTTGTCCTCAAAGTTGATGTGTTAGAAGCAGGAAAAATGGGCAAGCGTAAGGATTTGAGTTTGACAAGGGCAATCTTTGTCAAAACCATCTCCAAAACTGCAGCTCTTGTGGGGTGTTCCTGGTCTGCAGTGGTCAGTATCTATCAAAAGTGGTCCGAGAAGAGACAGTGGTGAACCGGCGACTGGGTCGTGGGCGGCCAAGGCTCATTGAACGTGTGAAGGCTGGCCTGTGTGGTCCGATGAAACAGACGAGCTACTGTAGCTCAAATTGCTCAAGAACTTAATGCTAGTTCTGATAGAAAGGTGTCAGAATACACAGTGCATCGCAGTCTGTTGTGTATGGGGCTACAAAGCCGCAGACCAGTCAGGGTGCCCATGCTGACCCCTGTCCACCCCTGAAAGCACCAACAGTGGGCACGTGAGCATCAGAACTGGACCATGGAGCAATGGAAGAAGGTGGCCTGGTCTGATGAATCACGTTTTCTTGTACATCACGTGGATGTCCAGATGATGCACGTGTGTCGCTTAACACATGGCACCAGGATGCACTATGGGAAGAAGGCAAGCCAGCGGGGAGGCAGTGTGATGCTTTGGGCAATGTTCTGCTGGGAAGCCTTGGGTCCTGTCATTCATTTGGCTGTTACTTTGACACGTACCACCTACCTAAGCATTGTTGCAGACCATGTACACCCTTTCATGGAAAAGATATTCCCTGGTGGCTTTGGCCTCTTTCAGAAGGATAATGTGCCCTGTCACAAAGAAATCATTGTTCAGAAATGGTTTGAGGAACACAACAACGAGTTTGAGGTGCTGATTTGGCCTCTTAATTCCCCAGATCTCAATCCGATCGAGCATCTGTGTAATGTGCTGAACAAACAAGTCCTATCCATGGAGGCTCCACCTCGCAACTTACAGGAGTTGGTTTACAGGATCTGCTGCTAACATCTTAGCTAGCATCATGCCAGATACCACAGCACGCCATCAGGGGTCTAGTGGAGTCCATGCCTCGACGGGTCAGGGCTGTTTTGGCAGCAAAAGTGGGACCAACACAATATTAGGAAGGTGGTCATAATGTTATGCCTGATCTGTGTATATGAAATTCATATGAAAACAGTCAAGTGCAAACTCAGACTATTACTTAAACCTGCAATTAAATGTTAAATACACAAATATACTGTGTGTATATATATATATATATATATATATATATATATATATATATATATATATATATATATATATATATATATATATATACACTGTATTTCGGTTTATGCTGTTTTAAAACCTTAAGCCTTGTTTCCTGGGGACAGATGGTTGTAGACTATATTACAACAAAAATGATGATTCACCACTGGAAAATCTGTGTACAGGGAACTTCCTGCTAATGGGCAACCTTCATATCAAAACTATCCAGCGTAGCACATTTGGCAATGTGGTCATTATATAAGTTAACCAAAATAAAGCTGACATTCCTTTTATTGCCTCCGTTTTGCTTTCAGCCAGAGTTTTGCCTGGATTAGTAGGCATACCAACTGATCCCTTACGGGGCAGTCCAGAATGCTTGTGTAACTTTAGTTTTGGAGCAAAGCGTTGCGTAATTTATGAACACAAGGTAATGACTCTCAGAGACTGACCACAGAGCTTAAGCGCTGGATCACGTGTGCGGGGGGGCCAAAAGAAACTCTGGCATATGCAAAGGTCTCGCTGGACGAAACTGCCACAGATGAGACAAGTCAAGGTCATTTCAAATCAGTGCTGTATGTTTTTTACATCAGAAAATGTGATTTGATGCTCTGAGGCCAATTAATAAAGCTGAATTTGGCACAGATGTGGGAAGCTGAATTGCTTATCATCCTGTGGGGCTAATGTTCTCGTGTGCGTCTATTAGGTTACATCCACTCATTCGATATTTTACCCAGATGTGAAACATTACATGCTTTTTATGCCTGCCATTCTTCACACAACGAATATAGACTTCCGCCAAAAAAACCCAAAGCATTGTGTTTCAAAATGACAGACTCTTTCCGCTTTGTCATTCACCATATACACACATTGCAATGCATTTCATAGGAGGTCAGTCTAGATAGGGCTCAGGTCCCTCCTTCAGTGTAAGTCTATATGATTTTTATTTATTTATTTTCCACTATTATTTGTAAGACATATGATCGATTATAAAATATATAATGATGGATTCTACAATATATAATTCAATAACATGATAAAAGACTGTTATAAGCTTTGAAGCACTTTGAAAATATAATAAGTAATATGATGAGGAACATCTTCAAATGGTGCAGTGCATTAGCAGGTGATTATGCTGTACACATATAGAGCTCTTTCTGTTGTTTTGAATAGCAGCAACATTTTCTCGCTCATATTCTTTAACTGTAATCCTATCTAAGATCTGTCTTGTATCATGGGCCGTTGTGTCTGCATTATGGCCTCAGGGGAAATAAAGTACTATTACTCTGATTCTGTCTTGCCATGTCAGAGCAGCAGAAAACGAACAGGAAACGGAGGACTATCCTGTTTTAGTTTCAATTCGACCTTGTGCTAGTTCACCTTCAATGTTTTGGGGGCTCGTCAGGGCGGTTTCACCTTAACTGCACTGAATATGAATCTGTTATCTGGATTAAGGGAATTACTGCTGAGCTCTCAGAAAGTTTATGGCATCTCTCCTTCTGAGTTGTCCTCTGATAGTTCACCCTTATCGGACAGAAAAGACCCTTGTGGAAAGACATTATTGTCAGTAGTCACTTTTTGACATCTGAAACATTGGCTGAGAACCACGTTTATGGACATTGTTGTCTCACATTTGCAAGAAAATAGCTCAACGAGCACAAAAAAACGTTGTGAAAAGGACTGTTTTATCCTACATAGCATACTTTAAGGTCCACTGTGTAATATTTATGAGGATCTATTGATGGAACTGCAATATAATATACATAACTATGTTTTCAGTGGTGTATAAAGACCTTAAAGGAACACTCCACTTTTTATGAAAATAGGCTCATTTTCCAACTCCCCTAGAGTTAAACAGTTGAGTTTTACCGTTTTCGAATCCATTCAGCCGATCTCCGGGTCTGGCGGTAGCACTTTTAGCATAGCTTAGCATAGATCATTGAATCTGATTAGACCGTTAGCATCTCACTCAAAACATGACCAAAGACTTTCAATATTTTTCCTATTTAAAGGTGCCCTAGAATGAAAAATTGAATTAACCTTGCCATAGTTAAATAACAGGAGTTCAGTACATGTAAATCATATACAGTGAGTCTCAAACACCATTGCCTCCTCCTTCATATGTAAATCTCGTTTGTGAAAAACACCATGGAAAAAAAATCAGATCACAACGTAACACAGAGAATGATGCAATCGTTGGGATCATTAATATGTACGCCCCCAACATTTGCATATGCAAGCACATGTTCACTGTCAGGCGAAACTGCGCAGCCGTATCATCTGGAGTTCTGCAGGTAAACAAGCGTCACGTGAAGATAGCGAACATGGCAGATCATGGAAACAAATGTTATGTTCCAGGCTGTGCAGGGGATGTGAAGACGTTTCCTACTCTTCCCACAGATAAAACATGTCAACAGGCATAGTTGATGTTTATTTATAATCGGATACCGCAACAATTTAATTCAAAGTTGTTAGTTTGCTCAGCCCATTTCACCATGGACAGTTTTTCAAACCTGGGACAATCAAGCAGGCTTTGCTCAGCGTCCGACACTGAAGAAAGGGGCAATTCCAACCATATACCTGCAAGCAGTAAGTGATTTTATCCACTTCTTGACTGTCTTAACAATTTCTGATTAAACTGAATGTTTCTTAGAGAGACAACATTAACGATAATATCCCTGTTGTTGTCTAGATCCAACGCAAGATACTAGTACAGTAACAATAGGATAATCCAAGTAGCTTACATAACTATATGGCTAAATAAATCGACTTTTAAATCAGTACTCTACTGTCAAACTCAAACGTTACTGTACAAACAACATATTTAAGCGCTACCCAGTTCAGTTTGTGATTCAAAGTGAAGAAGCTATCATTGTAAAATCATACAGGGACACATTACAATAATTAAAATGTTTTTACAATGCTAAAAAAGTTGTGACTGCTGATGTGTATATTTAATGCTATATGCTAGTTATCATTTAGGCTGAAGCTTACCATTCAGAAGCGTTCATTTCCAATCTCAAAACATGTTGTTGTTCCTCAAAATCTGCATCTTCATCAGAAACAGGCTCAAACATATAAGGTTGAATGCCTAATCTCTCCATCATCATGACGGTCAGTATAGATGTGCCTGCTATCATTGAGCCGCGCAGTGAAAGAGCCAATCAGAGTAGAACTCTGCATTAATATTCATGACCCTTCCAATTAAGGCAAAAACAGACCATTTCATCCTGGGGAAGATTTCTAGAGTTGTAAATGGACCTGTAAAACCGTATCTGGACAATTGTTGACCTTAAATAATTCACATACCCTCTATGTAGATACCAGAGAACCATTTAAAAGGTTGTTTCAAATCATTCTAGGGCACCTTTAAAACTTGACTCTTCTGTAGTTACATTGTGTACTAAGACCGACGGATAATAAAAGTAGATTTTTCTAGGCCGTTCATCCTTTAAATAATGAACCGTTATGTTTTTATTACCTTAGAATGAGCCATTCTACATACACCACGGGTCCCCTAACAGTGAAGTCGCCATTTTGCGCCATCATGTTTCTACAGTAGCCCTAAACGGACAAATTCCTCAGAGCGCTCCTACAGAGCACTAGGTACTCTCTGCTGTCTCAGACGACGACATCTTTGTCCTGTGTCGGCCACCGTAGCTTCTAGAGATGCGCGGATCAGCTCTAACGTCACCTGAATCCACTGTTTTAAAAAAATCATCCACCCGCCACCCATCCGCATCTATGATTTTCTCTGATTTACATATCCGCACTCGACCCGCACCCGATCGTCACATTACAAGTATTCAAATTCTCGTAAGCACAATGATATCGTAACACGAGGGCTGCTTGTAAAAAAGTTATTCTTTTTTGCGAAATTCATTTAAACCAGGTGTCGGCAACCTATATGGCCCACGGAGGAGTAGGCTAATGGCTGGGAAGTGAGCAAAAGTGAGAGATGCGTTTGTATTTCATTCAGATAAAATACATTGCACATACAGATCTACATTTTGAGGTAGGCCTAATCATTACAATGAAAGCACATCAATGAAAACAAGTCAATGAAAGCGCGGAGCTCTGAAAGCACAAGCTTTCAAATTCATGCACACTTGTGTGTGTGCGTAACTACTCACTTACAGCTTGTTACGTTATTTGTTACGCTTAACTTTGAGAAAAAAAAGTTAAAGGCGCGATGAATTGAGAAATCAACTTTCTCTTGAGCCTTTGACATATAAAAGGTAATTGTGATATAAGAATAAGTTTCGGAGCTGAAAACTTCCTTGCTAGTCAAGGAAAATCTTTTATTGACACCAGGCCCAGCAAACGATCGATTTCAGAAAATGTCGACCATTGACGTCATAGAATGCAGAAATGCCGCCTCAACAGATAAATAGGTACGACTGCTTCTGTAGCCCCGCCCACCGACTCATGGAGCTAAACGGATCGCGCTGACAAGCAATAAACATGCCGGTTCCAGCTCACGTGTGTAAGACATTGCGCGTTTGTTCGCTTCATTTCACCGCAGAATCATTTGTAAACAAGATAGAGGTCGAGACTGGGTTTGCTGACATATTGAGATTAAAACATAATGCTTTCTATATTGGATCCGGCAGGAATGGTGCAACACACTTATGTGAGTAAAACATGTTTTTTATATGTGATAGTATTGCATTGTTACAGATCGTATTGATTATGTGTACATGTCTAACTGAACATACCTTAGCATGCTGTCACAGGCTGGAGAATCCTTTATTTAAGGTGTTATTGGTTCATTCGTGATCAGACTCGGACTTGTAACGTTATGGGCCAGGGCTCGCAAAGCCCAACGTCCAAGGCCTATTTGTTTTTCAAATGGGCTACCAAAACGTAAGCCCGGCCTGTCGACAGGCTATCTTAAATAGTGAAATAACATTCCTTGCGCACACAAGTGTGTATGTGTGTACGGGTCGCAGTTATTCACCGATCGGGCCGGCCAAGTAATAAAAAATAACATTCCAATCAATCGTGGGTGGATGAGAGATAAATCATTGTGTTTGTTTGATAAAGGCATTTTGCGAGCCCTGTGAGCGTTTCTCCACACGGTTTCAAAACAATTCCCACATGTACTGAGGGGAGCTGAA
This sequence comes from Romanogobio albipinnatus, assembly GCA_023566225.1. Classification (NCBI taxonomy): domain Eukaryota; kingdom Metazoa; phylum Chordata; class Actinopteri; order Cypriniformes; family Gobionidae; genus Romanogobio; species Romanogobio albipinnatus. The sequence continues at coordinate 37,993,264 of CM042255.1, read as the reverse complement.
GCTCATTAAATATGCTAATCTTATCCAATCCTAGCTGTGGGCGTTTACTTCCAAGTCTTCAGTGCGGCACACCCATCAAAACCGAGCGTGTCTTGAGACCTTGATACCTCAGATAACAGTATAAATTTTTTTAAAAAGCCAGTTCATGACCCCTTTAATGGTAGCTACACATTTCGGAGATATCAAGTATGTAAAGTTCCATTAAACATTCTACACATCACAATGACGGTGATGCATGTGCGTTAATGCTGGTTGCCTCATGACATGAGTAACGTTAGCTATATCTCTTCAGCAAGCTGACGCGCAAACTGCTGCAAATGTCCAGTCACCAACGGACAGTAATAATTTTTGTGCGACACTGTCTGCAACAATAACAAGTGGAGGAGATGCAAGCAGTGCTGCTTTTGCTGGTTATATGTTGGTTTACTAAAGAGGTCAGTAACAAAACGGCGGAAAAGAGACGAGCACTGATACTAAAGCATATTCTGAAAGCTTGTAAAGCTAGATTTAAAATAAGACAACGTAAGTTATTATCAGCTATTACGGACATTGACCGTGCGATTGCTGAGACGAACGCTCGTCATCAGACAGAAAGAGCAAGACTGATTTACTGAACGCAGAACGAACCTCGCAAAAGACTTTTAAAAATGCCGGTTGAAATAAAATGCTGCGTGAGCTCAACCAATCAGCATGTTCAGCGCCCAAGTCCCACCCCCGAAAGTTCCTGAACTTTGAAAAAGTACTACCTCGCGAGCAGGGCCGTTTGGAGGGGGAAATATTTACCCGGAACTTCATTTAGACCCCGGTTTCTGCGGTCGAAAGTTCCTAGTTCCTGGGGAAAGTTTCTGCGGTGGCTTAAATATACCAGCACTAATGCCTGCTCTCTCTCCCATTGCGGTCTTTGATCTTGAAAGTGACGTACATTCATTGTGTTTTACCGTGAAAGGAGAGTTCTGTGTCTTTATTAAAATCAACACATTAATGATTTGTCTCTCATCCACCCGCGAGCCACCCGCAATTTTTGAAATGTTATTTTTTTTTTCTTGACCCGTCCGACCTGCAGATTATCCACAACGCCCGCGGTTATAACCCGGATCCGCGCATCACTAGTAGCTTCTCTATGTGCTTCGAAAGGGAGGGGTGAGCGGTGGGCGGTTGCAATTCACAACATCACCGCTAGATGTTGCTAAAATTTACACAGTGAACCTTTAAAGGGATAGTTCACCCAAAATTAAAGCTTTTGTCATTATTCCCCCCATGTAACTAAAAAACAAAATGTCTGCCTTCTTACAAAGCCTGTGATTTATTCTATTCTATTCTATTCTATTCTATTCTATTCTATTCTATTCTATTCTATTCTATTCTATTATATTCTATTCTAGTCTATTATATTACAAGAATTGCCTGGCCACCAATGAAAGTAAATCCAAAATAACGAAAAAATTGAGAACATCATAAAAGTTTATATGCGAGTGAGGAAATTATGAAAAAAAAAAAAAAAAATTGGTGTGTACTATTATTTTAATACAGCAGGTGTTGTTTTTTAAAAAAATATATCTATTAAAAACATATTTTTAAAACATTTTTAAAACATTTTATAAACCTAATTAATTGGTACTATATTTTGTTAAAATTATAGAACTTATGTAGCCCCGCCCCTTTTCAGCTCTGCGTCAGTTGTGTTCTGTCATCTGGTTGTATTTCCACTGCATGAAAGTAAGATTTAGCTGATTTATGAAAAATGAGAAAATATGAGAATTAGTAAAGGTGAATGCATATACGAACAAGTTCTCCGTTTAGTAAAGGAATTCAGCCCAAGAGCTCTTTTGTGACGTGAATGCTTACAATACTGTTGATCATCTGTCCATCATCGTATAAAGCCCGCCCTGACAATTTGATTGGTCCGAACAGCTCTGGTTCGAGCATAGTTGCTCCACAACCAAACTTCCCGACCTCAAATGTTGTGGGCGGGGCTAAGTTCGGCTGGCATCCAGGCTAGCGCTTTACTAGCGCGTACTACTTCTACATAAAGCTTTGTTAAATGCTTCTTTTAGGCTTTTTGTTATTGAATTTTTGTAAATATATTTTATAAATGCTTTTATTTTGTACTGCAAATTTAGCATGCTACAACAAGCTAACACAGCTAAAAGAAGCTAACGCAGCTAACATACAACAGATATGGCGATAGCAACTTTAGATCAGGCATTACCGCCTGGCTCCTAAAAGAGACCCGATTCCTGGGGGGAAACGAAAGTTCAAAGAAAAACTTCTAAAGATGGCTGCACACTTGTTTCTCTAGCACATGAGGTAAGACCAAAAATAAAAAAGACCTATTCATTCAATGTGGCTTTAGTAGTATTTTAAACATTTATTCCCACAAATGTTGCCGTTTTTGTTGCTAAAATATATTCTGAGTCTTGTCATTCAAATGTAAACTGCATGCAATTTACATTGTACTGTCTGTGATGTAACATAACTGCATTTTAGTAGGCTACGGTGTTTTTCTAAGCAAGAAAAAAAAACATTAAAAGACATTTATCTGAATAAGCGTGCTGTTTGGTTCCTACATCCACTGTAATGTGAATTCAGATTGGTCTGTGATCTTGTTTATGCACCCCCTTGTCCTCTGCTAGTTCTGGTTTGCTAATGATTGATGACTTTACTTCAGATGAAACTGAAGGTCAGTTCAGGGCCAGTACTCTCCTTGTGAAGTCAAACTCTCCTCCACAAGCCGTTCAGGCTGCGTCTGACTCGTGCATCTATGAAAATACTGTAAGTGTGGACTAAAGCAATCAAGTGGACTCATTGTGCTATGGATTCATCCACCTTGACAGGGGGGGGGCAAAAGGGAAGCATCAGGGCATTGAAAATGAAATTGTCCTTCCAGCGGCCATGAGGCATTACCTCTAATGTGAGGACATTACTTGCAGGAGAAAGTGAAGAGAGAGTGAGAGAGTGAAGCAGGTGGAAATAGGAGGTGGAGAGAGAGTAAACTCACAATAGGTGGTTGGTGTTGCTATGTGGTTGCTGAAGTGTCTGTGTGGCTGCTAGGAGAGTGACGTGCAGACGTAAAATAAAGACTGATAAGGAGGGCGAAAAAGAGTGAAAGACAGACAAATAAAGAGACAACCTTGGTCAATACTTCATGGTCACTTTAACTCCCTGAGTAAGAGCTCGCCTGTCTTTAAAAGGGATCTCTGACTCAGCTCAGCTTCAGTTAGAGTTAGTAAACACTAATTAAACTGCCATGGTCATTATGTTGTCTCTGTTCCCCTGCACTCTCAGTGTTCAGAGGCTTGCTGCAGTACAGTCCATCCATTGGGACAAAGAAAGAAAATCCCCAATCAGAAGTCTGCTGCCCTGCGCATAACTCATTTCAAAATGAGCTTGTGCAATTACTTCTGAACACGACTGACAGTTATTCAATGCCAAAACTCAAAGTATTTCTCTCCTTTATTATGCTTTATGTCCTTATATATTTGTTTAATATTTACAGTTTCTGCTCCTGAAAATTCTGACCTTTTCTCCCCGTATTTTTTAAACTTAATTGCCTCGTCCCCCAGAGAGCAAGAGGCAGCGAGAGGAACAAACCCCCAGGTGTACTGGAACAGATCGCGGCTATCCAGGGCCAAGACTGCGACCTGTCCAGCGAACTCCCGGCTCATGCTGGGAAGATCAGGTGAGATCCATTCTGCTGGATCCCTGGAAGTCATAGCTGCTGGATCGGGGTGTGGCGAAGTCTTCTGTTACGAACTGCTCCGAGACTCGAAGGTGGATCCAATTGCAGCTTTATTTGAGGGCAATCCAGAGGCGTAATCCAAAGTACAGGCAAGGGTCATACACAGACAGGCAGTCCAAACAAAGAAACGAACAAACAAACAAAACAGGCAGGGACCAGAGGCAAGAGAGTAATCCAGGGAACAGGGCAAGAAATCCAAAACAAGAAAACCAGGAGACAAGAAAACCAGGGGAATGCTCAGAATTGCAGTGTAACACTTAAACAAGACTTTGCGGTGAGTGAATGAATGACCATGGTATAAATAGACAGAGACTAACAGGATGGTGAGACACAGGTGAATGCAATCAGTGAATGAGGTACAGGTGAATGTGATCAGTGATAAGTGATGATGAGTCCGGGCAGTGAGTTATGGGAAATGTAGTTTGTGAGTGATCATAGTCTTATGTGGAGTGCCCTCTGGTGGCTCTCAAGGGCACTCCAGCTGGTGACCGTTACACCACCTGTCCCTCAAAGTGTCCACACCCTTAATTATGCACTTTAAAGGTGCACTATGTAAAAAAATCTGTATAATATCAAAAAACCACTATAGGCCAGTTATATATTTTATACAGTTGAGTAGCCTACTTTCAATATACCAAATGTTTCCAACTATTTGTATATTGTGAGAAAATTGGACATGTGAAGGAGTCGTGCATCATATCTGCGTAACCCTTGGTTTTTGCTTTACTCTTATTGCAGTGTGCAACAACTTTTTACCAGTAAGTGATCAGTGATTAGAGCAGGGGTCTCCACACTCGGTCCTGGAGGGCCACTGTCCTGCAGAGTTTAGCTCCAACCCCAAATAAACACAATTGAACCAGCTAACCACTGTCTTACAAGGCCCTAGTAAGACACTGATTAGCTGGTTCAGGTGTGTTTAACTGGGGTTGGAGCTAAACTCTGCAAGACAGCGGCCCTCCAGGACTGAGTTTGGAGACCCCTGGATTAGAGCATGCAAGTTACTGTAAAAAAGTATTGTGATTTTAACGGTAAAAGACTGTAAAAATGTTATGGTGAAAAACGGTTATTTGGTTAACAGAAAGTTGCCGTACAGTGAATAACTGTAATAGATCTAACCGTACATTTAATGTAATTTTACAGTAAAATACTGTTAAATTGACAGTTTTTGGAAGTGAAAAATAATGTCATTGTATCATTTACAGTGAAAAATCGTACATAACTAAAAGTTTCTGCCAACTCAACTGATGGGTTTATTTTTTGTACCCCAAAAAATGCCATCTCAGTTATAGTATATGGGGTGAATCTTAAATGATTTAAGGGCAAATCCAGACTGATCTAATGTATTTTTCCTTTCTTCCAAAACTCTCATGGGAAATACACATACCTTTTACATAAAGAGACATGTTTATTTTATAACAAGACTCAGTATGTAATGAGGACTTGCACTTGTTTCCACAACATTTCCTTTATATGTTTCATCTCACCTCTTTGTTTTTCTCTACTTCCTTTCCTCTCGTCCTCATTTCCGTTCACCTTTCTCATGGTCTCTCTCTTTCTCTCTCTGGACCCCTGGGGCCAGGCCTTGCTGTCTCAGCAGAGATGGGAGGCTGAATATGTGAGAAAATCAGGATGTTCCCTGTCGCGTCTCTCATTAGCACATACAGTGGCCGCTTAGATATAAAATCTTATGCACACAAGCCCGAGCACACGTACACAAGTGAGCAGATCAGGCTTGATTATACATTTAATGTAAAAATAGAAAAAAAGAAAGACAAAACGCTGAGGGGCAGAGCAACCTGGATGTCCTTGTGGAGTAGAATAAATATAGAATATTCAACCAACAGCCTCATCATACAAATCAAAGATGCTCGGTTCTTTAACTTAGTTAGGCCTCTGTGGACTAATGACAAACACAACAGGAATTCACCTAAAATGAACGCAAACCTCATTAAGATCCTATTTTATTTGCTGTGGTTATTATTTATTTTCCATCTGCTCAGACTGTGAAATAAGGGTCTGATAAAAACACTTTCTACTCAAAACTGATTTTAATATTTTACCATTGTTAGAGCTGGAGGCGCTAATTTAAATTTTAATAGATCTCATTGGACCTTGAAAAACAATGAATTAGGCAAGTTTTGTTCAGAGGCAGCAATGAAAATATAAGTAACAAATATTGATAAGAGAACAGTACAAAACCGAAGAATAAAATAGAATAGAATAGAATATGCAAGATATAAGTATCTAACGTTAGTATGCGCATCCTCTCTCACAGTCTTTGAGACGTAAAATGAGATCCACCTTTCAGCCTCTGAGTAATTATTCATGTAACGAGGAACAGATTTCTGTTTAGCTCCGCATCCGTGACAGACTGCAATTGCATAAGGTTTATTTTCTTTTCTGTAGCTAATGTTGCAATTTCAATGATTGTGTTTATTTGATATCTAGAATAATATATATTGCTGTTGCCAGTGTGCCGCTTAAGTCTTCAAGTACAATAGTCTCAGTTTCCTAGCATCTACTTCAATCTGTGTGCCTATTCAGGCAGGCTGGGTGGTAAATTAGAGCATTGTGAGGGTGAATTATTATTTATTGTGGGAACCTGTGGTGACGTGTGTGATGAATGTTCTAATAATCGCCCACTTTTAGGGCAATTTTACTGATATTTGCTCTGTATATATTTTATAATATATGTATATATATATTTTTTTTAGCTACAAGTTTTCTTAAAAGTTAGCCTATGTTTAAATATGTGCTTGTGTTAATTATGGATACATTTCCAAGGCAAGGCAAGCCAAGGCAAGTTTATTCATATACCACATTTCATCCACAATGGCAATTCAAAGTGCTTTACCGTAGACTGAAAAAAATGGACGTAGTGTCCGTGACGTCACCCATAGGATTCTGAAGAGCAGTTTTGAAGTGTAAAGTAGGGTCGAGATGGCCGTTGCCATCTTGGCAGCGCGTCATCGTGCGTCACTCCCAGAAAACTGAAAATGGGCAAAGAGGCGGGACGTGGGTGGAGCTGAGGTGACGTGATGACTAACAGACAGCAGAAAAACGGCAATCCACCTGCCACTCAAAGTGGCCGCGCCTTTAATTATGCAGAACTTTAAAGGTGCACTATGTAAAAAATGTTCAGTAAAATATATAAAAAAACACTATAGGCCAGTGTTATATATTTTATTCAGTTGAGTACTTTCAATATACCAAATGTTTCCAACTATTTGTAAACGGGAGAAAATTGGACATGTGAGGGAGTCGCGCGTCATATCTGCGTTACCCTTGGTTTCCTTGGTTTGCAGAAATGCTTTACTCTTACTGCAGTGTGCAACAATTTCATTTCCCGCCACTTTTTTGTTATCATGGATATTCATTTAATCATCAAATCGTATTTGAGTTTGTTATCATTGTATAACAAACAATTAATTTGTATTAAGTATTAATACAGTTTTAACTTAATTGTATTAAGTTCCTGTGTTTCCACAGTTCATTGTTGGTTATTGTTTGTGTTACGTGCACTAAGTTACGCCTTGTAGATCATCTGAGTTTGATTTATTATTAAATACCTTTTTATTGGAACCTTTTGACTCTTCTTCATCTTTGGACTTTTCAAATTGTGACTGAATAATCGACCTCAAAATTAATAATGTAGCAAAATTCCCTGCGTTGGCCAGGAGAGGCCAAAATGTGATGGATTATACTCTTCAACTCTTCATTGCCGTTAAAACGATAGTTTCATAGTTTTTTAATGATGAAACTATCAAATCTTTGTATTGAATTGGGGCAAACTGTAAACATCAAGTAGACCTCCCAGACATGCAAAGACTCTGGAGGGATGCCATTCTCCTATATCTGGAGAGGTTCTACCCCTGGTCCATCTCATCCCGGACCCAGAGCCCAGTCCACCACCACCCTGTGACACAGAGCGACAGCCGGAGCCCCCAACATATGGAGTGCTAGTGCCTGCCGCAATGAAGCTGCCAACACCAATAGAAGCGGGTGTGCCCACCATTGCACCAGAGCCTGAACTCCTTATGGCTGACCTGGTGTGCGAGCCGGCCACCAAGCCTGTGACAGAGGAAATACTTGTGGAGTTTTCCACCCACAACTTCGCCACAGTGAGTGAGCGTGTTGGACTGGAAGACTGATATGTTGGTGTCACCCTCCCTCCCTCTTCTACCACCACCTCTAGTTCCAGCCCTGTATTTGTCATCACCTGTCTACCTCACTGTTCATCCCTTCCTCTTCACTGCGACGGGGATTCACATGGGGCATCCCATGAGACATCCTCGACCGGGCTGGGGGATTCCTTGGCTCCGCCTCCGGCCACTGTCCCCACTACTCCACTTCGGGCCGTTGACCACTCATCCCTCCCTCCCTCGGCTCCTCTGTCGACCATTGGGCCTGTGACTTCATTGGGCTCCCTCAACCTGCCAGCTTCACTTGGGTCGGACCTCGCCAGCCTATCGCCATGGACTTGCAGGCCGTCTGTTGTACTCTGGCCCTCCACCTCTGTGGCTCAGTCCAGCTCCTCCCTCCCTCAGCCTTCGCGACAGTCCTCAGTTACACCGCTTCTGACGCAGCCCTCCGGATCTCCAGCTCCACCTCAGGGGGTCATCGTGGCACCTTCGTCGCAGCCTCCGAAGCCAGCAGTATCGTGTGTTTTCATCTATCCTCCGTTTGCACCCAGGGCTTCTTCCCCCTCGGGGACGTCCCCATGGTGGCGTTAAACTCCGTACCACCATGGTTCCTCCCTACAGGAACACCGCCGTGGGGCCCTAGGCTGGGCATCTGGGAATCATCCTATCATCACTTCACATCACTCTGTCTTCTACCACCTTCTGCCCGGCCTGGTCACACCCATCATCACATCCCTGTTTTCTGCTACCTCTGGTTCCTCCCAGGCCTCTCCTGCCAATCAGTCCTCCAAATACCAACCCTTCACCTGCTCCTCATCCTCCTCCTAAATCGTCTCCTCTCCCTTACCACTGTGCAAGGCCGCGTCTTCTCAGAGGGAGCGAAATATCACAAACTGTTAGTTTATTTTTCGTTTTCTTGGACTTTAGTTTGCATGCTTTGGATGTGTGTACAGCACAGAAATCAGTGCACGGGTCTTCTTGCGCTTGAATGGTTTAAAGTATTAATATTCCCACACAGGAATCGTTAAGCGGAATCGAAATGTACGTGTCTTATCCATTCCACAGTTCTTGGACATCAATACCCAACATTATTTTTGACACATTAGGGTTATGTCTTTTTGTCCCTCCATAAATCCGAAAATACCATCAATGGGCAGAAAAAAATTATGTGTTTTTAAGTCAGGTGAATAATATGTGAACAAATCCCTCAATAAAAAACCTTCAGAATATAGAATAAAATTAGAGTTTTGTGTATGTAAGTGACACTGAAGTGGGGATTTCTGACTCATAAAAAAACTAATTTAAAACAAAAAAACACCTTTAAAGATATGTATTGTAATTTAAAGGGTTAGTTCACCCAAAGATGAAAATTATGTAATTAATTACTCACCCTCATGTCGTTTGACACCCGTAAGACCTCCGTTCATCTTCGGAATACAAATGAAGATATTGAAGTTTTTTTTTTTTTTCGCACAAAAACTATTGTCGTCGCTTCGTAAAATTATTGTAGAGCCACTGTAGTGAGATGGACTTTGTAACGACTTGTGAGTGTAAATGTACTGAATGCCAATGGAGGCCTATCTGAGGCCTTTCTCAGCCATCAGCTTTCAACAAAAATATCTTCATTTGTGTTCCGAAGATGAACGGAGGTCTCACGGGTGTCGAACGACATGAGGGTGAGTAATTAATGACACAATTTTCATTTTTCGGTGAACTAACCCTTTAAATATACAGACACAAATATGTGCAGTAAAATAAACACTTACTAAATGTGTATTTTGGATGTTTTCTTTCCACTAGTCTGAAAGAAGACTAGATTTAGAAAGATATAGAAATAAGAATAATAATATATATATAATATATATATATATATATATATATATATATATATATATATATATATATATATATATATATATATATATATATATATATAAAAATATATATTATAATATGGTCTATTCTAAGAAGATAGGTCAACAAGATTTCTGAAATGTAGCAAAAATAAAATGTTGCTCCCCCTGCTTTGATCAACTCAGCACTTCCAATGGGGTTACAGGGCTGAACACTAAGGTGATTTTTCAGCAAATATATATATATATTTTACTGAACAATGTCCATATATGGAGATTTCTGAAAAGGCAGATGAAAGGGAATGGCTGATGGGAAGGGAGACACAGCAGGGCTGCAGGGAGGAGAGGAGAGCAGGGTTATCCAGGTGTGGAGGCTGATCCATCATCTCCACCCAACATAAGGAGTGAGGATGGAAAGATAGCGATACCAACTGGACCGGAAAAGGACAGTGGAAGTGTTTTTTGGTGTCCTATCATGTGTTATAATGCAACACTATAGACAATGCGTTGCACTAAACTACACAATTCACACACAAAATAAGTGTTGTTTTCTTATCAGCACATTAGGGTGAAAATATAATGTCTTTTAAGATCAAAATGTGTCTCACAATACTCTATATAAAGCCGTTTGCATGTGTTTATTTCAAACAAACATTTAATTAAGAGTTTTTGCAAGTTTTATCACCAACCAGGTGACAATCGTAAGTTAAATCACTTGGGAATGCCAGCGATTTGAAGGTCAAGTAAAGGTCAAGTTAAACACAAAAATGTAATACTTAAAGTGACCCCTATTATGCTATTTTAAATACCCCTGTGGTGAAAGCCAAGCTTTTAATGTTGTTTATATGTCTATGTGGTGTTTTTAATATGCTTTAAGACAAACCATGTGCAAATTCATGAGTCAACACCATTGCTGAGTATTTCTCCATAAAACTGCAGTGAACCAGAGACAGCAAAGTCTTATGCTGCCTTCACATGCTATCGAAAATTCCCTAATACCCACTTTAGAAGTCATGATTATGAGCTTGTTGCATTCAAGTGCTTTGTTGTCGGAATGAACAGGATTCATGGTGGATACCAGGTTTATTCTTGCCTATTTATTGGGAAAATCTTATTAAAACCAACATCATATGTAGAGTCCCATGCTCTGACAACCATATAAACATTCCAGATTTTTGCAGATTCTGTAATTTCAGTCAAATGCAAGCTATTATTCACTGTGTATCAAACATACAATACGCTTCATATGATTACTCGTACATGTAAATATGCACTACATTAATGTCAAGACAAGACGAACTAGCTGTTTTGGGGAAAAAACGAATAAAACCACACCTGCCACAACAGTTTATGACACGCCCATCTCGGGAATATGGATATCAAAATTATTGCCAAACTTCCTAGTGGTAAACATGACATCAGAGGGCGTTCATGTGCAATTTTTACCTAGGAAACTGGTCCATCCATCCATCCATCCATCCATCATCTTCCGCTTATCCGGGGCCGGGTCACGGGGGCAACAGTCTAAGCAGAGACGCCCAGACTTCCCTCTCCCTAGCCACTTCCTCCAGCTCTTCCAGGGGAACCCCGAGGTGTGGGACGTGCCTGGAACACCTCCCTGGGAAGGCGTCCAGGAGGCATCCGAAATAGATGCCCGAGCCACCTCAGCTGGCTCCTCTCGATGTGGAGGAGCAACGGCTCTACTCTGAGCCCCTCCCGAGTGACCGAGCTTCTCACCCTATCTCTAAGAGAGCGCCCAGCCACCCTACGGAGAAAGCTCATTTCGGCCGCCTGTATCCGGGATCTTGTCCTTTTGGTCATGACCCACAGCTCATGACCATAGGTGAGAGTAGGAACATAGATTGACCGGTAAATCGAGAGCTTTGCCTTACAGCTCAGCTCCTTCTTTACCACGACAGACCGGTACATCGGCTGCATTACTGCAGAAGCTGCACCGATCCGTCTGCCAATCTCCCGTTCCATCTTTCCCTCACTCGTGAACAAAAACTAGGAAACTGGTATTTGCGATAATTCACGTGAAGGCAGCATTAAAAATGCGGTTTGAAATCGCTGCTGTTTCTACCTTGTAACCAGTCACGTCAACGAGTGGATCTCTGGGCTGGTTTGAGTGAGTGGAGGCAGAGCTAATTTGCATATTCATATAACCACATATACTAAATGATGCAAAGGTGTAGAGTTACATTTCAAGCTATTTTAAGGCATTCATTTTTTTCTTTTAAATATGTAATTAGTTTTAAGGGACACAATTATTTGGGGGACTTTAAAATTCCCGTTTTGAAGGTCTCCTACAATAGGTCTACATGCATCCAAGCCCAAAAAACACAGGGTCTGAAACGGTTTGCTTGAAGATCCGGTGTCTCTAAACGTCTCCTTTCTGCTCTCATTGGTCAGATGGCCCAATCTGTTGTGATTGGTCTACTGCTTACAGCATGTGTCAGAAACGAACCATCCATTACCAAAGCTCCGGAGGCTTCCTCAGTCCTACATTCCCCATGGATGCAGGGCTGATAAACATCTTGCTGCTTCTTGATTTAAGCGCTGCTTTTGACACAGTCTACCATGAATTACTGATCTCTAGGCTTTCTGACATTGGCATCACTGGCTCTGCACTTTCTTGGCTAATTTCTTATATTAGTGACAGAAAGTATTACATCACTATACAAGGGTTTAGATCTGCTACTGCTTCACTTACACAGGGTGTTCCTCAAGGTTTGGTTCTTGGCCCACTATTATTCATCATCTACATATATCCATTCGGTGACATCATACGCAGGCATGGACTTCAGTTCCACTGCTATGCTGATGATATTCAAATCTACCTCACCACCAGCTCTTATAGGCCATCTCTGCCTGACTCACTCACTGCATGTATCAGGGACATCAAGCATTGGATGTCCCGGAATTTCCTTAAATTGAATGATAAGAAAACTGAGATATTATTGATTGGTTCTACTGCCTCAGTCAAAAGGATGAACCAGTCTTTTGATGTTGATGGAACTCACATTAAGCCTTCATCATTGATTCGTAACCTTGGTGTCTTATTCGATTCAAATCTTTTGGCCCTCACATTTCTTCTCTTGTTAAAAACTCTTTTTTCCATCTCTGTAATATTGCTCGTCTCCGATCTTCTCTCTATAGCTGATGCTGAAACCTTAATTCACGCATTAATCACTTCACGTCTGGACTATTGCAATGCCTTATTTCTTGGTCTTCCCAAAAAACTTATTGCAAGATTACAGTATGTTCAAAACTCAGCAGCAAGAGTTCTCGCTTCCACTAGGCGCTCTGCTCACACTACTCCTCTGCTTCATGACCTTCACTGGCTACCTGTGGCATCACGTATACACTTTAAGGTATTGCTTCTAACGTTCAAAGCATTAAATGGTCTTGCTCCCCAATATCTGTCTGACTTACTTTACCCTTACCGCCCTGCCCGGTCCCTTAGATCAGCTAAACTTGGTTTGTTGTCCGTCCTTCATTTCCATTTGTCCACTGTAGGTGGAAGGTCATTTAGTATAAATGCTCCTCAATTATGGAATTCACTACCTCTTATACTACGAAATACCTCACCTGTGGGTGCATTCAAGTCCCAGTTAAAAACATATCTATTCAACAAGCATTTTGGATGATGCAATTATATGTATCATGTGATGTATATAATATATAGATGTATATGTGGGTGTCTAAGTGTATTGTAATGTGCAATGTAAAGCGACCTTGAGCTATGGAAAGGCGCTATATAAATAAAACTTGTACTTCTTCTTCTTCTTCTTCTTCTTCTTCTTCTCAGCAATTTATACACGTTGATACGAACAGTAACGATGGTGTTGGTTTTACCATATCAATTCCAGCGCGAGTCCTTGTCCTTTTGAAGACATGAAAAGGGGATTCGCTTTTGCAGCGCAGAAAACAGTGTCTTCTCAACGTGTAGACAACACAAATCAAACTCTTCTTTGTGGGGCGGGTCAAAGTAGATGTTCACAGGCAGCCAATGAAGACCATAGGATGGCATTATGCAAATGTGTTACCAAAATAGGTTCAAGCAGGAAGTAAGACTGGAATTACTGATGACTTTTTTCAGGCAGTTCAGAATCAATTCTTTCTTTTAGGAGACAATAACATTATTTATCATGCACTTTGCAGATCTTTTACATTCACAAACAGCTATATTACAGACTACACTACTAGGGTAATATCCCAAAAAGCATTATAGGGGCAATTTAAGATTTTAGAGTTAAACCGCCCCTAATTGTAAGTATGAGCAATACTAATAGTAATGCATGCCACTGATTACACATGCACTCATGTACACAAACAGTATCCCATTGCATTGTGCATCATATAGTAGCAGATGAGGTGGGCAGGATTGCAAAATCAGGGTTTTTCTTGACCTAGTTTTCTTTCTTTTTTCCTTCTCCTACTCTTCTCCTTTGTTCATCTGCCAAGCTGTCATCTCAAGGCAAAAGGCAGCATGTGTACAGTGCATTTGCCAAGTGGAATGAGGAGAACCTTTTACCCACGTGAGCATTGGGTGCTGAATCACAAGTGTATGCTTGGATTTTTTCACTGTGAAGTTTGTACAAAGTGCACAGTTTAACGCACAAATGTAGCAATTTTCTCAAGGGTCAAAGCACAGTAAAAGCCTATAAAAGAGCATATTCCCACACTCAAAAATCTAAAAAAGAAAAGAAAAACAAGTCTATTCCTGGATGCTGATTCAGTGTTTTCCAGCTCTGCTAAAATACACAATATAGTAACAGCCGGCTAGTGAAATAATATATATAGCAGAGCTGGAAAACACTGAATCAGCATCCAGGAATGGACCAGTTTTTCTTTTCTTTTTTAGTTTTTTTAGAGAGTGGGAATATGCTCTTTTATATCTTTCTTTGTTTTAGTGTTATATATATTTATATACACCAATCAGGCATAACATTATGAAGTGAATAACACTGATTATCTCTTCATCAAGGCACCTGTTAGTGGGTGGGATATATTAGGCAGCAAGTGAACATTTTGTCCTCAAAGTTGATGTGTTAGAAGCAGGATAAACGGGCAAGCGTAAGGATTTGAGAGAGTTTAACAAGAGTCAAATTGAGATGGCTAGACGATGTGTTACACAGAGCAGTGGTCAGTATCTATCAAAAGTGGTCCAAGGAAGGAATAGTGGTGAACCGGCTACAGGGTCATGGGCAGCCAAGGCTCATTGATGCATGTGGGGAGTGAAGGCTGGCCTGTGTGGTCTGATCAAACAAACGAGCTACTGTAGCTCAAATTGCTCAAGAAGTTAATGCTAGTTAGGATAGAAAGGTGTCAGAATACACAGTGCATTGCAGTTTGTTGCGTATGGGACTGCATAGCAGCAGACCAGTCAGTAGATAAAGTAAATGTTTAAAGGCAGCCAATGAAGACCATAGGATGGCATTATGCATATGTATTACAAACCTAAGTAGGTTTGAGCAGGAGGTAAGAATGGACTGATGACTCTTTTCAAGCAGTTCAGAATCAATTCTTTCTTTTACATTCACAAACAGCTATATTACAGACTACACTAATATCCCAAAAAGCAATATAGGGGCAATTTAAGATTTTAGAGTTGGTTGCGCATGGGACTGCATAGCCGCAGACCAGTCAGGGTGCCCAGTGCCAAAAGTTTGCACGTGAGCATCAGAACTGGACTACGGAGCAATGGAAGAAGGTGGCCTGGTCTGATGAATCACGTTTTCTTTTATATCACGTGGATGTCCGAATGCGTGTGCGTCGCTTACCTGGGGAACACATGTCACCAGGATGCACTATGGGAAGAAAGCAAGCCGGCGGAGGCAGTGTGATGCTTTGGGCAATGTTCTGCTGGGAAACCTTGTGTCCTGCCATCCATGTGGATGTTACTTTGACACATACCACCTACCTAAGTATTGTTAAAGACCATGTACACCATTTTCATGGAAACAGTATATATATATTTGAAATATATTTTGGCCAGAAAAAAAAAAAACTTTTTGCTTTTTCGGTCCAGTATTTATGGAAGCTTGTTTCCGCCACAGAATAAAAATTAAAAAAGGTAATTGTGACTTTTTGTCTTATACAATTGCTAGGAGAAAAAGTCAGAATCGCAAGTTAAAAAGTCTGAATTGCGAGACATAATCTATTGCATATTGCAATTTTATATCTCGCAACTCTGACTTTATCACTCCCAATTGCGTTGTTAGTGGTTTTATTCCATGGCGGAAACAAACTTCCATAAGTATTATATCCAACCAGCTGGCAGAGCTGTCATTGTATATGGCCATTTACAATTTTTTTTCACACTGTGTCCAAAGAAGACAAAACTCTTAAAACCTAATTATTATTAGCTAAAAGACTCTCAGGGGAGAAATGTGTGCCCCATTATATTGATTGCAATGTCCCCAGACTGTTTTATAATAGCAATCGAGTCATTTGTGGATATAATCATGGCTGTAGGGCTTTCATGCAATATAGACCACCTATTGCTTAAATAAATGAGTGTTCTGTTCACATTTGTTCAAGGAGAGGTTTTCTGTGCTCTCAGATGTCTTGGACATGTTTTGGTAGCTCAGATTGGTAGCATTTGAGCTTTGAGTGGAAAGCTGAGAAACGTGGAGATGACACTACAGAAGGTGTAACGCTCAAAGGCCACTCAGCGTTACCTTTATGTCATTCCTCAGTTGCCCATTCACTCTGTGCCAAATGAAATATTCATTGAAAGCCTCGTCTTGCCAGTATAACGGTGAAAAGATAAGAATCTTTGGGTCGCAGACATACCGGCTGGACTGAATATTTCAGTGGCCAATGGGAATCAAGTTTTGGGCTTGAAATGTATCGCAGAAAATGATCTGTGTGACGACTGAAGGGCCCAGCGGTACACATTCGGGACGTGGCTGGGATTCTGACTGATTGTGATGGATTAACTCATTCTGCATTAGTCTAATCAGATCACTCCATGTTACTGTAGTCAGTTTAAGCTGAAATGTGATAAGAACCCTTGAACTGTATTACATTATAGTGATTCTCAGTGCACTGTAAAACCTAATTAGCATGTTTCAAAGAGCATTAGTGCCATTTTATTCCTACAATTTAATTTAATTGCATGTCTTCATGCGTATATACAGTATAAGTGATAATAATTATGCTGTAAATTTACATTTTCTGAAGACGTAAAACTCACTGTAACAATGTTAGGGTGTTCTGGGAGGTTTCTATGGCCTTGCTAGGTGGCTGCTAGCTTAATTACTGGTCCAGTTAAGATATTCCATCTTGCTTTGTTAAAACAGAACAGCAACTTAAAGGGATAGTTCACCAAATAAGGATTATTCTGTCATTAATTACTCAACCTTATGAAGTCTGCGAGCTATGCCACTTTAAAACTTCTAAAAATTCATAAAGAGATCGTAAAATTAATCCATGTGAATGTTTAGTTTCTGAAGAGACTCGATTGCTTTATATGATATTGTCACGGGGTGAGGAATCACACGACAAGGCAGGCTCAGTGAAAAAGGCCCCGGAGGGTGGATTTATTTACAGTGCAAATGTGAATGGTGAAAACAGTCAGTGAGCCGGTGTGTGATGGCTGGTGCTCCTAGTGCTCTGTGGTGCTCGATCCTTGTGAAAGTGGGTGTCCAAACGTGCTCCAGTGAAGTGGGCTGTCGGTCACTCGCTGCTTTCTGAGGAGAACAAAGAGAGAGGTTAGTCCAGCGATACATTCAGCTCGAGACCAGAGTCTGTCTGTCTGCTCATTGTTTGCTGCTTATATGTCTCTGAGCTGATGAGGCGCAGCTGTGACCGATCAGCCCATGGTGAGGACGTGCAGGTGCTTTGTTGCTAGGGCGACGCTGATTCCTCTGGGTAGACTCGTCACAATATACATATTGAATTTAGACTTTTATTCACATATAAACATTGATCAGCGGACATAAACAGAAGCTGAACTGAACCGTGCTGCATAACATGAAAATCAACCTCATTGATTCTTGCGGAACCTCAAACGTGCTGCTAAACATGAGAATGAACCTCATTGGTTCTTGCTGAAGCTCAAACGTGCAGCTTAACATGAGAATGAACCTTATTGGTTCTTGCTGAAGCTCAAACATGCTGAACTGAACCGTGCTGCATAACATGAAAATCAACCTCATTGATTCTTGCGGAACCTCAAACGTGCAGCTTAACATGAGAATGAACCTCATTGGTTCTTGCTGAAGCTCAAACATGCTGCGTAACATGAGAATGAACCTCATTGGTTCTTGCAGAAGCTCAAACGTGCTGCGTAACATGAGAATGAACCTCATTGGTTCTTGCAGAAGCTCAAACGTGCTGTGTAACATGAGAATGAACCTCATTGGTTCTTGCAGAAGCTCAAACGTGCTGTGTAACAGGAATAAACCTCATTGGTTCTAGCAGAACCTCAAACGTGCTGCGTAACATGAGAATGAACCTCATTGGTTCTAGCAGAAGCTCAAATGTGCTGCGTAACATGAGAATGAACCTCATTGGTTCTAGCAGAAGCTCAAATGTGCTGCGTAACATGAGAATGAACCTCATTGGTTCTAGCAGAACCTCAAACGTGCTACTTAACACAGGAATGAACCTCATTGGTTCTTGCGGAAGCTCAAACGTGCTGCATAACACGAGAATGAACCTCATTGGTTCTTGCGGAAGCTCAAACGTGCTGTGTAACACAAGAATTAACCTTATTGGTTCTTGCAGAAGCTCAAACGTGCTGCGTAACACGGGAATTAACCTCATTGGTTCTAGCAGAACCTCAAACGTGCTGCGTAACACAGGAATGAACCTCATTGGTTCTTGCGGAAGCTCAAACGTGCTGTGTAACACAAGAATTAACCTTATTGGTTCTTGCAGAAGCTCAAACGTGCTGCGTAACACGGGAATTAACCTCATTGGTTCTAGCAGAACCTCAAACGTGCTGCGTAACACAGGAATGAACCTCATTGGTTCTTGCGGAAGCTCAAACGTGCTGTGTAACACAAGAATTAACCTCATTGGTTCTAGCAGAAGCTCAAACGTGCTGTGTAACACGAGAATGAACTTCATTGGTTCTAGCACAACCTCAAACGTGCTGCGTAACATGAGAATGAACCTCATTGGTTCTTGCGGAAGCTCAAACGTGCTGTGTAACACGAGAATGAACCTCATTGGTTCTTGCAGAAGCTCAAACGTGCTGCGTAACACGAGAATGAACTTCATTGGTTCTAGCAGAACCTCAAACGTGCTGCGTAACACACGAGAATGAACCTCATTGGTTCTTGCGGAAGCTCAAACGTGCTGTGTAACACGAGAATTAACCTTATTGGTTCTTGCAGAAGCTCAAACGTGCTGTGTAACACAGGAATGAACCTCATTGGTTCTTGTGGAAGCTCAAACGTGCTGCGTAACACGAGAATGAACTTCATTGGTTCTAGCAGAACCTCAAACGTGCTGCGTAACACACGAGAATGAACCTCATTGGTTCTTGTGGAAGCTCAAACATGACGTGTAACACGAGAATTAACCTCATTGGTTCTTGCACATCAAGAAAACATGCTTGAGATTCTATTTAGTACGAAGTGGTAGTTGTGTAGCTGCCAATGCAGGGACAGAAAGCTCTCAGATTTTGTCAAAAAGATCTTAATTTGTGTTCCAATGATGAACAAAAGTCTTATGGGTTTGGAACATCATGAGGGTGAGTAATTTTGGGTGAACTAACCCTTTAAAACAACAAAAAATATATATTATTTATTTATTTGTTTGAGTGCTGTCATATTAAATAAGCATGATTAATCCTACTAACATAAATGTTTGAATATACATTGTGTATATTCGTGTATATTATAGTGTGTGTGTGTGTGTGTGTGTGTGTGTGTGTGTGTGTGTGTATGCGTGTGTGTGTGTGTGTGTGATTAATCGATTTGACAGCGCTGAACATGCATTAAGACCCCTTTTTTACATCCAATTTAATAAAAAGTGTGAAAAGAAACACGTTCCAGGTTTGGTGAATGTGATATGGGTTTGAGGGTATACCAAAGGAAAAAGCTTTTAAACAAAGGAATTCAACAAATCCCTAATATGTATAAATATGTATAAATGTATAAATAATATCACCAAACACATCTATTATTTTCTAATTAAGTTCAACTACACTGGAATAATAGCTAGCACATGGTGTTCGTCTTGCCCTGGCATCATTTATTTATGAAATAGCATTGTTTGCTTTTTATCTGATCTTTATCAAGTTACGACACCTGTCCGACTGGTCATCCAGCTGAGCGTTACTGTATGCCTGAATGGAATGTTTAAACATACCTGTAACAGGCTTTGATGTAACATGAGGTTGTGTAGCAACGTAACGAAATCTCCAACCTATTATTCATTAATAGTCTGTGTAAAGTAACGCCTCTTAACTCCGGCCTAATTGCGGCGAAGTGGACGTGCCATGTCCGCTCCAATTGGCTGCATGTGAAATAGACAGGCGATATGGCAAGGCTCCAAAGGTCATTAACCTGTGCCCTAATGTCTCTCAACAATGTCATCAGTGATATCATCATCGTCATTGGTGAGATGCTATAACATCCTCTATTAAAGGACGTGTGCATGCATCTGATATACGAACTGTGCTCTCACGCATCAGTGGTGAGAAGAGTGCATGTTTGATTCATGTGGCGTACAAGACCGTCACTCTCTTTGACCCTCTTTGTCAATGCGTTGACAAATGTTTAATTATTTTTGACCTTTTCTTTTATTGATTGTATTGCTAAATTTGCAACATCTGAAATTTCACGTCTGAAATCATGATCATAGATTGGCTGAGAACTGCTGGATCCACCATCTCAGCGGTGTCTGGACTCATGTTCCACTGACCCAAATATATCCCTGAATAAAACAACAAGGCTCAATTCTCCTTTTAGCTTGTTACAGCACAGAAGAAACAATCAACTCTCACAGGGGTTCACGGTGGCTGTGGACCATACACAGTTCAGTTCCTCTCATTTAAAATGCCAATAGAAAACTATCTATAGCATGGCTTGAAAAACAGTGTTGTTTTGGTCCAGGTGGTTTCACGGGGTCAACGTTTTGCTGGTTAGCGCCATCCAGGAAGATCCTGTTGATAGATGTTAACCTTCTGGCTGCAAATAGCACCTTTTATCATCTATGCATGCTATGCATTGACAAAACAGCAACAAACAAAACATATATCATACAGTCATGTATAATTACAATTATAATTAGTATTTTATTTATATTCATGTACCTCCAGGGAGTCCTGCACCAGTTTAAGTAACACTGAGATGACAGAGTGCTAACGGAGAACTTTCTCCAGGTATTATTGACCTACTTGGGTGGTCTCTTCACAGGTAATCATGAGTAATGGAATCAGTCGAGTCTCAACTTTAAATCTAGGTTAAGGCCATTGGGCTAAACCACCTCATTAAACATTTACTGTCCCTGAACCAAGGTGCTCAAGATCAGACTAATAAATCAATCAGTCACTCAGGCCTCAGTTTATTCAGGTCCATTTACCCGGAGGTGATGCGGATGAGAGTTTGTTCATTCAAAGGCTAAGATGAAGTAACACTAGGCAAGTTCAAAATTTTTTGGATGGATTGCCCTTTCGAAAATTAACCATGGTCTCACTATGAAAAAAAAAAAAAAAATGTTATTGTAGTTAACCACAAATGGTTTTGCTACACTGTAAAACACTCAAAATAATTGATTGGTTTGAGTGGGACAAACTTAAATTAAACAAATTAGTTCAGTCAAATGAACCTTTACGAGTATTTAGCACTTTCTTTTTCTTTCAAGTTCACAGAACTGATATATTTTAAGTGGCGGCAGTGGCTCAGTGGTTCATGTAGGTTGTCTACAAACCGGAAGGTTGGTGGTTCGATCCCCGGTTCCACCTGACCAAGTGTCGAGGTGTCCATGAGCAAGACACCTAACCCCAGCTGCTCCCGACGAGCTGGATGGTGCCTTGCATGGTTGACACCGCCGTCGGTGTGTGAATGGGTGAATGTGAGGCAATGTGTAAAGCGCTTTGGATGGCCATTGGTCTGTTAAAAGCGCTATATAAATGCAGTCCATTTACCATTTACCATTTAAGTAAACTGAACTGTTAATGAAATTATTTATTTTAATTTAGACGAACTTAAGTTTAACTGAAACTGGGCTGGGATTTCTATTTCCCAGCATGCTTTGCCCATGGCACTCTAAAGGGATCTTATATGTCTTTTGTGCAAGATGAATGGTAAGTGGGAGATTTAGTAATGATGAATGTGTTGTTATGCTAATGCAGAAGAGTTTCTGTTAATGTGGGGTTTTGGTAGGGCTGTGCGATATTGAAGAAAAATGCGATATGCGATATCCTTGTTAAATAATGCAATATTCGATATGCGATACGATATTGCTTTAAGTGTGTAAAATCTATTTCTTTCCCCAACTGATGTCTTTCACTTAAAGCATAACCGACTGTTTTACATGAATACTCATCAAGACAGCCATTTTGACAAAACTGTGTGTGTATTTGACAGTTCGAGTGTGTAACAAGACAAGAAAAAAAGAACGGCTTGTGCGCACGTTTTGGTGTGTGTGTCAGACAGCAGACAGCACAAGACTGCAAGGAGTTGTTTTTCACAAGTTATTGCGTATAATAGCTCTTTTTAACGTCACATCACATTTAACAGTCGTGTGCCCAGTCTATTCTCTATGTGCGTCGACCTAAAACGTGCACTTTTCACAATGTTGAAGTAGCCTATTAAAATCATTCAGATATTGTGTGCCCTTGCAATATGCATATTGCGATATGTACATTTGCGATATTTCGATAATTTCGATATATTACGCAGCCCTAGTTTTTGGAGAGTTACCATCATGGTGACAAGTGTATGTGGCTTGGTTTGAGAGCAAGTATGTTATATGATTAATATTGCTGCACTCATTCAGCAAGTGCTATATCAGGATATTGTTAACATGTTAGCACACTAGCAAGTAATCATTTTCTGAATTGGCACTGAAAAAAATGGTCACCAGCTCACTCACCCTCAGCACGGCACTTCCCATCATCCTCCTTGGTTCTCACCTGCATGTACTTCTTTATCACCCGCACGTCATCTCATCATCACTCATTCTCATTCTGTTACTTGGTCTGGTCTCGTTTGAGGAAGTACTCACTTACTTAGCTGTCTCCAGTGTTTACTACGTTTCTTTATCGTCTCTCCTGATCCTTTGAGTCCCCATCATCTTCCTGGTCTTCCATGTCTCCCTCTACAAGGTTCCATTACTCACCAGTATCTCCACCGATGTGTGTGCTCCAGCTTCCATCTTCCTCACCATCCACAACCTCCTCGACCATATGCAACACACAATAGTGTCAGTATTCCCATTGGCCATTCTCCAGCTTTCATCTACTTCAATACCTTTAAGTTTATTCTCCGTCTGCATTTAATAAACCTCATTGTCATTCTAACCATCCTTGTTGTGAGTCTCTGTCCCGTAACAACTACACTTTTACTACAGTAAAACCATGGTTTATTTTCATAAGATTGAAAGCCCTATTCTTTGTAATTGCATGGAAAAGAGTAACACATTTCATTTATTTAAAAGTATTTCTTTTGTGTTCCACAAATGAAAGACAGTTGTACAGATTTCAAATTACAAGAGTGTGAGTAATTAAAATGTTCAATTTATTTTGAATGTTTCTTTCATGAAACCACTGAAACAGTGACAGTTTTTATGCAAAAAAAATGCCATTGTCAATTTAAAGCCTTTACAATTCCAATTCAGTTTCTGAATTTGAATTGATGATGAAAACTTTCCAAATTTCAGTTTCAAAGAAAATAGAATTCAAATTAATTTAAATGCAGAGAAACTATGTTAGAAAAGCAATGTTTGTCAAAACAAAAGAAAGAAAGGATGGATGGATGGATGGATGGATGGATGGATGGATGGATGGATGGATGGATGGATGGATGGATGGATGGATGGATGGATGGATGGATGGATGGATGGATGGATGGATGGATGGATAGATAGATAGATAGATAGATAGATAGATAGATAGATAGATAGATAGATAGATAGATAGATAGATAGATAGATAGATAGATAGATAGATAGATAGATAGATAGATAGATAGAACGGAATTAACATTCAAAATTCACACTCATGAACTGAAAGGGAAACAATTCTATAATTCTGAAATTTGGACAGTCCCGTTGTTCACATGTCCAATGTAGATTTGCATGAGATGTGCATAGCCAGGAAGCAAGTTTCTTAACAGGTTAAGTACTGATTGCTTTTGATTGAAAATATATGTAAAATACGTCCTCTCTCTCAACACTGATTGCAAAGAGCTGACTCTCAGCAGCTAATGTTTTCTACCATCACAGATGTCCCATGTTTCCCCAATCAAGTCAGTGAATTTAATCACCACATCCGTTTGTCAGGCCCCAAGTTTGTGTTGTGGATTCGCCTCGTCATATGAGATATGTTCATTACTGCCGCTGCACTTCAGTAATTTCCTAACAGATGCTTAATCTGACTGTTTTAACATATGCTCGTCATTTCTACACGCATTGGGGACCTGGCCATACAGAATCCCCACATGTGTTGAATGTGCTAACGGATGTGTTGATGGGACTGTCATGAGCTAATGAAACTGTCACCAGATTAGCATCACTGTGTATATTTGACCACGGCATCTGTGTCAATAATGGCTCTTTATCAGTCAAGTTTGAAACCACCTCCCCATTATTTTTGCTGGTAATTTAACTGCAGCACTGATGCAAGATGTCTTTTGATGGAGAAATGGAAAAAAAATTTCTGAATTTTAGAAATAGAGAGACATCTTTTGTCGTCTTTTTCTTCTTTTTTCTAAGGCATCAATTGGGGATTAATGTGGCACACAGGCCCATTAGGTTCCATAAAGTGAAATGAGGTGTGGTGAATAAAGATTTTTTTTTATGTGTACTTATGAGGAACTAGAAGCTTTTAGTGAATCTCTAGGCAGTTGTTGTCACATTTGATATTCCTTGATCAGTACTGTAGGTGAAGATATATATGAATATAGGTTTCTTCAAGCGTCTTGGAGACATTGCCGCAGTTCTTCTGGATTTACTCTGTCTCAGTTTTTTCTGTTTCTTCATGTAAATCCCAGACAGACTCAATGATGGTGAGATCAGATCTCCGTGTGGAGCACTTGATTATTACAATTAATGGCTAATGTTTGGAAATCATTTCACCCCGGCTCTTAATGCATCATGTTTCCTTCTGGAGCATCAGTGAATGTTTGAACCTTTTTAAATAGTTGTGTTTGAGTCCCTCAATTGTCCTCGGTGTGAAAAGATGGATCTCAAAATCAAATAGTCATTGCTGGGAAGGGTTAAAATATGTAAAATATGCTGGAAAACTGAAGAATGTGCAGGACCTGGAGGATTTTTCTGAAGAACATTGGACAGTTTAACTGCTCAGGACAAACAAGGGACTTAGGACAACCATCCCAAAACAACAAAACAGCTGTGGATCATCCAGGGAACGACACACAGTATTAGGAATCAATGGTTCAACATTTAACATTTGAAAAGTGATCTCATATTCTTAAAGGTCCCGTTCTTCGTGATCCCATTGTTCAAACTTTAGTTAGTGTGTAATGTTGCTGTTAGAGCATAAATAATACCTGTAAAATTATAAAGCTCAAAGTTCAATTCCAAGCAAGATATTTTATTTAACGGAAGTTCGCTTTCAAAGCCTACAGCGAACGGCTGGCTTGGACTACATCCTGGTACTTCCTCCATTAATTACGTCAGTAGAACAGTAGAACAGACTAACCTCCGCCCACAAGAATACGCAAAAAAGGGGGCGTGGTCTTATTGCTGTCCCACGTGGAGAAGAGGAAGTGTCGCGTGGAGAAAAGGAATTGTTGCGTTTGACTGTGTTTGTCGCCATGTCGTCGAGACGCTGTTATTTTCATCCCGGAGTCAAATCACCTTTGTTTGGCTTTCCCAGGGATGCTGTAGAGATCATTAAGCGCATACATCTCCCGTTAAGAGGCATGACCTTTCCGTGCAAGTTACGTGCGCTAAGCTGCTGTTGAACCACAACACAGGAACCGTGCCACGTTCGCTAAGCTGCGGTCAAATCACAACACGGGAACCGCTGGCACAATCAGAACTCGTTACGTATTTCTGAAGGAGGGACTTCATAGAACAAGGAACTCATCAACCCGTTTTTAGGACAGTGAAAACAGCGGTACACAGATAAGTAAATTGTGTGAAAAATACTGTGTTTTTTTACACGCAAAACATGAACACATGTTATATTGCACACTGTAAACACAATCAAAGCTTCAAAAAAAAACACGAAGAACGGGACCTTTAAAAGAAATCAAACCGATTGCTGGTCAACATTTCTCTGGTCAACTTCAAACTATTTAATTCCTATTTCTCGAACATCACTCTATAAGTATGCAGACATCCTAGTCCCTCAAGTTGGCTGGCAATGAGATTGACCTTATGTTGAGGGTCACTTTAGTTCCTATGATGATAGCTGTAGTCTCATTCTCAAGTGTCAGACAATGATTAGGAAGTGCTCCATCACCGACAGACATGACCATACTTTAGCTTGAGTGAGTCCCTGATTAAAAAGCAAAATCCAATTTTTCACTTGTTAACAGTACATATATAGCTTTAGAATCTCTTGTTCCCGCCAGTAACCAAGAAAACATCTTTTAGGATGAGAGCTTGAGAACACAACTTTTGGGTAACACTTTAGAATTCTGTTCCATCATTAATGGATAACTACACAGGAATAAATGAGTAACGCACTATTAACGCTCTAGTATCTGCTATTAAAGAAACTCTGATGAACTAATTAGTAAGTAATAGTGCTCAGTTGAATGTGGTACCATATTATCTGATCAGTAACTACTATTATTTCATACCTCCCAGAGGACTACTAAGAACTAGTGAAGTTCATGGTAACCCACTAGTAGTGACTCAAGTATTACCAAATCCTTCAGGAATACTCATTATTTGGATCAGTATTCTAAAGTCAAAAGCATGAAAACTTCCTGATAACTGAAGTCATTGTAAGCTTTTAAAGTTTTTGTAAGGTTTTGGATAGTAATGACTCAAGTGTTACTACATCCTTCTAAACTAATTATTTGGATCTGTATTCTAAAGTGAAGATCATGGTAACCCACTAGTAATAACTCAAGTGTTACCAAATCCATCAGAAGGAATTGCTATTCAAAACCTTACAAAAACCTTAAAGTTTACAATTACAGTTATTACTAGAAAGTTATCATGCTTTTCACTTTAGAATACTGATCCAAATAATTATCCTTCTGAAGGATTTGGTAATACTTGAGTCATTACAAGTGGGTTACCATGATCTTTACTTTATAATTAATTATACATTATGCATTATTTACATTATATAGTAGTTCTTAGTAGTCCTCTGGAGTGATTGGATAATAGTGAACTACCACATTGGACTATGCATTGTTTCTTACTAATTAGTTAATCAGAGTGTCTTGTTAGTTAATAGTAGTTACTAGAGTGTTAATTATGCATTACTCATTGATGTGTAGTTATTTATTAATGATGGAACAGTATTCTGAAGTGTTACTAACTTTTGTTTTGTCACTTTTCTTCTGATGTGCTTCTGTACTAAATGTGTCGGTTTCATGCTCTTGGCAGCCAATAATCACTTCACGAGTTCACACTTACAAATAAGTCAGATAGAATAAATGGTATGCGTATTTGGCGTGCTGTCCGAGGACAGGGCTCAGAGCTCGGTATTTGGCCCTTTTCACATGACGTCACGCAACTTCCGTTCCGACACAGAGCCGTGCATGATTACTTCCGCCAGCTTAGTGATACGTTATGGAGCTTTATGCTGCGTTCACTCCAAACACGAATAGAGCATCAAAAATCGTGTCTATCGCGTCTAGTTTGACGTGTGAACATTTTGAATCCATTCACGCATCCGCAACGAATTGGACGTGCATAGAAATCGAGCGTTTGAAGCGAAATAGACAGGAGCTGCGCCTGAATGACAGCTCGCTCTCACTCCTGTATGTATACAATAAAACGAAATACCGGGTATGTCATAAAACACCACTCTGCCTCTTTTCATTTGCATTAAAAAAATATTAAACATTAATAACCACACAAATGTGTTTCAGGCAACACATACCTGGATCATCTTCACTTAATGTATATTTATAACAAACGAAATATAAAACAAAACCAGGCCTCTTTTCGTTTACATTTAGAAATAAAATAAAAATATAGGCCTACACATTAACATGTGGTTCAGAAAAGAAGCGTGCATAGGCTATCACTGTAATAAAATTAAATAATTCATAAAACACAACCCAGTCTAAAGTTAAATAGCCAAAAAAAAAAAAAATAATAATAATAATAAAGTTATGAAACTTCACTTTGCCCTCAGTCAAAACGATTTGGCAAGCAAATAGATTCATGAGACCAAAGATCGCCCCGAGACATCAGAGCCGGCCAGCGGCAGACGGCAGAAGGACTAGCCGAGGAAAGGCTGCTCTCGCCTGGCTGTACATCTGCCAGAAATACATTTAGATGATGTACAGCGACTTTCAGACAAACTTTTGCTTACAACACGTTCTAAACTTGATAAAGGATAAAAATACATTGAACCGAACCGGTTTGATTTGAAAAGGTAAGCGTTTTGGAATAAGGCTTCCCATCCAGTTAACGTACATGTTAAAGAATGGTAAACTGGAAATTATCATTAACGTTATTAAACAAAACTAACCTTATAAATAAAACCTTGTAAATACGTAAACATTATTATTCTAAACTTTATACGAGTTGTTAGGTAGCCAGTTCTGGCACTCCAACGTGAGTACGGTTTAACGGAAGTGCGTATACACTGCTTTGAGGAAAGGCGGAAGTTTTCTGATGTCATTGTGAAAAAGGCCTATTTGGCCCGAACCCAGTGTACTCCCCCCGTATCTCTGGTTAGGAAAGTCACCAGGTGAGTGTGAGGAAGATGGGGTGGTGGAGGGATGCTGAAAAAATGTCAAGGAACTTTGTTGAGTTGACTGGGTATTTATATATTCCTCCCCTTGTGCTGATTGGGTAGACATGTTGATTACTGCTTGCTGACAGCTGGTTGGAATGGCATTATGATTGGATAGATCATTTGAACGTGCTCCTCCCGAACTTTGTTAATGAAACATCTTATAAAACCCATTGTGGCTAACACAAACCATTTGAACCCATTTTTAATGTAATCTGAGTCATAGTTTCTTTCTTTTACTTTATATAGATTTGATTTTGTTTTATGGGTTGAGGGGATGTCAAGCAAACTGTCAATTTTGTTGTCTGTCTATTCAGGTAGTTTCTACCAACCGAGGGATGAATTTGCAGTTAAATATCAGTTTGCTACTGGACCCACCACCATTGCTGCGTTTACATGGACCCTAATAATCCAGTTGTAATCGGACTAGTAGCACAATTCACCCTTCGCCGCAAGTTTGATTGACAGGCGATCTGACCAATCACATCGCAGAATCTGCCATTTTGTCCGACAAAGCAGTCAGGAGAGTTAGTAGATTAACGTCGGTGGACTTGAACTTGGAAAAACGGTGTGTGCTGACATCTTTCCGCGGTTGAAACAACATTTCTTTTAGTGTTCCTTC
Source organism: Romanogobio albipinnatus (assembly GCA_023566225.1). Classification (NCBI taxonomy): domain Eukaryota; kingdom Metazoa; phylum Chordata; class Actinopteri; order Cypriniformes; family Gobionidae; genus Romanogobio; species Romanogobio albipinnatus. Next base: position 37,963,824 of record CM042255.1, on the reverse strand, counting down.
ATGTTTATTTCATGCTTATCAATGAACTAGAAGGAAGAGATGATCGGTTCACGAGCAGCTTTAACTGAGGCACTACAGCGATCATGACATTAAAGAGCCACAAAACGGTTATTGTTTACAAGTTTTTTTTTATTTATTACAATTTCAAAGTTTAGACTTGCTCTGTCCTGTCTGTCAGCGTGTTGTCAGTATCCTCTTTGCTCCGCGATGAGAACGTGTGTGTGGTGTGAGAGCCCCATGGCTTGTCGGACATAGCAACATTAACTAAAGGGGGCAGGTCTTTGCGAATGGTCTATTGGAATAATAAAGTCACATGTAACCACATCAGCCGGAATGAATTGGCAAGATATGATTAAAATTTCATTCAGATTGTAAGGGGTGGTTTATTCCTTTTGTAATCCGGTCGAGAGTACATGTAAACACTGGAGTTCTGCGCATGTGCAATGACGTAGAAATAGCATAATGGCATATGAAGTGTTGAACAAGCTGTTCTTCCTGTTAAATAAAGTGTCATAAATGAGTGTCCTATCATTCTGAAATTCTCTGTCTGTGAAGTCTGTGAAGTAGAGCAGGAAAACGTCCCACTAGTCCTTGTTTCGGGCTCTCATCCAGACGACTGGTTTTGGGCGCGAGATACGTTTTTACTGCTTGATAAATAAGCAGCACGGCTCAGCGCTTCATGTGCTTGTCATCTCCTAATTAAGAACCAAAATAGATACATATTAAGTCTGCTTAAAACAAAGAAAAGGAGGATGGTTAGTATGCAACAACAGTGGGAAATATATATTTGTGTAGTGTGTGCATGTCCATAGATTAATCCGGTCAGAAGTTTGTGAAATATAAATGCGCACATCAACCTGGGGCCGTATTCACAAAACATCTTAAGGCTAAAAGGAGCTCCTAACTTGACGATTTAGGAGAAACTAAAAAAAATAATGGGCAAAGAATTTTAGCGCTAAAACCAGCTCTTAAATCTGTGAAACGTTAGGAGTAGTCAAGAAGACTTCTAAGTCACAAAAGACTAAATCACAAACAATCCTAATGGCTGTTTCGGACCTTTCTCCCCTTTCTCTCTTCCACTTGTCTATTCACTGTCCTATCATAACAAAAAGGCAAAAATTCCAATAAATATTATTTTACCTGGGGCAGTTGTTTCACGAGTTTTCACTTACAAATGATCGGATAGAGTAAATTAAGCGTATTTGCCGTGTTGTCCGAGAGGATCGAGGGCTCCGAGCTCTGAATTTAGCCCAAACCCAGAGTACTCCCCTGAATCCCCGGCTGGGCCGAGAGTGAGGAGTTAAGGTGGTGGAGGGATGCAGAAACCTGTAGAGGAAACAAAGTGAGTCGGCTGTGTATACTGTACATATGTCTCCTCTTGAGCTGATTAGATAGTGCTCCTACCGAACTTTGTTTATAAAGCATAATTGGTCGCTTGAATTCTACAATCTCTCTCTCTCTCGATAATAAGGCTGATAATTAGCTGAACATATACTAGCTTAAAGGGTTAGTTCATCCAAAAATTATGTCATTAATTACTCACCCTCATGTCGCTCGACACCCGTGAGACATTCGTTCATCTTCGGAACACAAATGAAGATATTTTTGTTGAAAGCTGATGGCTGAGAAAGGCCTCAGATAGGCCTCCATTGGCATTCAGTACATTTACACTCACAAGACCCATAAAAGTCACTAAAAACGTCGTTACAAAGTCCATCTCACTACAGTGGCTCTACAATAATTTTACGAAGCGACGACAATAGTTTTTGTGAGAAAAAAAAAATCTAAATAACGATATTTATTATACAAGTTCTTGTCTTCCTTGTTGGCCTCTGCCGTGAAACTCACGAAGCACCACGACGCATGTGCGAGAATATGACGTAGCGCCAGCGTTCGGGAATCCATGAAATGCACACTTTAGTCCCATTTTGAGCACTACGCCGAGACCTAAAGCACGATCAATGTAGAATTCAACAGCTCAGATACAGCGCGTCTTCCTCTGCTCATTGTAAACAAATCTCCTCGCTTCTGGGTCACGTGTCCGAACGCCAGTTGTGCGTCATATTCTCGCGCATGCGTCGTGGTGCTTCGTGAGTTCGCGGCAGAGGCCAACAAGGAAGACAAGAACTTGTAGAATAAAGTCGTTATTTTTATTTATTTTTTCGCACAAAAACTATTGTCGTCGCTTTGTAAAATTATTGTAGAGCCACTGTAGTGAGATGGACTTTGTAACGACGTTTTTAGTGCATTTTATGGGTCTTGTGAGTGTAAATGTACTGAATGTCAATGGAGGCCTTTCTCAGCCATCAGCTTTCAACAAAAATATCTTCATTTGTGTTCCGAAGATGAACAAATGTCTTACGGGTGTCGAACGACATGAGGGTGAGTAATTAATGACATAATTTTCATTTTTGGGTGAACTAACCCTTTAATTAGTGACACTTAGCCTACTTTTTAAAATATTTATTCGCATATGGCAACATGATAAGTTCTACAATATTTCTATCACTGACAGAGACTCCTCCCCCATCAGCCAATCACTGTGGGCATAGTTAGTAAGCGTGATGACATCATCCATAGCAACAAGGTCAACCCGGCCCTTACTCTTAGCTTAAGACTTCTATCTATTCCTTAGTAAAAGTTAGTCTCAACAGCTTTGTGAATAGGTTTTAAGCAAGCGGCAACCTCCCGCAGTTTCTCTTGAAGCCAATACGGAAGTGACATATACTGCAATTCATCGACTGGCCGCTAGAGACAGGCTCCAGAAAGGAGCAGAATCTCATTGAGCCCCATGTTAAAATGCCCAACTTTACAGCAGATTAAAACATGTTTACAGCCTGGTACAAATTGTGGTTTTGGTCTATACGGCTAATTTTGCCCTTCATGACAACTGTGAGCGGGGTGAATTTTTTTACAACTTATTCTTTTACATTATATAAAGCGAGTGACAGGTGGATAGCCATTTATCTGCTGTCTGTTAGTCAAGTCAAGTCAACTTTATTTATATAGCGCTTTTAACAATGCAGATTGTTTCAAAGCAGCTTTACAGTGTTAAACAGGAAAATAATGCAGCATAATTTTATTCAGCCGTGTAGCCATTCTGGAGAAAACGGTGATGTCATCAGTTCATTTCAATTATCATACAGTGACAGTGTGGGCTTTAGATCAGTAATTAGATCAGTAATTTAGTTTATATGGTTAATTTAGTTTAATAATTAGATTTATTTGGATATTTAGTTTAAAAATTTAGAAAAATGTAGTGTCCCCATTTGAGCAAGCCAAGCCAGAGGCAACAGTGGCAACCTCCCGCAGTTTCTCTTGAAGCCAATACGCGATGTTAGTCATCGTGTCACTTCAGCTCCGCCCACGTCCCGCCTTTTTGCCCATTTTCTGTTATCTGGGAGTGACGCGCAATGACGCGCTAACAAGATGGCAACGGCCATCTCGTCCATACCTTTCGCTTCAAAGCTGCTCATCAGAATCCTATGGGTGACGTCACGGACACTACGTCCATATTCTTTTTACAGTCTATGGTTTTAAGAGAAAACTCTTAACTAAGAACTTTTACTGCTATTTGAGAGAACTCTTAGTGCTAAGATAAAATGTTTTGTGAATACGGCCCCAGATCACTTTATTTAGCGTTCATGAAAACACTATCTTCGGATTCATCAATCAGAATGAATTAATTCACAAAAAGTGCCCATGTAAATGTAGCTATTGATTTCAACAACAACAAAAAAGACGTTTTCTAACTAAAAGTTGACAAGCCTATTTATTTGGTATGATTCTATGGTTAGTTTTATTCTGTTATCTGCATTTAACATTTCTCATTCCCTGCTGTCCTGAGCCCTGCTGTCCTGAGCTCCAACACATTTTGGGGGTCGTGACCCAGCAGTTGAGAACCATTGGTGTAAAAGACAAGATTGCAGTCTAAATGCATGTGAGCGACCAAGATTAAGCAGTCTTTAGTCTCGCACAGACAGACACAAGACCCTGTCCAACAAGGTGAGAAGCATTACGAGAATTTGCCAGGCTACCCGTGTTATTGCAATATTCTGATATCCATCAGTTAACCGCCCAGAATGAGAGATGGATAGGCATTTTTGCGCTGCGGGCTAAAATGTAATGCTAGGCATTTTTCTTAATACCGTTTCCCCGCTGACACTCTCAAGCTGGCCACGGTGTTATTGTAAACAGTACAGAGTAATGATAAGCATGAATCTTTGTCAGCGGCCATCATTACAGCAGACCCTAGAGATTGCATGATCACGGCTGTAGCCGGTTCTCACACCCTACTCTTAAACAATAAAACTTCCATGAGGAAAACAGCAGGTAGTTTCCTTTTCCTCACACACACATACATCAGCACCAATTTAAATGGTAGTTCATCAGCATTTAATTTATTAGCACCGTGCAGTTATCTGCATGGAAACATTACTTCCTGCGTGGGCTGGGGGAGATCACGTGATGTGGACCTGGAGCGTGGCAAAAAAGCTGGTACTGTATTTATTCCACGTGACTGCAATTATATATGATTATCTTCTGCCCTCTGTTTGGGGAAAAGGATGACACCTTGCTTGGATAAAAACTTCAAAGACTCACCTTCAAGACATACGGAGAATAGCAAATCCTGCAATTTTCTCAGCTTTGGAGGTTGCTAATTATAGAGGTCGCTCCAGGGCTCACTTGTTTGAGTTGTGCATGAAATTGACATGCAAAAGGTGCAAAGCATTTCTTCTGTACTATTCCAAAGTAAGTCTCTGTTGTAGTTGTCATAATCCAGTTGAGAACTGTTTGAAAGAAAGTCATACAGGTTTTGAACAGCATGACGGTGAGTAAATGATGGCAGATTTTTGATGGCCCACTTTAGACCTTCTGTTGGCTATACAGTATGTTGCACCTTGTACATGACAACTAAATCTCATCAGAGTATTAGTAAATTGTTATTGGCAGGGTAGGGTAAGTAGAGAAGTGGTTTGGGTTAGTAGAATAAGTTGACATGTACTTGCAAAGTTACTTATACCCAATGAGTATTTTGGGGAGCATCAAAATAAAGTGTTAGCAGATATTAAGCACCTCAAGAGACATTGTGTTAGCAAGTTTTGCAGCGAGCAATGAACCGCCGACTACATCTTACTGTTGAACTTTTTGCTCGTTCGAGGCTATACAGCATATTTCTATAAAACTTCCCCTCTCATTATTGGACTTCAGCTCTTGCCAACTCTGTAGGACGAATTTAATGATCAGATGCCTTGTTTGATTACTACAGGCTGTGAATTTAATGCACTCTAGCCAGAGGACAGCTTTGTCTGTCACAGGCATTCATTTACATCAGACTTACACCTGGTTCCAACTCACCTGCTAACCTGAATTATTGCCAACTTTCTTTAATCTTAATGTTTTGATGAAGTAGACCTGCAAAAACCATTGCTTTGCCATATAACATACAATTTCTTATACATTTTTTCTATCTATCTATCTATCTATCTATCTATCTATCTATCTATCTATCTATCTATCTATCTATCTATCTATCTATCTATCTATCTATCTATCTATCTATCTATCTATCTATCTATCTATCTATCTATCTATCTATCTATCTATCTATCTATCTATCTATCATCTATCTATCTATCTATCTATCTATCTATCTATCTATCTATCTATCTATCTATCTATCTATCTATCTATCTATCTATCTATCTATCTATCTATCTATCTATCTATCTATCTATCTATCTGTCTATCTATCTATCTATCTAGTCCGTCCGTCCGTCCGTCCATCATCTATCTATTTATCTATCTATCTATCTAGTCCGTCCATCCGTCTGTCCGTCCATCCGTCTGTCCGTCAATCCATCCATCCATCCATCCATCCATCCATCCATCCATCCATCCATCCATCCATCCATCCATCCATCCATCCATCCATCCATCCATCCATCCATCCATCCATCCATCCATCCATCCATCCATCCATCCATCCATCCATCCATCCATCTATCTATCTATCTATCTATCTATCTATCTATCTATCTATCTATCTATCTATCTATCTATCTATCTATCTATCTATCTATCTATCTATCTATCTATCTATCTATCTATCTATTTATCTATCTATCGCCTGTCTGTCGCAATACTTCCATCCATTGGCACCACTATTCATATTGAAATTCATACAGGATAGTTGGCTCTCTGTCATCACATTTAATTATCTGATCTTCTTATCATCTTGCAGGCCACGCATGACTTCCTCCCTAAAACAATTCTTCCACACGTGCCATCTCTCCTCCACCTGTTTCGGTCCTGCTCGCTCTTCTCTTTACACAAGGTCCTTTTATCCTCCTTTTTCCTCCCATGCAACAGCCCGTTTTTATTTCCCTCAGGGTTTTTACGCCTGACAACAACTTAATTATTGGATTGTGAAGAGCGGTTCATCAGTTGTCTTCTCTTTTGCTCTTTCACCTTTCTTTCCTGAGCAGGTTGATGGATACACGGCTCGGCCTCCACAGGGGTCGTTGGACAAATGGACGAGTGGCTTTCATCTCAACAATCCTATCCGCTGCTAAATGCCTGTCAGAAGCTGTTTGGCTTCCTGCAGTGTAGGGTTGAGTAAGGTGACCTCCAGAGATCTTACCACCAGGTGGACCTCAATCAAACTGTCCCTCTTGGGAAGGAGACCACCCTTCAGTACACAAGCACTGTCCAAGATTAATGCACTTACTGTTAGCACACATATATTAACCTCGGTACACATCTTTTTTTAAGAACCAGATATGATAAAGCACTTTCTTGTATCCCAGGTCAAAATGCAGATACATAAGTTGCCTAATGCTATTGTGCACCTTAATCCTTTAGAAAGTACTTTTTGCATAGACTTTTGTAATATCCCAAAGTTTCAAAGCTCTTTTTAAAGTTCAAGTTCTCTTTTCAGCCCCTCAAGAAATCTGCAGTCCACCTTCTGACCCACAATGCTACATAACATTACCCGGTATAGATTGAGCTGCTGGACAACAACAGTCTGGGGAGAAACGAGGATTACGCCAGGAAGTTGAGAAGTCTCTACCTGTTTTGTAAACTGAGAGACTGTGTATCTTGACCTGACTGAAAGGTAAAACAACAACCATTTCAACCATGTTATTTTTTATATTAGGAGACAGGAGGAGCAACTAATTATAATGGCAAAAAATTATAACTTTTAAAATATATTTTTTTCTTTCAAATTAAGAAATGTATTCATCTATTTATTTGTTTGTTATTATTACAGACTGGATATTATATATAGTAGACTGATTGTTGTTAGTTTTTGTCAATTATATTTATTTATTTATTTATTTGTTATTATTACAGACAGAATAGGATAGTAGGCTGATTACATGTATAATATTACAGACCCAACAAATGAATGGTGACATTTGTCAGTTATGTTTATTTACTTTTTCAATCATTCATTCATTCTTCGGTCGTTCATTCATTCATTCATTCATTCATTCATTCATTCATTCATTCATTCATTCATTCATTCATTCATTCATTTGCTTGTTTATTTATGAAAATCTCATATCCCATATAAACATTTCACCCCAAAACCGTACGAAAATAAAATTGATTCACATTTATATATTTATACATGTATGCATGTATAATATATTGTGCATTTCACAAGGCTACATATAGTTTCAAAGCAGCTTTGCAGTGTCCAAGTAATGTCCATATGTCAGAAATGTACAGTTCTTAGATAATACAAATCATGCATTTAGCATAACATAATTTTAGGGAGAAAAAAATGAGCCCATTAAAGCACTTATTACTAATGATGATTCAGCTTCATTCTTCAGCTAAAGCTTAAGGACTTTTCTCTCTTTTTAAGTTGATTTTGGGGTGAAATATGACCAGAAATTTCTTTAGTTTTATCCATTTCATTTCAATAACTGTTGTTTTGGATGGCGCTAGAGACCATTTAGTCCAGTTCCCAGCTCTAGCTACAACGGTCTAGTATCATGTATAATTGTATGTAAATTGAGAAAGAGCCAAGGTGCTTGTTCAGTCCTTCAGTGTTGAATACCCTGATGACATTTGTTCTTGCCCTGCAGAACAACATCTGATTCTAGCTAATGAGCTAGCATTGTAAGCCATGGAGGCTAACACGTTTGTAAAACCAGCTGGTGTCATGCCTCACCAGGTCAGATGCCCAGAACATGTGGTGCAGTGAACAACTCACACAGACAGGCACAAATGTGAAGATAGATTTACATAGTAATGCATGTTGTTCAGGTGCAGATTTATGAATTGCGGGCTCACAGAGTATGTATGCATGTAGAGGGAGATTTGTTTGTCAAGTTGTGGTGTGTCCTCAGAGACGTCTGTTTGTCTGGCTAAGATCCAAAACTAATCAGAGTGGTTGAGTTGCTCCCATGAGCAAACTGAGACTTCCTTTTTTATTTCCAAGACTATAAACACTCACTATTTGAAACCGGTTATATTTCTCTTTATTTGGTGAATAAAACATTGGTCACATTTCACACTGACATCAAAATGAAATAAATATACATCATCAATCATCAATCATCAATCCTTCTTCCAAAATGTTTAAATGTTTCAAAATAGTTTTACCCTGATTCACCATGGTAAGCCTATTATAAGTCAGGAGGGTTTCTGTGGGAAATTGTATACATATTGGTAAATTTAGAAAAGTTGCTCTGGCTACTTTGACGCGTGTATGGTGAGGGAGTGGCATAGGTTAGTTGTCACAACGAGTGAGAAATGTTGACATGAAGCAGCTAAATCGCCAACCTCTGGAGAATCACCCCTTAAAAAAAAAAAGCCAAACAAAGGAGAGTCTTCTGGCAAAAAGAAAACGTAATAAAGCTCGTAATAAAACAAGAATCAACATTAGCTTGGCTTTTCGGAGATGGGGATTCGGAAAAGGGATTTTAAATGTTGTAAAAGTGGTGTATTTATTATTTAACAGGTGAGTACGGTATCTAAAAGAGCTATCTAACAGAGTTAAGCATATAGCATTATCTATAGTTAAAGCTGCAGTCTGTAACTTCCTTTGGTTTAAAATGATCCAAAATCAATTTTGGAGCAAGTACATAACCAGACAGTGTTCAAAACTATTTATTTACCTTAGCCTGATTCACAATTGTAAGCTTGTAATAATGTTATAATTTGAGTGATACTGGTAGCTTTCTGCGGGAAATACAAGCTTCAGTTCCGTAAAGGAGTCCGGGCTAGTAGGCTACATCGCGTGTGTGGATGCTGCAGGTGGCGGATCATTTGTGGCCTCTTCTTACAGCAGCTAGAATGTAACTAAACTTGTCATTTTGATGGTGGCCTGTAATCCAGAAAGTTCAAAACAACAATCATCGTTGACAACTAGTGCGCTGATAGACAACCCACTATACACCTCAAAAAATTAGATTCTTCCGTGCTGAGGAGCCGTGCCAATGCACAACCCACGTAAAGAAGATAACTCTGCAAATAACTAACATCAGGGTTCAAACAGAGATGGCGACAAAGAGATAAAACTTACGGACTGCAGCTTCAAGGTTCATTTCATTTTTTGTAACGCTGTGCTAAAATGTATTTTCAAGGAAGGACCAAGTCTATTAAAGGATACAATAACATCTTCATCTAGTCAGCTTGAGATCCTTTCCCTCTAAACAAGCCTAGTAGTGAATGTTTTATTGGCAGTCCGATAACCTTTCTTTCTGTCTTAAAAAAAATTTTTATAAAAAAGAACTAAACTGTAATCATCCGTACAGTGATTGCCGTGATTTTGTCAAGTAAGATGTTCCTGGATCAACATCATTTGTTGATCCTGGAACAACAATCCTGTCCAAAAACATAGTTCTAACCCTATCCCTACCCCTAAACCTAACCCTGATTTTATCCTAAACCTGACATTAACTTTTAACCTATCCCTAAAATCTGATTGGAATGTTGTTCCAGGATCAAATTGATCCAGGGACACGTTTTGCTGGTAAAATCACATTCATCGAGCCAAAGCACAACCAAAACAATGTTCTTCCATAAAATGCAGGAATAGAGGACCAAAAGTGTACATGTACCTTTAAGTAGTATTTCCATAAAGTAAATTAGGCTTATTGTAGGACTATTTGCATTGTGACAAATGCAAAATTCTCATTACCATGCATTCAGACATGTTTTTTTGTGTGTGTGTGTGTGTGTGTGTGTGTGTGTGTGTGTGTGTGTGTGTGTGTGTGTGTGTGTGTGTGTGTGTGTGTGTGTGTGTGTGTGTGTGTGTGTGTGTGTGTGTGTGTGTGTGTGTGTGTGTGTGTGTGTGTGTGAGAGAGAGAGTGTGTGTGTGTGTGTGTGTGTGTGTGTGTGTGTGTGAGAGTGTACTTGTACAACTATCTTTGTGAGGACCGGTTTGAGTTTTAGACCATCGGAGTGAGGACAAAGAGAGTAAAGTGAGGACATTTTGGTCGGTCCTCGCTTTCTGAGGCCCTTTTATAGGCCTGTTTGAGGGTCAAGACTTGGTTTTAGGGATAAGGTTATAGGTTAAGGGTAGGATTAGGGTAAGGGTTTGGGTTAGGGTAAGGAGCTAGAGATTGCATTGTGCCAATGAATGTCCTCACAAAGATAGATGTACAAGAGTGTGTGTGTGTGTGTGTGTGTGTGTGTGTGTGTGTGTGTGTGTGTGTGTGTGTGTGTGTGTGTGTGTGTGTGTGTGTGTGTGTGTGTGTGTGTGTGTGTGTGTGTGTGTGTGTGTGTGTGTGTGTGTGTGTGTGTGTGTGTGTGTGTGTGTGTGTGTGTGTGTGTGTGTGTGTGTGTGTGTGTGTGTGTGTGTGCTTGCCATTATTCCAAATCTAAATTATCCAAAATGAAACTTTTGAAACAAATAATTCATGATGTACCAATAGTTTACAAAATAAACAATAAATCATTGTTATTTTCTGCTTTACATTAAGATTTTATATTTTTAGTCGGGGGATGCCTTGTTATTATGAAAATTATATACATTTTTAATAATGCAAATCTTAATCATCTTAATTTTCTTTATAATTTCCTTTTTTACATTTTGAGGTGAAGCGCCTCATGTTTTTGATGTGTTCTTGACAGATAAGACTCACCCTTAAAGAACCACTGAAATTATAAATTTACTGAATTCAAAATGGCAATAAATAAACAGGCTGCATAGTAGGCTGCATACATTTACATTGCATTTTATACAAAGACACTTCACCCACGCATGTAATGATTTATTAGAGCACATGTTTGACGTCTGGCATTTTCCCAACAGCTTGTTAGAGATAACTGGACTGCTCTTCTCACACGCATCCCTGTCTAACAGCACTTAGAGAGAAACAAACTGTTAGCAGTTGTGTTGTAGCGAGAGATTTAACTACATACAGCCTTAAAGAGAGAAAAGGATCACCTCTGCCTCGATGTGGACATCAAACACACAGAGGAATGAAAATCGATGAAATGCCTAATTTTTAAATAGTCAAATAATCTCACTGTATCTTTTTAGATGTTGATGTGAGTGTTTGGTGTGTTGGTATTAAAAATATAGTGCAACAGGCAGGTTCTGGAAGTAAAAATCCTATTCATTTTCTCCATGGGGAAATTAATTTTAAAGACACACCTATGAGCTAGGAGGTTGTTAATCAATAGCATATAAAGTCTTGATCAAAAGTTTACACCCCCACCTGGCAGAAATTGTGAATAATTTAACAAAATAAGAGGGATCATACAAAATGCATGTTTTTTTTTTATAGCTGAATTTATTTTTATTGTCTGTTCATGAGTCCCTTGTTTGTCCTGAGCTGTTAAACTGTTCCTCCAGGTCCTGCAAATTCTTCAGTTTTCCAGCATCTTTTGCATATTTTAACCCTTTCCAGCAGTGACTGTATGATTTTGAGATCCATCTTTTCACACCGAGGACAATTGAGGCACTCAAACGCAACTATTAAAAAAGGTTGAAACATTCACTGATGCTCCAGAAAGAAACATGATGCATTAAGAGTTTGAATGTCAAGGTAAATTGTACTTAATTGTTCTTCCGAGAAACATGCAAGTATCTTCAGTTGCTTCCGAAGGGCAGTACTAAATAAACAAAAATGATATCTTCGTCCAGTTCAAAAGTTCAAATGTCATGGCACAAAGCAAACTGTGACTGGTCATTTTACATTTAATGCTGATTTTAGGTTTGTGCTCCTCTTTTCAGTTCCCCTTATCAGTCACATATATGACTTATTTCAAATTATATGATTCAGCACTCAACATTGCAGAGGCTCTTCAGAGGTAAACACATGCATCTGTGACCACTCCACTCTTCCCTGGTCTCTATAAGTGCCTCTATATGGGCAGGTTCTCTAATGTTAGTGTTCTTTTCCCTTTGACGTGTCCCTGTCAGATTGCTAGATTGGGGTTCAATGTCCCATTTTGCATGTATTATGGAGCTTTAGTAACCTTTTTGTTCCCCTCATTAAAGCTCTGGCTATTTGATAATTAATCTCTGATGTTCTTGTTTTTAAGGGAATGGCAGCAGTTTTGACAGATGCATAGCACACAGTGACCTTTGCATTGGACTGAGCCCAGCATTTAAGGACAGTTTATCACAGATCCTGCCAATCAAATCCTCACATAACTTGATGTTTTTAATATTACGTTGCTATGTCCTCATTTGACACATTTATAGACACATATAAAATACATACATTTCTAGACGCGAGGGCTTCAAGCCCTGTCAGGCCCCTAAAAATCAGTGATAATGTGGTCTCTTTTCCCATTTGCTGAAAACAGCAGTTGCTTTATTTGTTATCTGAATATATTTCACTCTGAATCCTCCTCTAACCAGTTATAAAAACTGGACCACTGTATAGGGAAGAAAAGACAATCACAACTTCTGTTTCATGCCGGATTTAAAGGGATGGTTCATCCCAAAATGAAAATTCTAATAATTTACTCACCCTCAAGTTGTTCTAAACCTGTATTAATTTCTTTCATCTGCTGAACACAAAAAAATATATTTTGAAGGATGTTGGTAACAGTTGTGCGGCACCATTTACTTCCATAGTATGGAGCGAAAAAAAATACTATGGAAGTCAATGGGGCCCATCAACTGTTTGGTTACCCGTTATTCTTCAAAATATCTTCTTTTGTGTTCAGCAGAAGAAATTCATACAGGTTTAAGAACAACTCGAGGGTGAGTAAATGATTTTCATTTTGGGATGAACTATCCCTTTAAGTAATATCCTTCTCTCTAGACAGTGACGGAGCCGGTTATATGCAACAAATAGATACAATTACATTCCTATTGCCCAATTTATTTTCCTACTTCTTTTCTGATAATTGTCACCCCCAGCACTAAGAAAAGGATACTGTCCTTCCCAAAAGCCATGTGTTTAATGGTTACCATGTAATGACCCTTCAGTTTAGTGAACATCAAATTACAAATAAATTAAGGGTGTGAATCGCCTCAGCACCTCTAATTTAGAGTCCAGTGTTTGTGGTTACTTCTTAAAAGCTTTCTGCAATTAGCCATTGGATGTGGTGCACCAATGCTAATTATCGAATAATTGGCGTGATCATGTTTGCAGGGGTGAATGAGAAGGTTGGTTAGTCATGCGTCTCAAATTTTAGGACTCCTATAAGTGGCATTGTGGGTAAATTGCAGGTTTTGCCTTCATTTTGATGTGTATTGACATTCCATATCAATTTTATACATAGCGAAACATGCTACGAAAGTTGATAATAATTAATAAACTAATTTTACTGCCCTCACCATGTGTACACATGCAAAGCTATGCAGCAAGCTTAACACTCCTCCAAGAAAGACTTTAGACAGAACTGAATCCAAGTGCATTTAATAGAAGCGGTGTAAAACTGAAAAAACTACAGTAGAAAAAATACAATAAATTACAAAAATACTTTGAGCATAAACATCTCGATACATCAATTTTCAAATATAGATAGCAAAGCATACATAACATTACCATTTGCACCACAGCAGCTTACATTTCCCTCAATATACAAATGATTATTGAAAGTTTCTTAACAATGAATACACAGATTACAACATGAATCCAACAAGCTGAAGAGTATCTGATAGTCTTATGTTCATGTACACTCATCCAAATACAACACCAATGATCTATGACAAAACACCAAAAAAAAACACTTGCAGACTATGCCGTTTCCAAGAATAAAAGTGTGGATGGAGATGGGGATCGGCTGTGCACCCTCTCAAACAAATCAAAATGGCTGAAGAGCACATGCTCTGCTTAAATATAGGAATGTCACCACCACTAGGGGCCACTAAATTAAGAAAACTGGAGCTGAGAACAGCATACATTAAAAGTAATAAATAAAATCTAATAAAAATGTATTATGGACTCCAGCCGAGAAAAAAAAAGAAAATTCTGTCATTAAGGACTCTCATGTCGTTCCAAACCTATAAGACTTTCGTTCATCTTCAAAACAAATACATTTCTTTGAATGAAATCTTTGAATTGAAAGCCAATTCACCCCAAATTCTATTGTTTCGAAACATTCACAAAGAGATCGTAAAATAAATGAATTGAGGGGTTTAATCCAAGACTTCTGAAGAGATATTATCACTTTATAGGATGAACAGATTAAATGTAGTCTTTTATTCACATATAAACATTGATCAGCTAACATAAACAGACGCCCAACCAAACTTGCTTGACGCGTGAGAGCAAACCTCATTGGTTCTTGTCGAAGCTCAAATGTTGTATAACAATTGAGAAAGAATCTTATTGAATCTCGCACATCAAGCAATCACACTCTAAAAAAAAGGTTCTATATGGCACCAAAAATGGTTCTTCGTCGTAATCATAGAGGAACCACTTTTGGTGCTATTTTGCACCATATCTTAGCATGTTCTGTATATGGTAGCGGTGCTATATAGCACAATTGTCAAAGAACCGGTGAAGAACCGCTGAAGAACCACTGAAGCACCAAAATTGGTGCTATAGCACTTAAAAAGGTTAGACTATGATTACGAGCCAAGAACCATTTTTGGTGCCATATAGAACCTTATTATTTTTTTAGAGCGCATGCTTGAGCTTCTGTTTATGTTCACTGATCAATGTTTAAATGTGAATAAAAGGCTAAATGAAATCTATTCATCATATAAAGTGATCATATCTCTTCAGAAGACTTGGATTAAACTGCTAGATTCATGTGGATTTCTTTGTGGATCTATTTATGAGCGTTGTAAAGCATCAGAGTTTATGGTGAATACACTCTAAAAAAAAAAGGTTCTATATGGCACCAAAAATGTAGCACCATATCTTAACATGTTATGTATATGGTAGCGGTGCTATATAGCACCTTAGTTAGCAGTGCTATATAGCACCTTAGTCAAAGAACCGGTGAAGAACCGCTGAAGAACCACTGAAGCACCAAAATTGGTGCTATATAGCACTAAAAAAGGTTCCCCTATGATTACGAGCCAAGAACCATTTTTGGTGCCATATAGAACCTTTTTTTTAGAGTGTAGACTTTCAATGGAGGGACATAATCTCTCAGATATTATAAAAAAATATCTTCATTTGTGTTCCGAAGATGAACGAATGTCTTGTGGATTTGGAACGACATGAGTAAATGATGACAGAAGTTTTATTTTTGGGTGAACTATCCCTTTAATTTGTCAGGTTTAATGTTAAAATATACGAGTGGTTGCTTTACAGGATGAGGAAATCTCTCCAGATACATGCACGCGCACCTGTCACCAGTGGACCTGCGAGCGAGAGGACTACAATCCTCGAGGAATCATGTTCGGTTTGTTGCGTTCTCTGGCATCACCTGAAATTAAACTCGACAAACACACAAGTAACCCTAGACGTTTACCTGACCTTCAACCCCAGAACAAATCCATCAGGACTGTTTGCTGCTCAGATCCCATATTTCAATACTCCAAAAGACATACAACATTTAAAGTGCAATTCAAGATAGCTGTAATCATTTTATTAACCTTTGAGGTGAATTTTTAAATAGTAAGATAAAAATTAAAGTGTTTCACATTTTTAGTTTTTTATGGTATTAGGTGGACACAATGTTTGAAGACAACCAACATGACAATGAATAATGTCTTGACAGCACACTCAAGCACTCAATATCTAGCACCTTTTTACACATTATACTTGTCTGGCTATCACCAGACCAAGCTCAATTTAAGATTGAACATTGGTCTGGGGAGTCTGCTATGTATTTTCTACTGCACAAGAGGCGTGATCAACGAGCATAAATTAAATGACGCAATTGGATAGTCCTTTAACCAATCAGACCACAAGAGGCGTGACCCATCGCTTCTCTATCCATCATCGTGTTAAACCCACCAAAAGCGCGCCAGGTGGATAAGCCAGTCTGTGATTGGTTCCCACAAAAGTGTAACAGAAGCAGTAGAAATGAATGTACAGGTTTCCAGACTGAGCTGCAGGGCAAAATCAAATCGCCGGCCGATCAGGCTGGGTTTACCCAGTCTAACATTATACACTAGTGGTCAAAAAGTTTGGAATAATTACGTTTTGTCTCTTATGCTCACCGAGGCTGCATTTATGTTATCAAAAGTACAGTAAAATAGTAATATGGTGGAATATTTTTTTTCCTATTCTGTTTTAATATATTTTAAAATGTAATTTATTCCTGTGATGCAAAGCTATATTTTTAGCATCATTACTCCAGTCTTCACAGTCACATGATCCATCAGAAATCATTCTAATATGCTGATTTGCTGCTCAGTTAGAATCAGTTATTATTAGTGCTTGATTATTAAAGGTCCCATTCTTCGTGATCCCATTGTTCAAACTTTAGTTAGTGTGTAATGTTGCTGTTAGAGCATAAATAATACCTGTAAAATTATAACGCTCAAAGTTCAATGCCAAGCGAGATATTTTATTTAACAGAAGTTCCCTTTCAAAGCCTACAGCGAACGGCCGGCTTGGACTACATCCTGGTACTTCCTTCATTAATTACATCAGGTGAACAGTAGAACAGACTAACCTCCGCCCACAAGAATACGCAAAAAAGGGGGCGTGGTCTTGTTGCTGTCCCACGTGGAGAAGAGGAAGTGTCGCGTGGAGAAAAGGAATTGTTGCGTTTGACTGTGTTTGTCGCCATGTCGTCGAGACGCTGTTATTTTCATCCCGGAGTCAAATCACCTTTGTTTGGCTTTCCCAGGGACGCTGTAGAGATCATTAAGCGCATACATCTCCCCGTTAAGAGGCGTGACCTTTCCGTGCAAGTTACGTGCGCTAAGCTGCTGTTGAATCACAACACAGGAACCGTGCCACGTTCGCTAAGCTGCGGTCAAATCACAACACAGGAACCGCTGGCACAATCAGAACTCGTTACGTATTTCTGAAGGAGGAACTTCATAGAACAAGGAACTCATCAGCCGTTTTTAGGACAGTGAAAACAGCGGTGTACAGATAAGTAAATTGTGTGAAAAATACTGTGTTTTTTTACACGCGAAACATGAACACGTTATATTGCACACTGTAAACACAATCAAAGCTTAAAAAAACCCTTTTTAATTCCAACATAACAGAACATTAAACACTAACAGATCACCCCCTATATTAATCTTGAGCAAAACCAAATAAAATGAATTTTAACATTTAGGGTACGTTTACACAACAATGATATACTAAAAACTGAAAGTTTATTCCTTAGCAGTTTTTGCGTACAGATGCAACGTTATTAAAATGATCCACGTTTACAAGTATCTGCGAAAACAACAAAAAACACTGTATTTTGCATGCCAGGCCAGTAGGTGGCGATGTCACTTTGTAAAGAAAAACTGCGCCTATAGACTAAACACACATGCGTATGACATCACCATTTTCACAAATTAGCATTTTTGTAGTTTACACAAGGAGATATTTTCAAAAGTTTGCATTTTCAGGCCCCCAGAATGTCGTTGTCAGTGATGAGAATAACGGCGTTATAGATAAACGGCGTTACTAATGGAATAATTTTTTTCAGTAACGAGTAATCAAACAAATTACTGTTTCTCCCGTTACAACGCCTTTAGCGTTACTGAGAATAAAATATGGCGTTACTATAATTGAGCTCACTGAAGCGGTTTTCATCCGAACAGGCTCAAAACACATCTGTTTAGCTGTGCATTTACTGAATGAGCATTGTGCCACTGTACATCTGACTGATTGCACCTTATGCTTTTACTGAATGAGCTCTGTGCTCTGTCCGAACTGCTTGCACTTTAATTATGTTTCAATTTAAGTTTTAAGCTTTTATTTTTAGTTTTAATTATACTTTTTATTTATATATTTTTTTTTCTTTTAATTCCTATTATAACTTTTATACTATATATATATATATATTTTTTTTTTTTTTTTTTTTTTTCACTTATGAATATTTTAACTTAATTTCTGTGTAAAGCACTTTGAATTGCCACTATGTATGAAATGTGCTATACAAATAAACTTGCCTTGCCTTGCCTTACTTTTCCCTCATTGAGGTGAAAGGTAAGAATGTTTATGTAACGTACAACTTATGCTCAGGAAGAAAGAGTCTCTCCACGTCGGTGGCAAGTAATTCTAATCTAATGAAGCACCTCACACCACAAAATTAGTGGCTAAAAATCCATTTGATAGCGTGAGCTCCACTACCAAAGGAGTAGTATAGTACTGATAATATTTACACAATATTTATACTACAGTAGCCTAGGTCTACTGATAGTATTTACAATAATGTATTGAATTTGATAGGTGTCTCTCACATTGTCCCACAGCAACATTACAATAGTGTACATTAATGTGCAATGTTTTATAATAATAATTTATTCTATTTAGTGTCCAATTCATTCATTTAACATATTTAATATTGGGGGCATCCAAGTTATTTGACATATTTGAACATTTGGGGAAAAAAAAAAGTAACACAGTAGTTACTTTCCCTGGTAATTAGTTACTTTTATAATGATGTAACTCAGTTACTAACTCAGTTACTATTTGTAAGAAGTAACTAGTAACTATAACTAATTACTTTTTTAAAGTAACGTGCCCACCACTGGTCGTTGTCGTGTCAATGAACGGCCAAAATGCATAAAAAGTTTTCAGTTGAAAACGGCATTGTGTAAACGTACCCTAAGAAGCAAAGCAGGCTGGAAAATTGAAATCTGGTGTAACTCATTCCGTCTGTGTTCTACACAGTTATCAGTTATTGAGTTAATGTAACTATTTTCTATTAAGTGCAATTAACTTTAAGTACTATTTGAGTAAAAATGAACTTGTTTCATTTAGTAAATTTGACTGTTAGTTTAAAATATTTTTTTTTTATTAATTCCCCAAACTTTTGAATATCACGGTTCCTACAGAAAATACTAAGCAGCACAACTGTTTTCAACAATGATAACAATAAGAAATGTTTTTTGAGCATTAAATCAGCATATTAGAATCAAACAAATGCAGCTTGAGGAGCATAAGATACTTCTTTCAAAAACATTGCAAATCTTAAATATTCCAAACTTTTGACCAATAGTGTACATTTGCTGCTATGATATGCCATGCAGATAATGTGTACAAAAAGTATTTTGAATTGTAATCAATTAACAGATTGAGAAATGGGCTTCTGAGTGTGAACTTCTTCTGTGCTTTCATCATTACGGTTGATATACATGTGCATTTGCTAATGTTAATGCCTGCATGTGCGTTTGCAGGCACGCAGTTTCCTGTTTCCCTGTGCATCTTGCCATAACGCACAAGAATAGGTACATGAGACACAGCAGCAGCTGTCCCAGAAATGTGACGCACAGCCATAAAGGGAATGAGGTGTATCATGATTGATCATTCTTCACATTGCCACTATTGAAGTGAAAGAGCCAGTCACCCATGTCAGGAACTGCTCCCAGATGTGTGAGCATCTCTCTCTCTCTCTTTCAGTCCTTCGGCTCTCTGAAGCTTTCCAAAAATTCTCTTATGCAACAATAAAAATCACATCATGCTAATAATGCATTTAAGACTCATCTGCACTCAAGGGAACAGCTGGTTGCGATGATCCGCTGAAATGTTTCCCACCATGTTTCCCAAGGTCAGCAAAGCTATTTTTGCCTCATTCGTTATATAATGATTCTCTTATAATCTCAAATTTTTGCTAATAATATGTTTGCTTGACAGCGTGGTCATTAGGGTGGAACAAAAGAGACGTGGCTTACATCACACAGACATATGCGTTTCCACAGAGGTCATGCCCTTGAGTAGCAGTTTCATTTAAAACTCATGGATTCAACTAATACATTTGGACATGGATTGTTCGGACAGCAAGGGGAGAAGGATTCATGGGTGTCCATACGGTTAAAGGTGAGTTGTGCTATTTTTTAGCCGCACCACAATGGCAAAAACAAATTTAAACAGTTGTCAAACTCTCTTCTCAACTCATGCCTTTGGTTGAGACAGTTTTATATCTGAACCAGTCGGGAATGAACGTGAACAATTACCAATGTGCCCTTAAAGTGATCGTTCACCCAAAAATGTTGTCATCATTTACTCATGTTGTTCCAGACCTGTATGGGTTTCTTTCTTCTGTTGAACACAAAAGAAGATATTATAAAGGGGTGGTAAAACACATTCTTTCGAAGGCTTGATTGTGTTTGTGGGGTACACTGTAACGTGTGTTCATGCTTGGTTTTAAAAAAATTGCATTATTTTTCATATATTTTACCTTTATTGTACACTGCTCTGTCCCTCCTTGTAAAAACGGTCTGATGGTTTCCGGGTTGTATGAAGCCAGTCCCTCAAAAATACGCAATGGGCTCAGATGTGATTCGCTAACCGCCTAGTGCACGTTTGTCGGAAACGTCACGCCCCTTACCTTTACCGGTAGCCTGTGCTTTGGGTAGTACAATGGCATCAATAAAACCATCCCAATTTGAGCCCGAATCAGACCCAGACAATTTTAGTGAAGATGATCGAGCAGAACCTGTTCAGTCCTCAAGAGTAAAGACTGCGGATCTATAGTTATTGCTACTGAATGGCACTGTTACTTTTGTAAACTTCCATCCATTAGCCCAAAAACGGATACTAACGGCTTGGTCAAAAGGAATTCTGCGTGTAAGCCTTTTCAGCATTTTGGTGAATTTATTTTAATTTATTGAGATCTCGTTTTAAATCTGACTCCATTAATATTTTATCTGACTCCAATTTTATGTGACTCTATAAAGTGTGTTACGTTTAGAGTTTATCAGCTGATTTTCGATTAGTTGCGATTTAATTTAGATCGTTGATTTTCTTAGTATCTTCTGTGTTTTCAAATTCGTTCATCGAGAGACCCAAAATCGCACAGAACTTACGCGCCCGAACCGCGCGTTCACGCTCACAAAATGGTTACTTCTGAATTACTCAGAGGAGGTAGAGTAAATATTTTACCTTTCAGGGGTTGCACATGCTCACTCCACAAAAAGTGTAATTTTATTAATATCTCTGAGCTACCACTTGTTAATCCAGCGATAGACAGAAATCAGAATATCGTGCACGCTGCGCCCATGCTTCAGTCGTGCCGTCATCAGTTTGACCTATCATAACCTTAGATTTTGCGGTAATAATGGAGTATGCATCGATCCATACTAGAATAATGATTTCAGAATCTTACAAGATAAATCAAGATTAACATTTATTTTGGCCAGACAGGAAAAGTAAATAAGTAAACAAGAATCCATGGTACACAACTGATCAGCTTAAAAACATAAACACAATTGCAAAGCAATATGAAAATAATTTCAAAATCATCGTCTGGCACATTACATGCAGGATGTGTGAGTGCCTCTAAGACACTGACACAACCTGCATGGGGGGTTCTGGCTACAGAATGTTCCCCCCCTTCTGTTCTGTTTCACTCCCTTAAATACTCCAACTAGAACAAAAGGGGTTGTAAATATTTGCAACACAAACACCTGGTTTTGGGGGAGAGACATCAGATATCTTTGAAGGGACCACTCAAAAAGAGAACAGAATTCTCATTAGTTTTCAATCTTTCTAATAGTACTAATGACTGCTGTGAAACTGAGACCATTTTACCATTCGCACTGAGACCTTTAAAAGGACACCAAACATGAAATGGATAAAACAATAGATTTACAAGATACATCATCATTGGTATATCTGCATTTGTTGACTTGAAAACAGGGCAAGGAGAGGGCAAAATGGGGAGGGGGGAAAAATGTTTGATTAGGGTGGTGTCACAGTTTCTGTGAGATTTTCTTTCAAGATTAGTGACTTTTATTGTTGGGGTGTAGTCTCAGCTTTTGTCTTAGTAGCAAAACCGGTTCTTACACTTTTGTATTTTTAGAACGATTAAATATCTGTCGCAAGAACGAACACTAAACATTGGCTTTACTATAGTATCCAAATCAAACACAGAACCATGTTTAGCATGCCTGTAGATAAACAATACATGCAAGCTCTAATCAAAGAATAATTTATACTAATGCCAAGTTCGCTGTTGAGATTTTAAAAGTTTGTAACGTTAGGTGTTTGTCGGATAACGTTAAGTATGAATGAGCATTTAACAAACTGGTTTGCAGAGCCAAACAGCGTTGTCATCTGTGTACTTCCTTGCTACAACGTACAATTAACAATACGAACTATTACAGGAAAATACATAGACGAAAAATAAATCATACTTACAGGTTGTGGCCTGTAAACAGCTTCTGTTTTTAAATCCATCTTTCAGGACAAGCCGTTGTAAGAATCCTGCATTGAACTTGTGAAGATTGTGGAAGCTTTCCTCCGTGAAATGTGCAGCGGGAGCCGCGCGTGCCCATCTCAAACTGGCAGTGTGTGTGTCTCGCGCAGCTGAACCGCAGCTTGTGTATTGCAAATACAGACGAATATTGTCCATTATGTCACATTTTCCGGTCTTCTCCTCCGACCCCTGTCTGTCTCGTGCTTTGATTTATGATGGGCAGCATATATCTGCTGCAAATGTGACCGTGTTCCCCTCTGTCTCATACACGCATGCATATAACATGTTGTATGTTAAACACACTGCAACACATCCCCGTCCCTAGGAAGGCTGAACAAAGTGGACCTGCAATCCGGATGAAAATAACAGCGTTTCGTCGGCATTGGCAACAACACTCCAGCCTACTAACTAGCCTACCACAACAACTATTCCCCGCGGCGATTCAAAATGGCGGAGGAGTATTCTCGGAGGAGGGGTTTATGTAAATATTGGGGCTGGTGATGTCAGCAACCCTGGAGGAATGTGTAGTAGTCCCTAGCGGCCGTTTGCTGTAGTCCTGTCCTTAGAAATTGATTTCTTTAAAAGCAAATATCTCCCTTTGCTTTAAACTTTGAACATTGTAACTTTGCAGATGTTGTTTATGCTCAAACAGTAACATTACACACTAGCTAAAGTTAGAAAAGTGAAATCGTGGTTTACCACCCCTTTAAAGAATGTATTTTGTAGTACTTTTTTCCTACTATGAAAGTCAATGGTGTCAGCATTTTTTGATTACCAACATTCTTTAAAATATATTTTGTGTTCAACAGAAGAAAGAAACTCATACAGGTTTGGAACAATGAGGAACAAGTGATGACAAAATGTAAATTTTTGGGTGAACTATCCCTTTAAGCAAGACTCTTAAAGTCAACAAAATGACATTTGCAACCAATTTAACTTTTATAATTGGGTTTATTTCTGAGTGAAACTGGATATTTAATCAGGGAAAAAAGATCTAATGGAGATTGATTAGTTTAGGAATGGTGTAGGCCTATTAAAAAATAAAATGGAAAAATAAAAGGGATGTCTGGGGGGAAAAAGAAAGTCATTTGAGTTATTATATTTTAAGTTATTATATAAATGTTAACCCTTAAATGCATGAATGTTTCATGAATCATTATTACATATTCGGGTCTTTAATGACCCGGATCTATATCTAACACTGATGGATTTCGACCTGTTGCGATAATATAAAACTCTCCTGATATTAGAGTCACAAGAAGAATAAGATGAAGCATAATTTGTTACCTTTTGGAGTTAAAAGGGTTCAGTGTGAGCAGATGGTGAAGGAAAAAAATACGAGATCTGTCTGTCAAATAACGTGCTCCACGCGGCTCCGGGGTGTTAATAAAGGCCTTCTGAAGCAAATCGATGAGTTTGTGTAAGAAAAATATCCATGTTTAAAAATGTATTTCATTTTTTTCTATGGGTCTGCATTAGCCGTCCCCACGCCACCACTCGCATGAGGCATCTACGTATTTATATCTTTGATCGCGCCAGTATTTTAGCCTTATTTGCCGGAAGTTATGGTGCTGGGAATTCTAGATGATATTCGTCTGATAAGAGGTAAAAAATATCATAAATACTGTTCGGTTTCTCGCAGAAACCGATCGTTTCGTGTCTTAAGACATCAAAGTGTCGCCACGAGCTGCATGGTTTAATAAGGATTCGTATGTCTATGTGTTTTTACTCTCATTACTCTCATACTCTAAAATATCCCCATTGATATGCATTATACGACTATCACACAGCAACGGTTGGAGTTAAAAATCTTCATTTGTGTTCTACTGAAGAAACAAAGACACCTACATCTTGGATGCCCTGGGGGTAAGCAGATTAACATTAAAAAAAAATTGTTTTTGGGTGAACTATCCCTTTAATGTAAATTTCAACGCTTTTGAGTTCTCTCACAAATGTTTTGCGTTCTTTGCAAAGAGTTTCTCAAGGGCCCACAAACAGTCCCGCAGCTGGCCGTTTTGATGCCCTAAGCGCATTCACTGTATGATGCCCGTGGTGGCGGCGTTCACTATATTTTTGTAGAGCGGGGTTTGGGGGGGGGGCATTTTCTTGTGGTGCCCCCCTGATCACCTGGTGCCCTACGCGCAGCGCGTGATGCACGTAATGGGAGCGCCCACAAAACTTGTGTGAGAGAATGCAAAAGTATTGAAATATTTTTCTCATATCTCATCATTTTCTCCATAACCATGTGTCTTTAGGGCCTCGGTAATCAATCGAACCTGCAATGAAAAAAAAAAAAAAAAAAAAAAACATACTCCAATACTCTTTAATAATCTTGTTTTATTAACTTGTTCGATTTTTTTATAACTTCTAAAAATCATGTGATTGCAAATCGTGATTTATTTAGTATTGTCAAAGATACAGAAGAAGATTAAAACTAAGCAGCCCAATAGAGAAGATGTGATGGTAAAGCATCTTATGGCTTGGATCCAACTCTAGGTCATCTCTGCTGGCTATCTGAGGATAGACTCTTTTTGCTTGGATGCTTTATCTCAGCCAGCTAATGAGGCTAGCAAGACAACAAGAAAGCAAAAAACAAAGACATTAAGAGACCTTCCCTTAGGCATGAGGGTGAGAAGTATTACCAAAGAGATCTTCTGGCCTTTCCAGATTTTGAGGCCTCGAGGAAACGTATTGAACCATAGACAGTGAATTTTGCTGACATGTTAGATGCTGATTGTATTCTGTTTTGATGTCAGTATACATACATAACTGTGATGACACTACTTGGCATATCCTTAACATTAAGAACATAAGTTGTTGTCTTGATGTGCTACTAGCCTGTTTGGGAGAAATTATAGTGAACAATAAAAAGGGAATTAGGTGAGGAGCCAAATTAGCAACTTGGCATTTGGTAGATATTCATCATCCAACTCAAAGTATGCCAAGTGCCCGGGACAGTCCCGCTGGAAATACCTGAAGTTAAGTGATTTACTCAAGAGTACAAAAGTGCAATATAGTGATCATCAGTTTCTTTGGCACCTCTATAAATGCCTTAAGTTTTGTTCTGCCACAGTTTTTCATTATTAGGTTACAACCACAGCTTATAATGGGCTTAATGCTCGTTCACACCAAGAACAATAACTATGCCATTATCGTTATAGCTGTGGTTTGAACTCTGCTATTTTAAAGTGTCCTAATTTAGTTTTGGAGGTCTCCAACAACAGGTTTACATGCATCAAAGATCAAAAAACACTTTCATTTTCTCATAATATACATTGCACATCATCATTTTTCAATGATTATCAAACGACTCGAAGAATCAGTCTCTCTTTCCACGAGCCTACTTTGCTCTGATTGATCAGATGGCCTAGTCTGTTGTGATTGGTCTACCATGTGCAGCGCATATTTCAGAAGCTAAACGCTCATTACCATAAACTCCAGCTCCGTCCGGAGGCTTCCTAAAGCTCAGCGGTTGTACACACAGTAACGATGAGTTTTAATTTACACCAATCCCAGCGCGAGTCCGAATCGATTAAACATTGGAAGAACTAGTCATTCAACCCGAACCTTGAGCAGGATGTTTCTCAGTGATGCTACTCAGTTTGAGGTACATTATGAGATGTTTCAACTGTAATTCCTTACCATCAGCATTAACAAGTGCGTCCATCAACAAACCTGTGTGTGTGTGTGTGTGTGTGTGTGTGTGTGTGTGTGTGTGTGTGTGTGTGTGTGTGTGTGTGTGTGTGTGTGTGTGTGTGTGTGTGTGTGTGTGTGTGTGTGTGTGTGTGTGTGTGTGTGTGTGTGTGTGTGTGTGTGTGTGTGTGTGTGTGTGTGTGTGTGTGTGTGTGCGTGTGCACATGCAGGAACTGTATAAATAACAGTGCTTACGTTAGCCCAGCACTAACGTGAATGACTGATACAGTTTGCAAAACAAATCTTGCTCCATCCTTTATCTTTACTCAAAGTGTTAAGAATGACAGACAATCTGCATTAATAGACACAGTTTTAGGTTTACAGTAGTATTTCAGTAAGACAGTAATAACGTCAGTTAGCCGGTTAGCCAGATACCTACACAATATGAAACACAATAAACACAAGAGCACAGCGTCTTCTCGATATGATGCTATCCAGTTTTCACAGGAATCAGCTGCAATATGCTAATGTTTCGTCTTGACATCACAACAAAATGGCTTGGGATTCGTTTTAAAAAAACGTTTCGTTTAATTGACTCAGAGTCGACTCTTACTTTTGAGAGACAATAACTTTATATACGGCACACTTTCAGATTTTTAACTTTGCAGGACGTTTTCATTTACTTAGAGCTATGTTACACACTACATGAAAGGTAATTTTCAACAATCCATTATAGGGGCACTTTAATACTGAGAACGATTTTTAGAACTATATATTTATCATTGGTGTGGACGGGCCTTTAGTCTATATTCAAGAAATTAGTACTTTTATTTAGCAAGGATGCATTTTTTAAAAGACAGTAAAGTCTTTCTGTCTGTCTGTCTGTCTGTCTGTCTGTCTGTTTGTCTTTCTTTCTGTCTGTTTGTCTTTCTGTCAGTCCGTCTTTCTGTGTGTGTGCTTGTCTGTCTGTCTGTCTGTTTGTCTTTCTGTCAGTCCGTCTTTCTGTGTGTTTGTCTGTCTGTCTGTCTTTTTGTATGCTTGTCTGTCTGTCTATCTATCTATCTATCTATCTATCTATCTATCTATCTATCTATCTATCTATCTATCTATCTATCTATCTATCTATCTATCTATCTATCTATCTATCTATCTATCTATCTATCTATCTATCTATCTATCTATTTACTCCTCAAAAACCTATCTATCTATCTATCTATCTATCTATCTATCTATCTATCTATCTATCTATCTATCTATCTATCTATCTATCTATCTATCTATCTATCTATCTATCTATCTATCTATCTATCTATCTATCTATCTATCTATCTATCTATCTATCTATCTATCTATCTATCCATCCATCCATCCATCCATCCATCCATCCATCCATCCATCCATCCATCCATCCATCCATCCATCCATCCATCCATCCATCCATCCATCCATCCATCCATCCATCCATCCATCCATCCATCCATCCATCCATCCATCCATCTATCTATCTATTATTTATTTATTTCAGTTTATAATGAAGTTTATAATAATTACCGTCCATTTTCCTATAATGTACATCTTTTGTCATAATTGTATCTGATTATTTGTGCTGTACTGCTGCATAGGAGTGCTATTTTGTCCTTTTTGAAACTGAGCCAGACAATGTTTACTTCTTTGTTAATGGAACAAAACACTAATTTCATTATTTCAACTTTTTAACCCAGTCTTTAAAATAATTGCTGGAGGTTTGTCAGTTTGTAAATGCATAAACACCATAGACCTAGACTCCCTGTGTTCTACTACCGGTCACATTTGTGACCAGACATAAAACCAATTTTTTCATGGACTTTTCAATATTGTTTTTACATAATTGACACTGATTGTTTAATATCCATACAATTATACCATACAAATTCATATATGTCCTCTCTGGGGGAATATTGGGATTACATTTGGGGTTAATTTTAATTAACAACAAGCAACATTATTATTGATCCAAAATTCCAAATCAACTTCAAATATGTGTAGATTCACTTTGTTCCATAGCATTTCCATTTGTAATGTGGACAGACAAAAATCATCAACTGGTTAGCAGACAAGGGTGAATTTGTATGCCTTCTGTTGGTTTCTGCTTGCTTTATCAGATCTGCTTGCTGCATACTTTCTGAAATATCATTCATAGGTCAGGCGCATTATTTTATCATGGATAAAGCAGCTTTGCGTGTGTGTTTACTAAGGTGAGCATGAGGGCAGACCCTGGCATGGGCTGGGCTGCTTGGATTACCATGTGCCCGGTTTCATTGTTACCGAGCTGGGATGTGTTTACACGCAACTGAAACACAAGCCAACTCACCTGCCTCTCACATACAACCACAGGGCTAGACTTACCAGGGTCCTGCCGCCGCAAACAACAGTGTTCCTGTGTTGAAGTGTGTTTAAGATTTTCTTAAGATTGTCCATTATTTTGCAAGCATTTTTTGAGCAGTCAAACAATCGTGAAGATAAACATGATGGGGGAAACAACAATATCAATCAGCAAGGCTGAATCTACCACCATGGTGGACATGAACTATAAGAGACAATCACTCTAATTAATTAATATGCTCTCCAAACAAATCAAACATACACCGTGTTGCTATGGAGATGAGAATAAAACCTCAGACACAATGATGGCTTCCTGTTGAGAGACAGAAATTGGGGCATCGGGAGCCAGGCAGACTAGCTGGCAAAGTTGGTTTTGTTGAATGTGCAGTTTTCTAAACTACGCACAAACGGCATGAAGCCTCCGTATGATTGATGATGTAGTTATCTACATCTAGGCTCTGGTGGATACATCACCAGGCTCGCTGAATTATGGCCTTGCAGCTTATGACGACAAAACCGTGCAAGACAACGTATATGGGCCAGAGAAAACAAATGAGCCGACTACACGAAGACTTAATACAACACTGTATGTGCTATAAGACATGCAGCATGGGAAGAATGTGTAGCTCTCTCAAGCACTCTGTCCTCCTTTTTTTTCTTTCTCTTTGCCTCCATATTCTTTGGTTTGGTTGTAGTCTGAGACATGTTTGATTTGTTGACAAAACTGTTAAAGCTAAACAACTATGATTCAATTAGTTGAGAACATTCCTTATAGCTCAACGAAGCTCTTTTCATTAAGCGACAAATTGTAAGAAAAAAAGAAAAGAAAGCAATATGGTGGGTGATGCACCTATTGGATAATACCGGAAGTTAATGACAGAAAATTGTTATTTTTCCAACGATGAAGCAACGAAATTAAGAACTAAATATTTTACATATCAAATTGCACCAAAAAATCCTTCCGGAAGATATTTAAGATGCAGATTTTAACAATTGTTTTAACAATTGTATAAGATACTGTATATTTAGAAATTGACAATTATTATGCTTGGAAAATTACTTTTACATATCTATTTACATATAATAGATTTTCCGGAAAAACGTACCAAATTTCTGCATTTCGCAAAAGAATTGTCATTATTTCTTATTGCTGAATTAATGAAGAAGAATTGTTCCATATTTTATTTATTTACTTGTTTGTTTGTTTTGTATTATGTTCTTTTATTTCCTAAAAACATTCTATATTCGCTGTAAAAAATAAAAACAGAAAATGTACTGGTAATTTTCTGCCGGTACATTATCCAGAAATTTTACAGAAATTTCCGTTAACCCTTAAAAAAAAAACAATACGGAAAATTCCTTCATATTTATACAGTACATTGTGCCCTATTTTTACTGACTTTTTTTAACAGTGTTGTACACGGCCAGTTAAGCTATGGAGTAGCAGCAAGGCATTATGGGAAGATATAAATACAACAATGGGCCAAGCCTAGAATGGCTAAACACAAGTTTATGATTGTCTTAACCTCAAATTATTGGTCAGGAAATAAGCAAAATTTTACATTTAAGCAAATGCACTACTTAAAAAGCCATTGCTCTCTCAGAAAAACAGAATGAAGTTTTTGGCAGAATATGGGAAGTGACGAATCACAATGAAACACGAGTTGCATGATGATGCTCCAGAGAGGTGTCTTCGAAAATCTGCTGAGAAATATAATAATAAATGCATCTCTATCAGTGAAGCATGGAGGAAGATGTGTCATTGTGTGGGGAGCCTTTTTAGCTACTGGTAGCTCACCTTCAATTTGAAAAGTCATTTAATGCTTTGGAGTACAGTATTGCAGAATAGCTTGCTTCCCACAAATGAAAAGATGTTATCTAAAGAGGAATCAGATGTTATCAATGCTCCTGCCCAAATTGCAAAGACAACCGTGAAGTGGCCAACAGGCCATCACGTCCATCAGGCTCATGTTTTGGCCTTGGTCAGAGTCGAGATTTGAACCCTATATATTTGGTCTCACACTAAATAAATAAAAAACTGGGAGACATTTTTCAACTACTCATGAACTGTTTGAACCATTAAGTGGAACAACATTGACTCTTCTTTCTGTAAAAAGATGTCTGCAAGTTGGGGAAAGACATTCCTTGCTAAGCTACTTTATCTACAGTATTTGTGCAGTTCTTGCTAATTTCCTGATTTGTGATTAAAAAGGTTAAGACAAATAAAAGACCACTAAATATTTATACATACATATTCATACAAAAATAGTTAACTACATTAGTTAACATGAACTTATAATGAACTGTATAAAGCATTTATTAATCTTTGTTAATGTTAATTTCAACATTTAGTAATGCATTATAAAAATCTTGTTAACATTAGTGAATGCACTGTGAACTAACATGAACAAACCATGAACAGCTGTATTTTTATTAACTAACGTTAACAAAGATTAACTAATGCTGAAAAGAGGTGTTGTTCATGGTTAGTTCATGTTAACTAATGCATTAACTAATGTTCTATACAACCTTATTGTAAAGTGTTACCAATATTTTGCCATAATATATATACAGTGAGGAAAATAAGTATTTGAACACCCTGCTATGCAAGTTCTCCCACTTGGAAATCAAGTGGTGAAAATCTGGTCCATCACGTGGATGGCCTTACCTGGGGAAAACATGGCATCAGGATGCCCTTTTCAGGCATTGTAGAAGGTATTTGACTTACTTTGGCTTTTTCCAATTATAAAGACATCGGGACGTTGGAAATGTGAAATTCATTTTCTTCCATTGCTCGGGGCTCCAGATTTTGTGTTCGTTTGGCCTTGGATACAACATAAATGACAGCCCAGCTATAAATTCCAGCTTTGTGAACTACATGTCTTCAGTAAGAAAGAGCAATAGATTCAATTCTGAGGTAGGCTATTATCAATCATTACTTTCAAACGCCAACCCTAAACTTTACAAATAATACCTGTATTGACAATCCACAAATCTGAACGTTCTCTGAATGATCAGTATGCTTCAGTCAGATTTGTAGTTGAGAGTTTCCAGAGGAATAGATTTTACGGCAATATAGGCTTCTGAGAC
Source organism: Romanogobio albipinnatus (assembly GCA_023566225.1). Taxonomy (NCBI): domain Eukaryota; kingdom Metazoa; phylum Chordata; class Actinopteri; order Cypriniformes; family Gobionidae; genus Romanogobio; species Romanogobio albipinnatus. Next base: position 37,932,033 of record CM042255.1, on the reverse strand, counting down.
CTTGACATTTGAAGGAACTGTAGCACTCTGTTTGTTTCCCTCTCATTGACTTCTTTTGTGTCTAGTTTTTCTTCCCCTGATGACTACGCAACAGGGAGTCAATGTCCACAATCCCGCTAGTGATTATGTGTCATTCTCAGACAATATCAGTAGAGTACAGAGGACAATGTCCTCCTCTTAGATTCCTTACAGAGACCAGAGCAATCACACACACATTCTTGATTATGTGGTTTACTCTCCATAGGTGTAATGGTTTTTATACTGTACAAAATGTTCTATCCCCCTACACTAACACACAAAACTTTTATTTTATTTTTTTATTTGTGTATGTTTAGTATGTTTAGTAAGTTTTCAAAATGGTGTTATGGTCGAGAATATTTTTGAATGAATACTTTAAAGGAACACTACACTACACTACACTACACTACACTACACTACAAAAAAATTGGCTCAATTTACAACTCCCCTAGAGTTAAACAGTTGAGTTTTACCATTTTCGAATCCATTCAGCCGATCTCCGGGTCAGGCGGTATAGCACTTTTAGCTTAGTAAAGTGAAAAGGAAAATGAAAAGTTGCGATTTTCTAGGCCGCTATGGCTAGGAACTATACTCTCATTCCTGCGTAATAATCAAGGAACTTTGCTGCCGTACCACGGGTGCAGCGGCGCAATGATATTACACAGCGCCTGATTATTACTGCGCTTGATTATTACATAGGAATGAGGGTATAGTTCCTAGCTAGCCTGACGTTGTCATACTCAATTCTAGTCAGAAATTGAGTCTGATACTGCTCCGTTGGGCTGTGATTATGGGGCGTGTTTAAACCGAACCAGGAAAGACCTCAATTGGATAGACCAACAACCAATCAGAGCAATGGAGCGACGCATAACGTTAGTTGTCAAATGTCAACAGAACTCAACTGCACTGTGTTGCCTAGTCAGCGCGGTTGAAGCGACCCCAATTATATGACATACAGACCCAGGAATGCGAAATTTAGCAGGCAGTCCAGCCAAAATAACACATATTTTACCCCCCAAATGCCATTTTTCCCGGAGAACCCCCCTGGAAAGCTATTGGGCTTGTTTTTAGCTAGTTTTGAATAGCAATTGGGCGAGTTTTGCTGTAAAAACTTGGCAACCCTGTCTGCACGCACGCTAGAATAAGTCACGTTAGAAGAAGAAGATGAGTGTAAACGATCTTTGCCGGTGTTGTAAAAAAAGAATTTAAGGATACACAGAGTACTTACCAACACGATCATCATTTCTGAGAGAAATAGTGAAGGTGAATGCATATACGAACAAGTTCTCCGTTTAGGATTAGAACAAATTCAACCCAAGCGCCTTTGATGACGTGGATGATTACGTTACTGTTTATCGTCTGTCCATCATCGTCTAAAGCCCGCCCTGACAATTTCATTGGTCCGAACAGTTTCTGTTCGGGCATAATTACTTCTCTATGGATCAAGTCCAGACCGAACTGCCCGTGCAAAAAATTTTGTGGGCGGGGCTAAGTTCGTCTGGCATCCAGGCTAGTTCCTAGCCATATCGGCCTAGAATCGCAACTTTTCATTTTCCGTCGGTCTTAGTAGCTACACGATGTAACTACAGAAGAGTCAAGTTTTGAACGAGATGCTAACGGTCTAATCAGATTCAATGATCTATGCTAAGCTATGCTAAAAGTGCTACCGCCAGACCCGGAGATCGGCTGAATGGATTCGAAAACGGTGAAACTCAACTGTTTAACTCTAGGGGAGTTGGAAAATGAGCCTATTTTCAAAAAAAGTGGAGTGTTCCTTTAAGGGAATTCATCTTTCTGATTCAACTCTTGTCCCCACCTGTAATGATATAACCTACTGAAAGGGTTACCGAACAAACCAGTGAATGAATATGATCTCTTTTTTGGTGAAGAGAATCAAAAACCTCCAAATAGTAGTATTGATTTCATTCAGTCGAGTGATTTGATTCTTGTATTCATTCAGTTAGCTTGTAATGACATTTTTTCTGTACATAAATTGAGGTGGGATAAAGCAACAAAAAACACAGAACAAAACAACAGACTTCGCCTTTTAAACTAATTAATTCATTTATCAGAGTAACAGTGCCTGAAGTGAGAGCTTTGTTTTAAACATCAGAGGTCGCTGTATTTACTGGAAGCCATTTTCTGATATTTCTCTCTTCTGCATTGCAGTCAGTCAGAGGAGGGTTTTATGTGACTGTTTTCATCTGCGCTCTCTGAAATGCCTCATGATTTAATGTTCGTGCTCAGTCAGCAGCATCTTCCTTTAACGTTCATCCTGGTACATTTCCAGCTCTCTCTATCTTTCTGTGGGGGTGTATATAAATGCTCACTCTGCCTTTTTTCATTGATCAGATCAATAAAACCTGGTAATGAAAAGATGGGGTCAATAATGGGGTTTTATACGGTAAGAATAGTCATATTGTTACAATTTAAAATATATTTTAAAATGTAATTTATTCCTATGATGCAAAGCTGAATTTTCAACATCATTACTCCAGTCTCCCGTCACATGACCCTTCTAATATGCTGATTTACTGCATATTTAGATTTTTATCAATGTTGCTTAATTTATTTTGTGGCAACTATGATCATTTTTTTCAGGATTCTTTGATGAATAGAAAGTTCAAAAGAACGCCATTTATTTGAAATGACGTTTTTTGAAACGTTATAAATGTCTTTATGTTCAATTAATTTAATGCATCCTTGATGAATAAGTATTCAGTAAAAGCATAAAAATGCTTATGTGCAATAATTACCATTACTCGTTTATTTTACTTTACCATTACTTGTGCAATACTGTGTACTGTGTCTAGACCTATATGTGCCTTTGGTCTATCTATATACTGTCATATTGTCTACATGGTTATACGTGTATCAGCACTTTTATGTTTATAGTTGCACATAGAGCCTGGAGTAAGGAAATTTCGTTCTGCTGTACACTCCTTGTTGTATAGTCTGAATGACAATAAAGTTGACTTTGACTTTAATGTGGATTTTTTACTTACAGAATGTGTATTTGCACGTGGTTCTGACCTTCTGCTGTCTCTAAATGACCCCAACATTAATATATTTTTTTTGGTCATATAATCTCTGCGTCCCATCCACACATCATTGGAGCAGATGGGAATGACCAGATGTTTGTGATTACCAAGAATGCAAAATGATTCCGGGATTAAAAGAGAGTGTATAAAACACGGATGCCCTTCATGTTCGGTTGTCATTTAATCACAGATGATTATATGGAGAAATCAAACTGCAGATGTTGCATAAAGCCGGACTGGATAGAGGGACAGAGTGATGCAGAAAGATGCTGGAAGAAACAGGGGCCAGTTGCATAAACATAGCCACAATTTTAAGAATAGCTTGACCGACTAGCAGAGGTGATCAGTAGACTGATCTGCTTTTTTATGTAACTTTCTTTAAGAAGTTATCGCCAGTCCTGAAAAATGTAGACGACTTTTAAGACTAGTCTAGCAGTTTAAGCCACAGGTTGAAAGCCAGAAAAAAGTCGGGCAAAGAGAGTGACAGATGGACAGGCCATAAATGATGTATGTGTTTATGTCTGAATAATGCACCTTCAGACTATGGTCAAAGATCTCTCAAGGTCTGCAAAAGAGATCTCTTTATTTGAATCTAATTGCTTGAGTCTCAGAAGTTTTCCATAACTAACCCAAGGGCAATCTTTCAGAAGATGAAAGTCTTTGCAATCATATCTGACCACAGGAGCTCTCTGAGTAAAGTGTTGACTAGTGCTTTGACTGAGTAAAACTCTTCAGATCTGAGTGGTTGGGTTCAGACCTTCATCCTTGGAGCCTAAAACTGGTCTTGAGCCCTTAATCAGTGCTCAAAGTGGGTATGCATGATTCGTGATCGCCTCAGTCCCCTTTAAACCTCATATGAAAACGGCGGCAGGCTTCGGTTCCTCCTATTCAGCGTAAGAAGCAGAAGACAAGGTGCGTGTTTATCGATAGATTGTCATGTTATCGGCATTCTACAGTTCTTTATAAATGCTGTTTACATAATGTGATGCTAGAGCGATACAAAGACTTCCACTGCATTCACCTCATCACACAAATAATACATTTTTTCAAATTATTCATGCAAAGAAAATATTAAAGATATTAAATGATTATTTATTAATATTAAATGATTTGTTGGTTTAACTAAAAGTAAGTAGCCTAACCTGGTTGCCTTAACATTTTGAGTTCATTTAAACAAAAAACTAAAAAATACAAGGAAAAAGGTTATAGTTTATTCAACAGAAACTCAAAATAGTATGTTATCCCCAATTATATTTATATTTCAAATAAATGCTGTTCTTTTGAAATCCAGAAAAAATAAAGTATCGCAGTTTCCATAAAAACATTGAACAGAACAATTGTTTCAACATTGATAATAATAAGAAATGTTGTGAAATTGTAATACTATTCCACAATATTACTTAGAACATTTAAAAAAAAAAAAAATTTTAAAAACATATTCCCCTAAACTTTTGAACGGTAGTTTAGTTATTTTTGCTGGAACTTGTTTTAGATATTACATAACCATGTGGTAATGCCTGTTTTGTATTGTTTTTTTTATATAATCATGTCAATTAAATACTTTACAATTGAAAAGTACTTTATTTAATTTGATGGTTTCCTATTTTTTATTTTGAACTTGGATGCAAACCAAAAGATAAGATTATTGATAAGAAGTGAGTGATACGTCTGGCATCAGTGAAAGCTGTAGGGTGAAAGGGAATAAAGGGATATTCACCCAAAAATTAAAATTCAGTCATCATTTACTCACCCTCAAGTTCCAAACCTGTATGAGTTTCTTTGTTCTGCTGAACACAAAAGAAGATATTTTGAAGAATGTTGGGAACCAAGCAGTTAGAGCAACCATTGACTACCATAGTATTATTTCCCCTACTATAGTAGTCAATGGTTGCTCTCTCTGCTTGGTTACAAACATTCTTCAAAATATCTTCTTTTGTGTTCAGCAGAACAAAGAAACTCATACAGGTTTGGAACAACTTGAGGGTGAGTAAATGATGACAGAATTTTCATTTTTGGGTGAACTATCCCTTTAAGTCGCTTGCTTAGGGACACAATAGAAACACTGTGTCACGATTCCCCTATGTTTTGTGTTTAAGGACTTGTATTGTGTTTCATGCCTTAGTTTCCTGTGTCTGTTTGTAGTCCTTTTGTAATTCTTTTGTCCATTGGTTCCCCTTGATTGTATCCCCAGGTGTGTCTTGTTACCCTTGTTAGCCCGTGTGTATTATTATAGCACTGTGTTTCAGTCTTTGTTTCTCGGCTGTTGTCTTTGCTTAGTTGTAAAGTTGTTGCGTTCTTGTTCCCTGTTTTGGATTATGTTACTGTTCCCTGTCTGGATTGTATATTGTTCCCATGATCTTGTCCAGTGCGGCTGTTTCATTGATGTGTTCAGTTTGTGTTCCCCGTGTTCCTTGATTTCCTGGTGTAAAGAAAATGAGTGCTGTCAAATCGATTAATGTGTGTGTGTGCGTGCGTGCGTGCGTGTGTGTGTGTATGTACGTACGCATGTATGTATGTAAATATATATATATATATATATATATGAAGAGCCAAACAAGGCAAAATTCATTCTGGCACTCTCACACACTTACATACGTACAGTACACACATGCATACACATTCATTCATTCATTTGCTCGTTTGCTCGCTCGCTCGCTCGCACGCACGCGTATATATATACTGTATAAACAAACTTTTGTCAGATGTCAGATGTGATTAATCTCGATTAATGACAACACTAGAAAACATAGACACAAATACACATTCACAACCATATATGTTGTCTGGTCTTCCAGGCTGGGATGTCACATTGATATGAAAGAGACACATGATTGACAGTCACCTACAGCCACAACATCCAGCTCTGAAACTCTAGAAGACATCATGCTGTTTAAACAAATGACCTTTAGATGGATGGATGGATGGATGGATGGATGGATGGATGGATGGATGGATGGATGGATGGAGTGAACACACAATAGAAACACACAAGAGTCACAGAGATATAGAAACACACAAGAGTCTGACAACACCCACACAAATACTCAGTCTCTAGTTCCCACACTTGCCCTTGTCGGTCAAAACTTCTTGACCTGGTCCGATTAAAGTCTAGAATGACTGTCTAACGGATTTGGGTAGAGATCAGGTGACCTGTCTCTCTCTCTCTCCCACACACATTCTTGTAGCAGACACCTGCGAGACTATGTGAGTCTTGAACTCCAGGGGGGCAATGAAAAATTCAGAATGGCGTGAGCACACTCACTTATTCCAGGGCAATGGGGCCTGTGAGAGGACACATCAGAGAAAACACGCCCAGGATATGCTATTCCACCTCACGAAACCAACACCTCTGACATTTTCCAAACGGCTGGGTCCAAGCAGTACTATTACAAAAGATGACACATCTCAATTTGTCATCTTTAATGCTAGAACTGCATTTAATAAATTGATAATAGCTGATTTCGTGATCAATACATTAACATTTACATTTAGTCATTTAGCAGACACTTTTATCCAAAGCGACTTACACCATCTTACTTATGGAGATGGTGGTCCAGTGGGTTAAACCACTGAACTGATATGCAGAAGGTTGCTGGTTCGATCTTAGCAGTCACCACCAGTGTGTCCTTGAGCAAGGCACTTTACTCCAGGTTGCTCCCTGTAATAAGGGCACTATAAGTCACTTTGGATAAAAGCGTCTGCCAAATGCATAAATGTAAATGTACAAATGAGAGCAATAGAAGCAACTAGAACAGTCAAGGGTAGCAGTATTTAATTGATTAATATTTTAAAAAATGCAAGTCTAATCTTTTGGCATTTAATTGAAATTGTTGTACATTTGTTTGTTTGTTTGTTTGTTGTTGTCATTACAAATAAAAGATACAAATAATATGAGTACTTTCCCAATGTGTTCTCTATAAATGCTAATCATTTTTTTTAAATAACTATAATATAAATAACTATTATGATAAATGCTGATTTGCGATAAATGATGAAATTGATTAATCTAAAGATTTTACAGGCTAATCTTTTTTCCAGTTTTGTATCGAAAAGCAGATTGTTGAAATGTATTTATTTGTTTGTTTATTTGTTCATTATTTATTTATTAATTAATTTCATGTATTATATTATAATATTATTTGTTGTTATTATTACAGAATAAAATAAAATTCGCTCTCGTTCTCTCCTTATTAAAATAAAAATAATATAATACAAACAAACATACAAACAAATATAATACAAACATACAAATAATATAAGTACTTTGTTTGTTTGTTTACTTATTCGTTTATTTATTCAATCATAACTTCATTGTTATTATTCGCTGTTATTATTACGGAAAAAAAAACATAAATAATACAAGTACTTACCCCCTCTGCAATAAATGTATTTATAATATAATATAATATATATATATATATAATATGATTACAAATTATGTAATATTATATCATGTATAATTAAATTATAGACCCAACAAATTAATGATGAAATGTATCAATTATGTTTATTTTCAATGTTTACAATTTTATTGTTGTCCTGCTGCAGCCTTCTAAGATATTTTTTTTGTCATTTTGTTGTGAAAACAAGAATTTTATGTAATTCAGTGAACAAGAGGTTATCACAGCACTGAGGTCGGCAGCCGAGCATTTTTGCGTAACAGTTTTGTGTAAATCTGATGGAGAAAATGCATTGTTACAATGGCATTTGATTCTTTGCAGATGTTGGATTCAACTGCAGAGGTCACCTAGAGCACTGCACACAATAAAATGTGTAATTCAGGTCATAATATTTCAGCACATCATATGTTTCATAAAATATCCACAACCAAGATAAACACATAACACATAGCCACACATCTTGCAAACATATGTCACGTTGAAGTGCCGCTAGTGTGGCTAATGTGGTGACCTCCAGGGCAGATCTGTGTGCAGAAATACATGGCTAACTAAGAAGATCTCCAGGGGTTGGAAGGACTGAAACCTCAAGTCATCGATGTGCCAAGGTTCTGTAGCAACAGCCTTGTCTGAGGGGGATTATGGGATATCTCAAGTGTATACATTCTTTGTCTGTCTTATGTGAGCAGAATAGCAGAAGCATAGCTGTCTTTAGGAAGCTTTTCTACTGAGAACGTTCCAGACGTGGGTGCAGAGCATTCTGTTTTTCTGTCGCTTTACTCTGGTCAGGATGTGACTACAAAGGTGTTTCATTTTCTCTCCGAGAGCTGTTAAATTTCCGGAGGACAAAACACAGGAGGGCTGGCTTTCAATTTTGTGTTACGTAAGGTAGAAATGTTCAGTCAGAGAGACAGGCGGCTGTCACGGGGTAGTGGAAACACTTAACCCCTTAAGACAGGAGACAGAGCGTTGAACTATGTTCTAAACTGTACAGCTATAATGAAAATAGAAATATAGGAACACAACAGGAGAAATTTAGAGGCGGCAGAAAACCCACAACCTGCGATTATGACTTTGAATAACATTAATAAAAATCTATGGAATGACCACAAACAAATAATTGATGTAGTAAACAAACCAACATTATCCAACAGTGTGGTGTTGCATCTGCCCTGGATGAATCAATCTCAGCTTGGTCACTGATTCATAAAACTTCAGGAATAACATTTTGAAAGCAGGGTAGTTGCTAGGGTGTTGCCATGCATTTGCTAATGTATTATGAGTGGTTCAGGGTGGTTGCTAGCATTGTTATGCGGTTGTGAAGGTATTCTGAGTTGTTTAAGGTGGTTATCGGGGTGTTACTGATTTTGCTATGGTATTGTGAGTGGTTTAAGGTGTTAAGGGTGGTTGCTAGGGCATTACCATATGGTTGTTAAGGTATTGTATATGTGAGTGCTTTAAGGTGGTTGCTAAGGCATTGCTATGCAATTGCTAAGGCATTATGAGTGGTTTAGGCAAGGTATTCACAGTTGTTGCTCCACTTTAACTTCTTGTCTAGACAGTATTTGCCCTCTTTCTTTTAGGCCAGTACGAGCCACTCCCTCTAACCCTTGGTTATTTGATGTTATTCGTGAACACCGGGCGATACTCAGGGCAGCAGAGAGAACATGGCGTAAATCTAACCACCCATCTGATCTAGGTAAGTATCAGTCCCTGCTCTCATCCTTCTCAGATGAAGTACATGCAGCTAAATCTTCTTATTTCCAAAACAAGATCAACAACACCTCAAACTCACGCACACTGTTCAGAACATTTAACTCTCTCCTCTGCCTTCCCCCACCACCTCCCTATCTCCAGACGATTTTGCACAATTCTTCACAAACAAAACAACAACCATCAGCAGTCAGTTCTCACCCACGCGCACTGTGGACTTTAGTTCAGCCACATCAACAACCAAACATCCTCTCTTCTCATTTTCTACACTCACTGAGACAGAAGTATCTAAACTTCTCCTCTCTAGCCATCCTACCACCTGTCCTCTTGATCCCATTCCCTCACACCTCCTTCAAGCCATCTCTCCTACAATCCTACCAGCACTCACACACATCATCAACACATCTCTCTGCACCGGCATCTTCCCTACCACATTCAAGCAGGCTCGGGTAACTCCACTGCTTAAGAAACCCACATTAAACTCATCACTCATAGATAACTACAGACCTGTTTCTCTCATGCCATTCATAGCAAAAACTATTGAACGAGTTGTTTTCAACCAGGTTTCATCCTTCCTATCACAGAATAATCAGCTGGACATCAACCAATCAGGTTTCAAAAGGGGCCACTCCACAGAGACTGCACTACTGTCGGTCACTGAAGCCCTGCGGATAGCTAAAGCTGACTCCAAATCATCAGTCCTCATCCTGCTCGATCTCTCTGCAGCCTTTGACACGGTCAATCATCAGATTCTTCTGTCCACCCTTTCATCACTGGGCATCACAGGGGACTCCACTCCTTTGGTTTGAGTCCTATCTCACAGGTAGGTCTTTCAAGGTTGCCTGGAGAGGAGAGGAATCCCAAGCACATCAACTGGCTCAGTGCTTGGTCCTCTCCTCTTCTCCATCTACACTACTTCATTGGGACCCATCATTCAGGCACATGGCTTCTCATACCACTGCTATGCTGATGACACTCAGCTCTACCTTTCATTTCACCCAGACGACCCCACAGTAGCTGCACGAATCTCCAGCTGTCTGGATGACATCTCTGCATGGATGAGAAAACATCACCTGCAGCTCAACCTGGCAAAGACTGAGTTTCTCATCTTCCCCGCCAGTCCCACCATACAACATGACTTCACCATCCAGTTAGGTACATCCTTGATTTCCCCATCAAAGTCAGTCAGAAATCTTGGAGTAACATTTGATGACCAGCTGTCCTTCAGAGAACACCTTTCTAAGACAGCTCGCTCATGCCGGTTTGCGCTCCACAACAGCAGGATGATTAGACCGTTCCTAACAGAGCACGCAACACAGCTTCTTGTCCAGGCCCTGATTATTTCTAGACTTGACTACTGCAATGCGCTTCTGCCCCTCTTGTGCTATCCAAACACTTCGAATGATTCAGAATGCAGCAGCACGTCTTGTCTTCAACGAGCCCAAAAGGACCCACGTCACACCTCTCTTCATCTCCCTGCACTGGCTACCACTCGCTGCTCGCATCAAGTTTAAGGCGCTGACGCTTGCATACAGAGCCACCACACGCTCAGCTCCGACTTACTTTGACCCCATTCTACAAATCCACACCCCAACCAGAAGCCTTCGCTCAGCAAAGGAACGACGGCTTGTGGTACCATCACAGAGGGGGAAAAAATCCCTTTCCATAACATTTTCATTCAACGTTCCCAGCTGGTGGAATGATCTTCCCAACGCCATCCGAAACGCAGAATCATTGACATCATTCAAAAGTCAACTTAAAACTCAGCTCTTCCGTGAGCACTTAACCTCATAATAAAAAAATAAAATAAAATAAAAAAAACAACACTTTCCTTTCCTCTTTCTCTTCCTTCTTCCCTCCCTACTCTAGCCTGTGCTACACTGAGCAATGTACACGGATTTCAGGCTCTTATTGCGCTTCTCGACTCTTCATGACCAATCGCTTCATGTACCCCCAAGATGTAAGTCACTTTGGATAAAAGCGTCTGCTAAATGCATAAATGTAAATGTAAATGTAAATGCTAAGGCATTATGAGTGGTTTAGGCAAGGTTTTCACAGTTGTTGCTAAGGCATTGCTATGTGGTTGTTAAGGTATTCTGCATGATTTAGGGTAGTTGCTATGGTATTGCTAAGGTATTATGAGTGGTGTAGTGTGTTGAGTGGTTGCCAGAGCATTGCTATGCGGTTGTTAAGGTAGTCTGAGTGGTTTATAATGGTTTGCCATGGTATTGCTGTGGTATTGCTAAGGTATTATGAGTGGTTTAGGGTCTTCACGGTTGTTGCTAAGGCATTGCTATCTGGTTGTTAAGGTATTCTGCATGATTTAGGGTAGTTGCTATGGTGTTGCTATGGTAATGCTAAGGTATTATGAGTGGTGTTGTGTGTTGAGTGTGGTTGCCCAGGAAGTCTGAGTGGTTTATGGTGGTTGCTACTGTGTTGCTATGCATTTGCTATTACCCCTTTTCCACCAAAGCAGTGCTAGAGCTAGTTCGGAGCCAGAGCCTAGTTTCAAATCAGTTCTTTGTGTTTCCACACCCAAAGCCCCAGCTCCGAGCCAGGAAAAGTGGTTCTTGAGTAGCACCAAAACATTGCTGGGCTAGAACAGGGCTAGAAGTAAGAACCGATTACGTCAGGCGCTGGGGGCGGGGTCAACAAGACGAACACAGACTTGAGATCCGCTATTGTTGAAATAGCAGCTAATGGAGCTAACAGCTGCTGCTCGTTTGTAATCTCTGTCTATACAAATTACGGCGAACTGCACGAATGCGTTGGATTCGCTGTGTTTTCGTTGTGATTTGATGCCAATGTAGGATCGTAAAGCCGTGTGAATCAATAGTAACGCAACGTTTGCAGTGTTGATGGAAGGCTCTGTTGATGCTGTGCAGAGACCGATCGCCGTATGATAACGAGTCTTGCGAGAGCACACGACTCCTTATGCTTTTGATTCACTCATGCGTTTTTTAAAATATTATACGTGGATCGGTCTGCGCAGCGCCGATGCATCTCAAACAAGCCTGGTGTGTGTGTGTTTCCCGCTAGCGTTGCTGAGAAAGATGAGACGTATACAGTGACGTAAGACATGGCTCTGTTGTGGCTCTCTAGCCTGTGGAAAAGCAAACGGTTCTTAGAAGGCTCCTCAGTTGAACCAACTATGAACTGGGACTAGCACTGGCTCTGAACTAGCTCTAGCACTGCCTTGGTGGAAAAGGGGTATATGAGTGGTTTGTGGTATCCGGGTGGTTGCTAGAGCATTACTATATGGCTGTGAAGGAATTTTGAGTGGTTTAAGAATGTTGTTAGGGTGGTTGCTAGGGTATTACTATGTGGTTGTTATGGTATTGTGAGGGTCGTTGCTAAGGTGTTGCTATGCAGTTGCTAAGGTATTATGAGTGATTTAGGCTGTTCAGGGTGGGTGCTAAAGGCATTGCTGTGTGGTTGTTAAAGTATAATGAGTGCTTTAGGGTGGTTGCAAGCTAGGGCATTGCTATGCTAAGGTATTATGAGTGGCTTAGGGTGTTCAGGGTGGTTACTATATGCAGTTATATGTGGTTATAAGTATTATGAGCAGTTTAGTGTGCCTGTAGTGCATTAGTATCCAGTTGCTTAGGTATTATGAGTGGTGTAGGGTGTTGAGAGTGGTTGCTAGAGCATTGCTATGGGATTGTTAAGCTATTCTCTGAGTGGTTTAAGGTGGTTGCTAGGGTGTTGCTATGCATTTGCTAAGGTATTATGAGTGGTTTAAGGTGTTAAGGGTGGTTTTGATAGGGTATCCCTATATGGTTGTTACAGTATTGTGAATGTGAGTGCTTTAGGGTGATTGCTAAGGCGTTGCTATGCAGTTATTATGAGTGGGTTAGAGTGTTCAGGGTGGTTACTATTTGCATTTCTATGTGGTTATTAAAGTATTATGAGCGGTTTAGTGTGCCTGTAGTGCATTCGTATTCAGTTGCTATGGTATTATGAGTGGTTTGGGATTTCAGGGTGGTTGCTAAGGCATTGCTATGTGGTTGTTAAGGTATTCTGAGTGGTTTAGAGCGGTTGCTAGGGCATTTCTATGCAGTTGCTATGGTATTATGAGTAGATTAGTGTGTTTGCTATAGCATCCAATCTGAGAATGTAACAATAACTCAAGCATTGACATAAATGGAGCATACTGCACTGGCATATTTACAGAATGTTTAATATGCACGCATTACATAATCATCGAATTTTAAACATCTACTTGCTTTTCTATTGGGAGTGAAAGGCAAGTGAATGGATATGATTTGCTAAAATAGGTTAAAATTCATTTTGGTGTAATTATAAAAGTAGACACTTCCAGATATGCAGTAAGGTATATTGATTAGGGCCAATTAGGGTCATTAACTCTTTAAGTTAACTTTGTCTGGTAGCCATTTATTTTAATGACTAATCACACTTAAAAGTAATACACACATTATACAAAGTATACGTTGTTACCTCTGATAAGACAGTACAAGCTGACAGATTTATAAATCTTTCATATTTAATTATTCTATTCTTCACTAAGGTACTCAGCAACAACTTATATTTTTGGAAAATATTTTTTATTTAGATATTTGATTGGACTGTATGTTGTATTGTTTTATTGTTATTTCACAGTATTTTATTATGTTTTACTATGTGTTTTTATAGAATTATGTCATTTTTGTGTTTTTTTGTTTTAAATTTCAGAATGTTTTACATGGCATTATTTACTGATCTCATTTATTTTGATTTGAAGGAGAGCAATAATATTTTGTGGCTACAAGGCCATTTGGGAACAATAAAGTATGTTTAATTTTATAATTGCATAAATGACTAGGAAATTAGTGTTAAAGTTTTGAAAAAGAGTCTGATTGATTGCAGAAGCCACTTGGCTGAATATGTTGTTAGTTAATGCAGTGAAATTTATTTTAAGTGCTTTTTTGAAGGGGGGGGGGGGGGGGGGGGGGTTCTCTACTCCTTCAAATAGGTCATATTACAATTTACATAACCATTTGTCTTATCTGGCCTCTCGGCTAGACAGTGACAGCAGCTCCCTGTGGACAACAGCCAGAGGACGGTATGCTCAGGTAGAGACACAGTGTCTGGAGTTACACAAGAACTGTACAAGAGGTGTCATCTTACCTGCATACTCTCATCACTCAGTCATGCCTTTTTAACCACATAATGCTGTAGTTATGGTATTTATGAGCAGGGACTAACTGAAGCTAACCAGCCAGACCATGACGACTTGGGTTTTACACTGCAGAGAACTCACCTGAAATAATTTTTTGACTATGTAAGGAATTAAATACTAGCGTACTGCCTACTGCATACTAGGGGTGTGCCTGAAGCCTAAATCCAAATTCGGAAAGGCACGGAAAATGAGTAACGCATTCTACTGAGCCCCTAAAGGATTTCCATTCCAATGTGCTGCTTTTCCATAGTTTTTCAATGTAAATATGCGTTAGACGGCCGTCTTTAACCGTTGCACTCACAAATGACACGGCATTCTAAAAACGTGGCACTCAAGCTACATTTTTAAAAAACACATCTCTAGACCTGGCACATTTTTTTCGTTCCCCTGACCTGCAAAGTGTTTTTAACAGCAAAGCGGGTTGTGTGTGAACCGGCCCTTAGGCTTGCTGCGGTAGGCGGATACATTAAAGTAGCTATCAGAAAGTAAGGAGAGATGACTGACAAGACGATGTTGGAGGATTTGGTGTGCAACAGATCCTGGGCGTCATTGACAAATATGCTATCTTATAAAATGTGTGGTCAGTCAGTACTGGCACTTTATATAGAGTACGCGTGATCGCAAATTCGAAGTGAAAGTGAAAAGCGAGCATGCATTCAAAAGCGATTTCAATACCCTGCATATTGATAGTGGCTCCATGATACCCGCACTTTATATACAATATAATTACTCAACTATAATTGCCAGAGAATGCAAAAGAATTTAAATATTTTTCTTACATCACCATGTCCCTTTATGGGCTCCGTAGAATGCGTAATTTCCTTTCCGAATACAGTATTCAGCTTCAAGCACATCCCTGCATACTAACTGTATACCAATTATGTTTAAATCAGTACTGTCTGCTTAATATCTGCTAACTATTGTGATGGTACTCCAACAGACATTCTACTGACTATAAGTATTTTGCAAGTACATTATTCTAACCCAAACCCTACCACTAATACTCTACTAACACTCTGAAAGTTAGTAGATTGCAAGAAAAAAGTATGTGAACTGCTTGCAGAATATATGAAAAATTCTAACAAAATAAGAGAGATCATACAAAATGCATGCCATTTTTTATTTAGTACTGTCCTGAATAAGATATTTTACATAAAAGATGTTAACATATAGTCCACAAGACAAACAAATAGATGAATTTATTCAAATGACCCCATTCAAAAGTTTATGAATATTGATTCCTAATACTGTGTGTCATTCCCTGGATGATCCATGGCTGTTTTGTTGTTTTGTGATGGTTGTTCTTGAGTCTCTTGTTTGTCCTGAGCAGTTAAACTGCCCAATGTTCTTCAGAAAAATCCTCCAGGTCCTGCAAACTCTTCAGTTTTCCAGCATCTTTTGCATATTTGAACCCTTTCCAGCAGTGACCGTATGATTTTGAGATCCATCTTTTCACACTGAGGACAATTGAGGGACTCAAACACAACTATTAAAAAGGTTGAAACATTCACTGATGCTCCAGGAAACACGATTCATTAAGAGTCGGGGGGTGAAAACTTTTTGAATTGGAAGATAAATTGTACTTCATTTGTCTTCCGGGAAACATGTAAGTATCTTCTGTTGCTTCCGAAGGGAAGTACTAAATGAAAAAAAAATTATATTTAAAGAAAATACAAAAAATGTGGACATCTTCATCCTGTTCAAAAGTTTTCACCCAATAAATTTAAATAAATAAAAAATGTAAACAAACCAAGCACTCTGCACCAATTCCCTTCAGGTGGTCAGACCGTTGGTTTATGTGTGCGTGGTTTTGCAGTGCGCTGGGTGTTTGTCTGAAGCAATGACACTATAGGACATTCCTGTATTCTAGCTGACAGGTGTCTGTCTGACAGTGATGGATGCTGATGTTATGACAGTCTCCATTTGCTACGACTGCACTGTGTAGTGCTACAGTTCAGAGTATGAACTGTGAGAGAGGAGAAGAGAAGCTGGCATCAGTACAGAGAGACACCCTAAACAGATTATGGTGGCTGCACTGCAGCTCTCGCTCTCTGCTTATCCCAGAATCCCTTGCAACGCTCTCTCTCAGCTGCAATGCTTTCCAAGGCTGTATCTGAAACCGAAGGCTGCCTCGTTGGCCAGAAAGTCTTGCCATGCCATGTGCTTTTTTGTATGAAGGACAGTCTTTGCACCATATCGTCACATAATAATCTAAAACAAATTCATATCTTTAGATACATATGAAAATGTAATAACTAGTTTATTTCTCAGTAGATATTATCGTTCAAAAGGTCAGCAAGATTTTTTTAACATTTTTAAAATAAATCTTTTATGCTACATTTATTTGATCAAAATAGTAAAACAGCAGTAATATTATGAAATAATCAATACTGCCGATTAATCGCGATTAATCGCATCCAAAAAGTTTGTGTTTACATAATATATGTATGTTCTGCGTGTATAATTGTGTATAATTATTATGTATATATAAATACACACACATGCATTATTATGTATATAAATACACACACATGCGTTTATTTTGGATGTGATTAATCAATTTGACAGCACTCATTTAAATATTTTAAAATGTAGCAAAGCTGAATTTTTTTCATTTTTTGTTACTCGATTTTTTTTGTCATTTATTTGACATAAAAATATTTTGTAACATTATAAATGTATTCTGTCATTTTCAAACAATTTAATGTGCCCTAGTTGAATAAAAGTATTAATTACGTAAAATAAAATAAAAATTCTGACCCAAAACTTTTGAATGGCAAGCAATAATAAATTAAATAATATCAATCTCCAAAATGATTGAAATTGTGGGGATGGTGGAGCATATTTTCACATAATAAAGTAAATGATTATATAAATGTTTACATAAATGATTACTTTCAAATGCTGAAATTGCAGTGTTACACAAATTTGAAATGACAAAGTTTGGGGCTGGAATAGGAAATATGCTAGTCTGGGGAGAGGAGAAAATATACTGTGTTAAAAGAGAAAAAAGGTAAGAATTGAGGAAAATAAAATGGTTGATAAGGCAAAAGATGCAATCAAGGAGTGGGAAAATGGAACAGAAGGATGAATTGAGAAAGAGACATTAGTTTGGCCAAGTGTGTGTCCAGGAGTCAGCATGGTTCCGCTCTGCGATTGGTGTGCCAGGCGTTGTGTAATCACCTTATGCCCACCACAGAGAATCTTCCCTGTCCGCAGGCCCAATTCTCAGGCAAGGTAATATGTGACCGAACGGACAGAGAAAAATATAACTTATTATGGTGACACTGCCCTGGGTAAAGTAGGTCCTCTAATGGGATATATGTTGCCACATCTGCAGACCTGACCCAAAGATACACATGCAAACTGCAGATACAATTAAACAACAGCACTGGTATTGGTTTATATGCTTTATAACACTAAATAAAAATATGAATTAGCTTGTTAGACGATTGCATGCATTTCTTGGAGCTGTGGCCTCCTGCACATGCTCTGACGCATTGAGCAGTGAGACTCATTAAGGCGAAGTGAATTTGATTCCAACTTGTGGCATTTCCAGATCTGGTTTTCCCCTCTCGTTCCCCATCTTTTCCAGTCTTCTCTCCGCTAAACCAAAATCCTCATTGGAGCACATTTGTTCACTTGGCAGCCATCTTGGCGAAAACCCCTGGCAGCTATTTTCTAGTCACGTAAGCACATCTGCTACTATCTTCTTGAATAGGGACTGCGACACAGACTTTTGGACTCCCCTGTATGTCACCACTGTAATAAATGCAGCAATTAAAGGAATACTCCACTTTTTTTGAAAATAGGCTAATTTTCCAAGTCCCCTAGAGTTAAAAAGTTGAGTTTTACCGTTTACCGTTAGCATCTTGCTAAAAAGAGTTTCAATATTTTTCCTATTTAAAACGTGACTCTTCTGTAGTTACATTCAGTCGCAGCGCCTGAAAATAGTCTAACTAATAGTTGGGGACTATTTTCAGGCGCTGCGTAATATCATTGGGCCTGCTGCACCCGTGGTATGGCAGCAAAGTTCCTTGATTGTTACACAGGAATGAAAGTATAGTTCCTAGCCATATCGGCAACTTTTCATTTTCCGTCGGTCTTAGTACACAATGTAATTACAGAAGAGTCAAGTTTTAAATAGGAAAAATATCAAAACTCTTTGGCCATTTTTGAGCGAGATGCTAACGGTCTAATCAGATTCAATTATGTATGTTAAGCTATGCTAAAAAAACTGTTTCACTCTAGGGGAGTTGGAAAATAAGCCTACACTCTAAAAATGCTGGGTTAAAAACAACCCAAGTTGGGTTGAAAATGAACTAACCCAGCAATTGGGTTGTTATAACCCAGTGATTGGGTTGTTTTAAGCAAACATTTAACCCAACCGCTGGGTTAAAACGACCCATTCACTGGGTTAAAACAACCCAATTGCTGGGTTAGAACAACCCAACTTGGGTTGTTTTTAACCCAGCATTTTTTAGAGTGTATTTTTTTTAAAAGTATTTTAAATACTGTATTTAAATGAATACTGCTGACAGCAATTAAATCATATCTTCCTTAGCTCAAATCGAACTTTATATATATATATATATATATATATTTTTTTTTTTTTTTTTTTTTTTTTACATAAAAATAAAAAAAATATTTTTCAAAGTTGGTCCAGCTAATGTGATCTTTTAATTGAAAAGCAGAACTTCCTTTCAACCTCATACTGAGCGTTACCAAAGTCCCTTTAAAACAAGACATTTCACTATGCGGCCATCTTTGAAACGCCTCTTGGACATGCAAGTGCAGCTCCTATCTCTTTGAATGGGGAAACATCAAATTCTCCAAAAATGTTCACCAAATTTAAGGTTACATTTTATATTTGAAATCCCAAATGAAATCTGTCAACGTTTCTAAACGCTCGAATCATGACAAAACTGCGTTTTTCAGCCCGGACAAAGCGCCAGTCTCAGAACACTGCCTGTTTCTATAGCAACTAATGGCAGCTGCAGTGATGACATTACTAATCAACGATTGGCTCTTTCATTTAGAAGGCGGGTCTTATTCGCCATAATGTGCGTTGCACTTTCTCCCATTCATAAGTAATCGTAGTGCACAGTCTTCCTATATATAGTCTTTGGCATTACAATTTAATTCTTTTTTTTTTAGTTTTATAAAACTGAAGCTGTGTCTGAAATCGTGTACTATAGGTACTACATTTGAATTTGAACTTACTTGAATTTGGACATACATCCACCATGTTGTCGTTATCATGTGACCAACCAGCATCAGTTGCGTCCATTCGCCTCCATTCATAATCCTCTCCCGTGGCCTCATGGGATAGTAAAGTGTCCATCGTATGCGCACTTCAGAATATCGCCAAAAGTAGGTCATTCGGGTACTTTTCGCTTTCTGTTTTTCGAATACTGTGAATTCGGACATACTAGCCTACTCTGTTGGCGTAGGCTACTGTATTTCGCCTACTATATAGTAAATGCAGTCCATTTACTATATAGTAGAGAGAAGAACCTGAAATTAACACCCGACCACGCGCCAAATGCGGGTGAATTTTGCAATTGGCGGGTAAGACTGTCAATCTA
The DNA here is from genome assembly GCA_023566225.1 of Romanogobio albipinnatus. Taxonomy (NCBI): domain Eukaryota; kingdom Metazoa; phylum Chordata; class Actinopteri; order Cypriniformes; family Gobionidae; genus Romanogobio; species Romanogobio albipinnatus. The sequence goes on along the minus strand of CM042255.1, from coordinate 37,912,097 downwards.
CCTGCCATATTGGCAGGTAGCCAATGAGAATTGAGTGATTCATTGGGCAGTTTGAGAGGATGCGATACTTTCATGCGATCGGAAAGTAGATGAGGCCCTTCTCTGACTACGTTTGGATGTGCGAGTATTAAACTGTTGGTGAGATGGGACGAGATAATAATGCAATGCTGACGTAGTCTACAGTAGCCTACAGTTGCACAGATGTGTGTGCATCGTGTGCGTGTGCATGTTGGGAGTTGGGAAGCGGTGAGAAAATGTCTGGTACGCAGTAACTTTACCAGTAATAATAATATTAATTTAGTTCTGTTTAAGTGTTCCTGAACATGACTAAATCATCCATCAACATAGCCGGGTGTGATGTGTTCACATACGAGCTGTAGGGCTATATCTGGAGATTAGCAGCAGTCAGTATGACTGTCTATGACACGGGACATCAATGAATAAAAAGATTTTTAAAAATGTATATTATAAGAGTTATTATTACTTATATTGATTTCGTTAATAACTTTACAGCACTTGTGTATTCTTACAAGTTAAAGAACAATGTTTGTGGGACAAGTGGATTTTTGAAGGGGCAAGTGAAAGAGAATTTTACTAGACAGATTAAAACATCAATAACAAAAAAACTAGGGAATCAACAAAATGCAAGAATGATTCTGCATTCATTTAGCATAAGTGGCGATCGATAGTGGATAATAGCTCATATATAGCCTAATGTAATGTATAATAAACTGACGGTAACAATGTTGCGCTGTTGACGCTCGCGCAGCCTCTCGAGGAGAAATCAATGTTTTGCTGAATGATTCAGCGCTTTGAATGAATCGTTTGTATCAAACATTCAATGACTTGTTCATAAACGACTGCCTCATTCTTGAATGAATCAGCCGTTTGAATCGACTCAATGACTCCCTCATTAAAACGGTCACTTGCTGCCACCTACTGGTGGTTTAATTTCATGTTTAAACATTCTTTCCAACTTTTCTTATTTGTATATTCAAAAATATTTAAAACAATCTCATTTTTTAATGCAGTTGTAATTTTTCAGTGTAAATTATTTAATTTGATTGGTAACAGCCAATCAAATGTTATAGATACAATTTAAGAATATAAACTGAAAGCTGAAGCATAGCCTATATTTAATAAGATTATGGGGGGGAAATGCCCTTTATAGAAGGTAAAAATATCAAAGATATGCAGATTTAAATATGTCAAAGCTGATTGAACACTGTTGAGAAAATTTCTTCAGAATAAATTATATTTACAACACAAAAAAATCCAGACAAGTATGTGAACAGGCTTAATGATGTCGAGGAGAGAAAAAAAAAAGTGGCTGGTGGTCAAAAAAGTTCATTTCAGGCCCTGGTAGAGAGCTATCCGATTTCGGACTCATTTAAAATAGTGTTGCAATTTCATTCTTTTCCCATCAAGCCATCTTTTTATGGCCTACTGTTTCTAATTAAACTATTGCAATATTAAAAGTGGCACCATTTAAAAACTATTGCATGCTTGTTTTTAGAGACAACAGAAACAAAGGTGAGACTTGGGCTATTTCAAGTTATTCAGTTATTCACATTCACTTATACACAGTCAAGGCCTGTACACACCGGGACGAATATCGCACGCGCTTATCGCCAGCGTTTTTCGTGACGTTTTTCGGCGCGTCTTGAGTGTTCACACCCAAGCGATTTCCACTGGCGTTGCGCCGAGTGAACGTGCACATTCAGTAGATGCGCTCCCGGTACACAAGGTGGTGCTGCGGCACTTTACGCTTCTGACACTCGCTTGTCACACAGAAGAAGAGGAGAGACAGTATTTACGTGCTTGCCAAAACCACAGATATATTATGTCTATGGCAAAACCATTCACACACTTTTTGCTAACTGGCAAGCAGCATTAGCAGCCTATCTTCTTCTTTGTCTACGTACTACTTCTTCGTCGTATCAGTGTGTGCTCGGCAAGACCGATTTTGTGCTTGAGCGCCACCAAGTCGTGTTTTACTGTCACTTCAGCAGCTCCAGGCACGTGAACAAAAGCGCGGATCTCATTGGTCGGACAGTTTTTTACGCGCCGCGTCAAAATAAAAAAACGAACCCGAGGCGTTTTTTTTTAAATGACGCTTTTACGCCTGGCGTTTTACGCGTCGGTGTGAACACTCACATTGGCGCCCATTGTTTAGTCACGAGGCGTTAAACGTCGGCGATAAACGCGCGCGAAAATCGTCCCGGTGTGAACAGGCCTTCACATTCAACAAAACTGACGTGTGTGAAACATTAGTTACCCCAGGAAAATACAGTGCCTCTCATCTTTAAGACTGGCTGTGTGAGGGATGTTTGCACCTGGAGACATGACCCTGCTCTCTCTAATTTAGTCTACCTGTCTTCCTTTTTCCTCTTCTCTGCTGAGCCATCAAAAACTGCAGAAACTTAAATGGCACAGCAGGCACCCTCCCTATTTGTGCTCGTGACGCACCCCGGTATTTATAACACTGGTCATCCATTTTGTTTACGATGACGGAGGTGTGCAGCGCTACGCTGGAGTCGAAGAGTCATCTAGCGGTCAACAGCGGTACTACAATTGCAGTTTGACGTGTTCTTGTGGATCAGAGCTTTTTCCCCTTGGTCAAGGGATGCCTTATGCCCCTATGCCAGCATTGACAACAATAAGAGGTAATAATAAAACTGATTAAGTGCACATGTATGACAGAATGAGCATTTTAATCCATAATGATTTGCTGTAGCAATAGCGACACAGGACAGAGTGGACAGTGAGTAAATCTAGGTTCACAGATTTAGTGTCCAGGCAGGTCATTTGAGGTAGAAAATCTGACAGACGGCAAATCTCAAGATTTTCCTCTGTGTGTGTGTTCCAGTAGGCTACATGATATGAATATAAATCGTAGTTCTTGTCCTGACTGCAGATTGTGTTGTTGCAGAGTGGTAGTAAATCCCACAGCTTCATTTTCTCAGACATTTTCACATATATTCGAAATCCAGAGCTGTATTCGTATTGTGTCAACTATCAGCTGAAGAGAGAAAGGGAAGGAGAAAGAATAACACGCAGAGCCCCCGGATGACCTTGATTATGGACCATTGATTTGGGTGACCCAGAGGTCAGCATGGTAAATTCTTCCTGTTCTCAGACACCAAAATACACACATGTAAATGTCATTATCACAAGGAGTTGAACTTTCATGTCAAAACACATATGATTCTCACTTTGTGTAAAGGAAAATGGCACATGTCCCAAATCCAATCATTCATATAAACATATTAAAAAGAGATCTTTGTAGATTTGTTTAAATAGTTGGCTCCAAAACGTATTTGGATACACTGCAAAGCATTAGATACAAAATATAAAATTTCTGAACTGAAAAATTTTTTTTCAATATTTTTCTTTTGATTTTCAGTAAAATATTCTTAAATCACAATAAATTTACTTGAGAGGCAAAATTACTAAGATGTGTTAATGTGTTAAGTGTTAAGGACTAATGTTAAGTGTTAAGGACTAATGTTAAGTGTTAAGATGTGAAGGACTAATGTCTTGAGTCATTTTGCTTCTCATGTAAATGTATCTTCATTCAAGAATGTAAATGGTAACACTTTACAATAAGTAACATTAGTTAACTACATTAGTTTACATGAACTAATAATGACCTGCACTTTTAAAGCATTTATTTATCTTTGTTAATGTTAAATTTAACGTTTACTAGTGCATTATTAAAATTGGTTAAACATTAGTTAATGCACTGTGAACTAACATGAACAGCTGTATTTTCATTAACTAACGTTAACAAAGATGAAGTATAATGCTGAACAGAGGTGTTGTTCACGGTTAATTAATGTTAACTAATGCATTAACTAATGTTAACCCTCCTATTATTTTCGGGGTCAATTTGACCCCATTCAATGTTTAATGTCTGTAAAAACACGATTGACATAATTTTTTTTTGCTTTAGATTGAATGACTTTTCATAATTTAATGGGGACAACTCTGTAAACATAAAATTAACATGATGATATTTTTTCCAATGTCCTGTACACATTTTGTAGCATCTGTGTTCTTTGAGGTCAATTTGACCCCAGGCTCTTTTAGCTGTATAAAACATAAGAAATATCAAAAGGTTGCATTATAACATTTTATTGATAGCACTATAACATGCTATAATTTGATATATTCAATGTAACATTCAAACAACTTCCCTCTGATTTAAGGCTCTAATCTAACCTAACCAAACCATACCTGTAGTATTGCAAGAACCACTAGTAGTTCACGTTATTATGGTCCTGCCCCACCACGTGAATGACAGGGTAGCCATAGTGCTGCTAATGTCATCAAAATGGTTCCAGAGCCCACCAGATATGCTGTCAGACATAAATGACCTGAGACACAAACCTTTGTAAAAAAAAAAAAAATACAAAAATCATATTCTGGAGGTTTAAATTGCTAGGGTCAAATTGATTACTATAATCATAATTACTATAAAAATTACTAGATTTGAGGGTAACAGGAGGGTTAACTAATACAACCTTATCGTAATGCGCTACCATGTAAATATGCAGGTTATTTTAGAAGCCAAACGAGATGCATGATTTTCGCCATTATTGCACAAGAAAACAGATTAATGGGGCATGTTGTCACAATATAGACTGCCATTATATGCCTTTTTTTATATAGCCTACTTTTATATATTATATCTACATTTTAAATATATAAAATATATACAATGAAATTAACAAACTACCATATTTAGGCCAATAGATAATTACATTTAAAACATGTGACAACTTGTCTCAAATCAGTATTCATGAAAAAAACATGCCTGGCATGAGAATTCCATTCAATCTTTTATAGTTAAAATCTACCTGCATTAATCAGTTGACTCGTGTATGAATATGTTTGTGTGGTTTTATTGTGTTCACTTGTTTACACAACAGCTGAAGCAAAAAATATGATGATATTTAATTTTGGTTTGGTGGACAACAGTTTGACTACTGCTCAAATTTAGTTTTTCACATTTTTGAATATGCACATTTATTTGATCTAAAATGCAGTTTAATCAGCAAAAATGTGAAATATTATTACAAATCAAAATAACTTTTTTCTCAATTTTAATACTTTTAAAAATATAATGTATTCCTGTGATGACAGTGGTGAATTTTCAGCATCATTACTCTCCAGTATTCAGTGTCACATGATCCTTCAGAAATCGTTCTAATATGATGATTCGCTCAAGAATCATTTCTTATTATTATCACAGTTGAAAACAGATGTGCTGTGTAATATTTTTAGTATTTTTTTTCTGGATTCTTTGACGAGTAGAACATTCAAAAGAATCACATGTATCTTACTAACCTTAACATTTTCAATGAAAGTGTGCAAAACCACTACTTTAGAAAACACTTTGTGTAATTGACTTTTGGCTCAAGACTGTTTCTACATTGAAACAAATCATTGTTCCTCGGAACTTGGAATGTTTCCAGTTATTATACAGTACAACAGAAGTGAAAAAAAAACCAGACCTTATTTCGTTGGTCATACCACACTGCAAATATTTGCATCTTGATATTAAAATTTTTGGAAGGCTTTTAAAGGCTGTGCATATTTTCCTGCTGTTACGCTGCTCAAGTCGACCTATTTCCTATGCCTTATTGAAAACAAAACTTGCAAGCATACTCATTCTAGCACATATTTGTATAATTCAGAATCTGGCTGACTCATAACACTGTGTCAACACAATTCTTATTTGTTATGTAAACGAGACCATTCCTTACAAAACACATGAAATGCTATATTGTTATGCAGTTACACTGGATAAAATGCTTAGTTAAACAGATTTTTTTTTTTTTTTAAATGCTGTTTGATTAGTACAATTCTTTAAAGAGCAGGGGCCCGTTCTTCGTACCTCGCTAACTCAGTTAGCTGGATTTGATTGTTGACGATTTGGCATGATCTTGGATAGTTTGGTTCTTCGATGCTCATCCTGGACTTGCTGTCATAGCAACAGGTCCGTAAGCTTAAACCTGTGAGCAGGCTTATTTTATGTAAACAGGATTAGATTGCATCTTGAGGTGATAGGCCTACTTAAAATCTGTCCCAGCCACTGCTACTTTATTACGAGTTCATTACTGAACCAGGGACAATAATAATCATTTTAAATAATAATAACATACAAATTTTTAATTGTATATGTATATGAGAATGTATATAATATTATAATGTTGTGTATAATACTATAGACACAGCCACTTGATTGAGCGATTTATTTGTGATGGAATAATTACTTTATAATTTTATTGGAGGTTTGCACACACGTTGTACAGTTAATCTGAGCCGTGCATTAATTTAAGTGATGACGGATATTATGGGATGGCTTGATGCAGCGCAGGAGATGCAGATAATTTTATCTTGACCCTTAAGAAACTTTAATAGTCACGTTACAAATCTGCTTCAAATTGAATTAAAAATTGAATTACAACATTGAAATAAAAATGTAAAGGGTGTACAAATACTGTATAAAATCGTGAATATATCTAATTGGTAATCATGTAAAAAAAAAAATAATAATTGATCTATTATAACTTGTTGGTCTGGTCGTTTAGCTGTTTCCTTATAAAGGTCCAGATATTCGTGGGTTTTTTTTTGTGTAATTTGCCAAGTTTTTTGCCAGGTGGCTTTTTTAATTATATGATGTCATTACGTTGCTGTCTTGACGCCAGCCAATCGCTGCATTACTGATCATGGTTTCGAGTATCGATACATCTGCCCTCTTCAGGGAAAACAAGAACGCGCAGTGATCTTAGATCATTTAATCCAGATATTTAAATCCAATCCGCAAATACGTTTGAAGAACCAAATTAGCCAGACATCAGTTATCACGATTAAAAGATCTGGGATCTGTCAAATCATCTCAGATGTATTAAGCGAGGTACGAAGAACGGACCCCATGCGTTCTCTGTCTGAAAACAATTAATTTATTCTGTTTACTTGTTTGGGTGTTTGAATAGCACTTATACTACGGGCCGTTGAATGCTTGAATCTGATTGGCTGATGAACGTTCTGAGGTGTGCAATTATTTTCTGGGAGACGCACAGCGAAGTCAAGTCAAGTCAAGTGTATTTATATAGCGCTTTTAACAATGTAGATTGTTTCAAAGCAGCTTTACAGTGTTAAACAGGACAAAATAATGCAGCATAATTTTATTAAGCTGTATAGCCATTTGATGTCATCAGTTCATTTAAATTTCCATACGGTGACAGTGTGGGCTTTAGATCAATAATTAGATCAGTGATTTAGTTTATATGGTTAATTTAGTTTATTAATTAGATTTATTTCGATGTTTAGTTGAAAAATATAGTGTCCCCAACTGAGCACGCCAAGCCAGAGGCAACAGTGGCAAGGAAACCAAAACCCCATCAGGTGACCTAATGGAGAAAAATAAACCTTGGGAGAAATCAGGCTCAGTCGGGGTGCCAGTTCTCCTCTGGCCAATTAACAAACAGCGTATTATTATTATTATTATTATTATTATTATTATTATTATTATTATTATTATTATTATTATTATTATTATTATGGCCGCTTTACAGGTCAGAGGTCATAATAGATCGGAATATTCGAATGATCGGAGGCAACACCCTGGAGACGGGTTTATTGCGGATGACATATCGATTTAAGTATTATTTAATTGTAATATTCGAACAATCGGAGTCATCACGCTGGAGGCGGGTTTATTAAGATGCCGTGTCGATGAGACAGTTGCAGGGGGAGGCTAATTGACACGGTCTCTGCGGACACTTCGGGGTCCTGCGTTGGTCTTCTCTGGGCTCAGGTCCACCATCTGATCTGGATACGGCCCTGATCCGGCTGACTGCAGTAAACCTCGGGATAAAACAGAGAGACTATCATTAGCGTAGATGTTTTGGTGAACGTAGTTCCAGGCAGCTCTCTTGACTGCATTACAGTCCTATATCACTTCGCATAGTTAACTGTAATAACGGAAATTACAGGACTAAAAAACAACAATATGACAGACGAAGTAAATCTTAATATTTACGGTGAATATAAAACGTTCAACAACTGGGCGGCAGCAGTATTAGACAGTCCAGATGAAAACCAACAAACGGAAGCGGACATCAAAGGCAAGCTTTTCTGTCAAATTATAAAGCTCAAAGATCAATGCCAAGCGAGATATTTTATTTAACAGAAGTTCCCTTTCAAAGCCTACAGCGAACGGCCGGCTTGGACTACATCCTGGTACTTCCTTCATTAATTACGTCAGTAGAACAGACTAACCTCCGCCCACAAGACTACGCGAAAAAAGGGGGCGTGGTCTTGTTGCTGTCCCACGTGGAGAAGAGGAAGTGTCGCGTGGAGAAAAGGAATTGTTGCGTTTGACTGTGTTTGTCGCCATGTCGTCTAGACGCTGTTATTTTCATCCCAGAGTCAAATCACCTTTGTTTGGCTTTCCCAGGGACGCTGTAGAGATCATTAAGCGCATACATCTCCCGTTAAGAGGCGTGACCTTTCCGTGCAAGTTACGTGCGCTAAGCTGCTGTCGAATCACAACACAGGAACCGTGCCACGTTCGCTAAGCTGCGGTCAAATCACAACACGGGAACCTCTGGCACAATCAGAACTCGTTACGTATTTCTGAAGGAGGGACTTCATAGAACAAGGAACTCATCAACCCGTTTTTAGGACAGTGAAAACAGCGGTGTACAGATAAGTAAATTGTGTGAAAAATACTGTGTTTTTTTACACGCGAAACATGAACACATGTTATATTGCACACTGTAAACACAATCAAAGCTTCAAAAAAACACGAAGAACGGGACCTTTAAAATGACGTTTCGGAACTAGCAAAAGAGCCGTTGGATGAGACGCGGAAGAAATAGTCCTACTCACAATAGCGATTTAAGTACAAAAACCGGACGAATTCCTTTAAATATATCTTCGGATCGATGTCTTGAGGTGTGGTAACCGTAGTATAAGCGGAATAATTGACTCCGGGGTGTTCAATTATTAGAAAAATAATGCACACCCGAGGTGTAACGGCCACTTCGCGTCGTGACCGCATCACCACCTCGGGTGTGCATTATTATTCTAATAATTGAACGGCCCGTCGTCAATTATTCCTTACAGCATGAATTATGCAACCACCTGAGACAAAAATATCATATAAATAGCTAGAAAGAATCTGAAAACAAATGCTGGGTATGTTACATCCACCCTCATGTTGTGACTGGAAATCAAGGTTAGAGTCTCTTGCAACTAATTTTCTTTTGATTTTCAAAACATTTTTATTTTGAGCCTTGAACCCAATGAGTGAACTTTTAATGCTTTGCTTAAAGTCTCCATAAGGTCTAGACATCGGCCCTGATGACATCAACCTTGTGTCTTAAATCTGTTGCTTGGATGTAATGGAAGTGTTGAAAGAAAAAGACAGGGAGGGTTTATCACTATACTAAAAGCAAGGCACGAAAAGGTAATCTCAGCCAAGATTCATCAGCAGCATCATGCAAACAGCTCCATGGAAACATCTTTGGAAGCAGAATATTTATCTGCGCTTCCAAGCACTCGAGGTCGACCCCGTCTGATATGTTTAGAGTTGCTTACTCATGAGAGACGGTTCTGAAACTCATGAGATGTGAGATTATTCATCAGGAAGGTTTTTAATTTTTTTTTCTGGCAAGAGCATCTTCATTTATCGCTCTTCAGATGGTTCAGATGATTTTAGGGAGGGCTCCTCTGAATACAAACAAGAAACAGCTGCTGCTCTGTCAGCCACTAGGGGGCGAAACTTTCAAAAAGTCACCCCAGTTCATCTGTGGCCATGACTGAAATAGTTCTATGAATTGCACAGGTATCAATTGCACCAACATAAAAATAACTATACAATTCGAACTATACTATTAGCCTAAATCTTTTTTTGCGGCAACAGTGCCTTGGCCTTGTGGGACGTTTGGGTTCCTGAACAGCTTATGGCATCAGTCAGAGGTCAAGGATGAAGACTTGGTGCAAACAATTCCTGTTGTGAGGGATTCGGTTTGCCTAGTTTAACCTTATAGGTCAATCAATGGGAGCCTAAATCTTTGTCATTGTCCAATTCATATTTTCATTCACTTCACATTTCTATATTCATCATTTCGTAAAACATTAATTTCATAGCATTATTTGTGCAATTGTAATTTCTTTGAATTAAATACTTGTCATCTTTTATTTTAAAAATGCGTCTTTAAAAAAATAATAAACATGGGACGGTTAAAATGTCCATTTTCCATCTAAAACTGTTCAACTTTTTTTTCTTATTATAGGCCTACTATAATTATATCTCATTAATTGAGAGACACACAATATATGTTCAGTAGCACATATTTATATATGACTTCAGGCGTGCTTAATGCAATTCATATGTGGTGATATATCAATTATCTGATGATGTATCATATATCAGATATACTGTAGCTACATACAACATACACATACATCTTTGGAAGTAGATCATTTATATATACCTACCTGCCTATTCCTATGTGTGTGTGTGTGTGTGTGTGTGTGTGTGTGTGTGTGTGTGTGTGTGTGTGTGTGTGTGTGTGTGTGTGTGTGTGTGTGTGTGTGTGTGTGTGTGTGTGTGTGTGTGTGTGCCAGCGGTCCCCACAATGTAAATGGATTCATAAACATACTAAATTTTGTTTGTTGTTTTTTATGTAAAAATGCAGTATGTCTCCTGTGATGGGTAGGTTTAGGGGCAGGGCCAGTGTAGGGAGATAGACTGTACAGTATGTACGGTATAAAAACCATTACGCCCACAATTCACAAAAACACAACGTGTGTGTGTCTAAATATGTTTTTTCTCTACTTAAATATGTCAGTAGGCCTATAACATTAACTAAAATGATAATTATCACTCAAACCTCACACCTCAGGATTTTCACTTTATCGCGCTCATTTTATCAGGAATGGTTTTAATGTTACGTGTGGCAATTATTAAATATTACATTTATAACTTGCTTTTCTGAACCTATGGAAGTTGATCAAGTGTTGCAGTAGGAGGGGCCGGAGGGAATCTGCGCGTGGGGCTTCGCAGGAGGTAACCAATCAATACTCTCTCAATTCCTCAGAAACAAGCGCTGAACTTCATGACGCTGGCTTTATACGGACCAATATCTTTTTTTATCATCTCAGACTGTTTGAAATGAGCTCCACGGGCAGAGGAACTCCTCTCAGTCTCGCTGTGGTGGTAATGTTAATACTGTTCTCATCGGGAACGCCGTGGACTTTCCGAGAGGAGAAGGAGGATGTGGACAGGTAAAGTGCGCGTGCTGTCAGCTCGCTGTTTGCACACACTCAGAGGATGGAAAGTTTGTTTCCTGTGCGTGAGCCAGAATTGTTTATGTAAAAAGAAACAGCTGACGACTTGTTTGTCTTACAGAGAAGTGTGTTCAGAGAACAAAATCGCAACGACGAAATACCCGTGCGTAAAATCCACGGGAGAGGTGGCCACATGCTACAGGTAAGGAACTGTTTGGCGTTCTGTAGGTTCTTGTTGTCTGTAAACGCATTTTTGATTAATTTAACGTTTTGGATGTATTGAAGCAGGGCTGAATTGGACTTTACAGCTTCCCATATGAATAAATAAGTGCCCTATCTGTCAGTCTATCATGATTATTGTACATGTTTATGCAATGAAACCTGTTTTGCTTGAATGTTTTCTGAAAATCTTATTTGCAGGAATGCTGCCAATAAATAGTTGTTTTATGATTACGTTTGAAATAGAACCACTGGCTCCATTTCTGATGGCAGCCAATTTGTAATGTACCATTGTATTCTACATCACTAACAGTAGTAGTCAGACTCCAGCTGTGTTTTATGGAGTTCTTATGTGAAACCATACTGAGTTTATGTTTAAAAAATTAGACGCACATTGTGTCCTTTCAAATTGAAAATGACCCTAAAAATGTGTTCAATCAGCTGGTCTCTCTCTCTCTCTCTCTCTCTCTCTCTCTCTCTCTCTCTCTCTCTCTCTCTCTCTCTCTCTCTCTCTCTCTCTCTCTCTCTCTCTCTCTCTCTCTCTCTCTCTCTCTCTCTCTCTCTCTCTCTCTCTCTCTCTCTCTCTCTCTCTCTCTCTCTCTCTCTCTCTCTCTCTCTCTCTCTCTGTATGTTAAATTACATTTTTAAAGAATTTTTATATAGATTAAAATATAATTTTTGATAAGCTATCGCCAGATTACTTGATTAGCAAGTGTTTCTTTGAAAGTGTCTCGTGCTGTTTCTGTTCTCATAAAGTGCCCAAGATTTTCTTTCACTTGGTTAGCTGTGTTGGTGTTTTGTGTGGGGCATGTTAAGTAATCCTGTTTTCATTCCTGTGACCTTTTAGAATTAGTGAAAGAAAGCAAGGAGATATTATTCTTTGAAGGTTGAGGATTATGATGCTGGAGCTTTAAGCTGGCTCCGGATGCAAAGAAGACCAAGATTCCTCAGATTTACCGCAGTAACTTAAGCTAGTTTTGAAAGCAGGTCTTGTTGTTCCAGTCTACTACTTTGCCAATGGATGGTTAGATTATTATTGAGGTTGATTGTGTTGCTGCACACCCCCTCAGTTATAGGTAAAGAAGTTTGTTCAAAAATCTACTGGCAGTAACTCACTCTTGTAACTTTTCAAACCCATATGTCTGACTTTCTTCTGTTTAACTTGAAAGGAGAAGTTTTTATGAATGTACCTGACATATAAGCAAGCAAGGTTGCTGAGCTAAAAAAGACAGAAAACACCATAAAGTATCATAAATGTGGTCCAAATGAATGTGGTTTTTATTCTTCAACATCGCTCCTTTGTTGTCTACGGATGACAGTCATACAGGTTTGGAAAATGTATTAATACATTATGGCAGTTTTCATTTTAGGGTGAAATATTTCTTTTAAATATTTATCTAAAATAGAAATCAAGCAATTGAAAATATTTTATTCTCCCTTACATTTTTGCTGCACTTTGTCTTCTGTGGCCGTGCATTTCAGTCCACCTGCATGCTGGAAGTAGCAAGTTAAAGCACAAACTAAAGGGTTTTTATTATTTCAGCAGGCGTTGATGTGCGATGCTTTGAAACACTTGCCAAAATGGCTGTTAAGCTTGTCCTTGTAAATTCTTGGTGTGTATTGTGCGCCAGCACTGGTGACCTGTGAAGTCCCTAAATCTCTCAAGCGTGCTTAGAGAGTATTTACACACAGGGTCTCATGTGAGCAGGCTTGTCAGTATCATTTGCTTCTATGCAGATCGCTAAAATGACTCAATCGCTGTTTTGATATGAGCTCATTGTAAATTAACAGGTGCAGTTAGTATAAGCCGCCACACCTCTTTTCGGTTGTGGCTTGGCGGCTCTCAAACTCATGATGCGATATTTTGGAAATATTTGTGTCTGTCATTGTTCAATTGATGCTTCTGATATGATTTGATCTTCTGCGCATCTGTTCTTGTGTTAGAATCATGCCTGCAAGCCAGGGTTTGTCTCTTGAATAGATCATAATGTCAAACAGAGGAGAACATTCATGCATTGTAGTGTGACATTTTCTTTGGTTGTGATCCATCCTGGAGCTTGATAGCTGTGAAAACTGGCCAGGGAGTTATTGTTAAAACTTTCTGTCCATCATTGAATCTTTTTTTTTTTTGCTTTTGTCTCAGAAACTATTTATGTATACGTATTTTAGTTCTTTGTTGTACTGTACCAATATGCTTGTGCTGACTGTAATAGATAACATTTGTATTTGAATAAGGGCTGTCGATCGATGGCTCATCTAAATCAAACTACCAGCTGTGCTAATCATTTAATTTAATTAAATGCATATCAATGTTTTATAAAACAAAACACAATTCTCCTCAAAAAATGGATAAGAAAATAATCCACAATACAAAAACCACATCCTCATAACAAGCTTCTGCTTCATCCCGCCCCTTTTCGGACATATTGCAATTATTGTTTATAACACCTTATAGATAATATTTTTTTCCTTTGGTATGTTGCAACACACTTTTTTTTATATATTTATTTTTATGTATTTTTATATTTTATTTTATTCAAATTTTTTTGTCCGAAATAAAAGAAAGAAAGGGATGCTCATATTGCCCGTTTAACCATTAACTGAAAGTAAGAATTTTTACCGATCAATACTATCAGTTAAACGGCTTAAAGGTTTGTTTTTTGCTGCATGGTTAAAGAAAAATATGCTGTATTTGTTAACTCACGGGGCGCGTCGACACGTACAACCACACATGTCTACACAGACATATTTCGCAAAATGAAGCAATGGAAAAGTAGTAGGCTAGTAAGTAGTAGTACTGTGTGGGACCATTTCGACAGAAAGGGCGACAAAGTTTCTTGCAAAATATGCTACGCGGTATTAAAATACAGCAGTAGTACAAGCTCCTGACTGGTGGAAAGCAAATGAAAGGCCCTTCCCAAGTCTGGCCACTCTACACTCTAAAAAAAAAGGTTCTATATGGCACCAAAAATGGTTCTTGGCTCGTAATCATAGGGGAACCTTTTTATAGGGGAACCTATAAGTGCTATATAGCGCCAATTTTGGTGCTTCAGTGGTTCTTCAGCGGTTCTTCACTGGTTCTTTGACTAATGTTCTATATAGCACCGCTAACTAAGGTGTTATATAGCACCTCTACCATATACAGAACATGTTAAGATATGGTGCTATATAGCACCAAAAGTGGTTCCTCTATGATTACAAGATTATGGTTATGATTATGGTTATCTCTGTATTCCCGGGGCATCAGTGCCATCTGAAGCCTTGTTTAAGGCTTTTCGTAGTGTGGTTTTGGTAAAGTTTACTGAAGTAAACATTGTAACGTATGTTCTTCTCGCCGCTGTTTCCCGATGGTTTATAGAACAATTACTCAGAGTAGCCCTCTGTCGTTTCAAAGAATAGCACAACGGCAAGCGCGTCGAGTATAAACACGTCACCAAACGGACAGGGCGCACGCGCAGTCAGCAGAGGCTCGCACTACGGAGCCAGGCGAAAGTATAAACAAGGCTTGAGAGGCTGTTTTCTGTTGCAGGTCTAACTGTCAACAGGCTGCGCTCCAGACTAACCCACATCACTTAGACATGTTAGTTAAAAAAATTAAAAACCATACAAGGTGTGGATTGAGGTAGGCCTGCTATTTTTATTTGACAAAAAAACGATTCCGGATCTTCAAAGCTTCAAACGGATTCAGTGTATTTTCGTTTTGTCATCTTAACTTGGTAATTATTTAAGTGAAAAATATTTAGTGTAGGCCTATTTATTTTATGCTTTTTATTTATATTTTATTCCGTTTTTCTCTGTTGTCAGAAACGCAGCAGGAAAATGTGAATCCAGGTTCTATTGTTGAGCAGTTCTGTATGCTTCTGTATGCACAGTAAAAATAAACCTGTGAAAAAAAGTGTCTTTTTAACGGGTCACAGACACTTTTTATTTAATGCCAATTCAATATTATAATCTTATCAGTTAACGGTTAATAATCGGATAATGAACGGGGGTTGTCAGTCGGAAAAATTAACCAAAATGAGCATCCAACTACGAATTCAATTTTTTGGTGACACTTTCCAACAGAGACACCAGCGGTTAAAGTTACATTCGGAAACAGCATCTCTCTCGCCTCCCTTGAGCCCATTGACTTTTAACAGCCCTCTTAAAGCGTGCCGTGGGTTTGGTGGGGGTAATTAATAATGAATGGGGAAAAGTCATGTGAGAGGAGGCTATGCCTCTCACGCGCTATGATTGGACAATTACTCTTTTCACGCGATAAATCCCGCCTCTTGTTTTATGCACGTTCTGTGTGCGTGAATCAGCCTGAATGAACATGCTGTTAATGGGAAGACTAATTAAAAAGTAAACAACTCACTCTCTTAGATCTCACAAATCAAACCTGAATTGTTTGTTTATTTATTTGATAGTGTAAGTAATGTTTATTTAACCTGGAAACTATTAAATTGTAACTGGAACTTAAAATTACATTGGAAAAAATATTAAAAAAACTGTAAGGACAGTTTCTTTCTTGTTTCAGAACACCACTGCCATTTATATAAATATTCACACTAAATTAACATTTAAAGGGGTCATGACATGAGAAATCAAATTTGCCTAGATCTTTGGACATATAAGAGGTCTTCGTACCATTAAAACATCCTTTATTTAATCAAACTCCAAAAATGGCTCATTTGGATATTGTTCCACAAAGATTCAACACAAAGTGCGCACATCCAAAAGCTCAACGAAGGGTTCTCAACCATAAAACAGTTTCAAAAAGGAATAGAAGAGAAAAGTTGGCACACCACAGCTCCAAAAAAAAGAAAAATATTGATTTATGTTCTCACCACAGGTGACGTTTCGAGCCTAATGGCGTCGTCTGATCGTCTGTTGAAGAGCCATTAGGCTCGAAACATCACCTGTGGTAAGAACATAAATCAATATTTTTCTTTTTTTGGAGCTGTGGTGTGCCAACTTTTTTTTCCTCATTTGGATATTGTGAAATTTGTGACATCACACTGGCAAATAGATTTGCATATAATCGCCTCCAGAGCAAGGCATCAGTGAATAGTTATAAATCATCACACCAGGCCCTGCCCACTGGTGTTCAAAAGCTGCCGTTCAGTTCACCCAAAAAGAAAAATTCTGTCATCATTTACTCACCCTGAAGTTATTCAAAAAGTTTCTTTCTTCTGTTGAACACAAAAGAAGATATTTTGAAGAATGTTGGTAAACAGTAACCTTTGACTTCCAATCAATTCCAATAAAATGCCATGCAATGGAAGTCGATGCTACCGTCAACTGTTTGATTACGTCACTTACTCCGTTGCTCTGATTGGTTGTAGGTCCATCCAATTGAGTGCAGAGGCATTTTCTTTCCTGGTTGGTTGAAACACACCCCATAATCACAGCCCAGTGGAGCAGTATCAGACTCATATTCTGACTAGAATCTGAGCATGACAACGTCTTTTTTCAGGAACTTCGGGAGTAGATTGGAGTTTTAACTTTAATTTCTACATTTCCGTAACTGTTTACTCCACTTCGCGTTCACTACTGCGCAGATTCAAGATGTCACCGCCATATTTGGACACTGGCGGCTTCACTTAATTCAATGGAAGAGAGTGAAGGTGCGTCGTCCATCTGATCCGTTTGGCACTGATCGGGTGAATCACCTAGGAGGAGTATATCAAATTCCAGAGCATGCATTTTCCGAACAACCCATAATAGCTGACTTCCTGTTGGGCTGACGTATAACACAAAAGTTGTCCTGTCCGATGAGATCTATATGCGTACCGAGTTTCATACATGTCATGACATTCATACCGTGCAACTGTTTGATATATGGACCAAGTTTTCAGACCCCACTTAAGGGGTCGCTGTCGAGCCCCCCTGCCATACCCGAGTACCAGCTTTGGTCCGCCCCTGATGGCCGCAGATTCCGATGTGTGTGCAAAGTTTCAAGAGTTTTCGAGCATGGTAAGGGCCCCAAAAGTGCCAGAGAAGTCGAGAAAATGTAATTGTCCTTAGAAGAACAATAGGCCCTAATAATACAAAACAAAACATTACTTAACGAATGAATGAAATAGTGCATAATTTGGCCTAGCTTACTCCATATTTCTGTGGAGGAAGAGATTGTTACTGAACTTCATTTGTTGACTCCTTTCTTGTTACACGGCTGTATTTTTGAACTGCCCACTCCCACCCGCAGCAAAGGTAAAACCGCCCGCTCCCACAAGATTTGCGGGATCCCAATCCCAATGCAGCCTTGTAATCCACGCACTTGAGTCTGTCGACAAAAGGACGAATGGAATAGTAAATGGAAGCATAAAGGAACGTTCACTTTGACGCGTCCTGTTTATACTGCTCATTTGCTCACTCCAGAAGGATATAGCGTCAAGAACAAGTGGATGGTTTATTTTTAATGGCGCCATGGATCCTACCATTATTTACCGTTAAGCTTTATTGGAGGATATAGTTTAACAGGGGAAAGCTGTGTATTCTGAAAGGCTGCTGTGAAGTTTTTGATATAGTGCCATAGAATTTATAGGTCTTCGTTTCAAACGAAGTGCAGCGTACAAAATGATTTAGTACTATAGTTTTGGATTAATAGATGTATTGTTTCACAGGAATGGGATCAGGGACACCATTGTGAAGCCAGATCAGAACAGACTGGAGATGTTTCTGGAGAACTTGGTTGTTGGTTATTCTTCCAAACATTTCTGGTGGTTTTAGGCCCGTTTCTGAGCTCTGAAGTAGAAGCATTCCAGGGCAAAAGGCAAAGTGAACCAAACAGACAAAGGCCATATCATATAAACCCTTTCAGTTTTTCCCTCTAGGACAGAAAACCAGTCATGAACTTAAACATAAAGTTCATCTGACCACAAGCACTTGTTCGTCGCCAGCAGAAAGCTTTTTAATTATCGGCTGAACCTTTATACAAACTGGGAAGCCTCTAGAGTCCGGTCGCATGTCTTTTCTCACCCCTCTAGTTCATCTTTAATATCCACTGGTGTCTAGGGAGTTTATTTCCAAAAGTGTCCATTAAAAGAAACAAGATCATATAGTTTTTTTTTTCAACCCAGACACGTCAAAAAGCTCCTTTGAGCAAATGCAGATGTGTCTGGCATATGCACAGTAAACTAAAACCTGCAACATGGCTTCACAAGGTTACTGGTTACCTACCGCTGAACAGCTCCAGGATTGATTGTTCAAGTACTATAAGATTTGGGACTTAAAGCTGAAGGACGAAGGTTTTCCAAAACGTTCCTACTGTCCCTTCTGCCCCCTAACTTCCATTGTTTGGATAAAACGGGTATAGCAACCCTAACAGTACATGAATCCATAATTATGTTATGACATTATTGCCTTTCACAAAATGTGATGTCCTAATAAGTTTGGCCTTCAAATGAGGCAAGGAAATGTCCTCTTTTTTTGTGTCTGGGGACTGTATTGAGAAGACAATTGAAGTTGGAGAATCTGTCAGTGTATTTTGTATTTGCAACAGATTTATTGTTTGTTCCCTTAACTCAAATATTCACATATCTATTTTTCTTCTTGTGTTGTTTTTCAATTTTGTAGTGTGACAAGCTGTGAGAAGAGTGATGAAGAGAGAAAAGTGTAGCACAGATCAAGATTACATTTCGGTTGCTTGTTTTTTGCTGATTTTCTCAATTGAACATCTTGTGTTAGAGAAGCTGATGTGTTCTCATACAAGGTTTCTCATTGTGATTTTTAAAATCCATCACGTTTAATTGATTTAGACTTTGCCAGTGTTCATATTTCATCTAAACTATATTTATTATGAGCACATACTCCGTCGTCTAGATTAACACATGCGGCAACACATGAGCAGGCTGGAGACGTAAGAGACTTTATAATTGCAAAAATATTTAAGTATGATTCATTTCCAACAAACATTTAATGAAGGTTTTGTCCTCCCTTTTAATATTCAAAAGACACAAGCTGGAAGTAATTGATGCGACTCACTCTCAGAGCATCTGCCATTTGGGATTTCAGAACATTTAATTTTATGACTTAGGCAGAAATATTACGCAATTTTACCGTGATTAATACCCTTCTTGGTTAAGTTGACCAGATGGTTCATATCAGTGAAAGCCTTCATCAATCAGCTCAAAGTGCTCATCAGGTCGAACATGCTGTCAAACAAACCGCTTGACCACCAGCTCGTGAAATTCCCGGGGAATCGGATATTGGCGTTTTTGACCCATGAAACGAAAAGGGTGATTTAACAGGAAATCCTTTGCATTGTTCTCTGTTGTGCCTTTACAATGTCTGTGGGAATTGATGGCAGCAGATCAAACCATGGTCAATGTACCAGTCTTTTCTTTTATAGTAATGTTTTTTTGAATATCATACAAATTCCTTCTTGTTTGCTCATACAGAGCTCTGGTGTAGTCTCTCAGTGTTATGGGGTGTTTTTAGCCACAATGATTTCATGCAGGGGTTACGCTGAATATGTATCTTTTTAAAGCACAAATGAGTCATGAGTTCTGTAGATGCTTATATCAAATGGACCAGTGACCACCACTCAAGTTGATTTATAGGCTTTTCAACTGGCCGGTATTTACGACAGGGATGACCTTTATTGTCCTCTCCAAAAATCCAAAAGTTAATGAATGTCCCCTGAAAAGTGTTTTCAACGTGCTTTCAGCCAGCTCAAGAAAACGTTAGATCGACTGATTCTAGTTGGGACGTGGCCAGAGTTTGTTTGGGATCAGTTGAGCCGAGATAGTCAAAGCATGAAGAAAACCGAATGCATTACCCAACAACCTCTGGAAGTCCCTGATGGAGAATTCCGATGAAAATGATGGTGGAAAAAGGGTTTTCTAGAAATCTCTTTTTAAAAAATGTCTCTCTTTGCTTTCCACATCTTGTCATGACGCTGTTTCTTTCAACACTGGTCTGGTTGGTGATGCCGCATTGGAGTGTGTACACAGCTGTAAGCTATGAATCCAGATGTGTTCATGAGCTTTCTCTAAAATATCAGTCTTGAAGAAATGATCAGAGGTGAAAATTGTAACGCCCCAATTGACATCTAAACAAACTGCGTCAGCTTCAGACAGGTTTGCTCATGCGATCTTATGTATATAATCAAAACGTTATCAGCAAAGTTGATCATTATCTGTGGTTTTTATAAACAATATCCTGCAAATCCCTCATATAAAATGCTTTGAATGGCTCTGAAATTAGGAGAGAAACTGAATGGCTAAATAAACTATACTTGGGTATTAAAATAATGATGCAGTCTTATATTTTCTTTTAATATGCGGGACTGTATTTAAATCCTATTGCAGAAATATACCTCATAAATGATCAAAGTTATACCGTGTTATTGTTACGTGACATTATGGTGTCACATACAAATGATGACCATCCCTCTCTCTGTCTTGCATTCCCAAAGGTTAACTACCTGAACACAGTTTTACATATTTTTGCTAATAATTGCTGCCGTTTTGTAGTAATTAGAAGCAATAGTGGTCTGTTTTGTCTCACTAGTCAAAACGTTACAGACTCATGGTTAGGCCGGTAATGGTTTGCTCATGCAATTTAAAAGGTCAAAGGACAACAACCTGAATAATTGGGGCCTCCTGTGGTAAATCCAGTAAGTCATGTTGTCATTTAACCAGTTCCCATTACCTCATTGCTTCGTTTGTAATTAGCTAATGTTAAAGTCAATATTAACTAGAAAATTTTCACCTAAAGCTTTCTACTTGCCATACACAAAAGTTTGGGGTCAGTAAGATTTTTTAAAGTTTCTTTTTAAAGAATTTTCTTATGCTTGCCAGATTTATTTGATCAAAAATACAATAATATTGTGAAATATTTTAACTTAAAAGAACTGTTTTCAAATGTAATACATTTAAAAGTGTAATTTATTCCTGTGATGGCAAAGCTGAATTTTCAGCTTCATTACTCCAGTCTTCAGTCACATGATCCTTCAGAAATCATTCTAATATGCTGATTTACTGCTCAAGAAACATTTCTTCTTATTATTATCAGTGTTGAAAACAGATGTGCGACCGTCAGGCACACAATAACACTAATTATCTCTTTATCACAGCACCAGTTAGTAGGTGGGATATATTAGGCAGCAAGTGAACATTTTGTCATCAAAGTTGATGTGTTAGAAGGAAAGATGGGCAAGTGTAAGGATTTGAGCGAGTTTGAGGGCCAACTAGATCTGAACTAGATGACTGGGTCAGAGCATCTCAAAAACTGAAGCTCTTGTGGCGTGTTCCCGGTCTGCAGTGGTCAGTATCTATCAAAAGTGGTCCAAGGAAGGAACAGTGGTGAACAGTGGCGAGAGGGTCATGGGTGGCCAATGCTCATTGATGTATGTGGGGAGTGAAGGCTGGCATGTGTGGTCCGATCAAACAGACGAGCTACTGTAGCTCAAATTGCTCAAGAAGTTAATGCTGGTTCTGATAGAAAGGTGTGAGAATACACAGTGCACTGCAGTTTGTTGTGTATGGCACTGCATAGCCACAGACCAGTCAGGGTGCCCATGCTGACCCCTGTACACCGCCGAAAGCGCACCAGTGGGCACGTGAGCATCAGAACTGGACCATGGAGCAATGGAAGAAGGAGGCCTGGTCTGATGAATCACCTTTACTTTTACAAAACATGGATGGCCAGGTGCATGTCCGTCGCTTACCTGAGGAACACATGGCATCAGGATGCACTATGGGAAGAAGGCAAGCCGGCGGGGAGGCAGTGTGATGCTTTGGGCAATGTTCTGCAGAGAAACCTTGAGTCCTGCCATCTATGTGGATGTTACTTTGACTTTGACATGTATCACTTACCTAAGAATTGATGCAGACCATTTGCACCCTTTCATGGAAACGGTATTCCCTGATGGCTGTGGCCTCTTTCAGCAGGATAATGTGCCCTGCCACAAAGCAAAAATGGTTTAGGAATGGTTTAAGGAGCACAACAACGAGTTTGAGGTGTTGACTTGGCCTCCAAATTCCCCAGATCTCAATCCAATCGAGCACCTGTGGGATGTGCTGAACAAACACTGTCTGATCCATGGAGGCTCCACCTTGCAACTTACAGGACTTAAAGGATTTGCTGCTAACATCTTGATGCCAGATACCACAGCACACCTTCAGGGGTCTAGTGGAGTCCATGCTTTGACGGGTCAGGGCTGTTTTGGCAGCAAAAGGGGCAACAACACATGCTTATCACGTGACATACCTCAGCCACAATAGCACTGTATTGCAGATGTATCACTTTTATTTTGTTTTTCCTTTTTTATTTTAAATATTCACAAACCTGTTATCTATATCATCATCTATCTTCTATTCTGATTCTCAAATACATGCAAGTGAATGTGTTTTGTTGTTGAAATAACTTTATAATGATCATGTTAGTTGGTCTATAATGTGCAATGGACGTCGCTATGTTAGTTTGCGCCGCAATTCAGAGAATCTGATCTGTCGTATTTACAAAACATACATTTACTTCTCCCAAAGTGCATGAAAGCAAGAGGCCGGTGAACTGGGAGAAGAATAAACTTTATTGTTATTGTAACTAATCTGATATGAATAAAACAAACTCAATTTATAATTGAAAGGATTGTTATTGCCGCTTCCATAGACATCAGTGTGTAGTTTACAAACTATAGATATATTGTTTTGCCAGTACTTATGTGTATTTAAATGTATGAAACCTAAAATAAAGATTATGTGATTGAAAACACTGAATAGTTGACCTATGTCAAGCACTGAGCGTGTCCATCTCTGGTTCAGCACCAGCCAAAGCACAAAAGCACATTTTAGCAGTTGATCATGTGATGCACTGAACGTTCTAATCACACCGGTGTGTTCATATACTCCAGGGACCAGCCTAGACTGATCACACTGGTGCAATTGTATGTGTCAAAGTACTTTGCAGACCTTTTTCATTCACAAACGACTACACGCTCCCATGAACGGTAATATTCGAAAAAGCCTAATAGGGGCACTTATAATAAATTCCTTTTTTTGCATCACTTGAAATGCCCTCGGTGTCGGTTGGTTTTTTGCTAGCTGCGTGTGAATCTCAACCCTCAAAGCCATCGCTGGGAGGACCCTTTCTGCTCGAGTTCTGCCAGTTGTTCAGGTTGAATAACTCGGCACCTCAGTTCATTGAGAAACCTCTCGGATAAAGGGCATGCAGCGTGGTATTAGAGAGATCCGGGAAACTCGTTGTTTAAGGCTCATTTTTTTTCCAGACATCTTTTCAGCACAGTTGAGCAACAGGGAGTCTGCACTAGTGCTGTTTGGGATATCTTGGCAGGCGTGCGGGGGAGAGGACGTGTTGTTTTTGTTGTGTTGCATTCCTCAGTGATGTATGAATCGCCTCGGAACTCTGGTCTTGCTCTCGTTCACGTTTGCTGATTACGCATCATTATATCCTGCTATCCATCCCATCTCTGTTTTTCATCCTTTTTAATGTCATACATAGGCATCATTTACAGTGGGGACAGTGGCGTCATGTTCCCAGCACTTTGACAGCGATGGTGATGTATCTAATATAATGGATGCATCTCCATTTCTGAGGCATAAGTTCGAATTTGGTGTTGTATGTATGAGTGGCGATCTGCTGGAATTTTGTAATTTGCTTGCTGAGTTATTGTTGAAGCTGCGGCGTAGAGCGGCCATGTTTTCTACCACACACAGCTGTGCACTCTACCTCCCTTTTGCTTTTCTGCGGTTCACTGTCCGTTCCAGTGAAATCACTAATCAAAATGCAAACAAATGTGTTCCCACTGCTGATATACATCTTGGTACAGCTGCAAATTTGGCTTATTTAAATCAAAAGTTATATTAGGGCGGGCTAGAACCCTGAATGTCTCGTTCTCCAAGCGAAAACATTTCCATGTCATCCATCCAATTCAATTTCTTATCCGTGCATTTATCAACCGACCTAGAGAATCCGATGTGCTGTACATTTCTGGAAGGAAATGTTGAGAAATGGCAATTCAATCTGCTACTGAAATTGTTATTTTAATGATTTTTGTTAATCGTTATTGTTTACATTCCAGTTTTGACTCGAAAATGAGCAAATATTGTACTGCAGATGTCATCTATAGATCAATATGTCACATTTTTTAACAATACAATGTTTGTATTGAATGATTGGATCATTATTGCAGTGATTATTATGTTTCTAGCATGCAATGTTTAACAACAGTTTTTCTAACCTTAACTGATGGAGTGTGCAGCTTTTCATTTCTTAAACAACCATGTAGGAAGGCACATCATGGCCATATTCCAGGATGACAATGTAAAGATTCATCAGGCTCAAATTGTGAAAGAATGGTTGGGAGGGAGTATGAAGAATAATTTTCACACATGCATCGGCACCTCTGAGTCCAGACCTTAAATTCATTGAAAGTCTTTGGGATGTGCTGGAGGAGGAGACTTTACAGAGTGCTGGACTCTTGCATTGGCAGTGCAAGATCTTGACCAAAATTTAATGCACCTCTGGAAATTACTGTTGTGATGTTATTTCCATCAAGAGGTGCATACATTTTTGGTCAAGATCTTGTATTGACACCATCATTAGAAGAACTGTTGCCAAACATATAACATGCTAGGAACATAATAATCACTGCAATAATGATCCAATCATAGACCAGGCAGTGTATAATGATTATATTCACGAGTAAAGTCATTTCACTAGCGCATCTGTACCCTACCACTTTTTTAAACTCTGTTGTGTCCATTCATACACACACGAAGCACAAATTTCCATGTCAGCCATTTGATTTCCAACCTGGCAAGTGTTTTGATCCACCTGCAAGCAATTACATTGGTGTAGATTGATATCTGCCATTAATGTAGGTTTCTTATTGTTCTCATGTCAGTCTTTTTGAGAACAATGCAGAGCAGAGCAGAGGCAGTTAACTAAAACAGTTTGTAGGTGTCACCAGAGCAACTCAACATTTATGTCTTCAGCTGTCCATACATGACAGCCAATCGCAAGACAAGGAAATTGTTTATGCAATTCCAGTGTTTTGTGCTATGATAAAATCATTGCATAAGTTGCTGATTGTGAAACCGTATAACGCCGCTCGAATTGTGCATGAACCCATTTTCCTTGCACTTTCAAGGCTGTAAAGAGTTGAAGCGCCTTTTTTTCTGAGCTGTAAATAAGTGAGATTTTCCTCGTCGTTTCTTTTGGATGGT
The DNA here is from genome assembly GCA_023566225.1 of Romanogobio albipinnatus. NCBI lineage: Eukaryota > Metazoa > Chordata > Actinopteri > Cypriniformes > Gobionidae > Romanogobio > Romanogobio albipinnatus. The sequence continues at coordinate 37,886,391 of CM042255.1, read as the reverse complement.
CTTCAGTAATTTCTCTCCACTGTTTAGAGAAACAGAAAAATTATATAGTCTTTCCCTCCCCAGAGTAATTTGTCCAGCCATTTTTTATTGAGTTAGCCATGTTAACAAAGCATGTTGTTGAAGTTATGAAGGATACGAAGACAGAATTTGCTTTTATCTAGAAATATCTACTGGATTTATTGACTCGTTTTTTAATTAAAAATGACATTTCTGCATAACACATTCTTTGCCATGTTGTTCAACTCATTTCAGATGATGTCAAGCAGTAGTTATTTGAGACTAAATTTAATTACTTATGTTTTCCACCTAGAAAGAGCCTGAGGCAATGCCATTGCAAGCAGTTATTAGTTTAGAGAGAGTTGAAGAGGATGAATATAACATTTGACGGGTAGCGCAAAAAAAAACCCAAATTAATGGGTTTAATATTCAATGTATATGGCAGTCTTAAATCACAACCTGCGGATAGCACTGGCGTTCTTCCTGGGCTCATGATATGTAATGAAGTATGCTGGTATAGGAGTATCACAGCAGGATATCTTGTGATATGCCAGAGCATTGGCAAACAAGCACTATAAATGTCATATATATCTGTTAAGTCTCATATATCATCAAGAGTATGCTTGGTAAGAATTCTCGCTCTCTGAGGCAGCCATAAACCAAAGCTGTAGGCGGTCTTTATTTTATTTGCAGTATTATACCATTGCGTGACTTTTTACAATAAAGCAATATTGAGTTCAATATGAAATCATTTGATTTAGTTCATTTCGCTTCTTCATATTTGTGGATTACTGAAGGGAAAAATGTCCTATTTATAGGTACTGTCTACTATTTTATGCAGCTCTTGGAAGGATACAGTATTTATAGACATATTCCTGCAGAGATGTAAGTAAGATGTGCATTAGTTTCCCAGTCCTTTTCCTTTCTGCTCTCACCAGGCCAAATTAACGTGCATTTTACTGTTACATAATGTATTAAAATTTAGTGCTCTTATTTATTAGTACAGAGGACTCAACACACTATTTGGAGAGCTTTTGAACTCCCTTTTTCCTTTCAAAGTTCTCTGTGGATTGTCCTTCCTTCCTGACGGTCTCTATGTTTGCCAAGCGTTAAGAATCTTTCTTATTTGTGGCAGGATGTACCAGGGCAATGCACAAGGCCATTGCAGTGAATTACAGTGAAAGGTCATTCTCTTAGATTGATATACATCTGTGAAGTGCCCTCTTCAGGATGCATAGGCCATTCTATGAAACTGGTCCCTCAGTGATATGTAAATATGACACATACTCTATAGACTTGACTTAACAATGAATTAGATGTCCTTTTTGTAAAAGCACCAACAATAGTCAACCCTATAACCATGGTTTTGTACTTTGCAGAAATATCTAAAACTTCTAAGGTTGTTCACATCAAGAAGGAGAACTATAAAGATAACTATAACGAGAACTATATTATTGTTCTGTTTATTCTAAGTACACGCTGCAGTTTTGTTGTCTGCCGCTTTAAAGGCTTGAGCTCTTTAAAGTTGGAAGGATTCTGATTGGCTGTCAATGCTTTTATCATTCATCAGCTGGAAAAAAATCGCTCTGAAAGTGATTCCAGCAATAAAATGTATCGATGACGTTATAGTTCTGTGGACTCTTTTATATTTAGAAAGATTTTTAGAACTATATCTTTATATTAGGCAGTCATGGCCTAATGGTTAGAGAGTCGGGCTCGTAACCCGAAGGTTGCGGATTTGAGTCTCAGGTCCCGCAGGAATTGTCGGTGGGGGGAGTGAATAACCAGTGCTCTCATCCACCCTCAATACCACGACTGAGGTGAGACCCTTGAGCTGGGTTAAATGCAGAGCACAAATTCCAAGTATGGGTCACCATACTTGGCCTCACGTCACTTCACTTTTCACTTTTATCGCTATCGTTCTTAGTGTCAATGTGAAAGGCCTTTATTGGTGTAATTAATTAAGGATGGCATCAATGTCAAACCAATTAAAGCCCAATTCAGACCATGACAAACTAACAAGAGGATTGCAAAGAACAGATTTCAAGCACAGAATTTGCAAGCACGGATTTCACAGGATGTTTCAGAGTGGTATGTTTTTTTTTTTTTTTTTTTTTTTTTGTGATTTTAATAGATTATAGGTACAATGTTATCCACCATTTAATCACAAAACTGTGGTAATACACACAGTAATCGATCACAAAATCATGGATAATTTTCCTAAAGGGTGGTAAACAGCCTTACAAAGGCAAGAGCTTAAAAAAGCTACAGTAAACACTACATCAATAATCTAATGCTAGTTAGCAGGCTAGCGGAGGCAAAGCTTTGCCCTTTGTTTACATCATAGCAACTACATAAAACTTATAATTGGAACTGTTAATAGAAAACACGACTACAAATAATAAGACATGCTTACAAGTTGTGATCCATAAACAACAGATTGTCCCGACAAAATGGGAATGGCTACATCTTTCAGGAGAAGCTCTTTGGCGTAGCCTGCATTGTACTCTGGAAGCTGTCCTCCGTATATTCAGTAACGGTGTTTAAAAATAAATTTGGTCCCACTTTATATTAGGTGGCCTTAACTACTATGTACTTGCATCAAAAAAATAAGTACAATGTACTTATTGTGTTCATATTAGGCTTGCTGTGATAGTCGGTGTTGCCGGTGTTACCGTTGTTCAGGTGAAACACCGGTTACATCACTTGCCCACCGCGGCACCGCCCCCACAATCGTTTAGATTTTTATAGTAATAAAATCATTTAGTTCAGTTAGAGAACAGATACTACAATTAAAAACTGAACATGCAGCATGAGCCGAACGTGAGTCGCAGCACAGACCAGCAGCAGGAGTCAGATCTCATTCATAATGAGTGCGAAGAGCTGACAGACAAGATGATCACGGAAGAATTGGTTTAAAAGCAAAATGTAAAAGCGCCTATTTAAGTGAGTTTGTCATTGCACCATTTTGTTGTTGTGTTTTTCATTAAGAATAATAGGCTGATGAACCCTACAACTCAAGCAACCTGCCCCCGAATGGGCATTCATTCACGGCTGCACACAGTCATTCACGGTGCGTGTACAGTCTGGCGTGTTTTCAGTTCATGCCTATGGAAGCTTAACTTTCATAGGAATTCATTGAAAACACACGGGCTTTGCTCCGCACCGCCCCGTTATGAATGCCTGAGTGGCCGTGCACATTTTACTTTAGGTTTACATTTACATTTATGCATTTGGCAGACGCTTTTATCCAAAGCGACTTACAGTGCCCTTGTTACAGGGACAATCCCCCTGGGGCAACATGGAGTAAAGTGCCTTGCTCAAGGACTCACTGGTGGTGACCGCTGGGATCGAACCAGCAACCTTCTGCATATCAGTTCCATGGTTTAACCCACTGGACCACCATCTCACATGGACCACCATCTCACATGGTTTAAAATTAGAGATTTGAAAAGCCCCCGCCTTGGGTGGTAATGGTTTTATCGGTGTTGTCACACATCAATTAACCGGTAGGAAAATTTCCTCACTGTCACATCCCTAGTTCATATTGTATTGCACACTTTTGCTGATAATGAGGTGGGATTCAGGTAAAGGTGTGGCGGTTAGGTGTAAGGGAAGTGTCAACAGTGTAATTATAAATATAACTACAGAAAATAATTACAGATGTAATTACATGCAGGTCATTTTTAAAATGTTAGTACAATGTAAAAACATATATATATATATATATATATATATATATATATATATATATATATATATATATATATATATATATATATATATATATATATATATAATACACAATAAGTGCATTGTATCAAATGATTAGTTTAAATGTTAGTACATAGTAATTAAGGCCAAGTGGCTCCATAAATTTGAACCTTTCTAAGTTTGTCCGCCTTAGGACAAACTTTTTCTGGGGTGGAAAAAGCAGTGGCAACACTCTTCATCTTTTCTTAAGCAGCTCAATCAGGCCATGCCCACTTTTTTGCGAATTCCGTGGAGATTATTTAAATTAGTAACATTGTGACTTCATAAGGTCTGGAACAAATGCATTGTAGTCCAAACAAGCTTCTCATTGTAGTTCTTGAAAAGTGGATTCTGTGGGTTTTGAGCTTTGTAACCTTGCAGATCTTGTTTATGCTCGAACAGCAACATTACAGACTAACCAAAGGTAAAAAAGTGAAAAAGCATTTAAGATATTTTACATAATTTAAATTTAGCTAAAGATGGCTTTATACTGTTTACTTAAAGCCTGCCACCCCTTTCAAATTGTGAACTATTTTCTGACACAAAAACAGCACTAGAAATGTGTTCAAAGTAGTTGCTAAACAATGATGGATTTTAATACTGTCCTGATAGTGCCCCAAAAATGCCTTTTACTATCTCTCCTAAAATTAACACCAAATTACCATTACTCTTTTTTTTTCTGTCAAATACATTTACCTATTTTTTTTTTGTTTATCTTTTTTTTATATATATCAGGGTTGTCTCCATTTTTCATAGCATTGAGTCTGCTTTCATAACATAATCATTTTTTACTCTTCATTGCATTGAATGTGGCTGGCATGGTTGTTACATTCCTTTGCCAGGATTGTTGTATCCAAATGATAGTAATGACCTCCATGATCCTTTATAAGTACTTCATTTCCCATTGGTTTCCCCTTCTGAGGTCAGGTTTCAGTACTACGAAAACTTTAGCTCAATTTAAGATTAAACATTGGTCTGGGGAATCTGCTCTGTAATTTCTACTGCACAAGAGGCGTGATAAACGAGCATAATTCAAATGACTCTGTATGCAATTGGATAGTCCTTCAACCAATCAGACCACAAGAGGCGTGATCAACGGGCAACTACCCATCGCTTCTCTATCCATCATTGTGTTAAATCCACTAATAGCGCGCCAGGTGGATAAGCCAGTCTGTGATTGGTTCCTGCAAAAGTGTAACAGAAGCGGTAGAAATGAATGTACAGGTTTCCAGACTGAGCTGCAGGGCAAAATCAAATCTCCGGCAGATCAGGCTGGGTTTACCCAGTCTAACAAAAACTACCAACACAGAAGAGCTTAAGAAAAACAGACCTTCAAGCAAAGGGGATTTAACTTGTTTAGGCTTGGATGAATATCTCTCTTTGCATCTTTGTTTGGGGCTGTGAATATAAATCTAATTTTTCAAAGATGATTATCTATAATTTATATTAATAATGTTTTATATGTTTTTTGTTAATGGCAGACATGGCAGATGATGAGCTGTGTATAATTAAAGATGAAGTAAACTGGCACAAAAACAGTACAATTGTATAATTGGGCATTAGCATCATTTTAGTATTCCGTGCCAGACTTAATGCTAGCTGTCCAGACCTGTTAGCTGGGCATTGAAACGTCTTCTAATCCGCGTGTTTTAGCGATCAGGTCAAATAGAATGCGAATGAGCATGTCGGTAGCTAAAACGTTTACATACTTGCCAACAAATGACGAGTTTGATCTGCATCTCTCTTTGCTGTGGATTAGCCTCAAGGTTTTGGCTTGGCAGAGGTCCACTCATCCTGTCTACATGTTTACCTCAAAATGCCAAGCTTCTGTTAATCATTGATGATTCGTTTCTTGCTCATTATTTGCTGTTATTGCAAGTGTTTCTATAAACTAGTCTCATTGGCACAATGCTATGATAGGTTTGTTTGTTCATGTTTTGCTCACTTGTAAAAGCATGACTGTTTTACCAAATATTTGTGTGCTGCTTGCAAAAGCTATACTTCTAGATTAGGAAAAAATACTGATTGAATTACTTTGCTGCACATTCATTGTGTCTGTTGCACATAGCTTTCTTTGTGTGTTAATTGACCATTTACCTGAAAATCACATTGTTTGTGAATTGTAAACAGATTGTAAGTGTCTAATTGATGTATATTTTGTCTTTATACTTTTGCCAGTTTTATTAATAAGAGGTCCGGAAAATGAGGGAAGAATGTGAACTTGTTACTAGTAGGGTCTTGTATATAAAATGCAGTAAACATTTTATGTATGAACAACTCTAACTTGATACCTGAAAATATTTACGAATCCTTTTTACTGTAGGTTCATTGAATATTAACTGGAAATGAATAGGTTTATTCTATTGTATTTTATCAGTGACCTAAATATGATGGCATCAAATGTAATTAATTCAAAACATTTACCTCAAATATACACTGAACAAAATTATAAACGCAACACTTTTGTTTTTGCCACCATTTTTCATGAGCTGAACTCAAAAGATCTAAGACTTTTTCTATTTACACAAAAGTCCTATTCCTCTCAAATATTGTTCACAAATCTGTCTAAATCTGCGTTAGTGAGCACTTCTCCTTTGCCGAGATAATCCATCCACCTCACATGTGTGGCATATCAAGATGCTGATTAGACAGCATGATTATTGCACAGGTGTGCTTTAGGCTGGCCACAATAAAAGGCCACTCTAATGCTGCCTTCACATGCTATCGGAAATTTCCTAATTCCCACTTTAGGAGTCGTGATTACGAACTTGTTGCATTCAAGTGCTTTGTTGTTGGAATGAACAGGAATCATGGTGGACACCAGGTTTATTCTTGCGTATTTATTGGGAAAATCTTATTAAAACCAACATCATATGTAGAGTCCCATGCACTGACAAACATATAAACATTCCAGAACTTCCCAGTGGTAAACACGACATCAGAGGGCGTTCATGTGGAATTTTTACCTAGAAAACACATATTTACGATAATTCCAATAGCACATGAAGGCAGCATAAGGCCCCGTCCACACGTAAAAATGTTTTACCGTATCAGCATTTCGTCTACATGGATCCGGCGTTTTGGGAGCATGAAACCGATATTTTTTGAAACCGGGTCCTAGAGTGGATAAATCTGAAAATCAATATTGCGTCATTTAATTACTGTATTTGCATTATTGTAAGGGTAGGTTTAGGGTTGGGGTAGGTGTAGGCGTTAATAAAACACATCTGGTAAGTAGCAAATTTATTTATTTTTATTTTATTGTGAGATTTTGCCTCACTTCTTACCATTGCTGTACCCCTTCTAACTCTTCTTCTCCGTTTTTAGTATGTTTCTGTGGCAGAATTACAGCGCCACATACTGGCCTGGCATGTATACTACATCGTTTTGAGTCGGTTTCAGTGCTCTTCTGTGTACTCCTGTAAAAAAAAGATTGGAGAGGGAAAGCTCTGGCTTCGTGTGGACGGGGCCTAAAATGTGCAGTTTTATCACACAGCACAATGCCACAGATGTCGCAAGTTTTGAGGGAGAGTGCAATTGGCATGCTGACTGCAAGAGCTGTTGCCTGTGAATTGAAGGTTCATTTCTCTACCATAAGCCGTCTCCAAAGGCGTTTCGGAGAATTTGGCAGTACAACTGCAGACCACGTGTAACCACACCAGTCCAGGAGCTCCACATCCAGCATCTTCACCTCCAAGATCGTCTGAGACCAGCCACCCAGCTGCTGCAACAGTCGGTTTGCATAACCAAAGAATTTTTGCACAAACTGTCAGAAACCGTCTCAGGGAAGCTCATCTGCATGCTTGTTGTCCTCATCCGGGTCTCATGCTGTCTAATCACACCTGTGAGGTGGATGTATTATCTCGGCAAAGGAGAAGTGCTCACTAACACAGATTTAGACAGATTTGTGAACAATATTTGAGAGAAATAGGCTTTTTATGTACATAGAAAAAGTCTTAGATCTTTGGGTTCAGCTCATGAAAAAAGGGGGCAAAAACAAAAGTGTGCTTATAATTTTGTTCGGTGTATATACACTGTAAAAAAAAAAAAATTTGGAAAAATTGTGAACATTGATCGTTACATATTGGCCCAATAAAGGACTTCCAAATAATTATCCCCATGCAAAAAGATGCATTGTACTAATCATAGCTTAAGGTCTTCACTCAAAATTAAAATTATATATTCACTAAACATATTTAATTGTGCTCAGTCAATCTATGAAGTCGAAGTGAAAAATCCATGTTGGGTGAACAAGTCCTATGTCCAACTGTATACGCATGCGCAAAATGCACTTGAGGAAAACCGGTCGTGTGGAGATTTCAAATGCGGAGCATTTTGCGCAAGCAGACTGCTGAGCCAAACGGTGCTGAAGACCGAAACAAACATTTCCAAGAGAATAGAGAGATATTCATCGTCACAAGACGTTGGTGAGTATTGAGCACTGAAATTATTCTCCTTTTTGCTTCATGACCCGAAGTTTAAAAGACATTTTGTATAATCATGAGTTCATGCATTCATTGGTTTCATGAGTGTGCTCTCGTTTACTACATAATTAACGGTAGCCATTAGTTTTATTTTCCTCATGTCTTAGCCTATATGTCTAAAATAATAGGTAATAAGTAAATTAAGTCATTTGTGTGATTTGTGTGCCATGCGACCGTTGAACACGGTGCTGTTAGATTGCATTTGGAGTCGGCCTCTTTCAGGGCTTATTGCCGTTTAATATCAAACACGTCAAGCTCGGGATTTTCTTATTCGTCCATTCATTCGTCTCATCCTCATTATATAATGAAGAACTTCTGTTCTGTCATTTGCCAGATGTGATGCAGGGAAACTTTGCCATTAATGTTTATTTTTATTTGCAGGTTTTTAGCCTATGCAGTGCCGCGTTTTCTTCATCCCATTAAGACATCCTGTTATGCAGAAGACTTCTTGACATCTTGAATATATTCAGAGTTTTTCCTTATTGAAAATAAGGTATTTTCACCAAATATCCTGTGTTGGAATTTACTTGTTAATAAAGTAATGTGATAAAATGTCAACCCTGTTGTCTGTGTTTTGTATTTTGCTTTATGTTTTTAGTCATTTTTGTCTTTTGGGACAGTGAGAAATAAACAATTGTAACTACAATTTAAAATATTTAATTGGACCAACTTCACAGTTTCACTGTAAAACATTTCTCCAATTGAAAAATGTTCTAGTGACCGATCACATCTACATTTTTTTTTGTTGGCCAAATTGAAAAATGTAGATGTGATCGGTCACTAGAAAATTTTAAATTGGTGAGGCCTGACATTTTTTACAGTGTTGGTAAATTAAATTTTTCCATTGGCTCAACATATTATCTCTAATTGAGCCCATGTTAACAGACTGTTGCCACAATGGATAAAATTAAATTCACGGAAATTCAATTTGGCCAATTGAAAAATGTAGATGTGATCGTTCACTAGAAAATTTTGAATTGGAGAGGCCTTACATTTTTTACAGTGTAGCAAAATGTAACTATACAAATATATTTATAATATAAATTCATTCTTTAAACTGTGCATACGGTACCATTAAAAATGTCTAATCTTTGTAATGTTTTTGAAAGAAGTCTCTTCTGCTTACCAAGGATACATTTGTTTGATCAAAAACAGTACAACACTGCTATTGTGAAAGATTATTACAATTTTAAAATAAACCTTTTTTGTATTTATATATTTGTAATTTATTCCTGTGATGCAAAGCTGAATTTTCAGCATCATTACTCCAGTCTTCAGTGTCACATGATCCTTCAGAAATCATTCTAATTTCTTAATATTATCAATGTTGAAAACCGTTGCGCTGCTTAATATTTTTAGTGGAAACTTTATTATGAAGCACATTATAAATGTTTTTTACTGTCACTTTTTTGTTTTAATCAAATTAATGCATTCTAGCTGAATTAAAGTATATAAGCTAATAAAAAAAAGTCATACTGATCCTAAACTTTTGAACGGTAGTGTATACCTTAATGATTTAAATGTTGTCATTATGTCCATATTGCATATTCACATCTAATGTACATCCAAACACACAAAAAAAAAATTCATGTAATTGTCATGAATACTAATTAAATCAAGCTGGATCTGGAAATTGTAAATTGTTATCAATTTGATCACAGCTCAGTGTATCTGAGCACGTGTTAACCTTTTCACCATGGCTCCATCCCAGTTTACCTTGTTAGGACAATACTGTAACAGACCCCCTTGTGAGAATGAGTCTAGTCATCACCAAAAATAGCCAGCAATCTAACCGTTTCTGTCCCCTGCGGTACTGACAAACCCTTGGCTGTTTCCAACTGCATGAAAAATAGCGCTGTCACTCTATCTTTGCCACACATTTATCCTTTTTAAACGTAATTTTGACAATATTCATTTGCCTCTGCCATGGATTCGGGGGGGTTTGCGTTGAATAGGTGCCAATAGTTTGAATGCAGACTACTGAGGATTTGGCTTCCTAAGAAGAAACAGATGTTAGCTTTGGCCTGAATTAAAACAGGATGGTCGAGACACAGGTTGATGATGTATAGGGCTTTGTACTGTGTCAACGTGTGTGTGTGTGTGTTTATCCTGTTAAGTGCGTTCTAGTGGAACTACTAACATGCATCTAATGATTATTTAAGGTGAGAGCGGCACTACATTTAGCATCTACATGACCCCTGTGTGTAAAGTCTGGACAGGGTGTAAAAATATGGTTTCCATTCTTGAATCAGAAGCTTAAAGCTTAACTCGAGCTGTAAAAAATCTGAATGAATTATTATGTTGAATTGCTTTCTCCCTTGTTGGCTTTTCTTCACGAATGCTGAGAATTCTTTTTTTTTTTTTTTTTTCCAAGTTTGCAAATAAGTATTTTTGTACTATTATTATTAATAGTGGTGGTAGTAGTAGTAGCCGTAGTATTTATTTAGCACCTTTCTAAAAAACAGGATTGCTTTAAAGAAAATGTTAATGAATAAATGTTTAATGACTTTGAATAATTAGGAATAAATGCATTTGGATAATTTTGGTGCTGGAAGATTCTCATGCTTCATACATGATCCACCAAAGCTATAAATTCCCTGCATGGCTAAATTGTGCTTATTTTAATTCTTAATTTTTATGGAAAGACATTAAATGGGCTAAATTGCGTGATTGATGTGCAGTGGATAATAAAGTCAAGCATGGATTGTCAAGAAACTGTTTATGTGGGTTTGCATAGGAAATTGTTCATGGTTCCGCAAAACCACAGTTTGGGTTTTTTCCTCCTTTAGGTGGTTAACCGTTTGCCTGTTTTGGGATTTGCAGTGCATATTTTACTGGCAGAGCATTTCGTTTCTGTTTTGCCATCTTGATTTATACACAATTTGTGGTCATTTTAACTCTTAATTTATTCTCCCATTAGGAGAAGAGATGATAATTTTTAACAAGCGAAAGGAAATGTTCTGCACTGTGCTAGAGTAGTAATCATTTTCTATTGCTAGCAGCTGGATATCCAAGAGCTTGGATGCCAGACCGCCCCTTTTTTATGCATTTTGTCTTGGTACCACCATTATAATCTGAATTTGAATGTTTTTGTCAGTCAGATGGACTTTCCAGGTCATACATAAATCTTAAAGTCCCTTATACATACTGCTTTCAGTTCAGGACATGCAAATTGTACTAGCTCTGTTTTCTTGCTAAATCGCAGGGAAAAACTTGGTCATCTGATACCCCATAAGCCTTTGACTCTCCAACAAATTGGATGTGAAAGAAAAAACCTCTTTGTCTGAGAATACTTTAACTGCAGCTATCGTTAAAATCGCCTTGTTGACGTATATAATATATTTTCCGCTTAACTGAATCATTTGTTTCCAAGCAACACCGTTTTGTCCTGATTTGGTGTTTTTGTAAACCTCTTTCCCAGAGGTCAGTGCCTCCAGGATTTATTTATCACAAAACAGGGACGTGTTCATTCATTCATCCCATCATTCATTCATGTCCTTTGGCAGTAAAGGTGTCACTTTTTATAAAGCGGCCCAAGTGGTCCGTCTAAGCACTTGACATTTTCCTGGAAAAACCTCCTGTTACTGTGCAAATCGTCGGTCTGTTGAGGGTTCCAGTAGTCGAAGACCTTTCTTCATCGTTGATCTGGCCCAAGGCCAGGGGTGTAGTATGGTTCTAGTTAAGGGAGTATAACGCGCAGAAAGGACATCCGTCCGTAAACGTGGATTCTGTATAACAACCTATGGACGGGCATGTTCTCTGTAATTTCCGGGGTTGTCAGGGTGAGAGACATCACACGGGTTCGATTCAGTGCCAGTCCTCCTTTACACGCTTCTAAAGATACCTTCACTTCCACCGCCTGCTGTATATTGAAGCCAGACGTTGCAGATCTCGGACTGATTTCTTGGTTGTTCACTCGGTTCCAAGGGTTTGTGTTTGTGTATCTGAGACGACGCACATCTTTTCCGTGTTTAGTTTAATTAACCTTATCGTTTACAGGCTCAAAAGAGATATCGTGAGATATTTAGATGGTTCAGATAACGAAATTGGTTACTGAGTGTCAAGAGAGAGAGATGGAGATGAGGAGAGAGATTGTTCCACATGTGATTACTGGCCAAAAGGAGGCACAGAACTGCATCTAACCACAACCACATGGGCTTTGGGGGGTCTTTTCTAGAAGCCTCCGACTGTTGTCAAGACAACAAAGAATTTGGCAATTCCGAACGTCAGTGAGCATGTGCAACAACAAAAACCGAGACGTTCACATGTGCGTCTCAGGTTGGGAATTTCGAATGTGATGGGAAAAACAAGACCTCACACGATAATGACATAAATGTTCTGCAGCAGGTCGTTTCATGTAATTAATGTCCAAAAGTGATTATCAAAGCTGTTTTCTTTTTTCTTTTCAGTGACATTTTGTGAAATATTGTGGAGGATGTTGGCCATTGTAGCAGTCTCAGATCATCTGCACATTTACACTGTTTTGAGAAGTGATTTGACTGCATGGCAACTGATTTACTATTTTTCTGAACATCTGACAATGCTTCAGTTGGGAATGCGGCACCAAGCGTGAAGTGAACATTATTAAATTAAGCAAACTATTCATGCAGGTTTGATGTATATGTTTGTGTTTGTTTTGGATAAGACAAGGCTTGACAGGGATTTTTGGAGAAACTGTCATAACACTCTGCTGTTCAAAAGTTTGGGGTTGGTAAGAAATATTTTTTTAAATGTTTTAAAGGGGTGGTAAACCACGATTTCACTTTTCTAACTTTAGCTAGTGTGTAATGTTGCTGTTTGAGCATAAACAACATCTTCAAAGTTACAACGTTCAAAGTTTAAAGCAAAGGGAGATATTTGCTTTTAAAGAAATCGGTTTCTAAGGACTACAGCAAACGGCCAGTAGGGACTACAGACATTCCTCCAGGGTGTGCTGACATCACCAGTCCCAATATTTACATAAACCCCTCCTCCGAGAATATTAAATAAGGGGGGGCGAGGCCATTTTGTATCGCTGCGGGGAAGCGTTGTTGTGGTATAGTTATTAGGCTGGAGTGCTGTTGACAATGCCGACGAAACGCTGTTATTTTCATCCGGAGTGCAGGTCCACTTTCTTCAGCCTTCCTAGGGACGGGGCAGCGTTGCAGTGCGTTTAACATACAACGTCATATTCATGTGTGTAAGAGACATGAGGGGAACACGATCGCATTTGCATCGGATATATGCTGCCCATCATAAATCAAAGCACGAGACAGACATGGGTCGGAGGAGAAGATCGGAAAATGTGACATAATGGACTATATTCATCTGTATTTGCAATACATGAGCCTTCAGCTGCACGAGACAGGCGGGCACGCGCGGCTACCGCGGCACATCTCGCGGAGGAAAGCTTCCACAATCTTCGCGAGTACGGGCTACAACCTGTAAGTGTGATTTATTTTTCGTCGATGTGTTTTCCTGTAATAGTTTGTGTTGTTAATTGTAGCCTACGTTGTAGCAAGGAAGTAAACATGACAGCGCTGTTTGGCTCTGCAAACCAGTTTGTTAAATGCTCATTCATACTTAACGTTATCCGACAAACACCTAACGTTACAAACTGTTTAAAATCTCAACAGCGAACTTGGCATTAGTGTAAATTATTCTTTGATTAGAGCTTTTATGTATTGTTTATCTACAGGCATGCTAAACATGGTTCTGTGTTTGATTTGGCTACTATGTTTAGTGTCCGTTCTTGCGACAGATATTTGGCAAATCGTTCTAAAAATACAAAAGTAACAGTGCCATTCAGTAGCAATCACTATAGATCTGCAGTCTTTACTCTTGAGGACTGAACAGGTTCTGCTCGATCATCTTCACTAAAATTGTCTGGGTCTGATTCGGGCTCTTGGTATGGTTTTATTGACGCTAGCGTACACAAAGCCTGAGGCTACCTGTAGAGGTAAGGGGCGTGACGCTTTCGAGAAACATGCACTAGGCGGTTAGCGAATCACAGCACACTGGGCCAGCTAACCAATCAGAGCCCATTGCGTATTTTTGAGGGACTGGCTTCACAGAATCCGGAAACCATCAGACCGTTTTTACAAGGAGGGACAGAGCAGTGTAGAATAAAGGTAAAATATATGAAAAATAATGCATTTTTTTAAAAACGAAGCATGAACACATGTTACAGTGCACCCCACAAACACAATCAAGCCTTCGAAAGTGTGTGCTTTACCACCCCTTTAAAAATAAGTCTCTTATGCTCACAAAGGCTGTATTTATTTAAATACAATAAAAATACAGTAATGTTGTGTAATTTTTTTTAAATGTTACTATAGTAGCTATTAAAGTATATTCAAATATATTATAAAATATATCCGGATATATCCAAATATTGCAAAATTACTTCGATCCTTTAGAAATTGTTCTAATATTTTTTTTTTTCTCAATGATGCTATGATGTTGTGTATCCTTGTTTTTGTTAAGCTTTTGTGTGTGTGTGTTGCTATGTGGTTGCTAGGGTGTTCTGAATTGTTGGTAGGTGGTTGTCTGTGATGTTCTAGTCAAGTGCTTTTTTTATTACCTGGCAGATTAAATTTATACAACTGATTGTATAGAAAATGACTAGCACATCTGTCCTCAATAAGCCACTTAATTTGATGATTAATTTATTTATCGGGTGCTGCATGAATTAAGTTTAATAATCATGTTAGGGGAAAAGCTGGGATAGAAAGCATTATCACATCAGAAAACACACAAGCAACTGTAAACATTTGATTGAACAAATAATTCTGTAATGCAAATGCAAAATACAATTCATAAGTTTGAAGGTGTAAAATCCTCTCTTGTAGGGGTGGGCGAGTCATTTTATATCACAATAATTACATAAATCACGATATAATTCACAAGTTCACACCTACAAATAATCAGAGTAGAATGTATGTGTATTTGGTGTGCTGTCCGAGGGGAGGGCTCTGAGCTCAGAATTTTGGCCCAAACCCAGAGTACTCACCCCGTATCTCTGATTAGGATAGTTAATCAAGCAAGTGTGATGAGAATGGGTGGTGGTGGGATGCAGGAAGCTGTCGAGGAACATAGGTGAGTCGGCTACGTGTGTGTGTATGTATGTGTATGTGTGTATATATATATATATATATATATATATGCCACCTCATCTCGTACTGATTGGATATGCAATTTTAACAGCTTAAGTTTACCACTGAAATTTCATAATATAACCATTTTCAATATCAATTAAAAAAAACTAATACTATCTTTTAAAAAAAACTCTAGTTTACTGAAGACAAATAAACAATGATAAAGAAAGAGCAAAGAAAACAAACTACAATCAAGCAAAGACACAAATGAAATAGACAAACTTCAAGACAAGAAATACTACGTAAAATGTATAAAGTAATCAAACGTATAGAAAAAAACAGTGCACAGTATTTACTGTGTAAATTTTAATATACAGTTATTCTTATTAAAGTTACAAAAGTGATTCAATCAAGAGCAGCGAGAGATTTTCACTCTTTTTTTGTCATGTGTATTTAACTGTTAAGGCCCAATTCGTTTTCAAAAAGCCCTCAGTTCAGTTCTTGCACGCTCTATAAGCAGCGGCTTCATGCAGAGCTGAGAAACGTCTGAGAACAGTCTTGTGTACAGAAATGAGTTGTCTTTTGCTGTTAATTGTGCTTCAGCGGTTTAAAATCACCCGTTTTTAAACCGCAGTGCTTAAAAACGCATGCAAGCGATAAGCTTTCATGACAGTGCAGCACAGCAACCTCACATGAGTGTAACCACGATAGAGAAAGAAGTCCAAAACTTCCACCGGTTGACAAATTTCTACCGGTTAATCGTGTCTACCGGCTGTAACTCCCACCCCTACTTGTATCAAAGATGCTTTTGAGACAGCATAACCAAGAAGCCCCTCGAGTGTACTTGCATTTTTATTCTTTTACACAGAATTGTACAAGTGCTTTTTTTCTGTGGCTTGTGCGTGACCACTGTAAAGAGCACCATGGAGACCAACTAAACTGTGGCCGGTCAACATTTAGATGACTAGACAGTTCAGGGTCTTAAAGATTTGATCCAGCTTTATTCTCTTACAGAAAACTCTCTTACAGACTGCCCGACCAGAGCATCACAGACGCTGACCTGTGCACAGCACGTCTTTGGAGTAATATTCTTTTTCATGACAAATTGCCTTGTCCTCTGTACCTAGTACAATTATATCATAAATGCCAAAGTCAATTCAGTCCATTAGGTTCATGTTAGAGTCTCAAGGCAACTTTAGCGGCTGAAATTGAACTATGAAGGGGGAGCAAAATCAAAGTAGTAAATGTAACAGGAAAAACATTTTACTCCAGTGAAAAAAAAAAGACAAGATGAATTATACCTTTCATGAAAAAGTGCAGTTCCTTCTAAAGATTATCTGCAATTCGTGATAAAAGGCACTTTTCTCAGGTCTGCAAAGCATCCTGTGGTTTGACAGAGATATTTTTAGCAGTGGTAGGAAGTTCCTCCAAATATGACGTTTGGAAGAAGAAGAAATATAAAAAAAAAAGAAAAGATATCCAAGCCCTTTTCAGAGGTAACTGTTCTTTTGTAATTTATGCCTTCCTGTAACAGAATTCCCAGTAGGCATTGTGTTTTGGAGACATCAGTATTTTCCGACAGCCGTTCTCCTCTCTTGAACTTTCTGGCAAGGCCTTTCGTTCTCACTGCTCGCTTGAGTAACCAGCGCACCAAGACATTTGGTTCACCTCTGCGTCGATGAGCAGTTTATTCATAAGTATGTGTTTTGACATATCGCTTGCTGTGGTGTTGCCATAGATTACATAAAGTGAGTTACATAAAGTGAGCTGATCACCCAAACATCAGTTTTATTATAACACATGGGGCTTGAGATTGTGTGCAGACCCCAGGTGTTGATATTTGAAGGACACTGAGAATCACGGAGGACTGTGATGGACGTCATACTGCTGTTATTGAAGATTTTGGTGATTCCTAAATATTGCAACATCATATCCTCAGGGGTTTAACACAATCCTTCGAGAAAATGGCTTTAATGTGAGGTATAATGTTATAAATAAAGCTTTGAATGATTGTTGGAATAGTAGCGCTTTCATATTTTGCTCTAGACTGTATGTTGAACAACTTCCAAATAATTCCACATGCTGATCCCATGTGTTTGCTTCCAGTTCTTGGCTGGTCTACGGCGAGAGACGACGAAGCAGTTTCTGATCACATATCGTACAGTAAACCCTGGACAGGGAAAACCAACAAGGTATTTTTTGTAGACAGATCCAGTCAACGCGTACTTCCACAGAATGACATTAGATCGTCCGTAAATTATTTCTGTTCTAAAGTTGGCCTGCTCCAGGTCCAGATTCCTCTCTCGAGCTGTTTATTGCGAACATGAATGACGTGAAAACAATAGAGGAGGGTGAGAGGCAGAGCAAAAAAGAAAGAAGGATTGCCAAAGCAACAACTCAACACAGAGATTATATTTCTTGAATATCTCCGGTTTCCTGAAACGTTTCCAGCTTGCCAGTCTTGCTCTGGAGTTTTCTCTGAATTATTTTTTTTAAAGCATTGATGTGCATTCTAGATGTGGCCGATATAACAGTTTAAAAGTGTGAACAGACAGAGAAAATGGGAAAACAAGAGGGCTAGGAAAGCTACACCTCCAAATTATATTATATTTATTATATTATATGAATTATATTATATGAATTATATTATATATTATATATTATATTATATGAATTATATTATATATATATATTAATTATATATATATATATATATATATATATATATATATATATATATATATATATATATATATATATATATATATATATATATATATATATATATATATATATATATATATATATATATATATATATATATATATATATATATATTTATATACAGTGAGGAAAATAAGTATTTGAACACCCTGCTATTTTGAAAGTTCTCCCACTTAGAAATCATGGAGGGGTCTGGAATTGCCATCGTAGGTGCATGTCCACTGTGAGAGACATAATCTAAAAAAAAAATCCAGAAATGATTTATTTGTATGATACAGCTGCAAATAAGTATTTGAACACCTGAGAAAATCAATGTTAATATTTGGTACAGTAGCCTTTGTTTGCAATTACAGAGGTCAAACGTTTCCTGTAGTTTTTCACCAGGTTTGCACACACTGCAGGAGGGATTTTGGCCCACTCCTCCACACAGATCTTCTCTAGATCAGTCAGGTTTCTGGCCTGTCGCTGAGAAACACGGAGTTTGAGCTCCCTCCAAAGATTCTCTATTGGGTTTAGGTCTGGA
This sequence comes from Romanogobio albipinnatus, assembly GCA_023566225.1. Classification (NCBI taxonomy): domain Eukaryota; kingdom Metazoa; phylum Chordata; class Actinopteri; order Cypriniformes; family Gobionidae; genus Romanogobio; species Romanogobio albipinnatus. The sequence goes on along the minus strand of CM042255.1, from coordinate 37,867,834 downwards.
GACTGGCTAGGCCACGCCAGAACCTTGATATGCTTCTTACAGAGCCACTCCTTGGTTATCCTGGCTGTGTGCTTCGGGTCATTGTCATTTTGGAAGACCCAGCCTCGATCCATCTTCAATGCTCTAACTGAGGGAAGGAGGTTGTTCCCCAAAATCTCGCAATACATGGCCCCGGTCATCCTCTCCTTAATACAGTGCAGTCGCCCTGTCCCATGTGCAGAAAAACACCCCCAAAGTCAAGTCAAGTCAAGTCAACTTTATTTATATAGCGCTTTTAACAATGCAGATTGTTCCAAAGCAGCTTTACAGTGTTAAACAGGAAAATAATGCAGCATAATTTTATGAAGCTGTATAGTCATTTGATGTCATCAGTTTAAATTTCCATACCGTGACAATGTGGGCTTTAGATCAATAATTAGATCAGTAATATATGGCTCATTATTATATGGTTCATTTAGTTTATTAATTAGATTTATTTCGATGTTTAGTTGAAAAATTTTAGTGTCCCCAACTGAGCACGCCAAGCCAGAGGCAACAGTGGCAAGGAAACCAAAACCCCATCAGGTGACCTAATGGAGAAAAATAAACCTTGGGAGAAACCAGGCTCAGTCGGGGTGCCAGTTCTCCTCTGGCCAATTAACAAACAGCGTAGTATTATTATTATTATTCTGCCAGCTTTACTGGTCAGAGGTCATAATAGATCGGAATATTCGAATGATCGGAGGCAACACGCTGGAGACGGGTTTATTGTGGATGACATATCGATTTAAGTATTATTTAATGGTAATATTTGAACAAACGGAGTCAACACGCTGAAGACGGGTTTATTGCGGATGACATATCGATTTAAGTATTATTTCATTGTAATATTCGAACAATCGGACTCATCACACTGGAAAGCATGATGCTACCACCCCCTATGCTTCACAGTAGGGATGGTGTTCTTGGGATGGTATATATAATATACACATGCAAACATGTCTTAAATATATACATTTATATAATTTATATTATATATACAATAAATATTTCATATATATACATAATTTTTTTAAATAAATACATGCATGTGCGTGTATTTATATACGTAATAATTATAGACAGTACACACACATATTATGTAAACGCAAACTTTTATTTTGGATGTGAATTCATCGCGATTTATTCGATTTGACAGCATTAATTATATTACATTATATTAATATACACTCACCTAAAGGATTATTAGGAACACCTGTTCAATTTCTCATTAATGTAATTATCTAATCAACCAATCACATGGCAGTTGCTTCAATGCATTTAGGGGTGTGGTCCTGGTCGAGACAATCTCCTGAACTCCAAACTGAATGTCAGAATGGGAAAGAAAGGTGATTTTAAGCAATTTTGAGCGTGGCATGGTTGTTGGTGCCAGACGGGCCGGTCTGAGTATTTCACAATCTGCTACTGGGATTTTCACGCACAACCATTTCTAGGGTTTACAAAGAATGGTGTGAAAAGGGAAAAACATCCAGTATACGGCAGTCCTGTGGGCGAAAATGCCTTGTTGATGCTAGAGGTCAGAGGAGAATGGGCCGACTGATTCAAGCTGATAGAAGAGCAACTTTGACTGAAATAACCACTCGTTACAACCGAGGTATGCAGAAAAGCATTTGTGAAGCCACAACGCGCACAACCTTGAGGCGGATGGGCTACAACAGCAGAAGACCCCACCGGGTACCACTCATCTCCACTACAAATAGGAAAAAGAGGCTACAATTTGCACAAGCTCACCAAAATTGGACAGTTGAAGACTGGAAAAGTGTTGCCTGGTCTGATGAGTCTCGATTTCTGTTGAGACATTCAGATGGTAGAGTCTGAATTTTGGCATAAACAGAATGAGAACATGGATCCATCATGCCTTGTTACCACTGTGCAGGCTGGTGGTGGTGGTGTAATGGTGTGGAGGATGTTTTCTTGGCACACTTTAGGCCCCTTAGTGCCAATTGGGCATTGTTTAAATGCCACGGCCTACCTGAGCATTGTTTCTGACCATGTCCATCCCTTTATGACCACCATGTACCCATCCTCTGATGGCTACTTCCAGCAGGATAATGCACCATGTCACAAAGCTCGATTCATTTCAAATTGGTTTCTTGAACATGACAATGAGTTCACTGTACTAAAATGGCCCCCACAGTCACCAGATCTCAACCCAATAGAGCATCTTTGGGATGTGGTGGAACGGGAGCTTCGTGCCCTGGATGTGCATCCCACAAATCTCCATCAACTGCAAGATGCTATCCTATCAATATGGGCCAACATTTATCACCCAGAGACTGTACCTTTAAGGGAGCGGGGTTTCCTGTGAAGCGCTTCCGGGGTAACGTTGTGTGACTGTTGTTTACATCTCGCTGTACAGTTTTGTGAATGATTGAAGTGGAGAGTAATCTGTTTCGTCTCTGTGGTTAGTATCCTGCATCCATAGCAACGCGCTGTTTTTCATGCCAACGGTCTGTTATGCCTGGTTCAGACTACACGATTTTTTTTTGTCTGTTACGATAGTCACTGTGTCAGATTACGCGATTTTGACTCCTAAAATCTTGTCGTGTCCTCTAGTAAGAAACATGTCAGACTACACGTTGCTTCGCGACCAATGATCGCTTGTTGTCTTTAACGACGCGCGTGATGTCATCGAGAAGGCGAAACAATGTCTGCGGCGTGTTTTGTACTGGCTGTCTTGTGTCTAGAAAAGCGCAAAAAAAGAAAGAAAACCCGACCATGGACACGTTCCTGGCTTGCTCGAAGAGGGCAGTATGGGCTGTCAATCCTCCAAGGAGAACTTGAGGTAAAATATTGTTCTTTTTATATTAAATATTTTGTTATTAGCCAGTAGTGAAAGCTTGCCACTACAACGTATTTGTAAAAAAAATCTGGGAACACTTTACATTTGTTAACATGAACTAATAATGAACTGCTCCTATAAACCATTTATTTTATCTTTGTTGATGTTAATCTCTCACACTCACACATATACACAGTCACGCACAAACACACCCTCACAGTCAGACTCACACACACGCGCGCACCCAGACACACTCACACCTCTCTCTCTAGTCCCTCGATGAAACATCGTACAGGCAAGAGTACTGTTGCCACATCTCCACGAACCTTTCCTCTATTTCATTACTCCACCTAGCCGCACCATCATCTCTCTTGCATTTCGCCATGTTTGAATCCTGTCAGAATATATATTCTGTGCTCCGGTTGGTCAGCGTCACCCATGTGACGGAACCCGTCGTGGGGAACGTGAAAAAAAATTCAACATGCTAGTCTTTCTGCTGTGACGTTGTGAACTATCGCAGACGCGGATTCGGTTGTCGTATACTATGACACACTATACGAGATGATACGATCAATTCTTGCGTCCCGACGTCCATTGTCGTTTACGAATCCCTACGACACCATACGTCAAACGGATCGTGCCAAATTCGGGCTAAAATCGTGTAGTCTGAACCAGGCATTATACTAAGCAGCGCATTCCACGTTCGAATTCAACCAAGCCATGTAATAACAAACAATACATTTTTTTATTTAAGTATTATTATTATTATTATTTGAAAGAGAGTGTGAATAAAACTACTACTGTATATTATAATGGCCAAACTAATTAAAAGAAAAAGTTAACATCGTTTCTGCTTCTGGGTTTTTAAAATTGCTCATTATTAAAATTGCTTTTATTTTATAAAGTTTTATGTTAGTTTTGTGAAAACTCAAAAAAATAATAAACACTGGCTCTTAAATTTAACTTAATGGATACAGGGATGACAAAAATGTATATGTATATATATATAATATGTGTGTGTGTGTATGTATGTGTATAACGCGTGAACGCGATCATTTGTGAACGTGCACGCGTGTATCGAACGGTTATGAATGTAATCTTTAACAGTTCAGTCGGCTTGTTGTAAGCGCGGAACACACTTCAATCCGAGTTCCCACACTAACATATTAAGTATTCGGTTCATTTTATCACGAAATTCAAACGATAAATGCCGTTTTGACACTCTATGTGGCGTGACTGGTCACTGATCACAGTTCAAGATCGGTTCAAGATCGATCATCTCTTCCTAAAGAATAAACATGAATGACGATCTGAAGGTATGCTGAGGATACATTACAACTTACTGTCATGTATACATGTGGTGTATTCGCTATATCAGTGTTTCAACGGCGGAAAGACGTCAATATAACTGCTGTAAACTAAACAATGTCATGTAACGTTAGCATCACATTTACCTCAGGCAGTCATTCAGTGTCCACAGAATTATATTCACTAGAGAAATCAACTCTTTCACCAAATATATGCTCTATATTAGCCGTTATATTCATTATATTCTACTGAACCTGTTAGTGATGTCTTGATTATTTAATGCATGTTAAATAAACCTGTCATGAAAATGACAAACACTGTATATAAAGTATTATATTTCAACAACGATTTGGAGAAAAAAAAACTATTTTATAATTAGATTTAGGAGTTAATGCAAAAACTGCCTTATGTGAAGTTTACATATTTGCACACAATGTGTTATTTGAGTGTTGATTATTATACCTAAAAATAAATAGCAACTGAATTTAGGCTAATAGTTTGGGCTCTGTGGTTAATCTTTAATATTAATGTACAAGTAAGGGATCCCTATATAATTTACAGAAATATCTTAAATAAACTTTTAGATATAATTTAATTCATTCAAGGACAGACACTTTTTTCCCCAGTAAACCACTTTTAAATATAAAAAATAAATAAAAAGCAATTTTGTAAATCTGCTGTACCGAACTCGTACCGAACCGTGACTTCAAAACCGAGGTACGTACCGAACCGTCAGTTTTGTGTACCTTTACACCCCTAATATATATGTATATATATATATGTGTGTGTATGGAGTGTTATAAGTGAGGATATATATATATTAATTAATTTGTCATATTGTTATTTTGTAATATTTGTGTTCTTTATTATTATACAAATATATAATTTAAAATGATAATTATATTATTATTATTTTAATTTTAGCACCCACCTCATTCCCTCTGATGACTTCAATTTGACATTGATTTTTTTTAATATATATATATAATACTGTATGTCACAATTGCACGCTGTTTATCAGCCTCAGTTGGTAGTTTGAATTAATTGACCAGCACAGTTTAAATTCAAGTGAAACTTCAACTGTTAAACACCCTGACATATGAATTACTTTACATATGAATGACTTTAATCAGCATAATAAAAAACTATTATTTGTCTATAAGTGGATTTTATGGTGGCCATGCCAGCTTGGGGTTTCCAGACAAGCTAAATGCCCATTACACCATCAATCCGAATTAATTTCTATTTCTCATCACCTCAGCATGTCTTAAATGTTGACAGGCAGATCTTTGCATTGGCAGGCTGGTTTTGTCAGGCCCGATTCCAAGCAGTTACACCTAAACAAGCACCAGCACTTCTGTGATTTAACATGAACGTTAAAGCATGAGGGGGGAAAAAAGACTTCAGTCCAGTGGGTTACCGGAGGCACACCGACTCCCTACTCCCTCCCTAAGACCTGTGGGTGGTGTTACAGTGAGAGAAGACAAGAAAAACCACATCTGGGGCCAGTGTGGAGGAATGTAGGGCGAGTTTTTGTCTATGTGTGTGTTTGTTCCAGGCTCTTGATCTGTGCCATATTATCAAGATTCTTCTAAGCATTAAAGTAGAGAAAGTGAAGTGGCCCTTTGCGTCAGAGCACCATCAAAACAATTAGACCCCGCTGAACGTGCACACTCACACTTGGCATTAAAAAAAGCTCTAAGATCAAATCAGTTTTCGGAGGCCCAACTCAACCAAAGGACGTTTACTGACATACAATATAAGAAACAATTTGATCTAGGCTATAATAAGACCCTTACACGTGTACTACTGAAACTTCAAACATCCGCACATGTACACAAAGCCTGCACTGAGTTACACACTCATTATATATCGTCAAACGTTAATGGAGGTCTGTGTAATTTACAGTTTCCAGCTGTAGAGGTTTTTGCTAAGGAAAAGGGGAGAGAGATGCCTGCCGTGAATTCATGAAATAATACGACTTATGCAGCCGCTAATGGCTTAGGCTCCAGGCCAATTATGTGGATGTTAATTATGAAGGAAATTGAGATTTTTGTTTTGCGTTTGTTAGCCTGTGATCTCCAGCTGTGAACGTTGATGACTCTATGTGCTGTACTTGGCTGGATAGTCTGGAAAATGTATTTGTGAGTATTAAATAGAAGTATCAAGTTCAAGTGCTATGCTATGCTAAGATTAAAGTCATCATGGATTTGAAATGGGCCCCAATTAATTTTGTTGTGTCACATTCCTGGTCTTATTGTGCATGATACATTAGAGCCTTTGCAATTACCTCCCTCTTAATACACTACATGACTTTTAACTTTTAAACACTAGCCATCACTTATCAACTTTGAAAGAGGTTACAAAGGGAAAAAGCATTTTACACTAAACGACTAAGGATCACACACTACCAGACTTCCAAGTTGTTCTGAACACAACAAACTAAACCTGTGCAAAGTCGTGTAGGTAAGTCTACATTTTAGACTGACATCACTTAGGTGTCAGTGACCATGCACACACACTCACACACAGTTGCTGGTAGCGCATTACAATTAACAAGAGTTACGTAATCATATTTTGTAATCGGAAATCGATAGTAGGTGCAGAGGTGTTGTGTGCGCCGTGTAAACATGATGGTTATTGTTAGCCTGGATGCCAGACGAACTTAGCCCCGCCCACAAATTTTTTTGCACGGGCAGTTCGGTCTGGACTTGATCCATAGAGAAGTAATTATGCCCGAACAGAAACTGTTCGGACCAATGAAATTGTCAGGGCGGGCTTTAGACGATGATGGACAGATGATCAACAGTAACGTGATCATCCACGTCATCAGAGGCGCTTTGGTTGAATTTGTTCTAATCCTAAACGGAGAACTTGTTCGTATATGCATTCACCTTTAATATTTCTCTCAGAAATGATGATCGTGTTGGTAAGTACTCTGTGTATCCTTAAATTCTTTTTTTACAACACCGGCAAAGATCGTTTACACTCATCTTCTTCTTCTAACGTGACTTATTCCAGCACGCACAGACAGGGTTGCCAAGTTTTTACAGCAAAACTCGCCCAACTGCTACTCAAAACTAGCTAAAAACAAGCCCAATAGCTTTCCGGGTAGGGTGTGGGGGTTCTCCGGGAAAAATGGCATTTGGGGGGTAAAATATGTGTTATTTTGGCTGGACTGCCTGCTAAATTTCGCATTCCTGGGTCTGTATATCACATCATTGGGGTCGCTTCAACCCACGGACTTGGCAACACAGTGCAGTTGAGTTCTGTTGACATTTGACAAGTAACGTTATGCGTCGCTCCGTTGCTCTGATTGGTTGTAGGTCTATCCAATTGAGGTCTTTCCTGGTTCGGTTGAAACACGCCCCATAATCACAGCCCAACGGAGCAGTATCAGACTCAAATTCTGACTAGAATTGAGTATGACGACGTCAGGCTAGGTTATTGTAGTTCTAGACAAAAACGGATTAAATTTTCCTCAAAATGAAAAAATAAACCCGGAGAAATGCAAACCCAGACCATCACACAAACCTGCAATAATTAAATAGGTTTAATTATTTCCATAAAAGCTACACAATTAGTAACTTTTTTAGGGGGGAACTCAATATTGTAACATTACTTTTAAAAGTAACTTTCCCCATCCAACTGTGTGTGTGTGTGTGTGTGTGTGTGTGTGTGTGTGTGTGTGTGTGTGTGTGTGTGTGTGTGTGTGTGTGTGTGTGTGTGTGTGTGTGTGTGTGTGTGTGTGTGTGTGTGTGTGTGTGTGTGTGTGTGTGTGTGTGTGTGTGTGTGTGTGTGTGTGTGTGTGTGTGTGTGTGTGTGTGTGTGTGTGTGTGTGTGTGTGTGTGTGTGTGTGTGTGCGCGCGCGCGTGTGTGGGCATGTTTTTGTGAAATATCAGGACACAAATGTGTATAATGACATGGGTATGACATAGGTATTACAAAAAGAGGGTGAAATATGAGGACGTTCCCCATGTCCTCACTTTTCAAAATGCTTATATTTCACACAGAATGAGTTTTTTTCACAGAAAGTAAACTGCACAGTCTCCTGTGAGGGTTAGGTTTAGGGGCAGGGGCAGTGTAGGGGGGATAGAAAATACGGTTTGTACGGTATAAAAACCATTACGCCTATAGAATGTCCCCACATTTCACAAAAACCCTGTGTGTGTGTGTGTGTGTGTGTGTGTGTGTGTGTGTGTGTGTGTGTGTGTGTGTGTGTGTGTGTGTGTGTGTGTGTGTGTGTGTGTGTGTGTCTCACACCCACATTTTCATTCATTCCTTTTACAAATACTGTTTTACTTAGAAATGTTGCAAAATTTGCAGCATATGCTTCATGTTGATTTTATTGTCCTTGTTTTAACATCACAGAACTGGTTTAATTTTAGTTGTCTAGGGCATAATTCTTTGTAAAGTTGCTTTAGAACAAAGTGTTTGAATTTGAACATCATTTATTTTGATTTGATCTGCATCAGAGAACTCAAAAAAGATTATTTTGTGACATCATAGGATCTTTAAAAAGTTCTCTCATGACATCATAGGACCTTAAAAGTTGTTTTATAGGGCGTCATAGGAACTTCATTGGCATCTTCTTTTGTTTTTTTACCTTTATTTGGATTTGAACTGAACTGATGTTATAGACTCCATGTACCATGGTACATTTCTCAGTGTAGCAAGAATGTAATGTTATTTCCTCCATGGGAACTGTCTGTGTGTGTGTTTATTCCAGGTCTCTACTCTGTTTGTTTATAAGGTAATTAGAGCTCTCTCAGAACCCAGCAAGTGGGACTGAGGTCACGCTAATCCAGACCTGATTTTCTCCTGGTAATCGGATCCCCGTCCGCGTGGGAAATTAAATAAACACAACATTAGGAAAGCACAGGTGCTACCGTACCCACTAATAATATCTGGCAAGTCAAGTAAAATCTTTGTTTAAAAGCGAATGTGACTCACTGTTAATGCACCTGTTTTTGTTTGGACATGGTCTCGCTCATTCATGGAGTTCACCTAATTTTCATCTATCATTTAGCAGAGGCTGAAGAAAAACAAGACATTTCCTTTTTCACACTAATGTATCTAAACAAAACACTCCCAGCTCATTTTTTTTGGTGTCTGACTTATTGTAACCCCTTTTAACGTGCCAGAATAACTAAACTTTTCCTTTTCATCTGTGAGTAAATGCACCTGCTGGACTGAAATGTTCTCAGGAGTCGAGATCAGGTGCTTAAGTGAGTGAACAGGGCTCAAGGTGAATTCTCTAAATGAAGTATCATTTAATCAAAATGTGATATTGAATAAATGTAACAAGACTTCTTCTCTTCTCTTCCATTCACTTACAAAGATCTGTATTGAACCTTGTGTCACTGCATGCTAATTCTTTTTATTTCTCTTTTTCTCTTACATAACATTGATTTCACGAGTTCACACTTACATGAAACACTTACAAATTCCACTTGTGTTTAACAGTTTTAATTTCCTGAATGTGCTTCTCCCGAAATTTGTTTAAAACATCAATTGGTTAGACGACTGGTTGTTTCTGAGTGAATCAACCGGAACTAATCCATTTCATCCATATTGGGTTCACATCTGGATCCTTCCTTTTCCTGAGACGTGCACACCATCGAAGCGATCGGACCACACTGCCATGCCCCACATCCTCTTCTGCTCTTCAATGTGATCTTATCTTTGCAATCTGGCTCCTAGAGGATGTTAAATAGTACATGATGTAACAGCCTGCAGTGGCATGGCATTCTGGTATAATAATCTACTGCATGAAAACATCTGTGTGACAGAAGGTCCCACGAAAAAACAGAGCAATTTTAGTTGCTTATCCTAATCCATAGAAACATAGTTTCACTCAAAGTTTATCAGGTTCAATGCAGAAATAAAATGAAATAAAGTTTTCGATTTCTTTAATTAGCTTTTGGTTGCTTTTAAAGGAGGAATGCATAGTTAAATATATTGTGTTTTATTGTATTAAGTTTAATAAGAGGAACCATTTAAAGGAGTCATATCAAATTAAATTGTCCTTGTCTTTTGAGATAGGAGTTTGATGTGATGTGAAAACATACTGTAACTTTCAGAGCTCAACTTCCTCTCTAGTCCAAATATATATATATATATATATATATATATATATATATATATATATATATATATATATATATATATATATATATATATATATATATATATATATATATATATATATATATATTAGTTCTAAATTAAACTGTAAAAATTGTTCTGAACCTCCACAACTTTCTGACATTGAACAGATGTGAGATCTGAAAGCTATGGATCTCAAATCTATGGAACTTTTTTCTTGCAATTGCAACTTTATATCTCACAATTTCAGATTTTTTTTTCTCAGATTAAGTCTCAATTGCGAGTTATAAAGTCACAATTGCCAGATATAAAGTCTCAATTGTGAGATATAAAGTCTCAATTGCAAGATATAAAGTCTCAATTGCGAGATGTAAAGTCTCAATTGTGAGATATAGTCTCAATTGCGAGATATAAAGTCTCAATTGCGAGATATGATGTCAGAACTGTGAGATAAAGTCTCAATTGCGAGATATAAAGTCTCAATTGCGAAATGTAAAGTCTCAATTGTGAGATATAAAGTCTCAATTGCGAGATTTAAAGTCTCAATTGCGAGATATAAAGTCTCAATTGCGAAATGTAAAGTCTCAATTGTGAGATATAAAGTCTCAATTGCGAAATGTAAAGTCTCAATTGTGAGATATAAAGTCTCAATTGCGAGATATAAAGTCTCAATTGCGAAATGTAAAGTCTCAATTGTGAGATATAAAGTCTCAATTGCGAGATTTAAAGTCTCAATTGCGAGATATAAAGTCTCAATTGCGAAATGTAAAGTCTCAATTGTGAGATATAAAGTCTCAATTGCGAAATGTAAAGTCTCAATTGTGAGATATAAAGTCTCAATTGCGAGATTTAAAGTCTCAATTGCGAATTGTGAGATATAAAGTCTCATTTGTGAGATATAAAGTCTCAATTGCGAATTGCGAGATATAAAGTCTCATTTGTGAGATATAAAGTCTCAATTGCGAATTGCGAGATATAAAGTCTCAATTGTGAGATATAAAGTCTCAATTGTGAGATATAAAGTCTCAATTGCGAGAAATAAAGTCTCATTTACGAGATATAAAGTCTCAATTGCGAATTGCGAGATATAAAGTCTCAATTGTGAGATATAAAGTCTCAATTGTGAGATATAAAGTCTCAATTGTGAGATATAAAGTCTCATGAAAAGCTTCCATACACATCAGTGCTGCTGTCTTTAGAAACTAGATCTGTTCAAATCATGTGTGATTCTTTGCTTTGTGTGTCACCTGCCATTCTTAGTATCCTTTTGAAAGGTTTCCAATGTAAAGAAGCATTTCCTTAAATTCATATTATATAATCCATGGGTTTTGGATGGACAATAAAAATTGTAGGTGGGTCCTCTCTCAGAAAGATTTTACTGGAGTAGATGCCATTTACATTAAGTACAAATGTACCGCCCTGTTTGCTGAATGCAATAGTGTAGGGGTAAGACGCATGGCATCAAGTTGACGCAAATCGACCCGAGGTTTGAATCCGCCTTTTGCCGAACTCGCTCTACTCCCTTTTCCCATCACATTTCAGATTGGAAAGGTATTTATTTTCAATAAAAATGAAAAAAATATTAGAAAAGTGGAAAAAAAGTGTTTAACGTGTTTAATAATAAGTGTTTATCGGTTAGGGGTAGGTAAACAGACGTGCTGAATTAGAGACGATAAAAGTGAGTCGGTCCAATATCATTGATTGTAAAAGGTGGGTGGGTCTTGTCCCACCCACATACAATGGTTCCAACGCCCATGATATAATCAGACTTGTATAGTGTTATATATAATTTGTGTAGTATTTATTTTATTTGTTGGTGCTTAATATTGTAAAACTTATCTCAGAAGCATGTGTCTAATGAAGTCTCCAGTACAGCGCATGTTATTCAGAAACTTAGACTGCACAGACTCATGATTAGTTTTGTGTTTTCAAGCTTCTGAGATTAATCCAGCACTGTGTCACAAATATAATATGAATCGATGTAAGTAGCCATAGTCTATATAAGACATCAGAACAGAACATCTGGGGTCGCTCAAGGCAAAATGTTATAGCCCTTGTGAAGTTTCGTATATTTACATGCTTTTGGATTGTGTGATGTATACAGTAGGCTATAGTTTGATTTCTTGTTAGAACATTTCTGTCTCTGTTTAGATCATTATGGGATTTGGTCCAGCTGGATTGCATGTACTGCTGTCCATTAAGCCTGTATAATTATCCATATTAATGACGCATATACTAATAAATACTTTCATGCAGTCCGGATTTCGTTTCTAAAATTCCTAGATATTTGCATGCTTCATATTGTATAACATCCAATAAATGTTATAACTAAACTAAAGGGTAGATAAAGATACAAACAAATAATAAAAATAGAAATTTTATAAATTAAATGAAGTCAAACCCTCAAACTATTTGTGAATGCACCAGATGGATGGGAACCTGAGTGTAAACAGCTCAGAGAGTCAATAAACAAAGCTTGAAAAATATTTTTGGACCACTTACCCTTGCAGACACAGTTCCAGGGTCAGTTCTGGCTGTTCTCTCCAGTGCGTTCTCCTTTCTGAATGTTGCGTGTTTGTTTAGATGGGGACTTTAGAGTTTGCGTATTTGTGGAGGATCAGGGTGGCTTTGGTGTCGGCATACCAGAAAAATTATTTTTCTCTTTTGGATCTCAATGTACCTAAACCTACGTCCTTACTTTACTGTATGTGTTTGTGGAATTTCAATTACAGACTTGAGTATACTCACAAATCAGAGATGTTATCACTAGAGATTTGTACCTTTTTTTTTTTTCTTAGGCCCTGTCCCAAATGGAACACTTCATGTGCACTTTCGGTCTTGTGGACTTACAATGGCCGCTGCATGCGTGTGTCCGTTAAGTCCATGAGACCGCAGGGTGTCCCATTTGTCATTGTAGGTTCCAGAATGGTGCTCAAGAGCGCCCCCTTTGAGGTCGATATGCGCCTTTGATGCACACTTCTGCCGAGCCCGCACTGGCTTACGCAGCGGACTTCTTCCCGGCAGTCAAAGCGAAAGTGCGGACTCAGAGGAAGACCGTGAGGGTTTAGGGTGCCATTTGGAACAGGGCCTTAAAGGTGCAGTGTGTGATTTTTAGCTGCATCTAGTGGTGAGTTTGTGAATTGCAATCGCACACCAGTCACCCCTCCCTTTCGAAGCACATAGAGAAGCTACGGTGGCCGACACAGGACAAAAATGTCGTCGTCAGAGAGCAGAGAGTATCTAGCGCTCTGTAGAGCAGTTTGTCCATTTAGGGCTACTGTAGAAACATGACGGCGCAAAATGCCGATTTCACTGTGAGGGGACCCGCTGTGTATGTAGATAGAAATGGCTCATTCGAAGGTAATAAAAACATAACGGTACATTTTAAGTAAGGTCTTTATACACCACTGAAAACAAAGTTATGTATATTATATTGCATTTGTTAATAGATACCTACACACTGAACCTTTAAAATCTCCATTTGCACTTCATTTGAGCTGGTGTCTAGAAGAAACAGTGGAGATATTAAACAATTTGCATATGCATAATTCACAGGACTAGTTTAACAGGCCTTGTGTTGTTTATGTTTCTATAGCGGTGTGCATGCATGTGAGATTTAGTTTGGTAGAGTGAATATGACCCCCTGAGTGTCTGTGTACATGACTGCAAACATGCGTTGAAGTGTGAAAAATCACCTCCACCTCGTTCTGCTCCTATACCCATCATCACCTCCCACAGCAAGAGATTTGTGCCTCCTCTGCCCTCCTCTTCCACTTCTCAGTGCTTCCTCCCCATGGACTCTCTCCATTTTTGCTGTTTTTACCATATAAATGTGAGTTATGGCACTTGTGTGGCACTGCACAGTTGATTTTACAGCTCTGCGTTTCAGTGTGGGCCGCCTTGAGACATATACTACAAAAAGAGAAAGAAAATGTATTTATTTATCTAGGTAGGGTCCGTGTGATTGGTAGTTTTTTTAGTTCTTTTAATTAGCACATACGTAAGCTAGATTAAAAAACCATTAGACGGTTAAAGGTTCTCATATTCCATCATAGTACCTGAAAAGGTTCTTCTATGATAAGAACATTAAAAGGTTCTATTATGTCATCAAAGTTCTTTTAAAGGCTATTATATTGCGTCATGATTTCAAAAGGTTCTCCTGTGACATCATGATTCACTTTAAAATGACTTTTGAAACAATTATTTAGAGTCTAGAAAGGAACAAACTCCAGAGTAAACATCTCTGCAATGCTAAAGGTTCTTGCTAGCGTGGGAAAATTATTTATCTTGCAGGGAACTCCAAAGACACCCATTAGTTCTGGGCAACATGCAGCAAAAAAAAAAAAAAAAAGGTGTGATGTGGAAAGACTGCAAGCTTGTTTGTTTTGTCTGAAAACAAGCTAATATAGTCTGTTTTTCAAGTCTATTATGTTCAATGCCAAGTTGTGGATCATGGTTATTTTATAATGATCTCTTTTTTCTCCACTTCTCATGCAAAATATAGGCCTATATATAATAACATTTTGCAATGTCATTCCCGTAAAGGAATTCCATATGGTTTCATGTAGCTGAAGTATATTATGTGTATTTTATTATTTTTTCAGGATATCAAGATGTAGGTGGTGCCCCTTAATATTGGGAGGGTTTACTGTGTTTTGGTTTAGTTTTTTTGTGTGTGTGTGAGAGAGAGAGATTTTTATGTGATTGTGGTTCCCAATATTTTCATCTCGAACATCAAACAAACCAATAAAGTTTTTTTTTTCTGTGTGAATCAGACCACTTTAACCGCTCCCATGATTCAAACCATACTAGTCCATAGCCCAGCTCAGACCTCGTACTCTGTATGTGGCTGTAAAAGTGATTGCGTGGAAATATATTAGCTGTTTATGTTCTTATTAACTTGTAAACCAGTGCATTTAAATGTTTAACATGCTGATATCCTTTTTAATATGCACCATTTAAACGCTGTTGATCAGTTTGCTTCCAGAATAGACCGACAGAGCTTACTCTGGCAGACTAGACTAAACAGTTCCACAAAATTTGTGAGTAATACTGTTGGAAAGGATATTGTCATTACTTAATATCCAAATTCCATTTCCCCCCTGTTGTATTTTTTTGGTTTTCTTTTTTGAGCATTGAAACATTTGGGAATCATTGTAGCATAGTCTGGAAATGAATCATTTGTGTTCCTGCTTGTGAGTTGTTCCCTTGTCATTCAGAAAATGGAAGATCTCCACAATAACCACTTAGAGAGGGAAAAGGTTGGGGGGAATTTTACTCTTTTTTTCTTGGAGGTGAGTTTTCCATCACTGTCCAGAAAAAGCACCTTTTTTCCTTTGGATCTTCTGTTTTTCTGTCTCGTATGGTGGACATGGATATCACATTAGGATCAGATTGGGAAAATCATAAAAACAGAAGAGACACTTGTGCACATTAATAATTTATGCAGGTTTGTTACAGACTGGATTGGAACCGCTGTCTGGCTTGAAGTTTCTTAGGCAAGCATCGGTATTATTATTATTGCTCATCCGTTCAGTTGGGGTTTTGAATAAACCCATAACCCTGAGTATTAAACTTCTGTGCGAGACCTATCCCAGCCTGTTTGTGCTACAGCAAAGACTTTAGATATACAAAAGATGGTACGTAGTATTACTATGAATGGGAGAAAGTGCAAAGCACAATATGGCGAATATTTCCCACCTTCTAAAAAACAGAGCCAATCGTGAATTGGTAAAGTCATTGCGTCAATGCAGCTGCTGTTAGAAGCTCTAGTCAGTATTCTGAGACGTGCACTTAGGCCGCGTGTCCACCAAAGTGTTTTTAGCCAGCTTGTTCCATTATTAAGCTTGTTGTTGTCATCTGTTGACGATGTACAAACAGCGAATGTGGTGGTTGGTCGGTGTTGTATTTTTCCCGCACCTCCTCGACTGTGATTGGATGGCTGAGTAAAAAACGACAGTGATGAGCGCTGTGTTTTACCCAGAGTTGAACATTCTTCAACTCTCGGCATCCAGCAAAAAAAAGAGACACTCAGCGCCTTGTCAAGATACTGCCGTTTTAAAAACACCGCGCTCCCACTAAAAAATATGTTAGCCGCAGAGAAATAACACTTTGGTGGACACACAGCTTTAGGGCTGTACATGCACATTGGCTGGTCCAGCCTGAAAAATTCAGAGGTTTTTTGTCATGATTTTAAGGATTTAGAAACAACATTTATGAGACAGTTGTCAGATTTCATTGGTCATTTAAGATATGAAATGTATTCATAAGCTTGGTGAACAGCTTTGGAGAATTTGATGTTTCTGTCACATGCCTGTCCTGTCTTGTGATGCTCATGGGTGTTTTGTTATTTTGGGCCATGTGCTCGTGTCATTGTCTGATCCCTCCCCCTTGTTATCTGATTAGTGTTTGATTTCTCCCACCTGTTCGCTCCTGATTTATTTCCCTTTATAAGTCCCCTTGTGTTTTCAGTCTTTGTCGGCACGTTGTCTGATGGTATGTTTTCTGTTGATGTGTTTTATGGTTTTCCCCTCGCGGGTTTTGTTATTATGTTTTCGGTGTTAATAAATATTCAGTTCTCCTGCAATTGAGTCCTCACTCCTGTTTTACTTGATTTACACGTGACAGTTTCCCCATTCAAAGAGATTTGAAGAGGTTCTGTACTTGCATTACTTTTTTTTATTTTTTGCATTACTTTTTTTTTCGTTTTTGTTTTTTGCATGACTGATATGGTGGTGTTTCAAAGATGGCCTCTTAGTGATATGGGGCCAGTTTGCAACCGTGCAAAACCCATTATTGACTCCCTAGCAACTCCTTAGCAGCTTCCTAGCTACTTTCTAGCAACCAAATACACTGCTATTCAGAAGTTTGAGGTCGGGAAGGTTTTTTAAAAAATATGTTTTTAAATAACTTTTTTATTTTACTATTCCTTTAATGGCAAAGCCCAGTCTTCAGTGACCCTTCAGAAATCAGGCTAATATGTTGATTTTCTGCTCAAGACACATTGCTTATTATTATCTATGTTGAAAACAGCTGTGCTGCTAAATGTTGTTGTGGATTGTTTGGGATTGTTTGATGAATAGAACGTTCAAAAGAACAGCATTAATTGGAAATAGAATTTTTTTTGTAACATTCTAAATGTCATTCTAAAAAAAACAATGGTCTCATTCACTAAGCATGTATACACATAAATGTGTGCCTGAAATCTACATATGAACGTTTTCACGAGAAAAAGAAATCACCAAAAACTTTCAAACTAAAATTTATTCAAATTGGGTGTAAAAATGTAGGAATAACTGAAACCACATGTAAGCAAAAATCACTTAAAGGGGTACTTCAGCGCTGGGAAGGTGAACGTGTATTTAAATATGGTCATTTATGTAGTAGAAATGGGAAATTATTTTTGAATTTCGTGCCTTCTAGACCGAGAAAAGACAGAAATTTTATTTTTGTCTGATGTGGATGAAAGACAACAACTCCCAGAATGCACTTGCTTCGCTGTCCTACGAGGCCACTCCCAAAGCCACGGTTACTGGTTACATCTCTTGCCCACCGTGGCACCGCCCTCACCGTCCTTTTGATATTCATAGTAATAAAATAATTTTGTTCAGTTAGAGAACAGACACTACAATTAAAAATGCAGCAGGAGTCAGATTTCATTCATCAGCGAGCGAAGAGCAGAGCTGAGGTAAGCGCGGCAGTCATTCACGACGTGTGTCCGGTCTGGCGCGTTATCAGATCATGCCTATGGAAGCTTAACTTTCATAAGAATTCATTGAAAAGTTGAAACACTCACTTTGCTCCGTACCACTCCGTTATTAATGCCCGAGCCGAGCGGCAGCGGCCGTGCGTATTTACATTCTGTGAGTGAGATCCCACCCCTGTGGGCGGGTTGAAAACATGCGGAACAGCTCCTTCTACTGGCTTTAGTCTCTAGCCTCTGGCCAAAAAATCCTCAGATGACGCGAAATGACGATATTTGCGTAATCGGAGAATTTTTTCCAGAAATAAAATGCATAATTCTCTCATCTCAGGAGGATATGAGGAGGGAAAGTACCATAATTTGAATATACTACCGGGTTTTTACTGATACAAAGCTTAATGCTAAATTGCTGAAGTAACCCTTTAACACAACTGCTTTATATTATTATATTATATTATATTAAATAAAATTTGTAAATAATAGGCCTTCAATTTAATTTCATCTTAAATATATTTCATCATATACAGTGAAAGAGTGAGAAAATCTGTGTTATAGCTTCAGCTGTGAGGCTTCTCTCTGAATAACGCAGATTTACTCGTACAGCTGGCTAATGAGAGTCTGTAATCTGTGTCTGTATAAAAGGTGTTTATCGTGTTTGAACTGGTTTTGAGAATGGCACACTTGGCATTACTCAAGGATCCGACTTATGTTTGACGAGAGAGATGAAAGATTGTGCGGAAAGCCCTTATATGGAGATGGTTTAGGCAGGTTGTATGCAAATGACTAACCTTGTGCACGTGGCCACTCAAGTCACTAACATTTGAATGAGATTAAAAACAAATTCATGTGTGTACGAACATGTTGTGAATTAGGCTGAGATTTTAGTGTAGCAAGATAGTAGTGTAGCAACCATCCACAACACCCAAGCATCAAGGGTAAGCTTTTTTTAAAGAAAAATGTAAAAAAATATATATATATTAATAATCTGTCATTTCCTCTCTCTTTTTAGAAAGAAGTGCTGTGAAGGTTTTAAGTTTGTGCTGGGACAGTGTATTCCAGAAGGTAAGACCTCTTTCACCCCTCCCCTCTCTCTCTCTACCCATACTAGACTCCTCTGGGTTGAATTTGTTCTGATATTTCTGGACGCGTTTTCCCTCGTCTCCCATTAGCGTTCTAAACAAAATCATTCCTTTTGGAAACAACTCAACTGGTGCTTTTAATGTTGTTTTAACATTTCCAGCACACCTTAAAGAGCTTGGCAGAGTTTCCCAACCAGTAACGATATCTTGATTACCTCGTGTATATTTTTATAGTGGGAACAGGTCTGTATATTAGCTTATGAATACAGTAATATACTTCTCGTTCTTTGGTGGAGGGGTTCAAACCACTAACAAGTTTTTTCTTGTAACTGTCAAATAAAAGCATGCAATTAAATTGTCTGCGTTCTGCAGTTCGCCCTGCCACATTGAGAGGGTGTATAGTGGTCTCTGGAACGGCCCTTTGAGACAGTCTGCAGCTTGTTTTTAAAGGCTTTTTCCTTTCTCATGCTGTTTATGTTCTCTGGTGTCCTTACCTGCCCCCTCTGCGCTGATGAGAAACACATAATGTACCGGTTGAGAATGGACACATATTTCCCTGATTCACACGGCGCTCCATGCTGTGCCTGAGATGGTTTGGCTCTTCCAGCAGAAATCATGGAATAAGGAAAAGATGCGGGAATTCATGGGCTGGAACTTGCAGTACTGGCTTCCTAAACCAAAGTGTTTTTTGTTTTGAATTCTGAAGAGAAAAGACATGATTTCCGGAGATTACAATGATATTGTGGGTTTTGTTTTAAAGCTAGGTTTGATGTTTGTTATCCTGTGCTTTCCTCTCTTGTTGTGTTTATATTTGTTTGTTTGTGGGTGTGTTTGTATATGCAGACTATGATGTGTGCGCTGGCGCTCCATGTGAACAGCAGTGTACCGATCATTTTGGCCGTGTGGTGTGCACCTGTTACTCTGGGTATCGCTATGACCGGGAACGACATAGAAACCGCGAGAAACCGTACTGCCTGGGTAAGATTTTACTTTGTTTTTTTCTCTCTTCTTAATTGATACAAGTGTACTTATTTGAGTACATTCAAATACAGATATGACTGCAAAGAAATTATTGTGGTAGAATTTGGTATTAACTGAAATGTTAAAACAATTCACAGTTTTTACTCTAAAAATGCTGCACAGGTGTAAATGCATCAATCATAAACAAGAAAAGGTGACTGATACCATTTGCTCTTGGTCTCTGACATATGTGAAAAGTGTATGCAAATAAAACTTCCATTTTCAATATTTTTTTCTTTTTTTAATTCTAATGTGCATTAATGACTCTAATGTACATATACCCGTTTTATTTTTATGTTTAAAAATTTCAAAAATATATATATATATATATTTCTCATTAAACTTGGCCTTTGCATGTATGAAACATGTTTCTGTTCCTTTTAGGCCTATATATATTTTGAAACTAATGTACATATACCCATTTCATTTTTATTTCATTTTTATATATTCTTTAACTGTAAAATTATAATAAATAAATAATAATAATAGGGTCTCTTCTTCAAACAAATTTTCAAATACTTTGTCATTTAAATTTATTTTGACACCCATGAACCCTAATACCACACTCTAGGGGGGAAAAAGGTTCAATGGACTTCTATATAGACCCCTAGAGTTCTTTGCTTAATTTTCTGCCAAAATGGTTCTGTATAAGGAGAAATGCCTTAAATTATTGCATAGTACTTTCATGTTTAACAGTTATTTAAAATGTTTTCTAGTGATAAAGTATGTTTACAAGCCGTTTAATTCATAACATTTTATTAAAATTAAATTAAAACCATATTGATGATCCCATATGCCTGAAAGAACCATTTAAAGTTCTTTTATAGAACCTTTTCTTTAAAGAGTGCATGTAACCATATCACAGTTTAATTAATAATGATAATAAAAATACCCTAGTGAAAAATAAATATACCAGAATATATGTGAAATGATACATTCATTTTATGCTAAGTATACTACAAATACATTTACATATTTATGTACTTAAAGGATTAGTTTACCCAAAAATGAAAATTCTGTCATTAATTACTCACCCTCATGTCGTTCCAAACCTTCGCTCCTTATCGGAGAATGGCACCTTGTTGGCCAGCTCCTGCGTCAGGATCATACGCATGCGTTAAGGTGCTCACGTGAACACCATCGGCCAATGGTGAGGTGGCGTTAAAGTATTCTCGTCTCTTCATAACATTAAGTTTGAACCACTGTAGTCACATGGACTAGTTTAACAATGTCTTTACTACCTTTCTGGACCTTGAAATTTGCAATGACTTTGCTGCCTATTGACAGGGGTGGGTCTAGACAATTTTTCGTGGGGGGGGGCCAGGCTGGGGCACAGACTCAGAGAGGGGTGGCACATTTAAATACATGTAAATAGTGAACCAGTATAAATAGCCCTACACTGGAGGTAATAATACTGTATATTATTGATATCAAAACGTATTATAATGAGTGAAAAGGAATTCAAAATGAGCAACTTCAAATGTGATTTGAAATAACAAATAACTCAACAGTAGTAGAAGCACATAGAAGGGCTGTGGTAAACAAGAAGCTGTAGCAATGTTTATTCATATTTATATTACATTATAAATATATTATTTTTGTTTCCCACAGGATTTTGTGAGACTGTGCTGGGAAGACATTGGTCCCTCTAGGCTAGGGGGTGCTCCCCAAAAGACAATTTTGTTCATTTGAAATTTAAATGCATAAATCTGGTGCATTTTGAGAGCAAAATTAACTGACTAGATCCATGAAGAAATTTGTTTTTTGAAAACAATTTTGTACTTTAGTAGTAATTTATTATGGTTGCATAGATATCAATGTTGGTGGTATAGGGCACATAAATGATCGTTCATAAATGGTAAAACATGTAAAGTATGCATTCGAACCATCAAAAATATGTAGCAAAAGAGGTTACCTTCGTTGAATTAACTTATTTCTAGAATAATTAGTGGGGGCCTGTAATACATATTTATTAAGTGAATATTTAGGCTACTAGGGGTCTAACTGTTCAAATTACTCATGGTTCAGTCTGTATGTGCTATATTCAGGGAAAAAAGAACTACTGTCAAATAAAAATAAAGAAAATAAAAACAAATAATCTAACTATGCAAAAGCACAAATAAATACAATCAGAGCAAAGATATACTTATAAAATAAACAGTGCTTTTCAGGTTTTTCTAGTAGGTCTAACATTAGTTCTCAGGTACAGAAATTGAATATCAATAATCAAATGTAAAATAGCATTGCATATTTGACTGTATAAATTAAAGCTACACTGTGTAACTTTTTTAGTTTATTCTTAGCTAAAAACACTTAGTTCTTTCAAAAATATATGTGCTCATTAATGTATATTTACTTCTTTCAAGTAATAAAGTATTCTCGTAAGTTTATAATATGCCATTGAAAATACATACGGGTAAGGGGTTCGAATGGGAGTCGCCATGTTGCCCCTCCATCTTGAAAGTACATTATCCAAAGAGGGACATAACTGTAAATTCAAGTTTCGCCTTTCGCGTTTTAACACTCTGTAACGAGTAGGAAAATAGTGTGGCCCCTTTTAAGAGCGTTCGCCCCGGTTGGAGCGCCTGCGTTCTGTGTGTGTGTGTGTGTGTGTGTGTGTGTGTGTGTGTGTGTGTGTGTGCACTGCGCCTCGAGCTCCCATGTGTGCGGATTATTTTCTGTCTTCTGTTGCTAACATTAATTTATTTTTGTTTTGTTGGGTAATGCTGTGGACGGAAGTGGAGTTTGTGCCGGACTCTTGTGGGGGTTCCGCGGGGAATAAAGTGTGGGCTGTTTGATGTCAATCGCCTCCGTGTTTGCATCGACTCCAGTTGCGTTGAGTGAGCTATCCGTATTTTTCACCCGGACACACGCGTTACAACTCGATGGCGAATGTGAAGAGGGGGATTGCTGGATCGAACTGGAAGCCATGTTAATCTTGGACTAAATCGGCCACCGTAGGAGTTAAAACGAAATCGGAATTGGGAGGAAAAGAAACTAAAATTTACTGGATGGTCATATACCCTTTCACCGCTAGATGGGGGAAAATATCACACAGTGTAGCTTTAAAGATTGTTATTAAAGTTACAAAAGCTAGAGCAGTGAGTGATTTGCTTGTCTTTTGTTGTTTGATTAACATTAAAAACACAGACAGCAGAAATATTAGTTTGCTAGAATTCTCAAGACGGTCATGTTGTGAATTTGTCCGTTTAAGCGCAAGACTCGAAAGATAACTCAATATTTGCACGCTATCTGAGACGCGGGTTTGCGCGCTTCGGATGAGCGCATACACACAATCTTCTCACAGCGCGCGCAACTTCTCATTCGCGTCTTCTGGCTCCTGAATTGGCTTAGTTTTAGTTTATTTGTGTGCGTAAATTATTTTTTATAAGCTTTAAAGCAGAGAAACCAACTACCGCACTTCGCCGTCCTTTTGCGCCCACTCTTTACTCCGATAACAACACGTCACGGTAGAGTGGTTCCTCCCCAGTGCGGAGGCGCTCCACAACCAGAGCAACAACAGGGGGATGAGTGCAGTGGCCACTTGCATGCACACAATAGAATATACATAAATCAATGCACTGTAAAATATTAGTTTTAGTTAAGAAAACCGCTAGAACTACTATTAAAGAATTAATACTGACAGGTCCAACAACATTACCTTCCGACTCTGATGGGTGGGGGGGCACTTGGGGTTGCCAATTACATTTTGGGGGTGGCCCGTGCCACCCCAGGCCCCCCCTCTGGCCCCGCCCCTGCCTATTGATGATTCAGAAACCTCTCAGATTTCAGCAAAATATATCTTAATTTGTGTTCCGAAGATAAACGAAAGTCTTACAGGTTTGGAACGATATGAGAGTGAGTAATTAAGGACAGAATTTTCATTTTTGGGTGAACTAACCCTTTAATATAAATACCCTGCAATTGTACTTTCAGTAGGCCTATACTAAATTCTGCTAAATTTGTGCTTAATGCACTTTAGTTATCCGGAAATAGTGCTGAGGTCTAACTAAATATATACTTAAGTAAATTTAATTGTGCTCAAATGGAACTATTGCAAGAATACTTTAGGTGCACTTTGAATATATTGCATTTAAAGGTTCAGTTTAGCGGCATCTAGCAGTGAGGTTGTTAATTGCATCCCCCAGCGCAACCCTCCCTGTCGGAGCACATAGAGAAGCTACGGTGGCCGACACAGGACAAAAATGTTGTCGTTAGGGCTACTGTAGAAACATGACGACGCAAAATGGCGATTTCACTGTAAGGGGACCTGCGGTGTATGTAGATAGAAATGACTCATTCTAAGGTAATACAAACATAACGGTACATTATGTAGGTCTTTATACTCCACTGAAAACATAGTTATGTATATTATATTGCCTTTCTGTCAATAGATCCTCATAGTCATAAATACTACACACTGAACTTTTAAAGACTGATATTATACAGTCATCATACTATCCTTACTAATACTGATATTAAAACACATTTTAGGCTTAATATTAAGAAATGTGCATTGTGCAATGAAGAAGTACTCCAAATAAAGTGAAATTATAATATTTATATCAGTAAGTCTCGAGCGATATGGCCGTAAATATGTTAATGGATTTGTAGTATATTTAGAATAAAATGCATGTATTTTAAATACATTTTGGTATAGGTTTTTTCACTGGGGTAGCTGCAGTAAAAAAAATATTTTAAAAGAAGACTTAACTTGTTATTTGATTGGGATTTTTTAAAAATCTTTCTTATTTAATCTGGAATATTTAACAGTATGAAGATGTTAGCGCCCTCTATAGGTTGTTTTTAGTTCATGGGGCTTGATTTCTCAATGTTTCTTTAATATCAGCGTGAGTGTTTCTTAAAGGGTCTGACCTCCCAGCTGAAGTGTTAAGTTGAATTGATGGGAGTCAAATTTTGTTTCTCCGACCAATCTCACAGACGCGCTCCATAGCGCCCGAGGAGCGAATATCACATCTCTTTTGCTCTTTGCCAACTTTCTGTCCCTCACACTTTCACTCTCTGTTCTTGCTTCAGAAATTGATGAATGTGCCAACAATAACGAGACGGTGTGCTCACAGATCTGTGTGAACACCCCCGGCAGCTACCAGTGTGAGTGCGAGAGAGGCTTCTACCTAGAGGATGATGGGAAAACATGCACCAAGGGCGAGAGAGGTGAGTGTACGCTCTGGATGTTTGTTTGTCTTTCACAGCAAAGACCTTTATTCTTTTAGCTTCCTTGCTCTCTCTTTTGGTCTTTGTCTTTCTTCTTTTCTTCTGTACTTTGGGATTTCTCAAAAAAAAAAATTGGGACCTATTTGTTGGATTCATTAATGGCTCCAAAGTGTTCACTGAACCCCCTCCTTTTACACTCTAAATAAAAAAGGTGCTATATGGCAGTCAAAGTGGTTCGTGGCTCGTAATCATAGGGGAACCCTTTTAAGTACTGTATAGCACCAGTCTTGGTGCTTCAGTGGTTCTTCAGCTGTTCTTCACCGTTTCTTCATCGGTTCTTTGGCTGAGGTGCTAACCGAAAGTGGTTCCCCTATGATTACGACAAAGAACCACTTTTAGTGCCATATAGCACAATTTTTCATGTTTAACTGCCTAAATTAAGTACTTCACGACCCGTAATTTTAAAGCGAAATACAGAGAAGTAGTTGTTAATCTGTCAAATATAATGGATCAATTTGGCAGTCAAGTGTTTGTAATTTCCTTTTTTCAGTAGTTTGTATTGTCAGTAGTTTTAAATTGAGTAACTTAATTTATTTAAGTTATTAATTTGATTAATTTGACTACAGAAATCACAGTGCTTTATGGGATTGTAGTTCATTGCCATAGTTTTAAACAGTTTTTCTGGGAGACTTTTTGAGAGCCACTTTCATTGGAAGCTGCTTTGCAAACCTCATAGGTCTGCTTTGATTTGCCCAATGCATTGCCAACAAACAACAGAAATGGAGCACAAAAAAGGTGAATCGCTGCTGTGTGAGGGTTTAAATAGAGCATGGTGAACCAGAGATATTCATTTTCCTGTATGGGCCTAACCATCCACACAGGTGTGGAAAGGAGTGAGTGAGATCAATAAAAATGCCCCGACAAGTCATGGATGCATCATCAAACCTTAAGGTCCAGTTTTAGCAGTGCAAATCCAAACAAAGATGTAAGCCAAGTGGAAAGGGTGAATGCTAAAAAATGTGATTCCTTTGCATTTGAATAATTCCAATGTCATAGGGAGATATATAATGATGGATGGATGGATGGATGGATGGATGGATGGATGGATGGATGGATGGATGGATGGATGGATGGATGGATGGATGGATGGATGGATGGATGGATGGATGGATGGATGGATGGATGGATGGATGGATGGATGGATGGATGGATTCATTGTTTTGGCTGTACAACAGCTCTAGAAGAAAATAGTGTCATTGTCCAGGGTTAGTTAGCTTTCTGACCCCTCCATAGACGGCAATTTAATTACCACTTTCAAGGTCCAGAAAGGTAGTAAAGACATTGTTAAAATAGGCCATGTGACTACAGTGGTTCAACCTAAATGTTATGAAGCGACGAGAATACTTTTTTTTGTCTCTCCGATTTCATGTGTTCCGAAGAACAACGAAGGTCTTATGGGTTTAGAACAATATGAGGGTGAGAAAAACAGAATTTTCATTTTTGGGTGAACTAACCCTTTAATTTATGTAAGTTCAGTTTTGATTCATTTCTGTTGTAAAAAGAGTCAAGAACATCCTCATTTAAAGTCAGGTTTGGCTCTCAATCACCTCGCTATTTACCAAAAAATCCATTCTGCAGCCTCTTCTGGTTTGACATATTTATAAGACATTGCTTCCTGCCTCCCTGCAGGAAGTCCACTGACCCATCGCGGTTAATGACTTGGGACACCAGCTAGCGGTTAGCATTAGCATCAATCACTTCCTCTGTCCATTTATCTTTTTGGCTTTCTTGTGGAGAGTTTCCTGTGTGCTGTTTCCTGTCTTTTGGGTCAGTTTGAGTGCAAAATGAGATGACCTTTTGGGGCATTCAGGGATGCAACAACCCAGATGTACAAAAAAGGAATTCTGAGAATTCCAGAACACCGAGATTACAGTGTGTGGATCAGATGAGGTTATCAGCTATGAGTCAAACTAGGCTGTTGGAGATTGTGATATAACTCAGCGGACTTTTGGCAGGAATGGAATGAGCTAGTACATTTTTGATGATGCCTGTATGGAGTGAGCCTCTGTTATGACCTTGAGCAAGACTTAAGATCTCTTTTGTAAGTTTATGGCACAGTTTGATGGCAACATTAGCTCTGTTCCAAAAAGCTAGTGAGCGAGTGTCTACTGTCTTCGTAAGATACTACTAACTGAAATGGAATCTCATAAGTTATTGATTTAGAACACTCTACATAGGCAGCAGCTGTACGCGCTACATATGGGAGATTCCCCTTGTGAAAAGGAAGTTTGATTATTAAATGTGCACTTGTAGTGTACTTCAAATCTTAAAATTATATTTAAAAAAACTGTAAAAGTATATATTTTTAAATATAATATTAAAAGGCCACTTAAAGGGCTAGTTCACCCAAAAAAGAAATTTCTGTCATTAATTACTTACCCTCATGTCGTTCGACACCCGTAAGACCTCCGTTCATCTTCAGAACACAAATAAAGATATTTTAGTTGAAATCCGAGGGCTCAGAAAGGCCTCCATTGGCACAATGCACTTTACACTCTCAAGACCCATAAAAGGTACTAAAGACGTCGTTACAAAGTCCATCTCACTACAGTGGTTCTACAATAATTTTATGAATCGACGAGAATAGTTTTTGTGTGCAAAAAAACCCTAAATAACAACTTGTATAGTGATGACCAATTTCAAAACACTGCATCATGAAGCTTCGAAGCGTTATGAATCAGTGAGTTGATTCAGCGGTTTGGATCATGATTCGACACGCTGATTCATAACGCTTCGAAGCTTCATGATGCAGTGTTTTGAAATCGGTCATCACTATATAAGTCGTTATTTAGGTTTTTTTTGCGCACAAAAACTATTCTCGTCACTTCATAAAGTTATTGTAGAACCACTGTAGTGAGATGGACTTTGCCATCGGATTTCAACTTAAATATCTTCATTTGTGTTCCGAAGATGAACGGAGATCTTACGGGTGTCGAACGACTTGAGGGTGAGTAATTAATGACAGAATTTTCATTTTTGGGTGAACTAACCCTTTAAGTATTCTTTAAAATGAGTAGTGTTTCCTGACTGTTTTGTAACACTTACAGTAAGCAATTCTTAATAATAATTATTTAATAAAAAATAATATTTTTACTTTAAAGTACATTTTAAATCATTGTTTTAATAACCTTTTGTCATGCTTTGAAGTACACTTCAACTACAACAGCTCATGTGAAGTACTTGATTATACTATACATATATTTAATTAAATATATTTGTAATTATACATTTTTTAACAAATGTATCACACGTTTCAATAGGAATTACATTAAAGTATATTTTAGTTTACCATAAATGCTTTTCAGCACAATCAGCAGTACACTTTTATCATATTTCAAAGACAATAGAAGTAATTTTGAAATTACATATAAAGACATACTTAAGTTCAACTAATTGCATTTAATATACTGTAAATGTAACCTATAATACATTTTTACTTCCTTTTTGACATACAAAAAGTGTCCTAAAACATTACATTCAGCTCGCACGCAAGTATTCATTTAAAGTAGATTATTTACATAAGTACTCTTTTTAAAAGTATGCTTAAGGGTTAGTTAATTCATTTGAAATTTGGGTGTTAGCGTATTGCTAAGCTAATGGTGCAATGCTCTTAGCAAAAAGGGTTAGAGTTTGAATTCCTTTCATTTAGAACTTTATTTCATGCACCATGTGTATTGATAATCAACAGTTCTCTCAACTCTTCTGCCATCATCGATGGATTCTTTTCACTGAGCTTGTTGCGATTTATTTTGATTTTGCCCAACAACCTTCCTTAAATTCCACATGCATGTTGTCTCTTTACAGCTCCGCTGTTTGAGAAGTCAGAAAACGTCATGAAGGAGGGAACGTGCTCGGCCACATGTGAAGACTTCCATCAGATAAAGATGACTGTTCTCCAACTCAAACAGAAGGTACACTATTCCAGTTTCACCTGCAGGGCTTATTCATTAAAACAAGCAGCAGCTTTCTTTTTATATGCATGTCCTCATCCTTAGACCAACGAGAACCTACCTGCCAATATTTCACGAGCAAGTCAGAGTCAGGTTATACAGATCTTCAGGGATGTGTTGGCGACTTTATAGGCGAAATAAAAAGTGCTAAAACATGGCCCAAATGGCTGAGCGATCTGGTAGTGTGACTTATGTCTGTCCTTGCTGCAGGCTCGTAAATCACGTTGTACGCAGTGATGCGGTTTAGACTGGCTGAGGGCACAGAGTCAGTGTTCTGCAGTCAAAGCGAGACTGTCAACAAATCCACTCAGCACCCTCATGGTCACGGCTTGATATATAGCTCTTGTGCGTGTGGTCCAACAGACTATGAGGGAAAAGATTGAGAGAGTAAAATAACGTGGTAAACTGGCAAGAGTGAGGCAAGAGATGTGGTTCTATGAAAAGGTGATGTAAATGATACAATTGATATGATTATTACAAATGGTTTTTCTGACCGTTGTTGTAACTTCTCTATCCATAGTTTTCCGTCACGTGACTGCCGCGGAGCCTTGGAGGGCAAAACCGCCATAGAACTCCATAGAACTACAGCACAAACCTGTCACGTTTCCATCTTAAAACAAAAATAAGTGAACAAAATGCACGTTTTGGCCACTTATGATCCATATACAGCACCTGCTGCAGTATTTCAATCACTGAAAACAGCGGGACGTTTTTAAAACGCTTAACATGAAAACACTATAGGGTGAGCTGCACCAATAAGGATTAAATTAAGCAAAGTTTAAAGGATTTGTTGATGTGGGTTTTATTTTAAATCGAGTTGTTGCACCACTTAATTTTAAACACAGATTAATTACACAGTAAAACTTTAGCTGATCAAGCAGCAGACGGAGGTGAACTGACGACAGGCTAAAGAATCCTTAGTGCAACCCACCCTTAAAGTGCTGTAATGAACTAAAACAGTGATATTAAAAGATCAAATTCAGTTTACACCTTTTTGATGATGCATACTATATACAGGCGAGTAGATGAGGCAAGAATATGAACGCAACGTGTTTTCTTTATAATGGGTTTCGATGGGGAAAACACCTAACGAGAAACCTCGTGTTGCACTAATATTCTGTGTTCGTCAGCTTTCCTGTACAAAGCATGCAACATCAATAAGGTGTATATTGCATTTGGTATTTTAATATCACTGTCTTACCGCATTAATACTGACTACAAACCTGGTAAAAATGACTAGCGGTCAATGGAGGGGAGCCTTGTTTTGCCCTCCAGGTAGGCGTTCCTATAAGCGTGTGACGACACATGAAAACTATGAATTGCTTTCTTTAATAAATTAATACTTTTATTCAGCAAGGATGCATTAAATTGACCAAAAGTGACATTAAATTCATTAAAGACATAATTTAACAATTAAACACAACTTTCCAATTAATATAAAGTTGTTGTTTTTTTTACTTTCCAGAATCTAAAATTATCAGCTTCCACAAAAGTACTATGCAGCACAACATTACCCAATATTAATAACAATCAGAGATGTTTCTTGAGCAGAAAATCGTATTAGTATGATTTCTGAAGGATCACATGACACTGAAGACTGGAGTAATGATGCTGAAAATTCAGCTTTGACCATCAGTGATAAATTACATTTGAAAATATATTAAGATAGAAAACAGTTATTTAAATTTGTAAAATATTTCACAATATTACTGCTAATATTATATCTTTGATTAAATAAATGCAGCCTTGATGAGCAAAAAAGACTTACAAAAAAAATCTTACACTACCATTCAAAAGTTTGTGGTCTGTATGTAATTCAATACTGAACAGCATCATTATAATACATTTTAAGTGAAATTCCAAATGTAATATATTCCTGTTCAGAACATTTTGTGTTGTTACCAAATTAATAAGGTTACATCACTGTAAGGATGGTGCCTTAGAAGGTAGCTTACTATTTAGGCAGCAGACTGCAATATTTACTAGGTTTTGAATTGGAATTGTAGTGTTTTAGTTCAACTACATATCTTTTTTTTTTTTGCAAAATGGAATGTTCTTCACGGCACATTATTGTGCTAATCTCTCGCGGCATAATAAGTGGTTGATATTGGCACTCAGAATTGAAATATGTGCATATGTGCAGTCCGAGGCACCCGACACAAATCAAAACCAGAAACAATGACAAATGAGATTTAAATAGCTTGCAAAGGGCTGGACACAGACACTTGTGCAGATTTATGCGCTTGGCCTAGGGCTGTATCTACTGTGTGTGGCGAGACCTCAAAGATCTGTGTGTGTGTGTGAGTTTACTGATGTCCAGAGCTCAGAGGTTAGCAGGTAATGGATACTTCCAGTTCACCCAGAGAGCCTCCAGTTCTTTGAAGTGAAATACTCTGCATAGAACGCTTGTAAAAGACAGCCACTGATCTAAGTCCATGCACCAACCTGAATAATTCAGGGATTTCCTGTTTTTGCAAATGGCATGTACACAGATGTTACAGTTTATAGATCAGATTACATGCTCGTGTTACTTTGGTTTTAAATTATAATTCTCTTATCCACCTTGTAATATCACATATTTTAGCCATTACCTCTTGTGAGATGATGTACAGTACCTGTCAAAAGTTTGGAAACATTAAAAAAAAAAAAAAATGATGCTCACCAAAGCTGCATTTATTTCATCCACAATACATCAAAAACAGTAATATTGCAAACTATTATTACAAATTTAAAATGTATTATTATTATCAATGTTAAAAACATTTTTGTGGATTCTTTGATGAATAGAAAGTTCAATGAACAGCATTTATTTGCATTTATTACATTTTACTAAAGCTTTTATTAAATAGAAATATTTTTTAACATTACAGTTGTCGTCTCTGTCACTTTTGATCAATTTACTGCATCCTTGAATAAATAAAAGATTGAATAAAAGTATTAATTTTTCTATCTTTTTTTCTTAATCTTACCCCAAATGGTTGAATGGATGTTTCCAAAAAAAAATGTTAAGCTGCAAAAAAAAAAAACATTGATAATAATAAGAAATGTTTCTTAAGCATTAAATCTGCATATTAGAATAATTTCTGAAGGATCATGTGACACTGAAGACTGATGCTGAAAGTTCAGATTTGTCATCACAGGAATACATTACATTTTTAAAAATAAATGCATCCTTGGTGAGCACTAAAATTGTAATGTTTTCACATTTTTGACGGGTACTGTAATTGCTATCAGGTGACTGTAACATCCTTAAACATTTGCTTGAAGGAATAGTTCGAACAAATTTATTGTTAAATAATTTGAATGTAGTTAATTTCTATACAACTATCCTTCATATGCCCCTCATGCCAGAATCCATTATCACTGAAGCATATTTTGATGGGCTGTGATAGATTAACACATTTTGGGATTGGATCAGCATGCCAGAGAGCAAATAACGTTTATTTTCAGTTATGGGTTTCTTTTCTTTAAAATAACTGCAAGTTTTAGGTCTGTTGAGCTTCTTTTCTAGACCTGAAATGCAGGAAACAGCAAGACCCTGGATGATCTGTGCTTTGTTTAATTCTCATTTGTTCAGATTGCTTTGTTGCCAAGCAACTCAGAGGTCAATAAGCAGATGACCAATGAAAAGATGATGATGACACACTCGTTTTTACCTGGACCTTCAGGGCCAGCTGGGCCTGCAGGTGAGCTTTGTTAACCTCTTAAATGTCACCGTCGCACTAGGGAGACGCTGGCTGTTTTTTTTTTTATTGCCTTTTTTCCTATCACATATTTTAATAATCATCATAAATTATATATCATTCAAAGGCTTAAACACCACTTTCAAAACCGTTTTGAAATTGGACATTGCGTTAGCATGAAAACGATACTTTAATCTCTTTTGGCGGGCTCGTCCCCCTAGTGGGTGGTGTCATGTTTCATATTACAAAATTAATTTTATCTATTTTATAATCAACTTTTTCTAATCTTGACAAAACGCATATCATTGGAAAGGTCTGAAACTCAAGGCTCCATATTTGGTGACTGTTTTGTGATAGAAGTGATATTGTGACAGAAATGTATTATTTTGTTACAGGAGAATGCATTAAAAAAAAAATTATATGGAATGTGGATGTCACCCGGTGGCTATTTTTGTTATAGCGCCTAAACAAAATCTCATAACAACTTAAGTTTTTTTGATATCCAACTTCAAATTTGAAACAGAACTTGGTTAGACGTATGGCTTTGACTTTAAAGCAATTTTAGAGTAAGACTTATTTTATAAAATATTTTGTATAAAGTAAAGCAAATAATACTGTACATTAACTTTACAGTAAATTTAAACTTCTATAACTTTTTTACTCTTTAATTTTTAATAATCTGCTGAGTGTCTTTTTTAAAAGAGACCTACCTTAGGTCTGTATTCCAAAGCATTCATGAATTACAACCATTTCAGTTTGGAAATTGCTCAAAATGAGGGGTGATAGTTATTTGGTGTTTCTCCATTAATATCATCATTCTTTTTCTAATGCCTTTTTTCTTTAAACCTGTCACTTTCATGTTTCTCTCAGGGAGCCCAGGACTCAAAGGTTCCCCTGGCCCCCCAGGACAGATGGGGCCACCCGGTATGCCTGGTCCCAGAGGCGACATGGGGCCCATTGGGCCCTCACCGGACCTGTCTCATATTAAACAGGGACGACGTGGCCCAATGGTACGTATCAATCCTCATAAGTAACCTGCTTATGTTCACACTGTATTTATGTGCCGCTGAAGCCAGCAAATTTGTGCGCAGGCGATAAGGAGGATGTGGATGAGGATGAGGAGAAAAAGACAGTTTTTCCTCAAGTTTTGCTTGTGTAGATCTGTGGAGTGACTCCCATCAGCACAGAATTGTGATCTAGAGCAGGGGTAGGTAACATTGATCCTGGAGAGCCACTGCCCTGCAGAGTTTTCCCTACCCCTGATCTAGAGGGACGTAAAAGTCGCATTAATTACGATATGACTGTTCAGACTGAGGTCGCACTGCAAAACATCAGACCTTTATCTGGTTTAGGATAACATATGGAAGTGGCTCAAATCAGAATCAAAAAGATCAGATTCCATGCGGTTTGTGCTGTTCACTGTGATGAGAAAATAAACGATTTGAGTCGCATATGAGCGAAAATTTGGGCCGCTTTTGCCTACAGTGACTGAACGTAGCCCTATAAAGCTCACTTACCATGTTTTATCAGCTGCAATCAGTATCCTAAAGTGTCTGATTTGAAGACTAATGTGCGCTAGTTCATTTTACTGCATCTACATTAATCATAATAATTAGTCTAGTCTTGCACTTACTCCTAATGATGTCTTTTTTGCTTAGGACACAGGGCAATGGTGTTATTTTCCATTACTGTTTGTCCCTGCCTCACCATTAAGCTCTATGAAGATAGCTCACTTTGGCGCAGCATCTATTTTGTGACATCCGGGTGGCCTGTGGTTTACATTCAAACATAAGTCTAGTTGGGTGTCCACCTTTTTATTATGACTAGCTAAATGATGTACTAAAGCAGGTTGAAGGATTTTAATCAGGGGTGCTCGATCCTTCTCCTGGACATATACTTTCCTGCTGGGGTTTAGTCCTAGCCCTCCTATAACACACAGACATGCCATTGTTAAACGAACCCTTGAGACCTTGAGGAAAGCCCTGTTCTCACCTGAAGGATCTAAATGACATGAAGGTAAACAATATTTGCAAAATATTACTTTTCCCTTGCAACAGTTGTCTCAAGGGTACCAATACTGTTTTTTACAAAGCTGCTGTTGGATAGGTTTCGTGAAAATTGCTGCAGATACCCAGCTAAAAAAAGATGGTTAATAACATATGTTGTGTTTTGGATGCTGGTTTCCACAAGAGAGTTCTTAATTTGCTTAACCAGCCAGACTTTGGTCAACCAGCTTTAGGACCGCAAGTTACAATTATTTTGCGTCTGGATGTGAGTATATAGTTGGGTGGTAGGTGGTTAACCAGCATAAACTAAGTTGGTATTAAGGTACAATATAATAATAATAATAATAATAAAGTATAGTAGTAGTAGTAATCATTTAAATTATATATTAATTAATATTATATACAAATGTAATATAATCAGTGTTGTTTTAGAATTATTTATATACTACTATAGCATTACATTTTTTTAAATTAGCTTTTATATTTGTTAGTTTAATCAACGTATTTATTTTAGTTTCATTTATTTTAGTTATTTATTTTTTGTATTTAAGTTTTTATATATTGATATTTTTTTATTTTATATTTCAGTTTTATTTCAATTTTAAAAAGTTTTGAATAGTTATATAATATAAATGAAAAATATCACACAATTAGCTGTGCAGTATGGCTGTATATCAGCGCGGCTGTGAATCAGCCGTAGGCACGAGGCACTTCATTGAAGCTTATTGTATTATGTATTATTTATTTATGAACCATTGATTCTTAATACTGTGTGTCGTTCCCTGAATGATCCACAGCTGTTTTGTGATGGTTGTTCTTGGGTCCCTTGTTTGTCTTGAGCAGTTAAACTGTCCAATGTTCTTCAGAAAAATCCTCCAGTGTCTTTCGCATATTTGAACCCTTTCCAGCAGTGACTGTATGATTTTGAGATCCATCTTTTCACACTGAGGACAATTGAGGGACTCAAACACAACTATTAAAAAAGGTTGAAACATTCACTGATGCTCCAGAAGGAAACACGATGCATTAAGAGCCGGGGGGGGGTGAAAGATTTTTGAATTTGAAGATCAAGGTAAATTGTACTTAATTAAGTTTTTCAGGAAACATGCAAGTATCTTCTGTTGCTTCTGAAGGGCAGTATTAAATAAATAAAAATAATAATACATTCACATACTTTTTCTTGCAACTGTATATGAAATAATATTTATTGAACAACAATATTTAAATGAACAACAATAGCCATTATAAAAGACAATAGGAAATAAACACAAGTAAACAATTCTGTGAAATGTACAAAAGCAGCCCTCTAGTACAGGAATTAAGTTAATATAGCCTAAATATAAAGTTATGAAACTTAATTTTCCCCTTAACCCAAAAATTGCCTGCTTGATACCCCAAATTAATTATATCTCATGCTTAACTATTTACATAAGAGCGGCAAATTCCCGGAGCTTGCATATGCAAAAGCGTCTAAACAAATTGAAAAATAGGCGCTATGTTTATATATGATTATATGAGCCACATATTTGAGGTCTAAATAACTACATTCTCGCCTAAAAAACTTTGTTGTTCGTAACAATAAATTGTGGATTTGCCCGACCGCCATGACAGACACTGCATGCGGATTGATTCAAACGGTAAAACCGTGCTGATACTGGGGGAATATCGCATGGCTGGAAAAGGCTCTCAGCCAATCCGATTCTGGAACCAGAAAGAACTGTTGTACTGTGCAATGCAATGCAATGCAATGCAATTTCAGTATAGCTGTGCTGGTCCACCAACTAGACCAGCCGCAATCAGGCACTGTGTTCAGCATTCAAACTGTTAAAAAAGGCTTAGCCTTTGGTTAAAACATGGTAGACTAGCGTAGTACAATATTTCAGAAGTGGATGAAGGAATTCATAAAGATGCTTTGTTGTGTTTGAAATCATGTGACGCCTGTTTTTAGTGCTGGAAATCTGGACTTCTCAGGCATTTAAACATAACCTCTGCTGGAAGTTAGGCCTCCAGGACTAGGATTGAGCACCCCAGGTGTAAAGATTATAAACATCACATTACACTTACATTCTTAAAATGCTGAGTAACTTAATTGTTAGTTGTATTTGATCCTAATTTCACTTTTAGCATTTGCAGATTTATTGAGCCAAGCTTCATTTTAGACACAGCATGATGGTGTTATAGCTTGCTGACCTGTGGTTGCTGTCGACAGTGACACGCTTTACACTTCCTGTTACAGACTGTTAACCCTCATTACTCTTTCACACATTCTTCCCCGGACTGACGGACATAATGAATCATCATCTCATGCAGACACGCACACACACTCAAATTACAAGCGCTGTGAATCACGGCAGACTTTCTAATGTTAACCTTTTCAGCCGAATCATCACTTTGTGGCATGTGTGTATCTAGCCTCTGGAGACAATGTTTACAAAGTTCATGACCGTGAATATTTGTAGATCTACTGAGCAATTAGGTATGTCATTGACATGGAAATGTCACTGAATGTTTTCTTTATACACTTAAGACGCATTTGTAGTTGAAATATTTTACTCTAAGGTCATGAACGCTGAGTAAATCTGTAATGTCTGGTCTCATTTGGGACATAATTAGTTTGGAGCTCTTGTAGCCATGGAATTCTTTGTTTTTTGGATGCAGTTCCACTTTGTGTTTGCTTTTACGGGAGGCTCTTAATAGTTTCAACAGCTTTGTAAGACTGAAACTGGATCAGCAGGTGCAGGATCTGTTTTGTTTGCACTAAAATCATAAAGGCTTTGGATTGTATGGGGTGTTGGATTTTGGACCGATGAGATTGCTACAAAATATCCTGCTTCTCACTGTTGAATCTGCTTGAGACAATTCTAGATTTACATGGAAGAGATTGTGTGAGACTTTATCACACTATTACACTGCAAGTCCTACAGGCCAGATCCAGTATTTTGACACATACCTGTTTTTATGTCCTGACCGTTTACATTCACTGAAGGCATTATCGACCGTGTTTACATTTAATACCGCGCCAAGACATGAAGTACCATTCAATTTTTTTCTTGTTAATCCCTGTGCCATATCAAACTGGCCCGGCAAAAAAAAAGTATATACACAGTCCCAATTTCAAAACATTGCTTGCGGTAACATGCCATGATTCATACAAAAGAGTACAAATGAACAACATTGTATATTCTTTAAAGAAATGTGAGTGGTTATGATCATGCATACAGATGTCACCATGACTCGCATGGTTGCCCGGGTGTTTCTATGCAGAGTCTGCTTTATTGAGCATATTTTTATGTTAGATGTTTAATATACTGTTTTTTTTGTTGTTGTTCACATGTATGTAACAATATCTGTGCCAGATATCAAAGAAGAAGAAAAACAGTATTGATTGACAGTATGTATGTACAGTATATATATATATATATATATATATATATATATATATATATATATATATATATATAGATATATAGATATATATATATATATATAGATATATGTGTGTGTGTATTAATAAAATCAATATTAAAAAGTAAAAAAGTAATATTAAAACAATTGCAGAAAAATAAATGTATAATAATATATATATATATATATATTATTATACATTTATTTTTCTGCAATTGTTTTAATATTACTTTTTAATATTGATTTTATTAATAATATTAATAATATCAATATATATATATATATATAAATATTACACACACACTCACCTAAAGGATTATTAGGAACACCATACTAATACTGTGTTTGACCCCCTTTCGCCTTCAGAACTGCCTTAATTCTACGTGGCATTGATTCAACAAGGTGCTGAAAGCATTCTTTAGAAATGTTGGCCCATATTGATAGGATAGCATCTTGCAGTTGATGGAGATTTGTGGGATGCACATCCAGGGCACGAAGCTCCCGTTCCACCACA
This sequence comes from Romanogobio albipinnatus, assembly GCA_023566225.1. Taxonomy (NCBI): domain Eukaryota; kingdom Metazoa; phylum Chordata; class Actinopteri; order Cypriniformes; family Gobionidae; genus Romanogobio; species Romanogobio albipinnatus. Next base: position 37,829,003 of record CM042255.1, on the reverse strand, counting down.
TCCCAAAGATGCTCTATTGGGTTGAGATCTGGTGACTGTGGGGGCCATTTTAGTACAGTGAACTCATTGTCATGTTCAAGAAACCAATTTGAAATGATTGGAGCTTTGTGACATGGTGCATTATCCTGCTGGAAGTAGCCATCAGAGGATGGGTACATGGTGGTCATAAAGGGATGGACATGGTCAGAAACAATGCTCAGGTAGGCCGTGGCATTTAAACCATGCCCAATTGGCACTAAGGGGCCTAAAGTGTGCCAAGAAAACATCCCCCACACCATTACACCACCACCACCAGCCTGCACAGTGGTAACAAGGCATGATGGATCCATGTTCTCATTCTGTTTACGCCAAATTCTGACTCTACCATCTGAATGTCTCAACAGAAATCCAGACTCATCAGACCAGGCAACATTTTTCCAGTCTTCAACTGTCCAATTTAGGTGAGCTCGTGCAAATTGTAGCCTCTTTTTCCTATTTGTAGTGGAGATGAGTGGTACCCGGTGGGGTCTTCTGCTGTTGTAGCCCATCCTCCTCAAGGTTGTGCGTGTTGTAGCTTCACAAATGCTTTGCTGCATACCGCGGTTGTAACGAGTGGTTATTTCAGTCAAAGTTGCTCTTCTATCAGCTTGAATCAGTCGGCCCATTCTCCTCTGACCTCTAGCATCAACAAGGCATTTTCGCCCACAGGACTGCCGCATACTGGATGTTTTTCCCTTTTCACACCATTCTTTGTAAACCCTAGAAATGGTTGTGTGTGAAAATCCCAGTAACTGAGCAGATTGTGAAATACTCAGACCGGCCCGTCTGGCACCAACAACCATGCCACGCTCAAAATTGCTTAAATCACCTTTCTTTCCCATTCTGACATTCAGTTTGGAGTTCAGGAGATTGTCTTGACCAGGACCACAACCCTAAATGCATTGAAGAAACTGCCATGTGATTGGTTGATTAGATAATTGCATTAATGAGAAATTGAACAGGTGTTCCTAATAATCCTTTAGGTGTGTGTATATATATATCTTTATTTATACACCGATCATAATGAGCCTTGGCCGTGTCGCCGGTTCACTACTGTTCCTTCCTTGGAGCACTTTTGATAGATACTGACCACTGCAGACCGGAAACACCTCAAAAGAGCTGCAGTTTTGCAGCTCAACTTTGAGGGCAAAATGTTCACTTGCTGCCCAATATATCCCACCCACTAACAGGTGCCGTGATGAAGAGATAATCAGTGCTATTCACTTCACCTGTCAGTGGTCATAATGTTATGCCTGATCAGTGTGTGTGTGTGTGTGTGTGTGTGTGTATATATATATATATATATACATATATATGTATAAATATAAGAACTGTACTTTTAATAAATACAAAAATATTTTATTTTATTTAACTTAATTTAAAGCTACACTGTGTGATATTTTCCCCCATCTAGCGGTGAAAAGGTATATGACCATCCAGTAAATATTAGGTTCTGTTCCTCCCAATTCCGATTTCGTTTTAACTCCTACGGTGGCCGTTTTAGTCCAAGATTAACATGGCTTCCAGTTCAATCCAGACATGGTGCCATCGAGTGTTAAAACGCGAAAGGCGAAGCTTGAATTTACGGGTATGTCCCTCTTTGGATAATGTACTTTCAAGATGGAGGGGCAACATGGCGACCCCCATACGAACCCCTTACCCGTGTGTATTTTCAATGGCATATTATAAACTTACGAGAATACTTTATAACTTGAAATAAGTAAATATACATTAATGAGCACATATATTTTTGAAAGAACTAAGTGTTTTTAGCTAAGAATAAACTAAAAAAGTTACACAGTGTAGCTTTAAATAAATTAAAACCACATCCATACTTTTTCAAAGTGTCGCTTTGACATTGCTAACCAATGACCAGTGTCTCTACTTTATTTAAATTAAAATTAAAATATTAATATATTTTGTAATGCATAGCATTAATATAATAATTAAAATTAATATGAAAATAATTGAATAATAATACATGTATTTTTATTCAGTTATTAAAAATTTAATATTATAATTTTAATAAATACATTTTATATAATGCATAATATTACTGTTGTTTATAATGTATATTATACAATATAATGTTATATAAATGTGACCCGTGCTGGCAAAATGAGTCGCAATGAGCTACGTTTTCTGAAGGTTCCAAAACAAAATCACCTAGCAGCCATACCATAAAATTCCTGATAATAACACCAAATTTGGCACACATCAAATAAAAACCAAATATATATGTGAAAAAAAATATATATATATATTCAACTTTTAATCCACAATTGTTTAATTAACATTAATAAAACAGCCTACACTCTTAAAAATGCTGGGTTAAAAACAACCCAAGTTGGGTTGAAAATGGACTAACCCAGCAATTGGGTTGTTTTAAGCAAACATTTAACCCAACCGCTGGGTTAAAACAACCCATTCACTGGGTTAAAACAACCCAATTGCTGGGTTAGTCCATTTTCAACCCAGCATTTTTTAGAGTGTATATGAAGACCTACTGTAACGCACAGATGTTTTATTATGTTACACATCAGGTGTTTTTCCACAACAGTTAACCAAACAATCACAAAAAAAGATAATGTGAATACTCGCCAAGACAGATATTTTGAATTACTGTAATTCTGTGTGTGTATATCGGGATCACGCGCTGTCTTTGTGCACACGCGTCGGATCTGTCAGTCAGCGCGAGTAAGATTGTAAGTAAGTTTTTCATGGACAAAGGAAAGGTGGTACTCCCAGAAAACGTACAAATAAAGATACTTTTAGATTTTGAATTGCTATATGGGGCATTGGGATGGCTGGACGAGGGCTTAATGAACTTTGAACCCCAAAATCGGATGTTTTGCCTGTAGCTCGAAATTATCCCATGCGCATTCCGACTCCTTTTGCCAGCACGGGTCACAAATGTATGAATAATTTTATTAACTTCATTTTTAATGTAAATAAAGTAGAGATGTAGCTTTAAGTTTACAAATGTCTAGCTCAATAAAGCAGCAGATTTTCAGCTCTCCAGATCATGCTATCATGCTTAGCTGGGTCACCTCCGCCTGGGCTAACGTTTGAACACGTGTCCCCTAAACCCCCTGACCTTCAGCTGGCTGACCTCTGACTCTCTGAAGGGGGGCGTCTTTGCAGGTGGGGTGGAAACTAGGACGGGTAACAGGAATCACTTTCATCCTTTTTTTAAATTCCTTTTATTTGTTCTTGTCTGTCCTCTTTTATCATATTTGTTCCCCCATCCTTTTTGATAGTTGTTTGATATATTTCTGGCCAAAAACGCTGGTTGTGTGCCAAGCCTTTCGTAGTTTCGTAGTACATTTTTCAATATGCCAAAACACAACATACATCCTACCTCTGGATGTTGACAAATGATAATGGCAATAACAGAGAAAAGGCTGACTGCGTTACTGCACACGAGTTGCTTTCTTTGGCCCATGTGCTTCTCGAGGCTGACTGTTAACTCGTCCGATAGAGTCGACCTTTTGCTTTTAATGCATTGGACCACATCACTGAAGCACGAGTCGTCAATGAAGAAAAATACTGCTGAAGTTGTGTCATAATTTATGAATCCTGGATGTAGAAACATGAGCCCTTCAATGCTCTGGAGTCGTAGCTCGTAACAGGAATTTATTTTGAGTGTTTAAAGTTTCTTTTTTTTAATTTGATGAATGAGAAGTAATACAGTTTGGAACAGTGTACTTGGAAAACGCTGTTTAAGGAGCTGCCGCCAGTTGCGTCAGTGGGTTCGTGTTGTGTGTTGCATGTGCAAAAAATACAAGTCCGAGACGCTACATGTGTAGTCATGGGACTCCCCTGTCTGTCACAACCTCTCCATCCCTGAACGCATGTATTCTGTGTCTTTACTAAAGGACTGTTGACGTTGCCGCTGGCCTAGAACCAGCTCTCTCTAATCACCCGCATAAAGACACAGAATCCAGTGCGGTATTTTTAGATCAATGAATCATGTTTTCCATTCTGGTACTAATGTGTCTCAGATCTGCCCTAGAGATCTGGACAAGCATGATTTGATGTGTGAAAATATTTGAGAGTTGAATGAACAGGACCATCAAATCTATGATTTGGTGAATCTAAACATGTATTTCTTGGTTTGCAGAGAGTCCTTACTTTGGCCTTTAGCTGTCATATGGGTTTGTTGAGATAAAGCTATTTTATGAAGACTGAAATTTTAAACATGAACACTCGATTGTTGGTTTGTTTGTTTTTATTAAAGGACAGTTCTAATAGAATTTATTCTAATAGTAGTATTTTTACAGCATGGTAAAGACTATTAACAAAAACATGCCATGTAATGTTAATCAAACAACAAATGAACGCGAGAGAATCATTCTCTGCTCTTCTTTAATAACTTTAAGAAGCAATGTATATGTCATTTATACGGCGAAGACTATGTACAGAGTTTTATTTTACATTTAATTATTACTTTATTCAAATAGGCTATAGGCTGAATGGTTTATTTAATTTGTATATTTTTTTTCTATTGTATTTTTTATTGTTTGCCATTTTATTTTTTATGGTATTACTGACTATTTCAACTCACTGTTGTTGGTTGACAGTAAACCTATCTGAAAGAACAGATTAAAGGGTTAGGGGTCATTTTGAGGTTTTTATAAACGAATTGACTGGTGCCCCCTTACAAAGTTTTGCTTAGGGCCCTCAGAAGTCTACACTGTGCTACTTTTCCATTGTTTTTCTATGTGAACGTGCTAGATCAGGGGTCGGCAAGTAAGTTTGGCATCAGGCCAAAAAACTATTTTGCCACCAGATGGTGGCCAAAAACATAGTCAGGATAATTTAAGAAATTAATTGATGAAAAATGCATTTCCATATTGTGAATAATAAATGTGTATCACTTACTTTAATTAGCTTGTTACACAATGGAGCCTCACTTATTGTAATAATTATTTGACGTAGCCTACTTTTACACTAAAGACGTGATCGTGAATAACTTGCTGTCATGACAGATTTTTTACAGAACCAGCCGCTATCAAAATGGCGCGGGCCAGATGTTATTGCTGGCGGGCCAGTTTTGGCCGTCTGTTGCCGACTACTGCACTATGGTTGTGTTTTACCGCTGCGATCGCATCTCACACATGACTAGGGATGGGTACCAAAACCCGGTATTAAATGAGCCCCTAGCTCTGACGTTATCGGTTCTGCTGTCGGTACTGGAGAAATGGAGAAAATACACATAGTATTTATTATTGATATATTGATGTTATTTTGCTAATTCTATATCTGCCAGCCTTTTCTATATGAGATAATATTAAACCATTTTTCCATGATGCATTTTGCAGTTCGAGAGAGAGAGAGAGATCTACAGCGAGTAAAGTTACAACAGGACAATCCCAGTTTAATGAGTGACAATGGCCAAGAGAACTAAACAAAAGTTTAGTCTGGTTACACTTTACGACTGTGATATACATTTTTTTTTTTTTTCGAGGATTACTTCCAAGTAGCCTGACGTGGTCATACTCAATTCTAGTCAGAAATTGAGTCTGATACTGCTCCGTTGGGCTGTGATTATGGGGCGTGTTTAAACCGAACCAGGAAAGACCTCAATTGGATAGACCTACAACCAATCAGAGCAACGGAGCGACGCATAACGTTAGTTGTCAAATGTCAACAGAACTCAACTGCACTGTGTTGCCAAGTCCGCGGGTTGAAGCGACCCCAATTGTGTGATTATACAGACCCAGGAATGCGAAATTTAGCAGGCAGTCCAGCCAAAATAACACATATTTTACCCCCCAAATGCCATTTTTCCCGGAGAACCCCCCCACCCAGAAAGCTATTGGGCTTGTTTTTGGCTAGTTTTGAGTAGCAATTGGGCAAGTTTTGCTGTAAAAACTTGGCAACCCTGTCTGTGCGCACGCTGGAATAAGTCACATTAGAAGAAGAAGATGATGAGTGTAAACGATCTTTGCCGGTGTTGTAAAAAAGAATTTAAGGATACACAGAGTACTTACCAACACGATCATCGTTTCTGAGAGAAATATTAAAGGTGAATGCATATACGAACAAGTTCTCCGTTTAGGATTAGAACAAATTCAACCCAAGCGCCTTTGATGACGTGGATGATTACGTTACTGTTTATCATCTGTCCATCATCGTCTAAAGCCCGCCCTGACAATTTCATTGGTCCGAACAGTTTCTGTTCGGGCATAATTACTTCTCAAGTCCAGACCGAACTGCCCGTGCAAAATAATTTGTGGGCGGGGCTAAATTCGTCTGGCATCCAGGCTAACTTCCAAGGATTATAAAGAAGATATGAGGTAAAACTATTGTAAGCCGTGTTCCGACGAGCGCAACTTCCTTCCCTTCCCTTCCCTTCCTTCCCGTCATTTCTCCCTAAACTTGACGTCAGAATCAGTGATTGTTGTAAAAGGCAGTGTCTACTGTTGCTAAAATACAGGACGTGTTTGGTGATAAAAAAAAACTATTAAATGCACAATAATCCACAGAAGAGACGCTGTTTCCCACTTCAAGGCGGCTTGTGTGTGTGCACGCACGCGCTGTGAAACGGACTGACTTGCATATTATACATTAGGTTTTGTGCGCGCATCTATCAAATACACAACAAATAGAATATGTCAAAATGACCGGATTGGAGAGTAGTCACTTAAACACAGTTTGTCTTAAGTGGGCGAAAATCAGGGGTCTCAAACTCATTTTACCTGGGGGCAGGGGCGTAGCCAGAACATTTTTTCAGGGGTGGCCAGGTAAGACCCAGTGATTTTATTGGGGTGGCCAAAAAAATTACTACTGACTATGACATGCTGTACCAAAGCAAATTCTACAGAAAATATAGATCACAAACGAACAAAAATAATTAAAAATTATATTTTTATTTACAATGTCATACAAAATAAGTCAAATATGTACTGTATGTTGATAATTTTAGGGAAAAAGACAAAAAGCTTAAAGTCAGAAAAAAAATCCTAAACAAAATTAACAAGTCGTTCACACATGAACAAAATTCTCAAACTTTTTATGCTTACTGCTTTGTCCTTTGCCAAACAAAATGTTGCCCTAAGAAAACAGATAAAGTATCATTACAAAAAGAGAAAAGTTACTGAATCTCTGCTTCCTCATCGCCTCTCTTAGCACCAGACATTTCCACTGCTACTGTCCTCTCTGTATCAGTATTTCCCCCTGCCTCTTTGTCATTTTCAATTCTGATGGTACTAGTCCTTTTTGTAAAAAAGGAATGTATCCCCCTATCTTCCTTTGCTTTCCTTTTCATGCTCTCTACAGTTCAGACAAACAGACAAAGAAACGATTGTATTATTATTAATATAAACAGCTACTTATACAACAGTGACAGTCATAATGTAAGTGTATATGTAATGTTTGTGGTACCTTTTTTTAATTAACTTGCTAACATTTGCAGTAACTTTAGCTAACATTAGCTAATTTATATGATTAATAGAGAGTATGCACATCTGGGTATTCGCTTTGGTGAGTAATGAAGCCAATCACAGTCACAGGCATGTTTGTTGATTTCTAAAACGCAATGGCCAATCACAGGTGTTGAAGTTAGAATCCACTCACCACCTGAGTTTTTGTCCAGCGACGAGGTCTGTACATGCACTAATAGACCTAATAGACCTTATTCACAGCAGCGCCTTCTTTATTAAAGAAATTAGTATGAAAGTGAGGCTGTGGGGATAGACATACATCTCTTCAGTGGGTTGTACTGTTATTTAATGTATTTTTGGATTGTTCTGCTTATAAAACACTGAAAAAATATATTTCAAAGATGTTTCAGTAGACAAAAAAGCTGTGGAAAATGAAAAGTGATTTAGGAGCTTTATTCAGCCTTTTACAGCGGATGCCATTGAAATGGTAGCTACGTCTTACCCTCATAGCCTCACTTTCAAACCTGGAAATTTTCCAATTTTCCATTTTCCAGATGTTCAAGCCTGTCATGGCTCTGCTCTGAATAAGGTCTACACTCCAAGTGTAGACATGTAAGAAATTAATTGATTAATATAACAGAACTTGAGATCACGTTCATTGAATGACTGACAGCTTTTAGTGATTATAAAGGGAATGCTCTTTGCACACTATCTAGGCGATATAACATATCTGATATATGATATATGATATATTCAGAATTTGAATAAAACTTTTATTTTCCATTCATGACAATATTTATGTATCGAAATCAGGCTCATATAAATGTCAGGAAAACATGATTCCTGGCTGCATGTCAATATCCATGGATCGCTGGATCTTTGTTAAGTTGTAAGGAACACTATATCGAGTCCAAAACCTTTAGTTTAAACTGATAACTGTTTTGTATACTTGCGTTTCCCAAATCAATATCAATTCATGCAGCAGTCCCACTGAGTCCCGACTAACGACGATGCATACCCTAACGTGTTTCTGCTAAGAAACATTCGCAGTACCTCAACTTTAACAAATTCACCGAAAAGGTAGGAAAACCAGCTTGTGCTGAACTTGAAATATTACCGCTCGCTTATACCGTCACACAGAGACAGAACCTCAGACAGTGCGCAAGCGAACCCCTTCACCAGAAACCCCGCCCTGCAGCTAATTTCATTGGTTAAGGTACTAGTGACAGGTGGTTTAGGAATCAGTGTTTGGTCAGTACTGTGATTGTCGTGACCAATAAAATCGTAAGAATCCACTGCAGGGCGAAGTTACCGTCGAACTGGTTTTGGGGGGAAGCTGTTCAGAATAGCGCACTTTGCGCTGACTGTTTGTGTGAGAGCGGCGATTTTAACGTCAACAAGTCATTGTCAAGTGCTTTTCAGCTTGCACAACATGGGTGGCCAGAGGGGTGGCCAAGCTTCAAACAGGGGTGGCACTGGCCACCCATGGCCACCCCTTAGCTACGCCCCTGCCTGGGGGCCGCTGGAGGTAGACTCTGGGTCAGGCTGAGGAGGTAGACTCAGTTCCTCTGAATTTGAACTAAATATAGCCTATAGAAATTAAATCATGTAATATAAAATAATGAATGATTTTAATTCTATTTTAAATAATAGACTAATTCACAGCAAGGCCATAACAGGTCAAACAGAAATAATCTTTTTGGGACTATTTGTAAACAATATTTGCATTGATTTGCATTCTTCGCATGAGTGAGTGAATAAATACATAGATCCGCAATAGGCTTTCGAATTCCCTAGTGGTCTGGTGGTTGAATTTTTGCCAACCGTGTCAAAGGTTCCGGGTTCTAATCTGCTCTCATGTAGTTTTTCTTCATTAAAATCAAAGATGTTCATCAATGATTGTATATTAAGAGCATGGACACGTTTGCATTTTGTTTTGTGATTTCACTGGAAAGAATAGAGTCTCTCTCAGCAACGGGATAGATTGACGCGCTCGTCTGTGTGTGAATGTGCACTGTGCACGAGCCAAAAGAGAACGTAAACCCCGCCTACTTTGATTTGATTGGCCATCTCAATCATTTTGACATTGACAAGCGCTGTTAGACCGCATTCGTTTCTACTATCTGATCAGCTTCGTTCGTCTGTTCCTGTCAATCACGCGGTGTCAACCAATTATACTGCACAAGGGAGGGGCGAGCCAACTCTCTCTCGCTCACACACACACATACACATACACAAAGGAGGCAGCAAGCGTGGCAAGCGCTGCACACGCAAGGATTCAGCAAAAAGGTGCTTTTCAGATCCACGTGCTGCGAGTTTGAGACCCCTGGCGTAAATAGTTTGGAGAAATGGGAGAGTATGATGTTATTAGATCTGCATTCGGTCTTAAAGGGGCAGTGTCTAATAAACCTGCTCTATTAATAAAGCCATTAATGTGAATCAAACAAAGGGCAAAGAGAAAATATGAATTAATAAAAAGAATTAATAACTTTAGCTTTAATAAGCATTAATCTATCAATTATACAATGAAAACTATGGAGCGTTATTTTACATTTCATTACTTTATTAGATTTCTTTGTAGGCCGTATTACTTAATGTTAGACCTTCCTGAAATTAAAGTAGCTTACTGTTGATTTTGTTAATTTGTGTCTTTGTTTTATTGTGTATTTATTCAACATTTGTTTGCACTTTGTTTCATTGTTCTTATATTGTATCATGCATATAAAACACAAAAAAATGCCTGTACACCCATCCATTTACCAGTAGATGTTTTATATTTGTTTTGTTCAAACATTGCAGTTTTTTTTGCTATAGATATTTTACTTTTCAGATTATAAAGCCATGTAAAGCCATGTAACTTAATTAGTTTTTTTTTAATTGAAAAATATATTAAAAGAACCGATAAGAATACCGTTAAAGTACCGGATCGATAAGCAGTATCGGTAAGAGTAGTATTACCGTTAAAACCTTAACAATACCCATCCCTACGCATGACACACTGTGTTCTATAAACGCGGGGCTCAAGATCAAATCTAAAAACTTCTCGAGACCTTGCGTTTTTCCCCCCACTCCACTGCTTTTTTGCTTTAGAAAATGTTGCTTCCTGTGTGAACCGGCCGTAACTCCTGAGCGCCAAAATACGTTTGAGAATCATATGGTAAGATTCAGATTGTTGTGCTGCATGCCGACAAATACACAAATACGAAATATGCAGTGTATATTTCAACATTTCTTTAATCATGAGTTCTGTGCGTTCTCACATAACTCTGTCCTCATTCATTTGTATGTTCATCTGTAAGTGTTGTTTGGGCTGTTTAATATTAGGACTACGTCACTGCCCCGCAATATCAAGCCCTGCCCACCAGAACCCCCTGATAAAATATGTTCCTGCGACTAAGGATATTTCTACATTTCTGGAATCTAATGTTGCGAAATATAGCTTGTCTTGACAATGCTGTGCAGTGATGTGCTATGATCCATCTAAAATGGATGGCGGGCGATGATTTCTGTGTACCTATGATTTGTGCAGAGTCACTGAGATCGCCCCCTCCAGCGGCGAACAATTGAACAAGTGTCTATAATTTTTTACCTGATCTCTGATCAGTTTTATACTTTTGTAGACGTTTTAATGAGGCATTTGTATAATTAAAAATAAAAATAGTAGTTAATAGTCTCTTATTGGCCTGTTTAGCTGAGCCATCCATGGAACAACAAATAAAACAGGCCCTGAAAATTGATAAGAACGCATATTATACAGACACTCGATATTTAACCTTATTAGATGATTAGGTAATTGCATTTGATCGATTTTTCTTTGAATAAAACATTTGCAATGGGTTTGTAAAAGGTGTTTTTATGCTGTGTTAATTTTGACAGCAAATTTTGATTTAGTTTTAGTCATAGTCTTTTGACTAAAATGCCATTTAGTTTTATATGGCATATTTTAGTCACCTGAATTGTTTTTAGTTTCAGTCTAGTTTTAGTCTACTAAATATCATAAAATTTTAGTCGACTAAAATCTAATGAGTTTAGTTAAATTGTAATACATTAAGCATTTAAGCATTACATAACCGACTGTCACTTGAACTGACATTTTGACATCATTTTGTTTTTGACATTAAAAATACACGAAAGAGAGCTCAATTCACTTTTTTTGTTTGTTTTTTAAAACCATCTATATAGTTTTTATAACTTTGTATTTCTGTTTTAGTTAGTAGGCCATATCAGATTAAGCTAAAGCTTCAAATAAGTTTATTTATTTTTTTAATTTCAGTTAACATTTATTTAATTTCAAGTAATGAAGATTTTTTTAAATGGTTTTAGTTAACTATTATAACCCTGATACTTTATTGGATATGTGTCAAATACTGGTCTTTCCTCCTGATTATGAATTAAATAGGAATGAAATGAAATAGTTTGTGTAACCAAAAACGAATATATAATGCGTGACTTTTAATTATAAACAAGCGCCGAAATACACAGAGACTCTTATTTTGAAATGTGCCTTACTATTGCAGTTGCAGGAGTTCTCATTCAAGTTCGGATGAGGGAGATAAAATATGCAGTTACAACCGTCTAAAACACATTACTATATAAACATCGTAAAGTAAACATTGTCATTATTCATCAGCATTAGTTCATAAACAATTGCCTGGCATAAATGTGCACTATTAATTGATTGTGAACCGCTCTGGAGCGCTGCAGGGGTGAGCCTGTAGAGCGCGCAACAGCTCCGTCTTTTCCAGCGTTTTCCAGTTTTTTAGATCAGCACGTTCAAATCAAATGTGCGCATCTTATACACAGGACATCAGTTTTGACTGGATCTCTTCCCTAATCATCCCTCCCTAACATTTTCGTCTCGTTTTTATTTGTTGACGAAAATGACAGTTGAATTTCGTCATAGTTTTTTCATCCAAAACTAGTTTTTATTTAGTTATCGTCTCGTTTTCGTCAGTGAAAACAAGGTCGTTGACGAAAATTGACACAAATTATTCGTCAACGAAATTAACATTAAGTTTTTATGCATGTTCGGTCTGAGTGTCTGTTTGTTGAATTTCCATTGTTCTGAGCAGCAGGGGTCACCAGCGTGTGGTGTTTCGAGCGCTTCAAAACAGTGAATCATTTTGCGAAGCAATTGGTTCAATTGATTCGAAGCGTTGAAAAGTTTAGTTTCTCAAATCACTACTGAGACATACCTTAAAACCCGTAGCAGATCTAGGCAGGTGGAGCTGGCGGAGGTAGAGGGTTTCAGAGGAACTCTGATAGCGTGCTGCAGGTCTACCCTACAGCAGACACTGAACCAGACTATTTAAATGCTGAGCAAGCAAGATCAGCAGAGGCCAATCAGCTTGTGCCATGCGGTAATGATGTGATTGCTTGCAGATAATATGCAAGTAAAGGACAGATATTTCAATCATGACAACTTTGCTGTGTTAATATATTTGGTCTTAACAAATATACTAGATCTGCTACTCCCTTATACATGCAAAAATTCAAACTATATGCTGTTTGAAAAAATATATTTTTATAGATATGTGTGGTTGAGTGTTTAATCAAAATGTTTTTTGTGTATGTGTGTAGGGTTCTCCCGGGGCTCCAGGGAGAGATGGCATGAAGGTACGGTATGTTTTCTATCTATCTTTATCTCTGTCCACCACTTTTCAAAGCCATGGCCAATGGCTATTTTTCATGTGCGGAATGCAAATATTTGGAAAAACAGGATAAATATGCTCAAGATCAATGGTGACCAATCACTAATGAAATAAACTCTTGGGTTGATAACAAAAGACCAAAATGTTCAAAAATGACATCATAGATGGCGTGACGAATTAAAGATATTTCAGAATGTCAAAACACGGTTATTACGGTCTTGAAATGGCAAATATGATTAGTCAAAATATTGAGTATAATTACACTGAGGGATTTCACAATACTCCACAGATAATCATGGTATATAAAAGCTGTTCTATCTTATTAATATTATACATATAAATCATATTTATCATATTGTGTACTATTATATAACTGTCAAAGTTATTACTACAGATATATTAAAGGTCCATGCCAGCACATCTAAATCAAGTGTAGTACAATACTGCCATTTACTCTCAAATCTGACCGTTACATATGATCTGCTAGCTCATGGTCTGCAAACAATATTAAAAACAAGCACAATAGTAAAATCGGGCTGTTTTGCCAACTATTATATCAAATTATGGAACTAAATTACAAGGTTGTTCATGTTACAGTATAATTGAGGTAGGTCATTTAAAGCCATCAATGCTTGGATGGAGACAAATAGACAAACTCTGCATTAAAATACACTGAAAATAACTCCAAATTAAATCAGAAACGGTTTAATTGTCTACAGGTACATAAACACATGAGCAAAGGCTTGTTCAAAACATTGCAAGTACACTTCCGTTGTACATATGTAATGTGCATTTTTGCGTTACTGTGGTGGTAAAAAAAGTTGCCTTCAAATGTCTGTGCCATTAAACCGGATGCTATTATTCAGGTAGCTAGCTATAAATATGTCGACAGTTTAAGTAACTTTAACCAGATTGATTGTCCCGCCATGACTGTAATTGATCTACAAGAGAAAAATCTGATTTTAGAAGTAAACACTGCACTGCCTTTAAAGTAACACTGGTTCTGCACAACGTCCCATTCGCATTATGAATTGCAGGGTTTTTTTATGTTTTTGAAAGAAGATTCCTTAACCCCTTAACTGTCACACCCCCCCCCCCCCCCCTTTTTTTGAGAATAGATGCGAAAATGCACTTTCCAAACTTGAATGTTTGAATTCAAGAATGCTTAGGAATATAGACATATGTTTTAAAGAAGACATTCAGCAGATTAAAAAGTTATGAAAGTTTACATTTACTGTAAATCAAATGTACTGTACTAAATATTTGTAATTTTATATAAAATATATACTCTAAAATTACTATAAAATCAAAGCCATGTGTCTAAATAAGTTGTGTTCCAAATTTGAAGTTGATATCACAAAAATTGAAGTCGCCATGAGATTTTGTTTAGGCGTAACACCAAAAATAGCCACCGGGTGACACACAATTAGTTTTTTAGTTTTTTTAAAGCTACACTGTGTGATATTTTCCCCCATCTAGCGGTGAAAAGGTATATGACCATCCAGTAAATATTAGTTTCTGTTCCTCCCAATTCCGATTTCGTTTTAACTCCTACGGTGGCCGATTTAGTCCAAGATTAATATGGCTTCCAGTTCGACCTCGTCCATTAGTGTTGATTTGCCTGTTGCGTTGCCGTCTTAATTCTCTTTTTCGCTTCCTTGGCGACTCTGTTACATATCCTCGAGAATAAGAGTGACTTTCAAAAAGGCTTTCAGGTTTTCATATAGCAGTCTCAAGCAATCCCCCTCTTCACATTCGACACGGTGCCATCGCGTGTTAAAACGCGAAAGGCGAAGCTTGAATTTACGGTTATGTCCCTCTTTGGCTAATGTACTTTCAAGATGGATGGGCAACATGGCGACCCCCATTCGAACCCCTTACCCGTATGTATTTTCAATGGCATATTATAAACTTACGAGAATACTTTATTACTTGAAAGAAGTAAATATACATTAATGAGCACATATATTTTTTGAAAGAACTAAGTGTTTTTAGCTAAGAATAAACTAAAAAAGTTACACAGTGTAGCTTTAACACATTCTCCTGTAATAAATGTCCAAATTGAATATGGAAAATATGGAATCACAAAATATGGAATCTTGAGACCTTTCCAATGATGTGTTTTGTCAAGACTAGAAAAGGTTTTGATTATAAAATAGATCAAATAAATGTTGTAATAAGAAACATGACAACGCCCACTAGGGGAGGAGCCCGCTAAAATAATTTAAATTACCGTTTCTATGGTAATGCAATGTCCAATTTCAAGTTTTCACAGCATGAAATTTGAGTTTGTAAGCTTTTGAATGAGACCTAATTTGATGATGTGATATGAATAAAGGCGATAAAAAAGAGTGGCAAATGACCCGCTAGCGGGAAGGTGACATTTAAGTGGTTAAGGCTGGATTCCTAGTAAAAATATAGTGAAAACAGTAATATTGTTTAGCATTATTACAATTTAAATGTTTCAATGTGGCTTAATATTTTTGGTGGAAACTGTAATACACTACTATTCAAAAGTATGGGCTAAGTAATATTAAAAAAAAGTATTATAATACTTTTATTCAGCAAGGATGCATTAAATTTATCAAAAGGGACAATACAGACATTTATAATGTTACAAAATATTTCTATTTTAAATATATGTTCCCCTAAAGCATCCAAAAAACATTTTCACAAAATATTACGCAGCACAACATTGATAATAATAAAAACAACTTTCTTAAGCAGCAAATCAGCATTTATTATAGCATATAATATAAACATATAATAATAGTATTTCACAATATACTGTATTTTT